>OZ024805.1:26092397-26789897 GCA_964017045.1 Omphiscola glabra
CAGGTTAACATTTATGTACAATTGTCAAGCTGTCAGGTTAACATTTATGTACAATTGTCAAGCTGTCAGGTTAACATTTATATACAATTGTCAAGCTGTCAGGTTAACATTTATGTACAATTGTCAAGCTGTCAGGTTAACATTTATGTACAATTGTCAAGCTGTCAGGTTAACATTTATGTACAATTGTCAAGCTGTCAGGTTAACATTTATGTACAATTGTCAAGCTGTCAGGTTAACATTTATGTACAATTGTCAAGCTGTCAGGTTAACATTTATGTATAATTGTCAACAATGAATACAATTTTTGAATGATCAATGATGAATATTATTGATTAAATCTTTTACTTTAGACTTTCAATTAGTTAAGTGGTTATTGGTGAGTTTCTAGAAAGAGACTAGAAAAAAAATATGAACGCATATTAAATTTCATATCACTAGTCTTAAGCCGAATATTCCTGGTTTCGGATATTCATTTCATTTCCTATCGGTTTAGCAAATCCAACTTTTTATTTACCTCACCCTATGCTGCGTAAGCGGCAGCGTCCCCGAGGAAACTTGGGGGCGGCCACATGGTGTTTGCATCTTCGTGCCGTGGCAGACTAGTAGGTTGTCCAACCTAAGCGAAAAGCCCCGGCCAAACGCATGACTCCCAACGCAACAGGAGTAGAGTCTAACATGGTTACTAGTTGCCGGTGAGGGATATGAGGCTTGGGTGGCAGCCAAAACCCATGTCGATGATTTTAGCTACGCGGCCGTGAGAAAGCCGCTCCTAGGCAACCGTTTCGTCCCGCCACTACGCGTCCCGACCGAAAAACTCCCTGGGCGGTGGGGGGTGGTAACGCAACACCATCCCTCCGGAGGGGAAGAAAAGCCGTCCTGACCTCGGGAGAGTGGACTGCTGACGCTTTAAACGCAGCGTCCTCGGTCTACCGGGCTCCCCCTAGGCAACGGGGGAGTTCCCGGCGTCCTTCCGCACGGCTGGCGTCGGGGAAACCTTCAGTGCGCTGGTCTGTGTGGGGGGCGCCGGGGGGGGGGGGATTAAGAGCTCGCGCTCGACGGCCCACCGACGCCATCTCCTATTCGACATTTACCTCAACAGCCGTTACAAACAGATCAATGCACCTCTAAAGTACTTTATACGAGCGTGCCGGTTGTTAATGTCTTAAACATGTTTCTTACTGTAATCATTGAACATCTTCATATTTACAAACTACAAACGGACAAACTGTTCTTATACATTAGATACAAACTACAAACGGACAAACTGTTCTTATACATTAGATACAAACTACAAACGGACAAACTATTCTTATATATTAGATACAAACTACAAACGGACAAACTGTTCTTATACTTAGATACAAACTACAAACGGACAAACTAACTATTCTTATACATTAGATACAAACTACAAAGGGACAAACTTTTCTGGAATCCCTTAAATAGATTGCAATATTTTAAACTTTGTAGAAATGTAAAATTTTATCATCTACATTGGAGCTGCCTCAAAGCCCCAGGTAAAACTCTACAATTCATGTTCAATTCTAACAAAGCTTCTATAATTGCATCGGTCAACAAATTTTTTAGGGTTTTGACTGAAATGAAAAAAAGTGATATATAAGTCTATAGTTATTTGGATACTTTGTTTGAATTAAACACGTGTTCTAAATAATTTTTATAATGATTTTATAAAATATATTAATCATATATATATAAATCAACCCAAATTGACAAATATGAAATAGTATGGTTTAAGTTGATGTACTTGTGATTTAAGTGATGCAATCCAAATCCAATCCAATGTTTTAAAAGAACATCAGAAACATGAAAGTGAACCATCAGAATTACCAAAGACCACAGTTTAATAAGTAATTAAATTAGCATTATTAAGTTAGTAGGTCTAAAGAATTTTTTTTTTAGAATTAAAAATTTTATAATTATTTAAAACCACATTTATTCCAATTGAGGCAGATTTTGAAAGTGATTTATTATTATTATATTATTATAAAAAGGGTAGTTAAAAATAGAATTTGACGAATTGAGCGAAACAATGTCACGGGAAAACCTGAAATAATGGTGGCACTTTTCAATGTGAGGACTTTCACAAATTTATATCACATTCCTCAATCACAACTTTAAAAATTTTAATTTTTTTTTTTACACTTTGACAACACTAAAATTACATAAATAAAATTTTATATAAATTTTAAAAAATTATTGCTTTATCTATTAAAAAAATATTGTTTTATCTATTTAAAAAATTAATTTTAACATTTACAAGATAAACGCACATGAGTTATACCTCACAATATAATAACCTTAAGTAATTACTAAGGTTTCTTCTTTCTCTGGATTTGATTAATCCCGGGAAAGCGGGAATAAAGATTTCATCACCGGTGTTTTCTCAAGAAATCCCGGGGAATATATAGATATCCTTTTGATGTTTATTATGCATAAAATAATTCTATATGCTTTGCTCAAATGTTATGAAATCAGATTTAAAGATTATTTTTGAAGCTTCTAGAAATTTCCAAATAAATCTTACGAAGCCCGGAAGTACATTTTCCTTACAATAGACAAATCTGTGTACACAATATACAAAGCTGTGTACACAATAGACAAAGCTGTGTACACAATAGACAAAGCTGTGTACTAAGGCTTTTCAGTTTATATACAGTACGGTAGCTCAGAAGCGAGGCGGGGGTTAAGTTAATGTTTGATGAAGACACTACTTTATACTAGTCAGTGATGCAGGTGGGGGTTAAGTTAATGTTTGATGAAGACACAAGTCCGCTAGTGCAGGCGGGGGTTAAGTTAATGTTTGATGAAGACACAAGTCCGCTAGTGCAGGCGGGGGTTAAGTTAATGTTTGATGAAGACACAAGTCCGCTAGTGCAGGCCGGGGTTAAGTTAATGTTTGATGAAGACACAAGTCCGCTAGTGAATGCGGATGTTAAGTTAATGTTTGATGAAGACACAAGTCCGCTAGTGAATGCGGAGGTTAAGTTAATGTTTGATGACGACACAAGTCCGCTAGTGCAGGCCGGGGTTAAGTTAATGTTTGATGAAGACACAAGTCCGCTAGTGAATGCGGAGGTTAAGTTAATGTTTGATGAAAACACAAGTCCGCTAGTGCAGGCGGGGGTTAAGTTAATGTTTGATGAAGACTAGTAGGGGGGACTTGTCCACCCGAAGCTAAAAAACCCCGGCCAAACGCATGACTCCCAACGCAACAGGAGTAGAGTCTAACATGATTACTAGTTGCTGGTGAGGGATATGAGGCTTGGGTGGCCCTCAAAACCCATGCCGATGATTTTAGCTACGCGGCAGTGAGAAAGCCGCTCCTAGGCAACCGTTTCGTCCCGCCACTACCAACGTCCCGACCGAAAGACTCCCTGGGCGGTGGGGAGTGGTAACGCAACACCAACCCCCCGGAGTGGAAGCAAAGCCGTCCTGACCCACAGAGAGTGGACTGCAGACGCTTTAAACGCAGCGTCCTCGGTCGACCGGGCCTCCCCCTAGGTCAAGGGGGAAGTTCCCGGCGCCCTCCCGCACGGGCTGGAGTCGGGTTAAGTCCTTCAGTGCTCTGGACTGTGTGGGGGGGCGCCGGGGGGCATTAGGAGCTCACGCTCGACGGCCCACCGACTCCATCTCTTATGCGACACCAGGTCTTGTTATGAATCTAACATTAGTTCTTGTAATGGATCTGACACTAGGTCTTGTTATGGATCTGACACCAAGTCTAGTTATGGATCTAACATTAGGTCTTGTTATGGATCTGACACTAGGTCTTGCAATGGATCTGACACTAGTTCTTGTAGTAGATCTTACACCAGGTATATTTATGGATCTAACAGTAAGTCTTGTTATGGATCTCACACTGGATCTTGTTATGGATCTGATACTGGGTAATGTAACTTATGAACAGACACTGGGTATTGTAAATCAAAAATCGGAAAGTAGGTATTGTAACCTATGCATCAGTTTTGGGTTTAATTATGACGTTGTGGCTGTACCAAAATTTAAAAAAATACCTTCCCCAACCGTCTCTTAGACTTTAGCAGAAGGCTACGTGACCCTTGAACAACACACTGTATTAATATAACGTGAAAATGAACGACACACTGTGTTATTTTAATGTGAAAATGAACAACTCACTGTATTAATATAACGGGGAAATGAACAACACACTGTATTCATATAACGTGAAAATAAACCACACACTGTATTAATATAACGTGAAAATAAACCACACACTGTATTAATATAACGTGAAAATGAACAACACAATGTATTAATATAACGTGAATTGAACTTGAACCACACACTGTATTGAAATAACGTGAA
Source organism: Omphiscola glabra (assembly GCA_964017045.1). Taxonomy (NCBI): domain Eukaryota; kingdom Metazoa; phylum Mollusca; class Gastropoda; family Lymnaeidae; genus Omphiscola; species Omphiscola glabra. The sequence continues at coordinate 26,096,748 of OZ024805.1, forward strand.
AATAAACAACACAATGTATTAATATAACGTGAAAATGAACTACACTCTGTATTAATATAACGTAAAAATGAATAACACTCTGTATTTATATAACGTGAAAATGAACAACACACTGCATTGATATAACATGAACATGAACAACACACTGTTTTAATATAACGTGAACATGAACAGCACACTGTATTAATATAACGTGGCTGCTCAGTTCTCATCAATGTAATCACCAGGCAGTCTTCACAACTTGGTTCAATTAAAATAACACCATAAAAATATCGATTTAAAAACAAAATTGGACTCTGTCTTTCACCATAAACATAATGAGCAATACAAACTTGGCTGCATCCACCGATTCCACTTAAGCCTAAGGTGTCCCAAGTAACGCATACTGATTAGTTTAGCAGATGTTCACATCATGGCGGAATGTACTTTGCAGAATTTTCTAATATTTCTTGAAATCAAAGACTTTTTCTATTCCAAAAAAAACCAACACTTTATAATTATTTTTAACCTATTTTTCTGTCTTCATATCTATGTTGAATTTTAGGGACAGAGTGGATTGCCATTTAGTCTTTGATTTCGACTTAAAGTAGTTTTTTTTTTTTACGAAATAATTTTCTGACGTTTTCAGGATATGATCCATTTTAATGAAAACTCATTGACAGTTGACATCAAACTTCCTATCTGATCAAATGGGGGAAAAAAACTAGTTTCTTGTGATTGCAATAGAAGTCATGCTAAAATAAGTAAGACATTTACATCAATTGAACCATTTAATAATATTAGGTTGAAAACGTAACATGGCTTGGACAAGTCATTTAACAGTCAGACCGTAACTGTATCATGGCTTGGACAAGTCATTTAACAGTCAGATAGTAACTGTATCATGACTTGGACATGTCATTTAACAGTCAGACCGTAAATGTATCATGACTTGGACAAGTCATTTAACAGTCAGACAGTAACTGTATCATGACTTGAACAAATCATTTAACAGTCAGACCGTAAATGTATCATGGCTTGGACAAGTCATTTAACAGTCAGACCGTAACTGTTTCATGACTTGGACAAGTCATTTAACAGTCAGACCGTAAATGTATCATGACTTTGACAAGTCATTTAGCAGTCAGACCCTAATTGTATCATGACTTGGACACGTCATTTTAAAAGCCAGACCGTAACTGTATCATGACTTGAACAGGTCATTTAGCAGTCAGACAGTAAATGTATCATGACTTGGACAAGTCATTTAACGGTCAGACCGTAACTGTATCATGACTTGGACAAGACATTTAGCAGTCAGACCGTGACTGTATCATGACTTGGACAAGACATTTAGCAGTCAGACCGTGACTGTATCATGACTTGGACAAGACATTTAGCAGTCAGACCGTGACTGTATCATGACTTGGACAAGACATTTAGCAGTCAGACCGTGACTGTATCATGACTTGGACAAGACATATAGCAGTCAGACCGTGACTGTATCATGACGGCATTGAACCACTTGTTTTTCGTGTCTCGTATTATTCATTTTAATTTATTGGGAAGGAGACCTTTACACATGTTAACCCAGCCAACCCAGTTTTATTAGGATGGAGACCTTTACACATGTTAACCCAGCCAACCCAGTTTTATTAGGATGGAGACCTTTACACATGTTAACCCAGCCAACCCAGTTTTATTAGGATGGAGACCTTTACACATGTTAACCCAGCCAACCCAGTTTTATTAGGATGGAGACCTTTACACATGTTAACCCAGCCAACCCAGTTTTATTAGGATGGAGACCTTTACACATGTTAACCCAGCCAACCCAGTTTTATTAGGATGGAGACCTTTACACATGTTAACCCAGCCAACCCAGTTTTATTAGGATGGAGACCTTTACACATGTTAACCCAGCCAACCCAGTTTTATTAGGATGGAGACCTTTACACATGTTAACCCAGCCAACCCAGTTTTATTAGGATGGAGACCTTTACACATGTTAACCCAGCCAACCCAGTTTTATTAGGATGGAGACCTTTACACATGTTAACCCAGCCAACCCAGTTTTATTAGGATGGAGACCTTTACACATGTTAACCCAGCCAACCCAGTTTTATTAGGATGGAGACCTTTACACATGTTAACCCAGCCAACCCAGTTTTATTAGGATGGAGACCTTTACACATGTTAACCCAGCCAACCCAGTTTTATTAGGATGGAGACCTTTACACATGTTAACCCAGCCAACCCAGTTTTATTAGGATGGAGACCTTTACACATGATAACTCAGCCATCACTAGTTTTTAAATAACCTTTCGTCTGATATCTGACGTCATATCTTCCAAACAAATTAATTTTACTTTTAACACAAATATTTCATCATCAAATCCGTATGTCAAACACATGTTAACCTGGTCACAGTACTGAAACTGGCCACCGACATCTGCAATGGGAGCTATTTTTGGGGAGGAAACATATCTTGAGTAAGACACAAAATTACGACATTAAGTTTACAAATCAGTTTCACGGCCCACCCCAACCACCCACCCCCAACCACCACCACCACACCCCAAACGACAACAACAATCATTTTCTTTTTAATATTTGAAAAATGAGCACTATAGTGGATCTTGTCGTTCTTTTATAGACCCCCTTCCAAAAAAATAAAAAGAATTAAGATCATAATAGTAATTAGCGTACATTTAGCGAGTCTAACTTATTGTTAGCGATATTGATTCACACTTTTTTAATCATACAAGGACGACCACAGCAATTTAATTAAATATTATGTGTAAAGTATTTCTTTCATTGCACACTATAGAGTTTGATATCTTCACAAGGTGCGACACGGCTGTTGGATTTGAGCGTCTTTATATATGTTAAAGAATCTGAGATTTTATGTTTGTTATCAACACTTCTTGGTAATATAGCTATTGTTTTACTTGTTTCAAATAAATATATATCAGCTTATAGCTAGAAATTGGTGAAAGCACCGCAGTGTTACTAGTAAACTTTCCAGGTAATTGAAAATAAAAGTGAAACGAACCGAGATTTTAGCCCATGGTTTGGGCAATACGATTAACAATGATTCAGAGGCGTAAACTAAAGGGAATAAATACTTCATAGTAGGTAAACCAAGAGTGCTTCATTGTGTGCATAAATGTGTTGAGAAAAAAGCGAGTTCATGTTTCGTGTGGTTTTTTTTCCCCTTACTGATCGCACGGTTCAATATTTCTTTACTGGCATCCGTCAGTCACAAGGTGACGATGGTGTGGAATTCGCAGGATGAAATCCACCAGGCCCGGGAGGTTAAATATATTCCTGTCATATTAAGTAATGAATTTCTTATTCCATTTACATGTAGTGCAAGAATATATATTTGTGATTGGAAATGGAGTGTCGGAATCATTGGAATCATCCCAAGAAATTGGAGACGCAAGACCCGATCTCAAAGTGATTTTCGTCGGACACTGTTACTTATTACTCCAGGAATGAAGATAGTGGGACTAGCCATGGTCTCACGATTTGTTTTAAGTGACCCGACGGACTAGCCACGGTCTAATGAGTTGTGTTAGGTGACCTGACGGACTAGCCACGGTCTAATGAGTTGTGTTAGGTGACCTGACGGACTAGCCACGGTCTAATGAGATGTGTTAGGTGACCTGACGGACTAGCCACGGTCCAATGAGATGTGTTAGGTGACCTGACGGACTAGCCACGGTCCAAATGATGTGTTAGGTGACCTGACGGACTAGCCACGGTCCAATGAGTTGTGTTAGGTGACCTGACGGAATAGCCACGGTCCAATGAGATGTGTTAGGTGACCTGACGGACTAGCCATGGTCCAATGAGTTGTGTTAGGTGACCTGACGGACTAGCCATGGTCCAATGAGTTATGTTAGGTGACCTGACGGAATAGCCACGGTCCAATGAGTTGTGTTCAGTAACCTTTCAATATGATGAGCGTTTGTGTTATAAACTCTTTATTTAAACTGCAAGTATTATAACACATTCACTCTCACTACAGTCTACTTGTCTCTTCTTCAAATTCCTTAAAGACCGAATTTCGTTGGATGCCTACACTGATCAATGTCTACCCAGACGTGTTGCATACTAACACAAGACTCCGTGATTCAGACAACTTTAGAAAGTGCGATATTAATGGATGCCTACACTGATCAATGTCTACCCAGACGTGTTGCATATTAACACAAGACTCCGTGATTCAGACAACTTTAGAAAGTGCCATATTAATGGATGCCTACATTGATCAATGTCTACCCAGACGTGTTGCATATTAACACAAGACTCCGTGATTCAGACAACTTTAGAAAGTGCCATATTAACGCAAGACTACGTGATTCAGACAACTTTAGAAAGTGCCCTATATTTACACAAGGCACTGTCATTCAGACAACTTTAGAAAGTGCCATACTAACACAAGACTCTGTCATTCACACAACTTTACTTTAGAAAGTACCATATTAAGAAAAGACACTGTCATTCAGACAACTTTAGAAAGTGCCATATTATGACAAGACACTGTCATTCATACAACTTTAGAAAGTGCCCTTTTAAAACAAGACACTGTCGTTCAGACTACTTTAGAAAGTGCCCTATTAACACAAGACTCTGTCATTCACACAACTTTACTTTAGAAAGTACCATATTAAGAAAAGACACTGTCATTCAGACAACTTTAGAAAGTGGCATATTATGACAAGACACTTTCATTCAGACAACTTTAGAAAGTGCCATATTAAGAAAAGACACTGTGATTCAGACAACTTTAGAAAGTGTAATATTAACACAAGACACTGTCATTCAGACAACCTTAAGATTTATCGAAGTAAAAAGATATCAGAGATGCAAAAACAAAGTGTTTGTAACCATGGCAACAGTATGGCGAGTAAGAGGGCGCTATGTAATAGAGGCATAGGCTGTACAGAAGTGATCTCCAGTCACCATAGTCCAATGCAATCAATCAAGTTGGATTCAGGTGTATCCCATACGTTGTTGGTCTGCCTCTTGCTCACGTCTCCATGTATCTCATACTTTGTGTGTCTGCCTCTAGCTCTCGTCTATATGCATCCCATACTATATATGTCTGCCTCTAGCTCAAGTCTCCATGTATTCTTTAACCATCCCCTCTTTTACTTTCCATGTTTATTTCATTGACAAAGGTTTCCTTGGGGCATGCGAAGAGTGTGCCTTGTCCACCTCCTATTTGACTTCTGGTATACTCTTCATATGATATCAATTTTGTTATATGTAGGTATTCTTTCTAGTTGATGGTGTTTGTCCATTTTTATGTTCAGTAAAATTTTTGTAAAGATGTAGCTAAAGTTTCTGCAGGATACTCGATGCCGTGATCTACATTTCAGCGTTGTACACTAGAAATCATTTAACGTTAGTCTAGTCTTTAAAATCCTAACCTTTGTTAGCAGAGTCTGCTCGTTTGAGTTCTACTGGTAACATTTGTTTGTAGAGTCAGCTCGTTTGAGTTCTACTGGTAACATTTGTTTGTAGAGTCAGCTCGTTTGAGTTCTACTGGTAACATTTGTTTGTAGAGTCTGCTCGTTTGAGTTCTACTGGTAACATTTGTTTGTAGAGTCAGCTCGTTTGAGTTCTACTGGTAACATGTGTATGTAGAGTCAGCTCGTTTGAGTTCTACTGGTAACATTTGTTTGTAGAGTTAGCTCGTTTGAGTTCTACTGGTAACATTTGTTTGTAGAGTTAGCTCGTTTGAGTTCTACTGGTAACATTTGTTTGTAGAGTTAGCTCGTTTGAGTTCTACTGGTAACATTTGTTTGTAGAGTTAGCTCGTTTGAGTTCTACTGGTAACATGTGTATGTAGAGTCAGCTCGTTTGAGTTCTACTGGTAACATTTGTTTGTAGAGTTAGCTCGTTTGAGTTCTACTGGTAACATTTGTTTGTAGAGTTAGCTCGTTTGAGTTCTACTGGTAACATTTGTTTGTAGAGTTAGCTCGTTTGAGTTCTACTGGTAACATGTGTATGTAGAGTCAGCTCGTTTGAGTTCTACTGGTAACATTTGTTTGTAGAGTTAGCTCGTTTGAGTTCTACTGGTAACATTTGTTTGTAGAGTTAGCTCGTTTGAGTTCTACTGGTAACATTTGTTTGTAGAGTTAGCTCGTTTGAGTTCTACTGGTAACATTTGTTTGTAGAGTTAGCTCGTTTGAGTTCCACTGGTAACATTTGTTTGTAGAGTCAGCTCGTTTGAGTTCTACTGGTAACATTTGTTTGCAGAGTCAGCTCGTTTGAGTTCTACTGGTAACATTTGTTTGTAGAGTCAGCTCGTTTGAGTTCTACTAGTAACATTTGTTTGTAGAGTTAGCTCGTTTGAGTTCTACTGGTAACATTTGTTTGTAGAGTTAGCTCGTTTGAGTTCTACTGGTAACATGTGTATGTAGAGTCAGCTCGTTTGAGTTCTACTGGTAACATTTGTTTGTAGAGTTAGCTCGTTTGAGTTCTACTGGTAACATTTGTTTGTAGAGTTAGCTCGTTTGAGTTCTACTGGTAACATTTGTTTGTAGAGTTAGCTCGTTTGAGTTCTACTGGTAACATTTGTTTGTAGAGTTAGCTCGTTTGAGTTCTACTGGTAACATGTGTATGTAGAGTCAGCTCGTTTGAGTTCTACTGGTAACATTTGTTTGTAGAGTTAGCTCGTTTGAGTTCTACTGGTAACATTTGTTTGTAGAGTTAGCTCGTTTGAGTTCTACTGGTAACATTTGTTTGTAGAGTTAGCTCGTTTGAGTTCTACTGGTAACATTTGTTTGTAGAGTTAGCTCGTTTGAGTTCCACTGGTAACATTTGTTTGTAGAGTCAGCTCGTTTGAGTTCTACTGGTAACATTTGTTTGCAGAGTCAGCTCGTTTGAGTTCTACTGGTAACATTTGTTTGTAGAGTCAGCTCGTTTGAGTTCTACTAGTAACATTTGTTTGTAGAGTTAGCTCGTTTGAGTTCTACTGGTAACATGTGTATGTAGAGTCAGCTCGTTTGAGTTCTACTGGTAACATTTGTTTGCAGAGTCAGCTCATTTGAGTTCTACTGGTAACATTTGTTTGTAGAGTCAGCTCGTTTGAGTTCTACTAGTAACATTTGTTTGCAGAGTCAGCTCGTTTGAGTTCTACTAGTAACATTTGTTTGTAGAGTTAGCTCGTTTGAGTTCTACTGGTAACATTTGTTAGCAGAGTTAGCTCGTTTGAGTTCTACTGGTAACATTGCACCATGAAAATCAATTGTTGTTTATTTTAAAAAGTGTTTGTTTTCCTTCAGATAACACCTGCCATGGTAGTAACGTTAAGAATTCCGCCCATCGTATTGCTTGTCATCCCCACGATATTAGCTGGCAGCTGCGTAGCCGAGGACAGCTATCATGTCACCATGTCTATGGCGAGGCTGGAGAGAATGGTCAGAGAAGAGAAGACTATGCTCAAAGAGATGCGAGATTATTTTAACTATAGGGGCATTGGGAAAAAGCCCACCATACAAAGGTGAGTTTTAGATTCCGATTCAATCATTCTAAACGGTTTTCTTAAATACAACGCTAAACTAAGTCTTCGTCAAAAGTGTTTGGGGAGACTTTCACTCGGACAAGACCGACCTGACATATCGAGGACAAAAATAATAATTTTTTTTTATATTAATGAGAAATGCTTTAGGATTATAGTTTTATTTAAATTTTTGTAATAATGATTTACGCAGTCTGATGAGAAGTGTTGCCTGCAGCTGTGAAATATTTAATCTTATTGATGGCACTGATATTTTCAGTCAGCATATTAAACTGATATTTTAGGCACAAGGAAAACTGATGAAATTCCTCTTCCAGAGATCCGTCTAGAGATTAACTTTTTTTTTAATGGTATCATATGAACACAATGTATATTACTGCAGGATAAATTGCAGGAAATAGGATAACAAAGTAAGTGGAAGCTTGAGTCGAAAGACAGGACAATCAGACAAAAACGTTTCGGCCAAGAGCTTTCCTCAGCAGACAGGACAATCAGACAAGAACGTTTCGGCCAAGAGCCTTCCTCAGCAGACAGGACAATCAGATTAGAACGTTTCGGCCAAGAGACTTCCTCAGCAGACAGGACAATCAGATTAGAACGTTTCGGCCAAGAGCCTTCCTCGGCAGACAGGACAATCAGACAAGAACGTTTCGGGTAAGAGCCTTCCTCAGCAGACAGGACAATCAGACAAGAAAGTTTCGGCTAAGAGCCTTCCTCAGCAGACAGGACAAATAAAAATACGACTAGAAATAGGAACTAGTTAAAAACTTAGGTGATGATCGCCCTTGTTGTTGTCGGCAGTTTGATTTTTCAAAACCAATATCACATGAAGTGAAAGTATATGTCGTATAGCGTTATTGTGAAATATAAGGACTTAAATCTTAATGGACTAAAATATTTAGGAGATATATAAAATTTAAGAAATTTAAAAAAAAAGAAATACATTTTTTCGAAGCATATTTATTCCCACCCCCCCCCCCTTTTCCCACATTGTTTTTCATTAATAAATATTCTTACATAGTTAAATAATTTTTTTTTAAATGTAAGGCGCTAGATAATGTGTTCGTCGTCGGTATAGCTTTTTTTAGTGCGCTTATTTGATGTAGAGATTATTTGTGCAACTGTTTCTATGTATTTTGTATTGGTGACGTTCATGGGTTTGAGATGTTCCAACCTTTGTGATTGGTTGTCTTACCTTGTTTTACCTTTGTGTTTTGTTGTCTTACCTCGTGTTACCTTTTGTTTGGTTGTCTTACCTTGTGTTACCTTGTGTTTGGTTGGTTACTTATTTCCTCAATTCAATGTCAGGTGATCATTTTGAAAACTGCGCACAAGCCCGCGTATTGTATCGCCAAAGAATACACAAAATATCCACAACTTGTACAACTTCGCTCTGTAACTCCTGATTTCTTTTCTCCAGATTTCTCAAACATCAAATGGCTCTGGCAGTGGAGCGTGAACAGACCGGATATGACGAGATATATTTTAAGCACCCCAATTCCATATTTCTCATAATCAAAGAGTTCAGACGGCTTTACAGTTCGGCAGTTAACTCTCTTGGAAGTTATTACGGTAGGTCATTACAGTAGGTCATTATAGTAAGTTATTACAGTAGGTCAATAGCAATGTTCATCAAATTACACTTGTATATCATCTAATAGTTATATCTACGCACATCGATGTTCAATAAATTACACTTGCACATATTATAATAATTATATCTACTAACATCGCTCTAACGGTATCCATAAATAATTTCAATAAATCTAGGGCATGTAAACTTTTTAATCAAAAACGTTTTATTTCCCGAAATTAGTTTTAATCTAAATTTAATACCAGCGTGGTATGCAAATTGTTGGAGCTCACAATCGTAAGCGCAGTCATGAAGAACCTTGAAAGCAAAAAATAAACTCTATGACTGTCAACATGGCTTACGAGTCAATAGATCATGTGAGATCCAGCTCCTTGAATTTGTAGAAGGCTTGTTGAATAATCTGGAGAACAGCAAGAAAACTGATGTGATGGTGATGGACTTCTCAATGGCCTTTGACCGTGTCAATCATAGTTTGCGTCTACACAAATTTCAGAGATATGGATTTCAAGACACTACTAAAACATGGTTTTCTAGCTTCCTCAGCAACGGATGACAAGCAGTAGTGGTGAATGGTACAAGCTCCTCCTATGTCGGTGTTAAGTCAGGGTTCCCGCAGGGCTCGGCGCTAGGCCCTTGTTGGTTCCTCGCATACATCAATGACCTACCCGAGAAACTGACATCCCAAGTAAGACTGCACGCAGATGACACGGCCATGTATAGGACGGTCTTAATCAGTTCGCTGAGTGGGAGATGAGCTGGGACATGGAATGTTATCCTGCCAAGTGCCAGACATTGTCAGTCTCTAGCAGTTGTACTCCTCTACACTACCACAACAAACTGCATGGCCATTTACTTGAGCCAGTTTCCTCCGTAAGTTACCTGGGTGTTACCATTCAGAGAGAGGTCCGCTGGGACGAGCATATTAACTGTCAACTTCTATGTCCTCAGGATTGGATCGTTCAATCAAGTTCTTCCACTAATTCAATCATTAGTCAAAACTCAAGTCGTTTTAGTAAATATAACTTTAATTATCAGGAAACACAAGGCACACATCTCTCCTCCCTAAGGTTCTACAACATAACTATTCAACATCCTTTTTTCCAACCGCCATCTACATTTCACTCCACACAACGCTTAACTACTGCGTCACTTCCCCTACCCAAATACGTCATAACATTTACGCACAATATACAACGCTACACCTATACTCTCTAACTCAACATGATTTACTTACAAACATAACTACATTGATTTCATACCCTTGAAATTAACAACGTGTGCAACCAAGCAACCAAGACCATGGGGTTCTTAATGCGTAATCTAAAAATCAATAACTCTGGTGTGAAAGAGATAGCCTATACAGCCTTTGTCCGGCCACTTTTAGATTATGCATATTCAGTCTGGGACCCATTTACCCAGAAGAGCATTGACAGGTTGGAGGCGGTCCAACGACGGGCAGCACGCTTTGTCCTGAACAGCTACAGCAGACATGTTTACTCTTACGATTTTGGCGTACAATGTACGATTTTGAGGTGTATACATTATATATACTGTGTGTGTTTTTTACTATTAAGATAATATATTGAGCGATTTTGTGATTATATTCTACGATTTTAAGAGTTTAAGGGTAAACAGGTCTGCTACAGGAATACCTCTAGTGTTGGCAGCATGTTGGAAACACTGGGCTGGTCACTATTGGAGGAACGACGACGACTATCCAGGCTCTCCATGATTTACAAGATAAATAATGTGCTGTTCCACTGCCCTGGCATTAAACAAAAACTCGTACCTCTCCCCCATAGACAGTAACAAGGCCACGACAAGCCGTTCAAGCTCATAACAGCAAGAACAAAGCACAGGACCTGCTTAATCGTGCCAAATAAAACCAAGGAGTGGAAAAAGCTTCCAAAAGGAACTGTCGAGGCGACAACACTTGACACATTTGTGTCTATTGCCTCATGCCTTCCAACCCCCAGTTCATGATATCCTCGCTGATAAACTTTGCAACCAGTGAAATATACTTTTCAATACAAAGCACAGAAACATTGCAAATCTCCTCGACACACATAGGAGCCAGAATGATCAATACACTGATCGTGGGACATTAATATATAAAAGAAGAATAAGAATTATTGAGACAGAGGGAGAGATAGAGTACAAAACACTTTTGCATTGGCGAGACGGGGTGGGGGTGAGAGAATGTGATGAAAAAGAAGGAAAGGGCAGTGAAAGAGACCGAGATTGACAGAGTATTGGGAAGGGGTGAGAGAGGCTGAAGATACGACTTTGCAGGGGAGACAAAATTTTTAAAAAATACTTCATTTTTTTTAGCATTCCGTTAGCAAACTGATTTTATAAAATATGTAGCTTGCCTTTTACTCACCAAATGATTTTTTTTTATATTTATAGAACAATTTCAAGATTTCCTTAAGGACTCAAAAAACGTCATGTCGGAAGATTTTGACATCGCCGGCACCGTTTGGGTATTGTTGGTTCTACAGGTAGATACAGTGATCCATTTCTCATAGGTTTTCTAATGTATTTTTTTAGAGTATATATTGATTTACATACAAAAAAGATGAGTTTTATATGAATTGTTTGGTACAGTTTATTTGTGTAGGATTTTCTAGGATTTAAATTAGTCTGTCGTTAAAACTGATTTTTTTTAAAAACAATAATCTTGTGTTTATTTAATACCTTATATTGAATGTTCAGGTCAAAATGACAAGATTTGTTTCCAAAAAATTATGGTCCATGCAATAACTGATGTAAGACGTCTGAGTTATTCAAACTGCTAATTAACTAGCATCTTTTACTGAGTAAACAGTGGCGCAGAACTGTAAATACTATTGTCCTACCCACTAAACAATAGGAACTATAATTTTAGACATACTGTTTTTTTCCGACCCTTGTCCACTTCAAATACGCCACTGCATTCTAAGATCCCGTTCTTGATACCTCTTCTTAAGATCTTAAACAAAACAAAAAATTGTTAACAAGTGTTAACAAGCGTCCCGTACCTTAAGTTTGCCAAGAAATTCTAATTCCAAATAGACATTGCTAAGATATTAAGTTACTAGTGTGAGGCGGGTGAATCGGAACTACAACACATTTTTTTAAACTTTACCTAAATTTAAATGGAAATCCTTTTTTAATGAAAATTTTCTAATTTATTTTACAGCACGTTAACAAAATATTCCATAAATTTAGAAGATTTTAAAAATAAATCCCTTCTACTTATCTGTTTACAAACTGCAATTCTATTTCTCCAAGAACATTTACGAACTGCCAGCAGAAACCATGATGAAGGGAGACTATCTTGGATTTAAAGGGCCACCACTCGAGCCTTCAGATGCTATTGAGATCGGAAAACACGCCCTAGGGGGTATTTTTGATGATTGAATTATTTAACCGTTCACACTGAAAGTGAATGCTTCCACATAAACAAATCTTAATTATATCCTTAAGGTTAGTCGGGATTAATGTGTAAACCAGTGCTTCTCAAAGTGGAGGTTGCTGAGACGGCACTATGGAAACGTGTTGTTTATATTTTATGAAGTAGCGTTTAAAACATTAACAAAGTATCAATTAAAATTAATTTTCAGTATTTATTTCAGTTATAATCATGTTAAGTGGATATCCTTGAGCGATTAGTGATGTATAAGCTGCAGTTAGTGTCACTTACCATTTTTTTTCTTTCTTTCTTTTTTGAACAGACGGATTTCTCAATAATAGTTTGGAATGGTTAAATCTGGGCCTGGCGTTGAGAGATCAGAACATAACCCAGTCGCAACACTCTGAAGGCCATATTAAGGCGCTTATTGGACATGTCTTTTTGCAGGTGGGTGTAAGTAAAGAAGTTTGCTGTATGTTGCATGCTGTATGCTGCATGCTCGTATGATGATGAATCGTTCTTGATAGAAGCACATAGATTTTAAATCTTAAGTTCTTGATAAAAACACATTTATTTTAAATCGTGGGTTTAATTACGCACAATTTGTTGATTGTTTTGTTTTTGTCAACAGAATAATGACATCACAAAGGCGATGGATCTTTATAAAGAAGCACTTATTCTAGGTAATTTAAACCTAATCCAAATCTTGGCAAAATAGTGTAACACATTATCGTTACACAATTCTTTTGCTGCCCTCACGGATACTACATTTCGGCTGAGTGTTATTTTTTAATATAATTTTCTTTTCTTATCTTTGCTCGCCGAATGAAATTAAAAATATTTCCTTCAATTAATGGATAGAGTAGAAATTGCATAATGGACCGCAAATATTTTTTTGTGCGTATCGAAATTTCTTTCTTAATCCATCGTGTCAGTAGATTTTATGATAGTAACTCTGGAACAATGTTTCGAGCATGTTACATATAGGTCTGGGGGACCAACTCAACTACACTACAGTTTTAACAACTATCACCTAGTTTAGTAAAGCTCTATCACATTTCTGCCTTTTTTACCATTATAAAGTAAAATAATAATTTAAAAAACTACTAAAAAAAATGTTTCTCGAATACATCCTTTATAAATGTAATACCGAGCAATAGGGGAGTGGGGCTGAAAATTTCACCAAACATTCATACAGGTGACGCGCTTTACAACAATACCAATTAGTGCCAGCCCCCCACCCCTCACCTCACCCCCAATTAAGGCTTTCAACCTCACATTTTTTCCCCGCCCCTAAATTATTTTAATACTAGCGAGTACCCGGCATGCGTTGCAATGCCACTCATCGAAATAAAGTGTCCGTGATTTAAAAATTTTTTTGTAAGTTCTTCTAATAAACACCTTTTTTTAACCGTCTGGTGCGTATTAGAATTAATTAGAAGGTTTTAAGAAGTGTCAGCAGACCACACGCAGCTGTCCGTGTGGGAAGCATGGATTTTCCAAAATTAGTCCCAAAACTTATAGCGATTGATCCCCCATGCAATAGCTATGTTTGAAATTATATTTATATGGCTCATTTATTACATATAAACAAATTTAGGGCCCCCGGCCCCAAAAGTAATATTGTGAAATATTTGTACTAAATCAGAAACCTATTTATTAAGTCACATATACAAAATGAAATGTCACAGTTTATACTTAATGTAATTCCACCCACTTATGCAATAGCTCTGCTTGACGTTATATTTACATAGCTCATATAAGAAAAAAAAAGAATTTAAGGCCCCCGGCCCAAAGTGGAATATTGTAAATTATGTGCACTTCTTTAGAAACCTAATGCGGGCCTGCAAACAACAACTCATTGAAAGTTTATCGCATTCAGATGAATAGTATAGGAACTCATACGGAAATTATATTTAAATAGCTCATATTAGAAAGAAAAACTACTATAGGGCCCCGGTCCAAAACTGGTAATTCTTTGTAAAATGAATGGGTTTTGATATTCATGGATATACTTTTGTAAATGTACTTAAAATGTGTTAACGTCATTGATTTTCTTAATTCGTAAAATGGGAATATAGCATCTATTTTTCACAACAGTAATATCGTAATATCATTGGATTTAAAGATATAAAATTGTACCCACTCTATTTCCTAGCCCCCATATATATGTACCTAAGAAGGCAAATTATTTGTCAAATTCATTTTGAGACGTATAGTGTGCTGCCATGTGCAAATTAAACTATTGAATTACAACTTCCCCCCTCCCCCAAACAGAGTTTTAAAGAAATTAATAAAATCATCCACGGGATTGTAATCCACTTACTTACGCAAAAACAATTTTTTTTTGCATTTCAAATGCTTTGTTCTTATTTAAATGAGTGATAAGTGCATTAGTGGATGCTATTTGGATATGTAGTTTCGCTGCACTGATTGCATTTAACGGCATTTTCGTATTAAAAGTATATTTAAAGGTTAGGGTTGTTTTTGTTTTTTTTAACTAATTTATAAATTTCATAAATGTATATTTTTGGAAAGAATAAAAGTAAAAATTTATTAAACGTTAAAAATAAAAAGCAAAAATTGTATTTCATTTTTTAAATTGTAGCAATTTAAAAAGCAATCTATTATATTTATTAATTTTACTTTTAGGAAGGGGGAAATACATTATCAATTTTATTAGGCGCGGTTATTAAATCAGATAAATTTTTGCATTGAATAAATAGACAATTTGAGTTCTGACGTCATTTGCGTTATTATTTAGAACAAATTAGTTTTACTTTTATTACGCAATATTTGGAACGTATTTCAAAAATGCACTAAAATCAACAGATGTTTTGGTTTCCCCAATAAATGTGATTACAGTGTAATTCTTTGATCATAATTTGTTTTACTAATTTTCATAACTTTCAACCACATATAAAATGTTTAAAATAGTTCCTTAGTTGTTACTCCAGATTTATTTGTAATTTATATTATTAATACTTAAAATTTTATTAAAATTAAAGCGAATATACAATATATTTTTCGCATTACCATTGATTCGAGTTCCTTAAAATAATAGAAGAAAACTATGATTATTTTAAAAAATGGGAACGTATTTAAATCGTATCGGTTCTTTGTGAGTTACGGTCAACATAGATCATTCTTATATAATAGATGTATTACTACATCATTGCTATTCAAAATCACAACACATTTACAAAGCTATATCCGATTCTAAAATACGTCACAAAATTCAAGCTTATTAATAAAAACAACAAAAATACTCTCTACACTAAACATGCAAAAACGTGTTTTCTCTGCTCTTGCTACAAATTGATGTCTGTTGGCATTTGTTCAAGGGCGGTTGAGTTGATAGGTGGGTTTGAAATTATTTTGATAAAGTTTGTTAAAGAAAACAAAACGAATTTAAGGACATCGGCCCATGCAAAATATTGTAAAATGTTGTTCTAATTTAGAAACATTTGCTGGAGCGCACATATCAATTCACCAAAGTTTTTATCGCAATCGGATGAATGGTATAGGAATGCATACGATAATTATATAGATAATAAATGGTGGAAAACGAATTAAGGCCCCCGGCCACAAACGGAATATTGTAGAATTATTGTATTACTTCAGATACTTATTATATCACAAAATTAAAAAAAGAGAAACATATTACTGAAGTTGTATCGCATTCAGATAAATGGTATAGGAGTGCATACGGATATTATTTTTTACAAAGTTCATATAAGAAAAATAACGATTTTGGGGCCAACGGCCAAAAACGGATTATTTTAAAAGTGTTGTAACTTTGTAACTACTTCAGAAACCTAATTATTATGTGACACACACAATTTAATGTCGCTATTTGTATTTGATTAAAAATCTATCCATCCACACATTAGCTCTGTTTGAAATTTTATTTGTATAGCTCATATAGGAAAAATAGAACATAGGGCCCCTGGCTCAAAACAGAATATTTTAAACGGTTGTAATAATTTGAAAAGCTTTGCGGACGTGGGTAAAACATTTTACTAAAGTTTTATCGCATTCAGATAAATGATATAGGAGCGCATACAGAAATTATTTTGTACAAAGCTCGTATAAGAAAAAAAACGAATTTGGGACCAACGACTGAAAACGGAATATTTTAAAAGTATTATAATTACTCATTAACATGCGCGACCTTATGGACAACCTTTCAACAAAGTTTTGTTGCAATCGCATGAATGGTGTAGGAGCGCATACGGTTTGAAATTATATTTATATAGCTCATATTGGAAAAATAGAACATGGGGCCCCTGGCTCAAAACAGAATATTTTAAACGGTTGTAATAACTGGAAAAGCTTTGCGGGCGTGGGAGAAAAATCTAACTAAAGTTGTATCGCATTCAGATGAATGGTATAGGAGCGCATACCAAAATTATTTTGTACACAGCTCATATAAGAAAAAAAAAGAATTTGGGGCCAACGACTGAAAACGGAATATTTTAAAAGTATTGTAATTACTTATTAACATGCGCGACTTTATGGACAACCTTTCAAAAAAGTTTTGTTGCAATCACATGAATGGTGTAGGAGCGCATACGGTTTGAAACTATATTTATATAGCTCATATAAGAAAAAACGAACATGGGGCCCCTGGCTCAAAACGTAATATTTTAAAACGGTTATATTTATTTCCAAACCTTTGTGGGCGTGCTTGCAACATTTTACCAAAGATTTAGCGCATTCAGACGAATGGTGTAGGAGCGCAGACGGAAATATTTTTTACAAAGCTCGTATAAGAAAAAAAACGAATGAAGGGCCAACGGCCGAAAACGAAATAATTGAAACGTTTTTTAATGACGCAGTTAAATGCCCAGGTAGGTGGCCAACAACTCACCAAAGTTTTGTTGCAATCACATGAATGGTGTGGGAGCGCATATGAGACAAACAGACATACAGACATACATACATACAGACATACATTCATTTTTATATATATATATATTTTAATGAACCCACCCAAATTTTGCACCGCAAAAATTATTTCACAATTTCAACAAAAACAAAAGAAAATAAATATAACGCACCAAACGCAGTTTCGATATTTTTTCTAAAACAATCTCATTTAGTGCAAATATCGGGAATTTTACTTCGTGAAATTAGTGTCGTCATATTTCCTTCATTTTCCCTTGAAAAATAGGATAAACTGTTTTTTGGGGGATTTTGTGTTGGGGGCGAGCTGAATTTTGAAAGAGCGGGTTGTCTGTAGGCACGATTCAATGTTCCAAATTTCAGCTCGATAGGTTGACGGGAAGTGGGTCAAATAGCCGTCTGAAGGTTTTGCCGTAAACAAAAAAAAAAAGTGAAGTTAAAAATAAATGATTTAAAAATGCATTTAAAGGATTTACGTGAATAAGTTTGTTTTTTTAGGGTTAGTTTAATTTGTGTTTGTGTAATTAATTTCTGGTCTTTTAAAGTATCATTCGAGCAAAAATTAAAATTGCCGCCGTCTTTAGAGATCAAGCTATCATCACATCGTTTTGTTCTTGTTAGTCCCAGCTAAACTATTAATTAAAGAAACGAGCATAGAGATTGTTTCGCACCAGCAAAGCAAATCATGATTTTGGAATATAAGAGCCACGCACGGTCTCTCCTATGTGAACAAATAATTTATGGCTCTGCATTATTTGTCTTGTATGTATACATCATAACATAATGTTGCATTGACCATCTCTATGTTTTCTCGTGTAAGCTACAAATAAACTGTTAGAGGGAGAGTCGGAGAGGGATAAAACAAAATAGTTTCAAAGAATTATTTCAGGATTATCACTGACATTAAAAATTACATTTCGTGGCTCATTAGACGATTTGCTGCTTATGACGCCCCACCCATTCTACCCACCTAAACTAACCCCCACTCTACCACCACCCACGCCACATCCACCCACCCTACTACTCCCCTACCAACCACCCTCAACCACCAAAATATATAATAGTACATTTTGAACGAGAAAAAGTCCGGAAAAAGTGAATTCTTTACTATATTTTAAAGCCTTACTCTCTTCACACAGTTTTACCATGTCAATACATGGACATTTATTCTGTGTGAAATTTTGTTTTATGTTAGTATCCCAGTGTCCCAACTGCATAAATAGATACTCTATTCACGTTTTCAATAACATTTTTAAACAGAGCTGTATTAGTTTGTATGTCTCAGATTTGATTGAGCTGGTCAGATGAGGTTCACCCCAGACCCAAATGGAGCTGGTCAGCTGAGGCTCACCCCAGACCCCAATGGAGCTGGTCAGCTGAGGCTCACCCCAGACCTCAATTGAGTTGGTCAGCTCAGGGTCACCCCAGACCCCAATTGAGCTGGTCAGCTCAGGGTCACCACACACCACAATGGAGCTGGTCAGCTCAGGGTCACCCCAGCCTCATTGGAGCTGGTAAGATGAAGCTCACCCCACAACTCAATGGAGCTGGTCAGCTGAAGCTCACCCCAGACCCCAATGGAGCTGGTCAGTTCAGGGTCACCCCAGACCTCATTGGAGCTGGTCAGCTGAAGCTCACCCCACACCACAATGGAGCTGGTCAGCTGAAGCTCACCCCACACCACAATGGAGCTTGTCAGTTGAGGCTCACCCCACACCACAATGGAGCTGGTCAGCCGAAGCTCACCCCACACCACAATGGAGCTGGTCAGCTGAGGTCTCACCCCCACCACAATGGCGCTGGTCAGCTGAGGCTCACCCCCACCACAATGGAGCTGGTCAGCTGAGGCTCACCCCACACCACAATGGAGCTGTACAGCCGACGTTCACCCCACACCACAATGGAGCTGGTCAGCTGAAGCTCACCCCACACCACAATGGAGCTGATCAGCTGAGGCTCACCCCACACCACAATGGAGCTGGTCAGCTGAGGCTCACCCCACACCACAATGGAGCTAGTCAGCTGAGGCTCACCCCACACCACAATGGAGCTGGTCAACTGAGGCTCACCCCACACCACAATGGAGCTGGTCAGCTGAGGCTCACCCCACACCACAATGGAGCTGGTCAGCCGACGCTCACCCCACACCACAATGGAGCTGGTCAGCTGAAGCTCACCCCACACCACAAATGAGCTGGTCAGCTGAGGCTCACCCCACACCACAATAATGGAGCTGGTCAGCTGAGGCTCACCCCCCCCACCACAATGGAGCTGGTCAGCTGAACCTCACCCCACACCACAATGGAGCTGGTCAGCTGAAGCTCAGCCCACACCACAATGGAGCTGGTCAGCTGAGGCTCACCCCCAACACGACAATGGAGCTGGTCTGCTGAGGCTCACCCCCACACCACAATGGAGCTGGTCAGCTGAGGCTCACCCCACACCACAATGGAGCTGGTCAGCTGAGGCTCACCCCACACCACAATGGAGCTGGTCAGCTGAGGCTCACCCCACACCACAATGGAGCTGGTCAGCTGAGGCTCACCCCCCACACAAAAAACTACAACTCCCGTCCCTTAACTTTGTTTTATAGAAGGCGGGTTGGATTTTGGACATTTTTATAGTAACAGAATGTGTTTTAAGCTAAATAAACTGCGGTAATCATTATAAAACGAAACAAAGAAAAACCATGTAATCTCTACCGTCTTCTCATGTTCTCCAAGATCCCAGCGACAATGAGGTTGCTATGCTCGGCAGAAACATCCAGAAGGGGATCACCATCAATACGGCCTACTTAAAACAGTTTAATGAAGATTTGGAACTGATTAAGCCTCTTTGCTCCCTGGGACATGGACTACACACTGGTGTAAGTGAAACTAACACACATATTCTGGTGAGGTACTGAGATCACTCTCTTATGACCCCAGATTGTACATTGTCTACCTGCTCCTGTTGAGCAGTGTCATACAACATTTTCCTCACGTATGGCTCTCCCACCGCCCTGGCCTCCCCA
Source organism: Omphiscola glabra (assembly GCA_964017045.1). Taxonomy (NCBI): domain Eukaryota; kingdom Metazoa; phylum Mollusca; class Gastropoda; family Lymnaeidae; genus Omphiscola; species Omphiscola glabra. The sequence goes on from OZ024805.1 coordinate 26,117,176, forward strand.
AAAATCGCCAGTGAGGGACATTTGGTCAACAGATGTGCTAGTGTTTCTGGGACCAGGCTGCAGTGCCGGCAGGTAAGATCCCTGTGTAAGTGAAGCTAAATAAACTGATACAAACCACACATTTGGGGAAATCACTCAGCCGTGAAACTGTCAGCGACTTGGACGAAAAGGCTTATTCAATGTTGTTTTAGAGAATACCTGGTCAAGAAATGGACACAGATGAAAAGCTTGAGAATGGCTGGTATACTAATTAGTATGTCTACTCCCTTGAGAAAATCCCGGTTAATGTGTCGACGCTCTAGAAGAAATCCCTTTTAATCGGACATACCGATTGATGGGTTTACTCCCCAGAAGAAATCCGGGTTAATAGGTCTACTCTCTTCTTCTTCTTCTTCTATATATTAAGGGCCCACGATCAATTTATTGATCATTATGGCTCCTATGAATGTAGATGGGATTTGCAATGTCTCTGTGCCTGGTGTTGATGAGGATATTTCACTGGTTACAAGAGTAACTGTTTGAGGGTATCATGCACTAGGGGTTGGAAGGCCCGAGACAATAGACGCAAATGAGTCAAGTGTTGTCGCCTCAACTGTTCCTTTTGGAAGCTTGTTCCAGTCCCTGATTGTCTTTGGTAGGAATGAGCAGTTCCTATACTGGCTTCTCGCTGGTATGAGCCGGAACTTCCTGTCATGGCCTCGTCGCTGTCTATGGGGAAGAGGGACGAAGAAAAATTTAATGTGTCTACTTTCTAGAAGAATTCCTATTTAATGTGTCTACTCTCTAGAAGAATTCCTATTTAATGTGTCTACTTTCTAGAAGAATTCCTATTTAATGTGTCTACTCTCTAGAAGAATTCCTATTTAATGTGTCTACTCTCTAGATGATTATTCATTACTGTAACACAACGAGTTAAGTTAACGGTACTCAGTCACATGACAGTATTGTTTATTTGTATTCACGGTGGCGTAGTGATTTAATTATAATAAATCATATGATGAGAATAAGAAGAACTAATTTTTGTGGCGAATGAAGAAGTCATGATTTTGTGTGTAAGTGAGCGGTCACGATTTTTGGTCAGCGAGGGAAAGGAGGCCATATTTGAATGTGATGTTAATTCATGGATAAAATAATATTAAAGTGTGTCATATTTCTTATGTTGTAGTAACTTTAACAGTTACACGGATGTAACAATTTCAATGATTATATTTGTACCTATTGTTTGGATAATGAAGAACTGTGTGATATATCTAATCGGACATGTTTAATTCTTGAGATAAAATGAGACGGCAGCATAATTAGTCATGACAGTGTGAGTTGTAGCTACATTCATATTAATTAAGTATTAGATAACATACTGAAGATACAAGAACATTCAGCTGTGTTACAATTACTTGTACAGCGCTTGTCAGTTGTTTCAGAGGCATTCTTGGCATCTGCTATAGAGACCATATCAACAATGAACAAGTGAGAGAAAGGATTCGTCAAGCAATTGGGCAGTACGATGACGTTTTGGTGTCTTTAAAAAAGGCGAAAAACTTGAGTGGTAAGGCCACGTGACCAGAAAACAAGGGCTCGCCAAAGAAATCATGCAGGGCACAACTAGAGGAGGAAGAAGCAGAAGAGAAAGACAGAGAAAAAGATGGGAAGATAACATCAAAGAGTGGACTGGATTAAAACTATGCGATGCTCTGCGTAGTGCAGAAGACCGAGAGGAATGGAGAAGGATAATTTTCATGTCATCTTTGGCGCCCCAGGGACATGATGATGATGATGATAGCGCTTGTCTCCCTACTATTCTGGTATGCTCAAACCGCTCTGTAGCATGCCGATGTAATGCCTATGTAATTGCAGATGGTTTTATAGAACCATAAAAAGAGTATGTCCTTTTAATAGACCATTAACTTTTTCCAAGAAGATTACATTGAATGCGATGACAGCTGAGTATAAATAAGATAAGCCTGTAATAATTTTTACCCTAGAGATTTCTACTTGAACCTAGTTTCACATTTAAAATTTGAGCTTTAATATGTGGTTGTCCCTTTTATTTAAATTAACTCAATGCCTTTTTCTAATTATAATTATGCGTCTGTATACTTATATATATATATATATATATATATTGCTCCATACCTTGAAAGTCACTTGACTTTGACACTATACTGCTACAAGATCATAGTTCAGTAGCCACTTGACTTTGACACGATACTGCTACAAGATCATAATTCTATCATAGCCCAACGGTTCAATCACAACGATTCAATCACAACAATTCAATCACAACAGTTCAGTCACAACGGTTCTCTTTAAAATGGCTTCCTCTTCACATCTTTATTGTGGCCATACTGTTAATGTTAATTGCTCAAATTACTACAAGTGCTCATATTTCTGGGGATTGTTTCGTAGATTTCGCATTTCTTACCCGATTCACGGTCACAGTTTTGAAGCATTCTCTGTTTTTCTTGACCGCAGGATCCCAAGAGCTCAAAGAATTTCTGTAGGTACCGAGAAGCCCTGCTGCCCTACTACCGTTACAAGGAAGAGATCCTATCGTTGGTGCCTTTAGTTTCCGTGGTCTACAACTTCACGACAGACTGCGAGGTTCAAACACTGAAAGCGCTTGTTAAAGATCAGGTATATAACAGAACTGAACCTTACTTTTAGAAAGATAACAGACAAAAAAGTAAGACTCGACACTAAACAAAACTACAGCAATAGTTTTTGTTTAGAGTTTAGAGGCCGTCCATAAAGTATGTCTAACTATTTTTTAAATTATTTTTTACCCCCTCCCTCCCCCTGTCACAAGCTGTCATAAAGTACACCCCCCTACTCCTTACACATAAAACGACACTTTATCTAACTAAATAATTGTTGAATAAAAAAAATAATAAAAAAACGAATTAAAAATTATCTAAAACACGCTTCACCATTAAACAAGTACGTTTATAAAAGTGACATCTGTCAGAATACATCCATGGCAACAAGCAATTCTCCATCCCTGTTAGCTTCATGTTTTGTATGTATGACTTTTTAAAGAAATTGTGACGTCACAAGATATTTGGATGTACTGGAAGGCCAATTATATAAAACACATAATGATAAATATATTATTTGTAGATTAAAGAGTTGTCCTATTATTAAACACTACACAAAATAGACACCAAGACATAAAATAGATCAGATAGGATAGATAAAGTGATTTAAATTGTGTGTCTTGTTTCGTTATCTTAGTCAAAATTTGGGCTGGAAACAAATATGTAATTCAGTTTTATGTACTCTCTAAGACAGTGGTTCTTAACCTTTCTAATGCTGCGACCCTTTAATACAGTTCATCATGTTGTGTCGGCCCCCAGCCACACAATTATTTTCGTTGCTACTTCATAACTGTATATGTGTTTTCGGATGGTCTTAGGCGACCCCTGAGCAAGGGTCTCGCGACCCCCCAAAGGGGTCATGACCCACGGGTTGAGAACCGCTGCTCTAAGAGATTATTCATATGTATAAATAAAGTTTCTAAATGCTTCAGCTCAAAAATTATAAAACGCTAAAACATTTTTTTGCAAAGTATTACACACAAAAATAGTAAAGGACTAGTATTGACGCCGCATCATTTTATTTACTACTGGCTTTTTTTAAATTTATCTACAGTCTGGTGAATTGTACTTATCATTCGCCACGACTAGGGGCTATTTTGGAGAAGGTCGCCCTACACGGTCTAGGAATGATTATTCCATAATGATGCATTTCACAACGTTAAGACATCAAAGTAAATCAACACCCAACACAATGTTCTCATGTAATGAGCATATCTGTCTTACACTTAACACTCAACACAATATTCTCATGTAATGAGTAAAGCTGTCTTACACTTAACACTCAACACAATGTTCTCATGTAATGAGCAAAGCTGTCTTACACTTAACACTCAACACAATGTTCTCATGTAATGAGCAAAGCTGTCTTACACTTAACACTCAACACAATGTTCTCATGTAATGAGCAAAGCTGTCTTACACTTAACACTCAACACAATGTTCTCATGTAATGAGCAAAGCTGTCTTACACTTAACACTCAACACAATGTTCTCATGTAATGAGCAAAGCTGTCTTACACTTAACACTCAACACAATGTTCTCATGTAATGAGCAAAGCTGTCTTACACTTAACACTCAACACAATGTTCTCATGTAATGAGCAAAGCTGTCTTACACTTAACACTCAACACAATGTTCTCATGTAATGAGCAAAGCTGTCTTACACTTAACACTCAACACAATGTTCTCATGTAATGAGCAAAGCTGTCTTACACTTAACACTCAACACAATGTTCTCATGTAATGAGCAAAGCTGTCTTACACTTAACACTCAACACAATGTTCTCATGTAATGAGCAAAGCTGTCTTACACTTAACACTCAACACAATGTTCTCATGTAATGAGCATAGCTGTCTTACACTTAACACTCAACACAATATTCTCATGTAATGAGCAAAGCTGTCTTACACTTAACACTCAACACAATGTTCTCATGTAATGAGCAAAGCTGTCTTACACTTAACACTCAACACAATGTTCTCATGTAATGAGCAAAGCTGTCTTACACTTAACACTCAACACAATGTTCTCATGTAATGAGCAAAGCTGTCTTACACTTAACACTCAACACAATGTTCTCATGTAATGAGCAAAGCTGTCTTACACTTAACACTCAACACAATGTACTCATGTAATGAGCAAAGCTGTCTTACACTTAACACTCAACACAATGTTCTCATGTAATGAGCAAAGCTGTCTTACACTTAACACTCAACACAATGTTCTCATGTAATGAGCAAAGCTGTCTTACACTTAACACTCAACACAATGTTCTCATGTAATGAGCAAAGCTGTCTTACACTTAACACTCAACACAATGTTCTCATGTAATGAGCAAAGCTGTCTTACACTTAACACTCAAAACAATGTTCTCATGTAATGAGCAAAGCTGTCTTACACTTAACACTAAACACAATGTTCTCATGTAATAAGCAAAGCTGTCTTACACTTAACACTCAACACAATGTTCTCATGTAATGAGCAAAGCTGTCTTACACTTAACACTCAACACAATGTTCTCATGTAATGAGCAAAGCTGTCTTACACTTAACACTCAACACAATGTTCTCATGTAATGAGCAAAGCTGTCTTACACTAACACTCAACACAATATTCTCATGTAATGAGCAAAGCTGTCTTACACTTAACACTCAACACAATATTCTCATGTAATGAGCAAAGCTGTCTTACACTTAACACTCAACACAATATTCTCATATTAGGAGCAAAGCTGTCTTACACTTAACACTCAACATAATGTTCTCATGTAATGAGCAAAGCTCTCTTACGCACCGCGCACAAGGAAAGACGTTCATTTTTGTGCATCAATAAAAATTTACATGAAACGTTCACCTACCTGGCAGCAGATCAAAATTATGATTTTTTTAAAAAATTATGTAGCTTACATAAGTAAAAACATCAACGTGGATCTCTGGATCAAAATTTTTTTTTATTTGGCCCGAAATGCATTTTTTCCACTCTAAACAATCTAGGGAACAGATCTATTAAAAAATAAATAAATCACAAATACTTGATAATTACAGTAATCTTACCCCCTATAACACACTACATCCAGTTATTACTGTAAGGATTTAGTTTTGTACAGTCTTATCTAACGATGATTTCAGTTGAAGGTAGCTACTATTGGAAATGGTAGGCTTTCACTAACAAGGACTGGTGTTTTGTACGTATACAATTCATTCTTTTAGTCTCGCTTAACCTATTATTTTAAAATTGCACTTTTCAACGGTTCATTCTTTATAAGTTAGTGGAAGCTGGAAATAATGTCGGCGGGCCTCCCCCTCCCTGGCACAGCGGGTTTCTCCACCAACAGACCGTGCGGTGGCACGTTGGAACCCCCCCCCCCCCGGGCCTGGGGCACGCCCTGTCGAGCAAAAACGCTGCGTTTAAAGCGTTTTCGCAGGAGACTCTCCAAGAGAGACATAGTAGAAGCTTGTTTTTATTTACTCCCGTATATTTCATATCTGCACAAATACATTTTAAATGTTTTGTGAGTCTATCATTTAAACTATTTTTTGTTTACTGTTTGGTCAGTGGCTTAGTGACAGAGGATGAAGAGTCCGATAAGAGTGTACGTTTGGGGGAAAGGCTTGAGCTTCTCACCGGCCTGGACGCGAGAAAGGCGTCCCCGTCCCACACGATTTCAGAGCTCATTCAGGTATTATGATACACCTTTTTAGGATAATATCGACACACTTCATTCGTCTTGCTGTCCCTTTATATAAAAACATGTTAGCATATTTTGTATTTGTCACTTTTATTTTATATTTTGTATCTCACATTCGTTCCTCTTTGTACTGAAAAAGTCAGCCCTTCGTTCAGCCCTTCTGTCAGATTTTCCTTTACCGTGTTTCACATATTTCCTTAAAAATTATGTATGCTATTTTTGATTGATTAGGGCGTATATAGATTGCCTTTTTTCTAATGTGGCTGCTTATGGCTTATGAGTACCGCACCGTAGTGGAGATGAAACGCAATTTTGAAAACCCATGAGGCTATAATAATATGTAAAAGACAGTTGGATAAACTTTCGTCGGAATGTTTAAAGTCACAATCAATTTCTTTTTAGAATAACTTTGTCCTAGTCCAGACCTGTTTACCCTCAAAGTCATAAAATCGTACAATATCATCACAAAATCGTTCTTAATAGTAAAAAATAAACATACAGTATATATGATGTATACACCTCAAAATCATACGTTGTACGCCAAAATCGTAAGAGTAAACAGGTCTGCTAGTCTTCCAAATTTAAGTCTACTGCGTCTCTAAACTATGCAATACTAGGTTTCTAACTAGAGGCCGACCGAATTTCGGTTTCTGCGCCAGAAGTTGCCATTGGATCAATTTCAGCGTATTTTTTAGTTTCAATCAGGCTTAGGCAAATGTAAATACTTTGTGGAAGAAAAAATAAATAAGACATTAGTAATATTTATATTATTATTTTTGTTTTAATTTTTTCAAAAATTAAATTAAAATTGGAAACCCTAGGTTTATTCAATTCGTTCATTTTAATTTTGTCATTATCATGCTCATATTGTCAGGGGAAACGGTGAATAGTATTGTAAAAAAAATCCGAGGAAATAGTAACATTTTCATTATTACTTTTGTATGAAATTTTTAAAAAAGAACAATAATTAGGGAAGCTTAGGTTTGTTCAATTCATTCATTAATTGACATTCATCATCATCATTATGATGATAAAAATTGTCATTGACCAAATAAAATGTTAAAATAGTCCACAAAATTAGTCACGTGTATGGACACCAATGTAAAGAAAGAGAATAATAAAAATATATAATCATTTATTCAACTTTTGTATAGTTAGCATAAAATTGCTTTTATTTTAATTCATAAGCTTACAGGCTCGGGTGCATGTATCACTGATTCGTATAATAATTGAGTAGTAGGCTTCCCGTAGTATTATACTAAACGTAGCTCAACACTTGTTGAACTTTTGATTAATCTGGGTCACATACAAAATTAGCCGATTCACGGTAATATCATTTTTTTTTTAAATTTAAATATTGATACTTTCCCCATAATACTTGGACGTACGTAGAAAGTATGCGCGAACGAGTTTCAAAATATCTAAATCTTTCGGTGTTTGGTATCTCTCGAAAGTCTCGTTAAAGCTCTCGGTTTCGGCTTGGGTTGAAAGTAATTTTAATTTTCGGGTTGGTTTCGGTTTATGCTCAATTCAGAAAATCACATTCGATCCGTCTCTGTCTATAAGCCAAACAACACTAGACCTCTAACCCCCCCAAAAAACCTGTGTTCTGGCCTAGTCACAAAAGGTCTCTTTCCCAATGACACTGTGCCTCTAGCCAAGTCAAAAAAAGTCTCTCACCAATCGTCTAGACATCTAACCAAATCAAATCTAAGATTCTTATAGCAGTCCCGGCTCCTTACCTTTTCACAGTGGCGGGAGTTGCTATAACCCTAGGTTACTTCTGTGGTTCTATCAAAATCTCAATCACATGCGTTTAAAAATCATAAACGAAATCTCCATTTTTTTTAGAAACCTATTTTTTAAGCAGCAGTTGTTGTTTTGTTGCTTTAAATATATTTTTTATTATTACTGGCTGTTTTTTTTTTCATTGGTGACATTTGGTTCATTTCATAAATCTCAGCGCATTTTCTCGTAACAATAACGAAATAAATATATAAAATTATTTTCTGTTCACCAGGTGATCAACTATGGATTTGGAGGTTATTACCTGTCCCATATTGATGCAGAAGAGGTATGGAAATAATGTTATTGAAATATTTCTTTTCCATTGTATCTCTCCGGCTACAATGTCCTTGTAATGTAATGGTCTTATACTGTTTCCGGTTACACGCGGTGATATCTACAAAGTAAACAAATGTATATTGCTTGATACACTGGCCCGCGTTTAAACGGGCGTTTTTTAAAATAAAGGCACAATCATTCAACTTTTTCTAAACATAAAGATACAATCATTCAACTTTTTCTAAACATGAAGATACAATCATTCAACTTTTTCTAAACATAAAGATACAATCATTCACCGTTTTCTAAACATAAAGATACAATCATTCAACTTTTTTCTAAACAATAAGATACAATCTTTCAACTTTTTTCTAAACATAAAGATACAATCTTTCAACTTTTTTCTAAACATAAAGATACAATCTTTCAACTTTTTTCTAAACATAAAGATACAATCTTTCAACTTTTTTCTAAACATAAAGATACAATAATTCAGAGTTTAATTCTCTAAAATCTCTCAAAACTTCTCATGGCATGTATTTTCATCATAATCGGGTGATTTCTTCCCATCAGTATTCAGCTGGCAGATTTAAAAATTAGTCCACAACATATTCCATATTGGAGGATTCGTATTATTATAATCCTTTTTATGAATGTTTCGTGCATATCATTGTATAACGACGTTCAGTGTACACTAACTACCTCGGTACCATTAGAATTACTGTACCAAAACTATTACGACAACAGAGACTGGAACGTTGTATACAACTATGTGATCTTGCTCATAATAGAATAAACAGATTGTTATGATAACAACGTCACTGGTATAGAAGCACTTATGATTTGACTTTCAGCCGTATGAAGAGGACAGAAAGAAGGACAGTTCCCCAAGAGACACAAGGGTGTTGACCTGCCTCGTCTATGTAAGCGTTGTAATATTACATGTTTACCTGCCTCGTCTATGTAAGCGTTGTAATATTACATGTTTACCTGCCTCGTCTATGTATGTGTTGTAATATTACATGTTTACCTGCCTCGTCTATGTAAGTGTTGTTATTTTACATGTTTACCTGCGTCGTCTATGTAAGTGTTGTTATATTACATGTTTACCTGCATCGTCTATGTAAGTGTTGTTATTATACATGTTTACCTGTCTCATCTATGTAAGTGTTGTTATATTACATGTTTACCTGTCTCATCTATGTAAGTGTTGTTATATTACATGTTTACCTGCATCGTCTATGTAAGTGTTGTTATATTACATGTTTACATGCCTCGTCTATGTAAGTGTTGTTATTTTACACGTCTACCCGTCTAGTTTATGTAAATAATAGTAGAGCAATATATTTTTAGGTTTGAAAATAAAAGAAGACAATTAAGCGGATGTTTCAGCAAGATGTCTTCCTCATCGAAAAAAACGTAATAATAAACAGCATATACATTAATAATTTTTTTTTTAAAGTTGTGTTATCGAAAGAGCTGCATTAAGTCAATGACGCTCAATATTTAGAGAGTTTTGTTATTCTTTGAAACGGAAGTTGAAACGGAAGCGGCCCCCAGTCAACACGATCGTCCTTACATTATTCTGTGGTGCTTACAATCCATGGACAAAGAATTTAAGTGATATTATAGTGAACTTTTAAACTGAAAAAAAAAAAAAAATAAATAAATAAAAATTGAGTATAGAAATGGATGGAGGAAAAAAAAGGATCACCATTAAGAGAGTATGTGATTGATTCTAAGTGGTAATTGGCGCCGCTGAATCTGAAATTAATTTTGTTTTCCTTCTTCATTGTTACTGGCCTACTGCCTTGAACCCGTTGAAATATAGACCATTTAGAAAGCTAGACAGTGCTGCATAAGAGTCCATCACACTAGTGAGGCATGTCTTCTGGCGAGTTCTCCCCATTTTCTTAGAAATGGCCCACAGAGATGTCATTTAGCCTTTTTCTGAACAAATGTCATCTACTTTATGTGGTCATTTCTTTCATCTGTGTGTCTCTCTCTCTCTCCCTCTCCCTCTCCATCCCTCTCCCCCTCTCTCTCTCCCTCTCTCTCTCTCTCCTTCTCTCTCTCCCTCTCTCTCTCTCTCTCCCTCTCTCTCTCCCTCTCTCTCTCTCTCTCTCTCTCGTATCCTTTCATTTGTTGTTTAGCTTTCCTCATTAAAATTAGGTTCACATATATAAAAATTGCGTGGAAAATTCGTAATTTAAACAACATTTCTGTTTTCTTTCAATAGCTGAATGACGTCGAGAAGGGCGGGGCCACTGTATTTCCTAAACTAAACATTTCTGTTTTCCCAATCAAGGTAGAAAACTTCATTGTCGTGTTTACATTTTATAATATTTTAAATGATTTTATATAAAGGCTTTAAAAGAAAACAAAAATTATTTAAAATAAAAATCATTTTCAATAAACATTTTTAGAGGTAAAAAATTAGATTTTTTTTAAAAAACATAAAAATGGTTTTTCTTGTCATAATTTATAGAACTGCAATTATTCAGACCCGGAAATGCCCATTAAACATTTCGATAATCTTCACCGTTGATTCCATCGTTATAACGATAGACAAAGAAATCTCCTAACGTAGCACAGAGTGGCCAATGTTGAATACATAGAGATAAAGTTAATCTGCACCGTTATAACGATAGACAAAGAAATCTCCTAACGTAACACAGAGTGGCCAATGTTGAATACATAGAGATGAAGTTAATCTGCACCGTTATAACGATAGACAAAGAAATCTCCTAACGTAGCAAAGAGTGGCCAATGTTGAATACATAGAGATCAAATAAATCTGAGATGAGTGTCATCAACTATTCTGAAAATTCGGAATTTGAATTGTTTCGGTATCTTTTTAAAAAAAATGTATTTCCTTCTAAGGTAAATAACTGCTATATCAAAGCTGTAGTAGTACAACACTTATTTCCTTGTGATTAATGTCTTAAATTCTCTCTACTACAGAACTTTCCCTGATGTAGTACAATTATTCCTTGTATGGATGTCTTGAATTCTGTCTACTACAGAACATGGCCCTGATTTAGTACAATTATTCCTTGTATGAATGTCTTAAATTCTGTCTACTCCAGAACATGGCCCTGATTTATTACAATTATTTTTTGTATGAATGTCTTAAATTCTATCTACAACAGAACATGGCCCTGATGTGGCACAACACGTATTTCCTTGTAATGGATGTCTTAAATCCTCTCTACTTCAGAACATGGCTCTGATGTGGTACAACCTAAACCCTGCCGGAGAAATAGAAAGAGATTCGTTGCACGCCGGCTGCCCAGTCGCGGTGGGCCATAAATGGAGTGAGTAAAGATGCTTTCAAGATTACAGTGATATTCATACCATTATATTATTACGATATGTGGGCGACCACACAACATTAAATGAAAAATTTTAATAAAATATAGTTGTTTTTTTTTTTTTTAAACTAATTTAATTAACGTATCTCCTTTTTTTAATTTAAAAATTTTTTTTTTTTTTTTTTTTTTTTGTATCTCGCATGAAAATGAACAAAAGTATACAAATTTGTCTTTATTTATACATTAAAATATTTTATTTTATAATAAAATAAATGTCATTTTTAAAAATCAAAATCATTGAATTATAAATTAGTTTGGTTAACAATATGATTTACTATACGGATTTTCAAAATGAATTACAGGATGCACAAATTATTCTTTAATATATAATATATAATGTTACCTTATTAAAATATAACAATTAACATCTTAATAACTTTATTAGTTAAAATGAAAAGGACTTGATCGAATCCCGTGCCATCTGCAATTTAAACAGATTTTAAGGTTTGTAAGGAAGACGGACTATACGTTTAAATCTGGCCATGTTCATGTAACACATGAATTAGTCAAACAATAGATGCCTATTAGGCTTGCTGTTTGAGTTTTTTCGGAAAAGAAAATTCTATGCTTGTAAAAAAAAAATTAATAATAATGTTAGTCTTGCATTAGTTTGGATTTTTCAATGACTGAATCTTGGAATGAACAACAGATGAAGAATGTGTACTTGAGTTTGCAAGAAGTTTTTATCAGTGTGTCGCTGAAAATATCAATTGTTGAATGACTTTAATTTCACGAAGCGTTACTAACGTTGTGTTCACAGATGTGAGTGTGATCCTTTTGGGGATGGAGAGCGATGCGTTGTTACAAATAAAAAACTTAGACACCATTGCCAGAAATAGTGGAAAAGTTCTCAAACAGAGAACCGAGTATTTCTTCATAATTAACGTGATGAACATTTCTTATTTTATGGATCTGACACTCGGGTAGTCCGGGCGATTTTGAATTTTACGAGAAATAATTCGTTGTAGTTAAATAATAAAATGAAGGGAAACTTTTAAACAATTTCGCAAGTGAAAATTAGAGATTGCAATACACAAATACAAAAAACACCCATAAAAACAAAGTGTTTCATATAAATCCTTTATAAAGTGTAATATTGAACAATTAGTGCTCCCCACCGCCACCCCAACCCCAAGGCTAACAACCGCATATTTGTTCTCGCCCCTGAACTATAAGAATATTGTAAAGATTCAACCGCTTTTTACACCGCAGATTAATTTCACCGACTATTTCAGAGAAAAGAAAAGAAAATACTACGCACCAAACGAACTTGCGATTTTTTTTTTTAAAGAATCTCATTTAGTGCAGTTAAATGGAATTTTATTTCTTGTTCCCCTTGAAAGAAAAATAGGAAAAACTGATTTTTGGTGGGTCAGGCTGACGATTTTGAAAGAATGTGTTGTCATCGGCAACGAACGTATGTGCCAAGTTTCAGCTCGAAAGCTTGACGGGAATTGAGTCAATTAGACGACGGAAAATTTTGCCAGCCACCCACTAACAAAAGCGAATCTAATAGAAAGGATTTACAAGCAGATCTTGCACATAAGAAAAAAGTATTCATATCCATACAACAACATACAAATGAGAAAACTTAATTAAATGTTGTCTTCATGAAACTAAAATATATATATATATATCTTTTATCAGTACCCATTTCAGCCCTACACCACCATGCTCCCAAATTTTTCACAAATCCAATATCTCCACTTGCAGTTGCAAACAAATGGATCTGGACCCCTGGGTCTCTACACCGTAGATGTGGGCTGTCTGTGAATGCCACCAACCTTGAGATGGAGCTAGAGATGAAAAGAGGCTACAGGTGAAAGACCGGTGTTCACAATCCATTGGGCTAATTCAAATTCATCTATCTGTACATGTTCAAGATGTTAACTACAAAATGTAGCCATAACAGGATTCACCTTGTGATGAAATAATACATTGGATCTATTTGATTTGTGTCTGTTGTTATTATTGCTGTTATTATTTTTACTGGTTTTGTTGTTAATGTTGTTGTTAATGTTGTTATTGTTAATGTTGTTATTGTTAATGTTGTTATTGTTGATGTTGTTATTGTTAATGTTGTTGTTAATGTTGTTATTGTTAATGTTGTTATTGTTAATGTTGTTATTGTTGATGTTGTTATTGTTAATGTTGTTATTGTTGTTAATGATGTTATTGTTAATGTTGTTATTGTTAATGTTGTTGTTGTTGTTGTTGTTGTTGTTAATGTTGTTATTGTTGATGTTGTTATTGTTAATGATGTTATTGTTAATGATGTTATTGTTAATGTTGTTATTGTTAATGTTGTTGTTAATGTTGTTATTGTTAATGTTGTTATTGTTAATGTTGTTGTTGTTGTTGTTGTTGTTAATGTTGTTATTGTTGATGTTGTTATTGTTAATGTTTTGTTGATGTTGTTATTGTTAATGTTGTTATTGTTAATGTTGTTGAAAATGTTGTTATTGTTAATGTTGTTATTGTTAATGTTGTTATTGTTAATGTTGTTGTTGTTAATGTTGTTATTGTTAATGTTGTTATTGTTAATGTTGTTGTTGTTAATGTTGTTATTGTTAATGTTGTTATTGTTAATGTTGTTATTGTTAATGTTGTTATTGTTAATGTTGTTGTTGTTAATGTTGTTATTGTTAATGTTGTTATTGTTAATGTTGTTGAAAATGTTGTTATTGTTAATGTTGTTATTGTTAATGTTGTTGTTGTTAATGTTGTTATTGTTAATGTTGTTATTGTTAATGTTGTTGTTAATGTTGTTATTGTTAATGTTGTTATTGTTAATGTTGTTGTTAATGTTGTTATTGTTAATGTTGTTATTGTTAATGTTGTTGTTGTTGTTGTTGTTGTTAATGTTGTTATTGTTGATGTTGTTATTGTTAATGTTTTGTTGATGTTGTTATTGTTAATGTTGTTATTGTTAATGTTGTTGAAAATGTTGTTATTGTTAATGTTGTTGTTAATGTTGTTATTGTTAATGTTGTTATTGTTAATGTTGTTGTTAATGTTGTTATTGTTAATGTTGTTATTGTTAATGTTGTTGTTAATGTTGTTATTGTTAATGTTGTTATTGTTAATGTTGTTGTTGTTAATGTAAATGTTGATGTTGTTATTGTTAATGATGTTATTGTTAATGTTGTTATTGTTAATGTTGTTGTTAATGATGTTATTGTTGATGTTGTTATTGTTAATGTTGTTGTTGATGTTGTTATTGTTAATGATGTTATTGTTGATGTTGTTATTGTTAATGTTATTGTTGATGTTGTTATTGTTAATGTTGTTATTGTTGATGTTGTTATTGTTAATGTTATTGTTGATGTTGTTGTTGTTAATGTTGTTATTGTTAATGTTGTTATTGTTAATGTTATTGTTGATGTTGTTATTGTTAATGTTGTTGTTGTTAATGTAAATGTTGATGTTGTTATTGTTAATGATGTTATTGTTAATGTTGTTATTGTTAATGTTATTGTTAATGTTGTTGTTGATGTTGTTGTTGTTAATGTTGTTATTGTTAATGTTGTTATTGTTAATGTTATTGTTGATGTTGTTATTGTTAATGTTGTTGTTGTTAATGTTGTTATTGTTAATGTTGTTATTGTTAATGATGTTATTGTTAATGTTGTTATTGTTAATGTTGTTGTTAATGATGTTATTGTTGATGTTGTTATTGTTAATGTTGTTGTTAATGTTGTTGTTGTTAATGTTGTTGTTAATGTTGTTATTGTTGATGTTGTTATTGTTAATGATGTTATTGTTGATGTTGTTATTGTTAATGTTGTTATTGTTAATGTTGTTATTGTTGATGTTGTTATTGTTAATGTTGTTATTGTTGTTATTGTTAATGTTGTTGTTAATGTTGTTATTGTTAATGTTGTTGTTGTTAATGTTATTGTTAATCTTGTTATTGTTAATGTTGTTATTGTTGTTATTGTTATTGTTGTTGTTAATGTTGTTATTGTTAATGTTGTTAATGTTATTGTTAATGTTGTTATTGTTAATGTTGTTAATGTTATTGTTAATGTTGTTATTGTTAATGTTGTTGTTGTTAATGTTGTTATTGTTAATGTTGTTATTGTTAATGTTGTTATTGTTGATGTTGTTATTGTTAATGTTGTTGTTAATGTTGTTATTGTTAATGTTGTTATTGTTGATGTTGTTATTGTTAATGTTGTTGTTAATGTTGTTATTGTTAATGTTGTTATTGTTAATGTTGTTATTGTTGATGTTGTTATTGTTAATGTTGTTATTGTTGTTAATGATGTTATTGTTAATGTTGTTATTGTTAATGTTGTTGTTGTTAATGTTGTTATTGTTAATGTTGTTATTGTTAATGTTGTTGTTGTTGTTGTTGTTAATGTTGTTATTGTTGATGTTGTTATTGTTAATGATGTTATTGTTAATGATGTTATTGTTAATGTTGTTATTGTTAATGTTGTTGTTGTTAATGTTGTTATTGTTAATGTTGTTATTGTTAATGTTGTTATTGTTAATGTTGTTAATGTTATTGTTAATGTTGTTATTGTTAATGTTGTTGTTGTTAATGTTGTTATTGTTAATGTTGTTATTGTTAATGTTGTTATTGTTGATGTTGTTATTGTTAATGTTATTGTTAATGTTGTTATTGTTAATGTTGTTATTGTTGATGTTGTTATTGTTAATGTTGTTGTTAATGTTGTTATTGTTAATGTTGTTATTGTTAATGTTGTTATTGTTGATGTTGTTATTGTTAATGTTGTTATTGTTGTTAATGATGTTATTGTTAATGTTGTTATTGTTAATGTTGTTGTTGTTAATGTTGTTATTGTTAATGTTGTTATTGTTAATGTTGTTGTTGTTGTTGTTGTTGTTGTTAATGTTGTTATTGTTGATGTTGTTATTGTTAATGATGTTATTGTTAATGATGTTATTGTTAATGTTGTTATTGTTAATGTTGTTAATGTTGTTATTGTTAATGTTGTTATTGTTAATGTTGTTGTTGTTGTTGTTGTTGTTAATGTTGTTATTGTTGATGTTGTTATTGTTAATGTTTTGTTGATGTTGTTATTGTTAATGTTGTTATTGTTAATGTTGTTGAAAATGTTTTTATTGTTAATGTTGTTATTGTTAATGTTGTTGTTAATGTTGTTATTGTTAATGTTGTTATTGTTAATGTTGTTGTTAATGTTGTTATTGTTAATGTTGTTATTGTTAATGTTGTTGTTAATGTTGTTATTGTTAATGTTGTTATTGTTAATGTTGTTGTTGTTAATGTAAATGTTGATGTTGTTATTGTTAATGATGTTATTGTTAATGTTGTTATTGTTAATGTTGTTGTTAATGATGTTATTGTTGATGTTGTTATTGTTAATGTTGTTGTTGATGTTGTTATTGTTAATGATGTTATTGTTGATGTTGTTATTGTTAATGTTATTGTTGATGTTGTTATTGTTAATGATGTTATTGTTGATGTTGTTATTGTTAATGTTATTGTTGATGTTGTTAATGTTGTTATTGTTAATGTTGTTATTGTTAATGTTATTGTTGATGTTGTTATTGTTAATGTTGTTGTTGTTAATGTAAATGTTGATGTTGTTATTGTTAATGATGTTATTGTTAATGTTGTTATTGTTAATGTTATTGTTAATGTTGTTGTTGATGTTGTTGTTGTTAATGTTGTTATTGTTAATGTTGTTATTGTTAATGTTATTGTTGATGTTGTTATTGTTAATGTTGTTGTTGTTAATGTAAATGTTGATGTTGTTATTGTTAATGATGTTATTGTTAATGTTGTTATTGTTAATGTTGTTGTTAATGATGTTATTGTTGATGTTGTTATTGTTAATGTTGTTGTTAATGTTGTTGTTGTTAATGTTGTTGTTAATGTTGTTATTGTTGATGTTGTTATTGTTAATGATGTTATTGTTGATGTTGTTATTGTTAATGTTGTTATTGTTAATGTTGTTATTGTTGATGTTGTTATTGTTAATGTTGTTATTGTTGTTATTGTTAATGTTGTTGTTAATGTTGTTATTGTTAATGTTGTTGTTGTTAATGTTATTGTGATGTTTTTATTGTTAATGTTGTTATTGTTAATGTTGTTATTGTTAATCTTGTTATTATTAATGATGTTATTGTTGATGTTGTTATTGTTAATGTTGTTATTGTTGTTATTGTTATTGTTGTTGTTAATGTTGTTATTGTTAATGTTGTTAATGTTATTGTTAATGTTGTTATTGTTAATGTTGTTAATGTTATTGTTAATGTTGTTATTGTTAATGTTGTTGTTGTTAATGTTGTTATTGTTAATGTTGTTATTGTTAATGTTGTTGTTGTTAATGTTGTTATTGTTAATGTTGTAATTGTTAATGTTGTTATTGTTATTGTTGTTGTTAATGTTGTTATTGTTAATGTTATTGTTGTTATTGTTGATGTTGTTATTGTTAATGTTGTTGTTGTTGTTGTTATTGTTAATGTTGTTGTTGATGTTGTTGTTGTTAATGTTGTTATTGTTGATTTTATTGTTAATGTTGTTATTGTTAATGTGGTTGTTGATGTTGTTGTTGTTAATGTTGTTATTGTTGATGTTATTGTTGATGTTGTTATTGTTAATGTTTTGTTAATGTTGTTGTTAATGTTGTTATTGTTAATGTTGTTATTGTTAATGTTGTTGTTAATGTTGTTATTGTTAATGTTGTTATTGTTAATGTTGTTGTTGTTAATGTAAATGTTGATGTTGTTATTGTTAATGATGTTATTGTTAATGTTGTTATTGTTAATGTTGTTGTTAATGATGTTATTGTTGATGTTGTTATTGTTAATGTTGTTGTTGATGTTGTTATTGTTGATGTTGTTATTGTTAATGATGTTATTGTTGATGTTGTTATTGTTAATGTTTTGTTAATGTTGTTATTGTTAATGTTGTTATTGTTAATGTTGTTGTTAATGTTGTTATTGTTAATGTTGTTATTGTTAATGTTGTTGTTAATGTTGTTATTGTTAATGTTGTTGTTAATGTTGTTATTGTTAATGTTGTTATTGTTAATGTTGTTGTTAATGTTGTTATTGTTAATGTTGTTATTGTTAATGTTATTGTTGATGTTGTTATTGTTAATGTTGTTGTTGTTAATGTAAATGTTGATGTTGTTATTGTTAATGATGTTATTGTTAATGTTGTTATTGTTAATGTTGTTGTTAATGATGTTATTGTTGATGTTGTTATTGTTAATGTTGTTGTTAATGTTGTTGTTGTTAATGTTGTTGTTAATGTTGTTATTGTTGATGTTGTTATTGTTAATGATGTTATTGTTGATGTTGTTATTGTTAATGTTGTTGTTAATGTTGTTGTTGTTAATGTTGTTGTTAATGTTGTTATTGTTGATGTTGTTATTGTTAATGATGTTATTGTTGATGTTGTTATTGTTAATGTTGTTATTGTTAATGTTGTTATTGTTAATGTTGTTGTTAATGTTGTTATTGTTGATGTTGTTATTGTTAATGTTGTTGTTAATGTTGTTATTGTTAATGTTGTTATTGTTAATGTTGTTGTTAATGATGTTATTGTTGATGTTGTTATTGTTAATGTTGTTATTGTTGTTATTGTTAATGTTGTTGTTAATGTTGTTATTGTTAATGTTGTTGTTGTTAATGATGTTATTGTTGATGTTGTTATTGTTAATGTTGTTGTTAATGTTGTTGTTGTTAATGTTGTTGTTAATGTTGTTATTGTTGATGTTGTTATTGTTAATGATTTTATTGTTGATGTTGTTATTGTTAATGTTGTTGTTAATGTTGTTATTGTTAATGTTGTTATTGTTAATGTTGTTGTTAATGTTGTTATTGTTAATGTTGTTATTGTTAATGTTGTTGTTAATGTTGTTATTGTTAATGTTGTTGTTAATGTTGTTATTGTTAATGTTGTTATTGTTAATGTTGTTGTTAATGTTGTTATTGTTAATGTTGTTATTGTTAATGTTATTGTTGATGTTGTTATTGTTAATGTTGTTGTTGTTAATGTAAATGTTGATGTTGTTATTGTTAATGATGTTATTGTTAATGTTGTTATTGTTAATGTTGTTGTTAATGTTGTTGTTAATGTTGTTGTTAATGTTGTTATTGTTGATGTTGTTATTGTTAATGTTGTTGTTAATGTTGTTGTTGTTAATGTTGTTGTTAATGTTGTTATTGTTGATGTTGTTATTGTTAATGATGTTATTGTTGATGTTGTTATTGTTAATGTTGTTATTGTTAATGTTGTTATTGTTAATGTTGTTGTTAATGTTGTTATTGTTGATGTTGTTATTGTTAATGTTGTTGTTAATGTTGTTATTGTTAATGTTGTTATTGTTAATGTTGTTGTTAATGATGTTATTGTTGATGTTGTTAATGTTGTTGTTAATGTTTTTATTGTTGATGTTGTTATTGTTAATGTTGTTATTGTTGTTATTGTTAATGTTGTTGTTAATGTTGTTGTTGTTAATGTTGTTGTTGTTAATGATGTTATTGTTGATGTTGTTATTGTTAATGTTGTTATTGTTAATGTTGTTGTTGTTAATGTTGTTATTGTTAATGTTGTTGTTGTTATTGTTGTTATTGTTGATGTTGTTATTGTTAATGTTGTTGTTGTTATTGTTGTTATTGTTAATGTTGTTGTTAATGTTGTTATTGTTAATGTTGTTGTTGTTAATGTTGTTATTGTTAATGTTGTTATTGTTAATGATGTTATTGTTGATGTTGTTATTGTTAATGTTGTTGTTAATGTTGTTAATGTTGTTATTGTTAATGTTGTTATTGTTGTTATTGTTAATGTTGTTGTTAATGTTGTTAATGTTGTTAATGTTGTTAATGTTGTTAATGTTGTTAATGTTATTGTTAATGTTGTTATTGTTAATGTTGTTAATGTTGTTGTTAATGTTGTTATTGTTGTTATTGTTAATGTTGTTATTGTTGTTATTGTTAATGTTGTTGTTAATGTTGTTATTGTTAATGTTGTTAATGTTGTTAATGTTATTGTTAATGTTGTTATTGTTAATGTTGTTGTTGTTAATGTTGTTATTGTTAATGTTGTTGTTGTTAATGTTGTTATTGTTGATGTTGTTATTGTTAATGTTGTTGTTAATGTTGTTGCTGTTAATGTGGTTGTTGATGTTGTTATTGCTGCTGCTGTTCATTCTCACATTCTAATTCGATATGTTTATATATTCTTAACACTATTATTACATACAATCATCGGCAGCGGCACTGCATACGCCTAAAGCTGGCATTATACCCTGCATCACATCGTATGCTTCTAGCTAACTGCATTGAAAAGATTGTGATAACACTAAAGTGTGAAGTGTAACCACTGCGACGGCCAATCGAATGCTACATCTGTTACTGGATGGACGCTTTAAAGGATAGATTGAAATGGTTGGAAAAGATTGAGACAGGAGTCCTTTAAAGCGGACAGTGAAGTTGATTGTGAAATCTTTAAGTTTTTAGGACTGTTCAGGTAAATACAGTCCAGATTCCGTAATCTTTCAATGCATTAAAAATAATCATACAAATAACACATTAATTTTAATTAAGAAGTAATAATCAAAGGTTGTAAATTAATATACATTTAAATTATAATAAAATTATATTCGATTTTTTTATACATGTAGACTACAATTTTGAAAAATCATCCTAAAAGTTTGTTACTAAGGAAATAGTATGCGAAATAAACCACTTACATTAGAGGAAGCCTAGCATGTAGTCTTATACTGCTCTTGTCTACAGGATAGTACGTTATCTTATACAGCTCTTGTCTACATGCTAATATGTCGTCTTATAGTGCTCTTGTCTACATGCTAGAATATAAATGTCGTCTTACACTGCTATTCTCTACATGCAAATATGTCGTCTTATACTGCTCTTCTCTACTTGTTAGTATGTGGTCTTAAACTGCTCTTGTCTACATGCTAGCATGTGGTATAATAATGCTCTTGTCTACATGCTGATATGATACAGACGACTTCAAACATTAAGGGGGTAGCACAGACGTTTCACTGAGCCATTAGATGTGCCAACCTTTGATCAATCATTCACATAGGAATGATAACCTCATTGAAAAATCCTGAAAAACAATTCTCAATAATAATTCTGATAAAAAAATCCATATCAACCATCCAACTGAACTATGTGAAACTCGACCAAACCAGCTGAATAAAGATTCTGAAACTTTTAAACTAGTTTCAGTCTTCATTAATGCAACGTTCTTTCGATGATCTCAAAAAACACGAAATTTAAAAAAGGAAAGATCAGATCCCAAACTTCAGTCAGGCGCAGAGGCCCTAAAACTGTACCCAGCCAATCAGAACGGGTGAATCCACGCGTGACCTGCGCTTTGAAATCTCAAGGTAAGCTTCCAGAGCCGTGTCTTTAGGCAAGGGCCCTGTCAGACCGTCTAGCTGTAAAAATTTCTTCAATATTTCCAAGTAGTTTTTGGCGCTCTTCGAGTCTTTTGGGGCCTTGTCCCACCTTCAGATTAATTTGACATATTGCAGTTTGATAGAGTTTAATGTATCGCCAGTTCTCACTGTATTTTCCAAGTCACTTACAGGTTGGGCTAGTCGTTCCGTCGAGACATCTTCTATGAAGCTCCCATCCAGAATCTGGTTGATTTCTAGTGCCGCAAGGATGACGTTGGTTGATCTGGCCGTGTAGGATGTCGATGACGTATCGACGGAAAAACTTTCTAACGCTGATGATGTCGTTGCTGTGTCCCCTGGTGTGCTCGTTGAACCGTTGATGTGTGTGTCGTTCAGTCCTCCGTATAGCACGCTTGTAGGGAAAACAAATATAGGATAAGTTGTGATGAGGCGCTTAAGCAATCGAAAGCGGGATATTAGGATATTAAAAATAGAAAATTTAACTCTAAAAAAACATGTGTTTTCTACTGTACTATATTTATTGAGTTTGTCATTTACAAATGAATCTCTGAAATCTGCACGTTTTCAGTACTTCTACAAAGACATCCCTTAA
Source organism: Omphiscola glabra (assembly GCA_964017045.1). NCBI lineage: Eukaryota > Metazoa > Mollusca > Gastropoda > Lymnaeidae > Omphiscola > Omphiscola glabra. The sequence continues at coordinate 26,139,887 of OZ024805.1, forward strand.
AACTACTCCGGGAGAAAAGAGGTTTGGCTCTTTCCCAGGGTGACCTTCATTCTGAGCTGTTGCGTGGGCCCTGCAGGGCGGGTGGATAATTTCGGGCCTCGAAATTGTGACGTAGGGTTAAACAACGTTTCCTCTTGTAATCCCCTTTTCCACTGTTAAAGCCCATTGGCTCCGATTTAGGGCCCATATTTCGGATAAACACCTTTCATTCCGTTTAAAAACATTTTGTTCCGGTTAAACACCTTATGCTCCGGGTTAAATACCCTTTGTTACGGGTTAAACACCCTATGTTCCAGTTTAAGGTCCCTAGGAATACAATATTTGCGGCCAACTTAAGTGAGTTCCTTAATAAAAAAAGTCAATTATATGAAGGAATCCATAGAGAACCTACTCTTTCTTCAGCTCCAAAAACATGATGTAATAACATGGCGTCATACAGGTGTGGTCATCAGGAGTCGACTGGCAAATGTGGAAACACTTCTTCAGAAAGAGATCAAAGTTCTGGTAGAAAGAGGTAGGGAGTAAGGGAAGGAGAGAGAGAGAGATGGTGATAGAGAGAGTGGGAAGGTGAGAGATGGAGAAAGAGAGAGGTGAGAGGTATATGTATTTTGATTGTATATAAACTGTTTAGGCAGAGTACGAGGAGAGGGAGTGAGAGAAGGTGGAGAGAGAGTGGGGATGGAGAGAGAGGGAAGGTGTAGGGAGAGAGAGAGAGACCAAAACAATTATTTTCTTAAACAGTTTGTATTGTATAGTAAAAATAAGTGTGATTAAAATTATCCTTGGAATTTGAAAAGTGAGAGACGGAGCGAGACTCTTGAGTGGAGGCAGAGGGGGAGACGAAGATCTAGAAATTAAGAAATAGGGGGAGACATAGAGAGAGAGAGAGACAGATGGAAAGACCAAAAGAGTGTGAGAGAGGGAGAGACAGAGACAGATGGAGGGAGAGAGAAAGAGAGGATATATATATATATATATAATATATATATATATATACTTTGGACACCATATGGAGTTTTTGTCAAAATTACTTGTATAATTAAGTACTCAAATTAAAGGTTCAAATATAATCTCTATTGTTTAATTTGTTTAGCTTTTCTTTTCATTTTACAAAATTCTTAAATAGTGTCATCTAGTTTAGTCTAATCCAGTGGTTCTCAACCTGTGGGTCTGGACCCTGAGTCACACGGATAGTCTGCGGAGTAGTCATTAAGGTTCGTATCGTTAAGTTTTCATTCTCTGGTCATGTCTGTGTCCCAAAGATAGTCTTTAGAGTAGTCATTAGGGTCCGTTACGTTAAGTTGTCATTCTCTGGTCATGTCTGTGGCACACGGATCGTCTGTGGAGTAGTCATTAGTGTCCGTTACGTTAAGTTGGCATTCTCTGGTCATGTCTGTGGCACACGGATCGTCTGTGGAGTAGTCATTAGGGTCCGTTACGTTAAGTTTTCATTCTCTGGTCATGTCTGTGTCCCAAAGATAGTCTTTAGAGTAGTCATTAAGGTTCGTATCGTTAAGTTGTCATTCTCTGGTCATGTCTGTGGCACACGGATCGTCTGTGGAGTAGTCATTAGTGTCCGTTACGTTAAGTTGGCATTCTCTGGTCATGTCTGTGGCACACGGATCGTCTGTGAAGTAGTCATTAGTGTCCGTTACGTTAAGTTGGCATTCTCTGGTCATGTCTGTGGCACACGGATCGTCTGTGAAGTAGTCATTAGTGTCCGTTACGTTAAGTTGGCATTCTCTGGTCATGTCTGTGGCACACGGATCGTCTGTGAAGTAGTCATTAGTGTCCGTTACGTTAAGTTGGCATTCTCTGGTCATGTCTGTGGCACACGGATCGTCTGTGGAGTAGTCATTAGGGTCCGTTACGTTAAGTTTTCATTCTCTGGTCATGTCTGTGTCCCAAAGATAGTCTTTAGAGTAGTCATTAAGGTTCGTATAGTTAAGTTGTCATTCTCTGGTCATGTCTGTGGCACACGGATCGTCTGTGAAGTAGTCATTAGTGTCCGTTACGTTAAGTTGGCATTCTCTGGTCATGTCTGTGGCACACGGATCGTCTGTGGAGTAGTCATTAGTGTCCGTTACGTTAAGTTGGCATTCTCTGGTCATGTCTGTGGCACACGGATCGTCTGTGGAGTAGTCATTAGTGTCCGTTACGTTAAGTTGGCATTCTCTGGTCATGTCTGTGGCACACGGATCGTCTGTGGAGTAGTCATTAGTGTCCGTTACGTTAAGTTGGCATTCTCTGGTCATGTCTGTGGCACAAGGATCGTCTGTGGAGTAGTCATTAGTGTCCGTTACGTTAAGTTGGCATTCTCTGGTCATGTCTGTGGCACACGGATCGTCTGTGGAGTAGTCATTAGTGTCCGTTACGTTAAGTTTTCATTCTCTGGTCATGTCTGTGTCCCAAAGATAGTCTTTAGAGTAGTCATTAAGGTTCGTATCGTTAAGTTGTCATTCTCTGGTCATGTCTGTTTTGTTGGTGGTGGAAACTAGCATTTCAGTTTCGACCTACTTCCTTGAACCACTTTCTTGACCCACTTCATTGGGTCCAAATGAGTTTAAACTTTACAAACTTAAACAACCTCGATGGCAAAAAAAATATATATATTTCATGATCAGTGCGTCACGAGAGATCTACATTTGAACTTTCATGTCAATTTTAACCCACTTCCTCTAGGTCCAATTTTGTACACGTACCCAGCTTCGATGACAATTTAATAAACTTTAACGATTAGTAGGTCACAAGCGACCTCCATTATACCTTGAGTGACACTTATTTGGCATTTCATTTTGGTACCAATTCCTGATGTCCAATGAAACTGAAACTTTTTTACACTCGGCCACCTCCGTTAATCCCTCCCCCACCCACGCTCTTTTAGTCACATGACTGTAACAACTCGGATGTTTTGGGGGGTCATTTATTTTTTACTTTTTAGAACATTTTTGGAAAGCGTGTTTTTTACAAAGTATATTTAATATTTTATCATCATTATTAGTTATCGCTCGCCAGAAATTTAAGACAGCAATGCGTCAATTTCCCATCTATTAGTTATAGCTCGCCAAAAATTGGAGACTGCAATGCGTGAACTTCCCCTTCAATAGTTAGAGCACGCCAGACATTGGCGACAGCAATGCGTGAACTTCCCATCTACTAGTTATAGCACGACAGACATTGGCGACAGCAATGCGTGAACTTCCCATCTACTAGTTATAGCACGACAGACATTGGCGACAGCAATGAGTGAACTTCCCATCTACTAGTTATAGCACGACAGACATTGGCGACAGCAATGAGTGAACTTCCCATCTACTAGTTATAGCACGACAGACATTGGCGACAGCAATGCGTGAACTTCCCATCTACTAGTTATAGCACGACAGACATAGGCGACAGCAATGAGTGAACTTCCCATCTACTAGTTATAGCACGACAGACATTGGCGACAGCAATGCGTGAACTTCCCATCTACTAGTTATAGCACGACAGACATTGGAGACAGCAATGCGTGAACTTCCCATCTACTAGTTATAGCACGACAGACATTGGAGACAGCAATGCGTGAACTTCCCATCTACTAGTTATAGCACGACAGACATTGGAGACAGCAATGAGTGAACTTCCCATCTACTAGTTATAGCACGACAGACATTGGCGACAGCAATGCGTGAACTTCCCATCTACTAGTTATAGCACGACAGACATTGGAGACAGCAATGCGTGAACTTCCCATCTACTAGTTATAGCACGACAGACATTGGAGACAGCAATGAGTGAACTTCCCATCTATTAGTTATAGCTCGCCAAACATTGGAGACAGCAATGCGTGAACTTCCCCTTCATTAGTTATAGCACGACAGACATTGGAGACAGCAATGCGTGGACTTCCCCTTCATTAGTTATAGCACGCCAGACATTGGCGACAGCAATGCGTGAACTTCCCATCTACTAAAGTTACATGACAAAACATGGACTCAAGTAACGCACATTTAATTTACGAATCCCAATATTCGCTACACACCTTCCCCCCACGATACGTCACTGCAAACTTTTATTTCACGCCCATGAACTATATTATTTATTCTGAAGTCCCAACCACTTTTAAACCGAATATTTTTTACACCGTACTTAAATTTAGACGATTTCATTTTCCGAAAAGAAAATATTACGCACCAAACGAAGTTAAGTTATTTAAAAATAATAATCTGGCGTACTTATCGGGAATTATATTTTGCGCTCTATCAGGAAATGGAAGCAGTCAAACCACAAGCAAAATATATATAAGACATTGTTGTTTCTTTTTTTTTGTCTTATAATTTTTTTGTAAATAGTCCATCACTCAAAAAGGTTGCCGAGCCCCATATTAAAGGAATATTAATAAGCCTCGCAACTTCTTCAGACCCGTGGACGCCATGAACGTAATTGCTTCACGTTCAGTAATGGTTTGAAGAAGTCGTACGTATCTGGTGCCCACTTTTCTTTCATTAGTTTAGGATCGTTATAGGGAAAATTGAAAAATCATTTTTTTTTAAAAGGAAATTGTTTGTTTTTTTAAAATAGTTATAACGCTCAGGGCCGTCTACACATAGGGAGGGGGAAGCGAAGTCCTGTGATTTTAGTGACTAGAAATAGACAAACTCTCACCTGCCGTATTTATAGGATCCGATTTCGTCAAACAGCCATCCAGCAACGGAACAAATGTTTGAATCTGTAGAATTACAACTTTAAAACAAAATAATAATAATCTTACTAGAATTCATGTTTCTAACAATTTCTGGTTATGCTAACTTAAATAAACTGAAAAATTTGAGGAATTATTATTATAATTATTTTGCTATTGTCAAAATTGTAATATTTTCTGATTAAGGCAGTTGATATTTGTTTCGTGCTTTTAAACATAATGTATGCTTTTTTTTAAAATGTATTCTAATTCTTTTATGATATTTATAATTACATTTACATTTTTCAAAAAATTCCTAACTAACATGGGAAATAAACGTTTCCGATTCCCGTGCGTTTTCGTAAAAGAGATGGGTTTTTTTAAATACTATTTTGTTTTGTTTTGTTTTCCTGTTTTTTGTGTGTTTGTACTGCGTTCTTTTTCATATGCTAATAGCAAAAAAGTGGGTTTTTTAATTAAAGTAAAAAAAAATAAAGTACAAATAAATTAAGAAAATGAAAATAGTACAAATAAAAATAATGCAAATAAATTAAGTATAAATTAATAAATTACAAATAAATTAAGAAAATAAAACTAGTACAAATAAATAAAAAATAAATGAATAAAGTACAAATAAATAAAGAAAATGAAAATAGTACAAATAAAAATATTACAAATACATAAAAATAAATGAATAAAGTACAAATAAATAAAGTATTTATAGTATATACTGATAGTAAGGCATTAGTAAGGTTGAGAACCACTGGCCTAAGGTCAAGTAAAATCTCAACTTTGATATGATGGTGGATTTTCTTTCTTTTTTTTTTAGTGTAAAATACAAATTAATTATAAGAAGATTAAGGTAAAAAAAAAATTCTTATTAAAATTAATTTTTTTATCAGTATTCTTTTGTATTTCATTCAGGTAAGCTTTTTTGTTTTGAAAAATTTGATAAACAATAGACCTACAGATGTGACTGTCTCACTTTTACAATGCGTTGCATTACATATTTTAGCAACTACCTGTTCGTAGAGGCATGTTGCCTTGTCCCAATCGAATGTAGTTAGCGAGCGAAATGTAACACAGTAAAACAGCTGCAAGTTTGACGGCCATTTTGGATGACAGGGAAATGGAAATCTGGTTTTTGTAGGGGGGGGGGGATGTAAACTTGTGGTCACTTGAGTGAAGTTATCGTGGTCACTTGAGTGAAGTTATCGTGGTCACTTCAGTGAAGTTATCGAGATTGTGTGATAGAGAAAGCTATGGAACTTTATGTGTGTGTGTTTAAAAATATAGTCTCCTAATAAGTGACGAAGTCTCGTGTATACATCTGTTGCACTCAGTTGCACTCACGGACGCTCTCATAAATCGTTGACTTCTCATTATTATTGTAAATGAGTTTGTTAGCAGTATCATTATCTTGTCTTAAGAGACTGCGATACCAGAATATAAAAGGTTTTAAAATTGACTCCTGCGCAATACGATTTTAATAATGGGGTTAATGATATTTACATTCCGTCTCTGAACAGTTATATTGGTAGACCAGCTGGTGGGCCCACAAAGCTGCCTTCGTCACTTACCATGACCATGTTTACCTACACTGGGGGTTAGATGTTAGTCCAGAACAGTAGCCAGTCATATTTTTTCCCCACTGCTCTGTGTCATTTGTCTTATATACGCAACTTAAGGGCACAATTTAGACCCCCCGTTTTACAACAAGTCAATCATTGTCTTCCCCTTAGATGGGAAATCGAGTGTTACATCAGGTCACTAAGTAATATAAGCGAGTAAAAGCTATTGCATTTGAAAATTAATAACTATATAACAAATACATATATATATACAGAGAGAGAGAGAGAGAGAGAGACGGAGAGAGAAAAATAGAGTGAGATTCATCTCGTTTCTCTGTGTGCTGCTTCGTACAATAACTGTTGCCATGACACTTGCATGATGTCAGCCTTTGGTGCTGCCTCGTACTATAACTGTAGCCATGACACTTGCTTGACGTCAGCCTTTGAGATTAGCGAGGCTCTTCTTAAATAAAGTGCATACTTCTGACCATGACAGTTTGATTCAAAGTAACTTTGCATTCGATTGCCTGACAGTTCTGACCATGGCAATTTGATTCAAAGTAACTTGGTAGGCGATGGCCTGACAGTTCTGAATTGTAACAGTTGGACTCAAAGTGCACTCAAAAGTCGGAATTATAAAGTGCACTCAAAAGTGGGAATGATAAAGTGCACTCAAAAGTGGGAATGATAAGGTGCACTCAAAAGTGGGAATGATAAAGTGCGCTCAAAAGTGGAAATGATAAAGTGCACTCAAAAGTGGGAATGATAAGTGCACTCAAAAGTGGGAATGATAAAGTGCACTCAAAAGTGGGAATGATAAAGTGCACTCAAAAGTGGGAATGATAAAGTGCACTCAAAAGTGGGAATGATAAAGTGCACTCAAAAGTGGGAATTATAAAGTGCACTCAAAAGTGGGAATGATAAAGTGCACTCAAAAGTGGGAATGATAAAGTGCACTCAAAAGTGGGAATGATAAAGTGCACTTAAAAGTGGGAATGATAAAGTGCGCTCAAAAGTGGGAATGATGCAGATGAAGTTGGGCCGTAGATTTCTTTGAGAGCGCAGTAGAAATTTCTCAGATCGTGTACGTCAGCATAGCACTTGATCACGTCAGAATAGCACTTGATCACGTCAGCATAGCACTTGATCGCGTCAGCCCTGTCATTCAACCATTTATTCTGCATTCGACGTAGTTTTTACTACACGGCTTATCTTAGATTGTTGAAGTCGTCTTTCCTGTGAATTGAATTTGGTTTGTTAAAATTAAAGTGGTGAAGACAGTGAGCAATAGTAAGGTAGTCATTACATTTTAAAACTCTACCGTTGCTAAAACATTTAGCTCATCTTTCAATTTATGCATAGTTCTTCGGCTATTGCAAAGGGTTTTTCGAGCGACTTTCACTTTGAAAAACGATAATTATTATCAAGGATGGCAAGATATAATGGCACTGTTAACATGTACTGTCTAGACGATTTGCAGATAGATTATAAATTCATAGAATTAATTCAAATATCTGAAGATGAGAAAACAAATATAAGATAAGAGTCTGATACCACTCATAGCTTACCTTAGATAAGAGTCTGATACCACTCATAGCTTACATTAGATAAGAGTCTGATATCACTCATAGCTTACATTAGATAAGAGTCTGATACCACTCATTGCTTACATTAGATAAGAGTCTGATACCACTTATTGCTTACATTAGATAAGAGTCTGATACCACGCATAGCTTACATTAGATAAGAGTCTGATACCACTCATAGCTTACATTAGATAAGAGTCTTATACCACTCATTGCTTACATTAGATAAGAGTCTGATACCACTCATAGCTTACATTAGATAAGAGTCTGATACCACATAAGACTAAGTTTAATCCTAAACTTAACTTGTTCGCCTGATGTCTCTAAGCTCAGATTTTGGTATAAGCTGGGTTGCATAAATCATGTTTAGTCTGACTGGATAAAACGAATTTTAATAACAGAACTCTTTGTTTAAACACAGACACACAAACACACACAAACACACACAAACACACACATGTCCCCAGAATATTAACCAACAGATAGGTAGATAGATAGATAGATAGATAGATAGATAGATAGATAGATAGATAGATAGATAGATAGATAGATAGATAGATAGATAGATAGATAGATAGATAGATAGATAGATAGATAGATAGATAGATAGATAGATAGATAGATAGATAGATAGATAGATAGATAGATAGATAGATAGATAGATAGATAGATAGATAGATAGATAGATAGATAGATAGATAGATAGATAGATAGATAGATAGATAGATAGATAGATAGATAGATAGATAGATAGATAGATAGATAGATAGATAGATAGATAGATAGATAGATAGATAGATTGATTGATAGATAGATAGATAGATAGATAGATAGATAGATAGATAGATAGATAGATAGATAGATAGATAGATAGATAGATAGATAGATAGATAGATAGATAGATAGATAGATAGATAGATAGATAGATAGATAGATAGATAGATAGATCCCTGGTTACGCTGGTTACCCTGGTTAAGCTGGTACCTTGGTTACCCTGGTTACGCTGGTTACCGTGGTTACCCTGGTACAAGTGCGCTAGTTGTACCACAGTGAATACGGCACTGAATGCATAAATCGAACTTTTTTTCTAAACAACAACCCTACTTCAACTCCATAGTACAAAAAATAAGTTGTTATTTACTGTGCTAAAGTATTAAGCCGCTTACTTACCGTGGATCACGTGCTCATTTCCAATGAACTAAGCTTAGAGACTTGAGTTAAATCTGTGGCTGAGATGAGATTTTCATCACAATCTAATGCTGTAAAAAGTCTGTGTTTTTGAGTGGCAAAGCAGAAGTTATTATCGTGTCCTTGTATAAGCGCTCAGAACCTATTGATATGAATGTACACGATAAGCTCTGAAGGCAGACCTTACATACAATTGAGGCGGTTTTCACATACAATTAAGCGATCCTCATATACAATTGAGGCTGTCCTCATATACTATTGAAGCGTTCCTCATATACATTTGAGGTGGTCCTAACATACAATTGAGGTTGTTCTCACATACTATTGAGGCGGTCCTCACGTACTATTGAGGCGGTCCTAATATACAATTGAGGCGGTTCTCACATACAATTGAGCCGGTCCTCATACAATTGAGGTGGTTCTCCTATAGAATTGAGGCGGTAAATATATACAATGTCAAAGATAAAGAAAAAATACGCATTATACTATAATGGTCATCTGCAAATAGTTATCGAAAATTTAAACATTTTTTTTTAGATTTCATTGTAAATATGCCGTTAAAATGTAAATGAGCAATGTTCTAAGTTGTATGGTAACGGGAAGCGATAAGTTAAATCAATGAATTTTTTTTTTTTTTTTTTTTTTTTTTTTACATATTTCTAACACGATGTCACAAACATTTTATCTAATAGATAATGATATACAATTTTAAACTTGTTTCAACTCACATTACCTACCTACTTAAAATTAAGATAAAAGTCTAGCGCAATCTTTATTTGCTGTAAGTCAAAAACATACCATAATATATATATATATATATATAAGTACAAATACCCTGGGGGAAAATATCACGTGCGACCGGACTACGGCTTGACTCTAAGGCCTATAACATCTTTATCACCCGTTTCGATGTAATTTAAACTTTGAGAATCGCTTACAGGTATGTAATCCCGGATTACATTTGATACCAGATTTTTTTTTATCCCTGGAGTAATTAGATTTTTACAAAAATTTAAGACGTATAAAATATGAGGAGTCTCGCTGTCCAGATGCAATGCCTTGGGCACAGACGATACTGATACGAAATACCACAGACTGTCAAACATCTTAGCAGGGCTACAACATATCTGCTGTGACGACTCTTCTTGGTATGTATACAAACTTTTTTAAGTGTTCATCGTCCGTTGGTTTACTAGTAGCGATAATTTTTTTGAACCTAAACGTTAATACTTTTTAGTCCAGACGATAAAAAAGCTATAATTTTTTGTTTACATTTACTTTTTTTACAATCATTTTATATATACATATTAAAAACAACAAACGGTAACAGTTGTCGCTCTCTTTAATACTCTATGGTGACAATTTGTTTACAATTGTCGCTCTTTTTAATACTCTATGGTGACAGTTTGTTTACAATTGTCGCTCTTTTTAATACTCTATGGTGACAGTTTGTTTACAATTGTCGCTCTTTTTAATACTCTATGGTGACAGCTTGTTTACAATTGTCGCGCTTTTTAATACTCTATGGTGACAGTTTGTTTACAATTATCGCTCTCTTTAATACTCTATGGTGACAGTTTGTTTACATTTGTCGCTCTCTTTAATACTCTATGGTGACAATTTGTTTACAATTGTCCCTCTCTATAATAACTAGGATGACAATTTTTTTTTTTTTACAGTTTACGCTTTTTGTAAAACACTATGACTACACTATGTTTATCATTTTACGCTCTCTGTAATACACTACGATGACAATGTGTTTACAGGCTACCACTATGTCATAAACTTTGATGACAATTTGATAACTTTCGACCCCCTGTAATAAACTATGATGACAATTTGTTAACTTTTGATCCCCTATAATACACTGTGATGACATTTTGTTAAATTTGGACCCCCTATAATACAATTTGATGACAATTTGTTAACTTTGGACCTCTCTAATACACTATGATGACAATTTGTTAACTTTGGACCCCCTGTAATACACTATGATGACAATTTGTTAACTTTGGACCCTTGTAATACACTATGATGACAATTTGTTAACTTTGGACCCCTGTAATACACTATGATGACAATTTGTTAACTTTGGATCCCTGTAATAAACTAAGATGACAATATGTTAACTTTGGACCCCTGTAATACACTAAGATGACAATTTGTTAAGTTTGGACCCCTTGTAATACAATGTGATGACAATTTGTTCCCAGCTCAAGTCAATGATGGCGCAAAGTTACTTTTACTTGACTGCCATCCTTGGAAGTCTTCTCATACAGAATGCAGGTACAACATATATATGTGATATTAACATTCTTACAGTACTAAAAACAGATAGATAAGTAAATCACCCACTATATTGTTAGAGATGTTATTTCAAGAATACAATATAGATTTATATATGTAGATGTTATTTTTAAAATACACTGCAAGATGGACATGTTATTTCCAAAATACATTACTATATCAATATGTCATTTTTAGAATAACTTTTATTACTATATAGACATGTTATTTATAGAATACTTTATTATATAGATATGTGCAGTGGCGTAACAACGGCTTGGCATTGGGGCAGTTGCCAATGGCGCCGGCCTGCGCCAGTTCAAAAGGGCGCCGCTAAATATCTATTTTTTTAATTTTTCAATTTATTAAGGGCGCCAAAAATAAATTAGCCAAGGGCGTCAAAACCCAGCTACGCCTCTGGATATGTGTTTTACAGGATACATTGCAAATGGATATGTTATTTCAGAATACATTCCTAGATGCACAAGTTATTCCCAGAATGCATTGCTAGATGGACATTTTATTCCCATAATACATTGCTAGATGAACATGCTATTTCCAGAATAAATTTCTACATGGACATGTTATTCCCAGAATACATTCCTAGAAGATGTTCTTTCCCAGAATATAGCCATTTTAAGCATCAGACAAATGTGTTGTTACGACTAAGGTACACACATAGCAATTTGAAGATACCTCAATAGCATGCGAATCAATAAGAAGACACCACTGACCAATTAACATAATAATAAATCCGTGGATTGTTTATCTTAACTTGTTTATATTTTTTTAATTTTGTTGTGTTGTTGTTGTTTTGTTGTTTTTTTAATTTTCAGAAATGCAACTCAATTTACTGAATTGAAGTAATGGAGAAAAAATTAGTTAGTGTCTATACGATGTGGTTAGTTTGTAGAGCGAAAACCATGAGAGTATTGAGTGCTAATAAAATCAATTTGATGGTCACAGGTTGTTCTGTCGTCTTCACGGCTCAGCCAAATTTTGTGATGTACGGATTCCCCCAGCCGCTGAGTTTGGGATGTTATTTTGACGTAAATATTGTTGTCACACTTTGTTCCTTGTGTAAATAGCTACGGATGAGGTCTAAATTGTATACTGGGAGAGGTGAATGTATCAAATATTTAGTATTTACTTTTAATTTTAGATTATAATAAACATTACACGGTACTGAAGATGATATATCTTAGTATCGGGTACTTTTTTTTCCTTCTTCTGCGGTTATTTTCACAAAATTAAGAAAATTGCATTGAACAATCAGCAAGCGTCTCATTAAGCACTGTGTAGCCTTGAATGTCATTTTTTATAATTCAATTTTATTTTATTATTTTTAGTTAGATTATTTTAAAAAATGTACACTATGTAAACCCATACAAGACTTCCCCATTTCCTTCTATTCCACATTTCAACGGCATTATTTTACCATCTAGTTCCTTAATATCCTCTGGTTCACCTTACCCCCAGTTATAACCTTTTTTTATCAGACCCTAACACACTGTCTCGTATACGTCTACCACCTACGCGTAAACCAAAACAATTTCTCCTTGCCTCCTTTCTGAAAAACTACCGAATGCCAAAGCAATTTACTGCTGAGCTCCTTGTGCTATTGTCAAGCATTTACCTTGTGATTCCATATTTTAGGGTGCTTTTTTATTTGGCGCTCATTCATTCTTTCATTCATACATACATACATACATACATACATACATACATACATACATACATACATACATACATACATACATACATACATACATACATACATACATACATACATACATTCATACATACATTCATACATACAGACAGGCAGACTTACTGACAGACAGACTGAGAGACACACATATACACACTTCTGAACTTTGCTATATATACTAGCAGAGGTTCTGCCTTTTGGTATATTTGTTAACATTGGGACCTGGGTGCGTCTATGTTCTTACTAATAGTGTAAGTTCTGTCACGGTGAATTCCCAACGGATCAGAAAGACCACACGCCATCTCGCGAAACCTGTTCACATCCCAGACACTTTCCTTGGACCACCCGGATCTTCTGATCCAGGCATATCCCAAAGCCCGAACTGCGTGTTCTTTCCCCTTACATAATGTTAGGAACACGTGTTGCTAAAATTACTGCACAACATACTTCATAATTAAGGACATCTAACCAACATTGCCTTACCACACTAGTTATATTGCTATACCTCCTACTATAGCATTGCTAAACCTCCTACTATAGCATTGCTAAACCTCCTACTATAGCATTGCTAAACCTCCTACTATAGCATTGCTAAACCTCCTACTATAGCATTTGTGTCGAATAATTCAAACATATACACTTTTTTATTTTTCACATTATTATTTCAAGGACAGTGATGTGGTTGGACCTGTTCCGGAAGTTACATCTATTTTCATCACAAGAGGCAAGTGAAATTTCCAATTCATTTATTATTCCAATTTTGAAAGTACCTTTCACTGACACTTTTCTGATGCATGTAGACAACCGTTGAGAGTATAAAGATCAGAATGTACACGTTTTCAATATGACTTGTTTTAACTAGTTTCTTGAATGATGTTTCATTCATGTTTTCCAAAGTGAGTATAGCGAAACCTGTGAAAACTGAACATGGAAAAATATAGAATTGTCCGTGGTTGTTAAGCTAAGTCACCGCCAGCATGGAATAATTTCTTTTATTTTTAAATATTGCAAAAACTGTTAATTTGGATATTTGCGCGAAGGGTTCTGTGGGCCAAAATTGTGCTTTTCCTTTGCTAGAAGCGTAAACTGTGCCGCTCTGGTCAGGGATTATGCTCTAAGATCTATCATATTTCTACCACACTGTGTGTTTTTAAAACCATGATCAAACAGCTATGTTTTTAGCATGTTTTCAGCGGGATCTCTCAGTGTTGTCAGTCAAATACTGAACACGAACATCGTGATGTAGGGGAACATCATGATGTAAGTGAACATCTTGATGTAGGGAACATCATGCCCAATGTTTAAACTCAATCAATGTTATTTAGTTTCATGATATTTTTTTCCAGTGGGTGTTATGAATGTAATATAACGTTATTATTTTTCAAATTTAATCTGCTTTAAAATTTGGCTCATTTGTTTTAACCATGTTTAACAATTAACAATGGACTGAAAACCAGTATAAAATCCAAAATGATAACAAAGCTATTATTATTGTAAAAATATTCAATTTAGTTTTACTATTAATTTATTTTAAATCATAAAAAATCAAATATACATAAATCAAAATATAATAACTTACAGAACAGCGGGTGGAAAAAAATCAAAATCCTCAAAAGATACAAATATTAACATACATACACATATGACGAGTATAAAGCTCCTATTAGTATATTACGACTTGTAAATGTCTAGAAATATAGCAAATGTTTCACTAACGACTCGGAAAGTTGCCTGCTTATTTATAGGGAGGTAGTTTGAACCCTCCAGATAAGACCTTCTAGATATTGTAACACCCCATAGCATTCTTTAGAACAAATTATAACGTAAACAACCTTTTCCCACTCAATGGAGGGGAGGGTGTGGCAGAGTGCTAAACATTCAATCGGGGATGTCAATATCAAAACAAAAGGATTGACAAATGGTGGACAAAATCAAGGTGAGTACATTGGCTATAACAATGGCTGTGACGTGAAAATTCATATTTTGTTCTAATTATTTCCACATTTCTTATTTTTAATGGAAATAGGAATAATGTCTTCAAAGATTTCATTGTATTCATTTGAAGTAATCTAAATAAATTTTCCACGTTACGTATAATATTTTTCCATTTAATTCTTTGTTGCAATTAGTTCCCGGTCTTATTGAATATGTATTTTTATTCATTTATTTTAAGGACAAACAAAACAACGTCAAAATGAAACAGTTGCATTTATAACACCGTTTCAGTCAGCCACGGCCAAAGTTGATCTTGGTGTCATTCAAGTTACGGGAGAGTTCAATTCTAACCATACTGGAGATCAAGCTTATCTGAATGTCGAGTGGAAATCCCCTGGAGAAAAGCAAGCAGCTGTGTATGAATGTAAAGTACAAACAACTTTAGGTACAAAGAAGGTGACTCAAAGCATTAGCTACGTTGTTCCAGATAATAAGCAACTTTTAGATACAGTATCTGCTTTGGAAAAGGAATCTTTTAACAAAATTGAAATGATGGAAAAATACGTCAAAACGGATTTGTTGGAGAAAATATACGCTTCTGAAAATGATACTTTAAAAAAAATAGATTCAATTGAAAAAAATGCCAAAGAAGAACTCTTAGATAAAATTTCTGCATCTGAAAAAATTACATTACAAAAAATTGATTTAGTTGACAAAAATGCAAAAAGGATATAGTCGATAAAATTTCTGCTTCTGAAAAGGCTGCATTACAAAAAATTGATACAGTTGAAAAAACTACATTACAAAAAATTGATATAATTGACAAAAATGCCAAAAAAGAACTTTTAGATAAAATTTCTGCATCTGAAAAATTAACGTTACAAAAAATTGATTCAGTTGAAAAAACTACATTACAAAAATTGATTCAGTTGACAAAAATGCCAAAAAGGATATAGTCGATAAGATTTCTGCTTCTGAAAAGGCTGCATTACAAAAAATTGATTCAATTGACAAAAATGCCAAAAAAGAACTTTTAGATAAAATTTCTGCATCTGAAAAACTTACGTTACAAAAAATTGATTCAGTTGACAAAAATGCCAAAAAGGATATAGTTGATAAGATTTCTGCTACTGAAAAGGCTGCATTACAAAAAATTGATACAGTTGAAAAAACTACATTACAAAAAATTGATACAATTGACAAAAATGCCAAAAAAGAACTTTTAGATAAAATTTCTGCATCTGAAAAACTTACGTTACAAAAAATTGATTCAGTTGACAAAAATGCCAAAAAGGATATAGTTGATAAGATTTCTGCTACTGAAAAGGCTGCATTACAAAAAATTGATACAGTTGAAAAAACTACATTACAAAAAATTGATACAATTGACAAAAATGCCAAAAAAGAACTTTTAGATAAAATTTCTGCATCTGAAAAACTTACGTTACAAAAAAATTGATTCAGTTGACAAAAATGCCAAAAAGGATATAGTTGATAAGATTTCTGCATCTGAAAAAGCTACGTTACAAAAAATTGAAACAATTAATAACAATGTCAATCTTCGCTTACCAGTAATCGAGAGTACCCTGAAAACTGTAAAAGAACGACACATGGAAAAAGGGGAGGAAAGGTATTTTCATAAGGACTTCGTATACGGTAACCACGTTCCGCAGGCAGCGAGAACGGTTTATTTTAAAGTCCCATACAAGACAGCCCCCATCGTCTATTGTTCTTTCAGGACACTAGATGTTGATTGGAATAAAAATGTAAGATTTACTTGCAATGCAAATAAAATCACTGCAAGTTCTTTCGTTCTCGAGCTTGAAACTTGGAAAGATTCGAAAATCAATGAAGCACGGGTCTTGTGGTTAAGTTATGACTCCTAGTCTTGAAGTCTATGCACGGGTCTTATGGGTAAGATATGACTCCTAGTCGTTGAGTCTATGCAAGGTGAAAACTAGAAATGTCTGTCTGAAAATGTTTCTCTTTTCTTTAATAAAATATATATGTTAAACTCGTTGTGCTCTTACATTTCCAAAACGTTTTGAGATGTGTTAATTTTTATTATTTTTTTTATCTTTTATGATAGTGTGCGTAAAAATTCATTGCACCTATGACCAATACGTTAGTGTTATTGCTTTATTTTTTTTTTCTGAAATATTTTACGGTGAAAAATTGAACTTTCAATTCTTTTATATTTCGATAAAACTAGCTACATATCAATGATAAAATGATACAAACTATACATAAAATGTCTACCGAAATCCCGCAAAGACTCAAAGACCTTTCCTCAACTACTATGTGTATGTCACCAATGGCAGTCTGGCAATGACCTGCGGTATAACCCACTCGAGTTTATCAACATTTTTTTATTGTATGGCCTACCCACAAACTGTTTAGAAATAGCTTACTCGCTGATGATTTCAAGTTGTATTTGAGCTACAATGATGATAGACCAACACATATTCCAACCAACCTTATGCTCAGTTCGCACGATCAAATTTTCGTCAAGTTTTTTTTTTGAGCGCAATGTATTGTGATACAACATAGGGCGTTCAAAAAGACATTTGGAGACAATTAGCTAGGAGGGTGTCATATCAATGTCAGGATGTCCTTCTCCCTTAACCAATCCCCTCGACCCGAAAACTATTTTAAAAAGTTGTAGATAAGGTGGCTCTCAACGTCCTAATGCAGTTCCTCATGTTGTGGTGACCTCCAAACCATCAAATTATTTTCCTTGCTACTTCATTAAAATGTGCTTTCCGACGGTCTCAGGCGACCCCTACTTAACCCGTCGTTTGACCCCCAAAGGGTCGCGACCCACAGGTTGACAACCGCTGTTGTAGACTGATTCTATACGGTAAATCGCGTGCATCTTACAAATAATAAAAATAAAACAAAAACCAAAAGAAAAATATTCACAACACTCGTCTCAGTAAACAAATTCTAAAAAATATTCACAACACTCGTCTCAGTAAACACATTCTGAAAAATATTCACAACACTCGTCTCTGTAAACAAATTCTGAAAAATATTCACAACACTCGTCTCAGTAAACAAATTCTGAAAAACAAAAACACAAATGCTAAATATGTAGATTTAAAATAAACGCACGGTGCCGCCCTCCTCATTTTCAGACTTCAAGCCACCAGCACCCAGGGTAGAGGCAAGAGACAAAAAAATTATGATTAATATTTTTCTAATGATTTTACACTTGTGAGGGTGTCATCCGGTGCGGTCTTCGACCCATAGTCAGTCTACGATTTAATATTTTGTTACCATTTATTTTGACGACTATCTAATTCAAAGTCTAGGAAATCTTACTTAGAATCTCAACTTCCGAAAAAAATGTGATATCTTTATCATTCACTGTGGAAAGTTGTCAAGCAGCTCCATCTTGCTAGGACTTATAATCCATATTTCTGAAAGTATTGCTTCAAAATACTTGTTAAGTTACCGTAAACCAGACATTGAAGCAATTGCATCACCTTACTAAACACGTCCAGAGCATACATGACATTGAAGCAATGGCATCACCTTACTAAACACGCCCAAAGCATACATTTAGCATTTCTGGGCGATCTGAAGTAGTTTAATAAGGATCCTCCATTTAGTACGTACGCTAAAAATTTTAAAAATCCGACCCTCCCCCCCCCCCTCTGTTGCATGCGAACTTCTTGAACACCCCTTACCCCTAATGCGTACATACAAGAAGCCTTCGACAACCCCCCCCCCCCCGCCCTCTCCTCCCAAAAAAAACAACCACTCACTAAATCAAATTAACAATAGATGACGTCATATAAATAAAACAAAATCTGTCACAGGTTTATAACGCCAACGACTTTGTGGCCTGTCCAGGGGTTCCCATAATATACACCTCGTCGCTCTGGGTCTCTTTGCCCTCGGGACGAGGCGTGAGAGTGGGGAAAATGGAGCATTCACACTGGGTGCCAACACCATGGGCGCAAAAAATTGTCTTTAGATAGGACCTTAAAAAAGAATGAAAAAATAAACTCCCTATACTTTAGAAAGACGAGGGGCGCCGAAAATCGTCTTTTTACTCTTCCATTGGGGGGGGGGGGGGGACTCTGTTCTATGCATTAATTGACAGCATTTTCCAGCTTCGCCCAAGCTGCCACATTTCCTCGGCATGGCACTGCCCTGGGTTGTTTCCGCTTCCTCACAATTGCGTCACAAAATATTACACACCTTTCGTAATCTTATTCCCACGTTTAATCCAAAGTGACATCCAGCGGTCGTGGTGCAAACTCATTGAGCTACTACTGTTTGCAGTTACTAGGCGACGCTTGGTGGCCTAAATGTAAATTTATCCAAACATGTATTTAACTTTGTTAACTTATTCGTTATTTGAAGTGTACTTGTTAGAATTTAACACAGGGCGTCTGGTGAAAACGTGAATTTGACAAGGGCGCCGGGAATCAATATATTTTAGTAACCACTGACGTAGCCGGGGGGGGGTGGTTACGTCACAGCACGTTTAAAATGCTATGGACTAAATATTACTGTAATAATGCTACCACTGAGTACAATCTGAGCGATATCTAACGAGTTCATTACATCCCTCCTTGTGCTAGACGTCATTGGACGACTCTGCCAATCCATATATGTTTTTTTTCTGTTGGTTTTTCCCCCTTTCATTTGTTATTCTTCGTTATCGCATTCTTTTAGAAATTTCACAACTTTAAAGAAAAATAAGCCGGAGATTAACAACGGAATATGTTCCTAATCATTATTTCCGAGACTGCATATTCACCAGTCAGTAGACCATAGGGTGAAAGATTCCGTAACGAAATCCAAGGATGTACAGATAATGATTTCAGTTTAACTGACAGCCGTGCTCTTTGACTATCGGCACTTTTATGTGTACATTATTTTTACGTTTATCTGTTTCTTGGACTACCTTGGAGTTATGAGATGATGCAGCCAGTGTATTGTAAAAAGTAGTATGAGTGAAAATCGATGATGCATCGGCGTAACTTTGGGGAGGCTAAGGGTGGTCAAATGGAGGGGCTACTTTACATATGTTATATAATTAAAAAAAAACATCTTTGAAATTGAGCTTTTCTGTGAACCGATCACCATAGTTTCCTGATATAGTGTTCACATGGGGCATACTAGCTGCATTACTGGCTACATTATACTGGCTACATTACTGGCCGGATTACTGGCTGCTGTACTTGCTGCATTACTGTCTACATTAATGGCTACATTACTGGCTTCATTATTGACTGCTTCATTTTGCGGCATTACTGGCTACATTACTTATTGATTCACGCGACCAATTACATAAATATGTTCCCTAATCACAAATGAATGTGATTTTAAAACAAGTGGGCCAAAATGTATTCTCTAGTTTATTTGTAGCAATAATACTTTTAAGTGTGATTGAAATTCAGCAAATCGTTTCATTATGAAGTGTAGCTTGTAGTGTGCCATCATCGTAGCCCTAAGCGGGTCTCAGATGTATTAAAGAAAGACATCTAACCAATAAGACGTGGCAATACAGAAGTTAAAATGAGGGGACGCAACCTCCTGGATAATCGGCTTACATGTCAGTTTTCAATATTTTATTTGTTGTTAAAATCGTATTGAGGATGAAAAATACCGGACTCATAACATCCTGTTTATCGGATTGTGATTACATTGATGACCCAGCGTATTTCCACGTAAAACAGAATATATTCTTCGGTACTTTGAAGAAAGCAGATGATTGATAATACGCGTGTCTGGTTATTCGACGATTGCTGATCGTGTTTCGTTTGAATTAGGGGTCGCAAAACCGATCCCTTTTGCCAAAACCGGTATTTTCGATATTGAAGTTTACAAATACCGGAATCCCGGTATTTTCGATATTTTCGATATTTAGAGAATTTTTAGCTGAGATTCGAGATTAGTGTTGATGATTTATCAATGAAATAAAAACATTCAGAAAAAATATCACATTTTGATTTTTAATATGCTTTTAACAACACAAATGTTTATCTTCAGACTTTAATCAAATGAAAAAAAAAATTCTTAACTTTTTAATTTAAATAGTTTTATTGATCAAATATTAACATAGATCGTGTTGTTTGAATCTTTGGTCAAATTTAAATAATGAGATCGTAAAATGACGACGTGTCTAATGTTTGATCACTTAACTTTGAGCGCAAATGGTTACAAAAGTAACCTGATGAAGAGAACACCCGCCCAGAATCCATAGTGGTCGGAGGAATAGACCTTAAGCAATTTCTCGATATTTTCCTCTTGAACTGACTTTCTCAAATAAAGCCATTTCTATTTTTACCAATGTATCAATGTCTACATCCGTTGGTCTGGATGTCTTTGTTTCCGATAGTTTCATATGCTTTTCAAATTAAGGTATATTTTTTTCAGGGTCCCCCATTTCTTTCTATCAATCCGGGAAAATAAATAATAAATTATATTTTTTTATTAATTCAATCGAATTGATTTGACGTGTAAAACTAAAACTATTTTTAATGTTTAAATTTTCATGTAAATGTTTGACTAAGTACGGTACAGACAAACTGGGAAATTCAGCCTGAGACAAAATAGCTCGAAAATCAATTATGAGTTAAATGTAAATTATTAATATTGTTATCACAAAATAGAAGTAACATTATTTGTCTGTGTCTTAAACTTAAGGTACTGGATTATCAAAATACGGATTTACTCATATTTTTAATGTGTAGGTTTTATGGCATAATTAAAAGAAATCAAGCAATCAAAAAATAGTTTAATTAAAAGTTGACCCCGTG
This sequence comes from Omphiscola glabra, assembly GCA_964017045.1. Taxonomy (NCBI): domain Eukaryota; kingdom Metazoa; phylum Mollusca; class Gastropoda; family Lymnaeidae; genus Omphiscola; species Omphiscola glabra. Next base: position 26,161,606 of record OZ024805.1, read on the forward strand.
ATTTGAGTGCAACGTGCTATTATTTCCATACAAACTCTTAATGGAAGAAAAAATTCGACCTTCATTCGACTATACAAATTTCATTATTTGGCAATAATATCAAAACATTTACCTATCAATCCTGTACCTTCACGTCGTGACTAGTCTCCACTTACACACTACACACGCACGATGAAGAAACAAAACTAATCACAACACCATGATTCTTGACAAATAAGAGTACACAGATCTAGCCCGTCGGTCGGCTCTCTTTGAACTTGAGACACGTGGTGTGATGGATTTGCACATCTCATAAATTGTTGCTATGCCTTGCTTTAAATACGACGTGGAAACTAAGAAAAACTATATTTAAAAAAATTGAAAATGAAATCCCGGGATTATCGAAAATCCCGATTTTCATAAATCCAATCCCGGTATCTTCGACCATCAATTATGGACCGGTATTCCGGTATTTTCGAAATTCGGGATCCCGGTTTGCAATCCCTAGTTTGAATGTACACTAGCACGCTTACGTCACACCGGGGATTCCCCATAACATAACCCGGCTTGGACTGTTACAGAAGATTTCATTTGTCACGTGATTTCTACGTGCATATCGTCACGTGTTCATCATGTGATGACGTGAGATATATATATATACCAGGTGTACTGCATTCAGAAGCTATTCGAGGAAGACTCATTATAATAGGAAATGCCATGTCGTAAAGTAGTTGGTGTACCAGAAACGTTGGTAGAGCGAAGGGGGAAAGGATTGTGTCTGTGTATGTAAGATAGAGAGAGAGTGTGTGCATGTGAATATGTGTGTGAGAGAGGGAAATAGAGATTGTGAGTGCATGTGAGTGCGAGAGAGGGGGAGTGTGTGTGTATCTGCATGTGATTGTGTGTGAGAGAGAGAGTGTGCGTATGCATGTGATTGAGAGAGAGTGTGTGTGTGTGTATGCATGTGAGTGTAAGAGAGAGAGATAGTATGTGCACGTGACTGTGTGTGTGAGAGAGAGGGAGTGTGTGTGTGTGTATGTGAGTGTATGAGTAGATGAGCACTATATACGTAGATGAGCACTCTTAGAGTAGATGAGCACTCTATGGAGCCATGGGACATGAAACTAATAGAAGAAAATTAAACATGTCATAATTTTATTAACTTTTGAAAAAAAATTCTGCACAGACCTTCTTTTCGTAATGTATTTTAAGACATATTGAAGTACGTTCTTCTTTTTAGTTGTTTAAACCCATCTTTGATGGAAAGTCTTATTTAGAGGTTGTTGTTTTTTATTTGCTATCTTTAGTTTTAAAATTTTGATTTGCATGTTATCGACAATAGAGGTATTCTTTACTTTTTTTAATCCCCTAAATCCTACGGCTTTCATTTGATCACCCCACCCACCCCCACACCCAAACTTTACTTCTATCACCGTTCACTGAACGAAGCAGCTGCGATGTCGACACAACTCAGATGCAACCTTGCAGGTGATCGCGAGACAGGCGATGAACCGAGTGAGCGCACTCAGTCACATGTGTAAACAAAACTAATGACAAAAAACAAGATTGTATCACAAAGAGGATGGTACCAAAACGAAGAGGGTAATAGTTAAATGATGGTGCCACAAACAAGGTGGTATCATAAACAAGATCTGTTCATAAACAAGATGGTACCACAAACAAAATAAAAATGCAAATGAAATTATAAAGAAAGTCTTTAGTAAAAATAGACCAAGCTAACTTCAATTTTTTTAACATCAATTAAGACCATTATTCACATTGAACCACAAGCTGACGTCCACATTGAACCACAAGCTGACGTCCACATTGAACCACAAGCTGACGTCCACATTGAACCACAAGCTGACGTCCACATTGAACCACAAGCTTAAGTCCAAAATGAACCACAAGCTGACGTCCACATTGAACCACAAGCCGTGTCCACATTGAACCACAAGCTGACGTTCACATTGAACCACAAGCTGACGTTCACATTGAACCACAAGCTGACGTTCACATTGAACCACAAGCTGACGTTCACATTGAACCACAAGCTTACATCCACATTGAACCACAAGCTTACGTCCACATTGAACCACAAGCTTACGTCCACATTGAACCACAAGCTGACGTTCACATTGAAGCATGTCTACATAACTTTATTAAGGTATAGATGTAAATAGCAGGACAAGAATAATAGAGTATAACTTAAATATTGTTATTGAAAGCATTGGCGGTTGAAACCTTAGTGTGCTGGGTGGCCGAGCGGTCTAAACTGAATCGATCCCATGCTAGTCGACTGGAGCACAATCACAAGCACTCCTGGGTGGATGATACTTGTTAACCTTGGACGGCAACTCATCTAAGAGATGGCTAAACGGGAAATCAAACCCGGAGATGGGGTCCTGTAGGCGATATGACACTGACACAATGAAACTTTCGACAACTCCTGCGAGGTAGAATGCATAAAGAAAGAGCGAGACTCACACACTGCTTGCCATCTATTGCATCCTGGTCTATTTTCAGTCGTCTCGACTAGGTCTTGCCATTATATCAAATAGGCAAGGACGAGAAGGTGAGGCTGATGAACTGACAACTCTCCATCCCTTTATATGTATATATATCATTATAAACTGTTTGAAATGTTAAATGGTATGCGCGTTTCGAAATCCTAGTGAAACGTTTATACTCTTAAAGCTTTGGAAATAGCGGAGGCGGAATCATGTGATACTTTGGTAGTTTTTTTATGACTTCCCAGAACTTTTGAGGCTCAATTTTAGATGCCTCTTTCTGGGAAATTTCCTCCGCAAAACTCACAGAGCTGATTAGCAGTGATTTGGCCATTTGTCGTCTTTTCGATCGCTTCTCCTCACTTTCGGCTATCTCTGCGTTGAGCAGGAAACGAACAGCGGCCATTTTGAGACCGTATGCCAGAACCAACTTTGGTATCTCATTCGGACCATGGACAGTGAATTCAAAGTAGATATCCGAAGCCAGGTTGTACTGACGACATCGTAGATATGCGTATCCCAACCTAACAAAGGTTGGCAGATTTCTGCTGAAGGAGGTTTGGTTGAAATAAGAGTGCAGATTTTCAGCGGCATCGTGAATAAACGGATTATTGGCGCTAAAAAGGGGTATTTTTTTACCTTCGGCAAGGCAACTGTCCAGGACCCACTCAAAAGTATCACAGCGCTGGATCCTTGTTTGGTTGTGGTCGTAAGAGACGTCTTGGGTATCACAGGAATCTGAGCGGTTCCCGTCTCTGCTTTGCTTCTCTTCGAGAAATAATTTTGAATGGTTCTCTTTTTCAAACTGGTTAGCCTCCTTGAGGAGGATCAATCCCAGATGATGGCGCGCCCTTAATAAGGGCTTTATTTCTAGGGACACCTCTAAAAGTTGCTTTGCCCAGCCAATTAGCCGAGGAATATGCTTAACCAGTTGACCAACTATTGCTGTAACGTTCGCTGAGGCTGGTGCTAGTTCAACGGCTTCCTTGCACAGCGCCTCTATTGAGAAGTCAAAGTTTAAGCTCTCCGTATCAACATCTTGGACGACGGAAACATCGTTCTTGAGGAAAGCAAGCTCCACTAAGGCGTTAGCCTTCACAATAGGTTTAACTCCTTCCATATTTCTCACACTATTCAAAGTCTCCCATGCATTTTTTGCAAATTCAACAAAATCTATTAGATCTTTGTCAAACAAATAAGTATTCCAGTGCAAACATCTTCTGTGCATCGATCCCATCATAAACATCACCTCGCTTTTGTACTTAATCAAAAAATTCAGAGCGAATTTCACAATCTCAATACCAGATATGTTGTTCTCGGCACCCGAGATCTCATAATAAAAATACGCCTGCTCGCAGAGGGCGTCCGCCTTCAGATGGCGAAACGTTTTCAACTTGGACAATGCGTTGAGTTGTCTGACCACTTCCAGGGCGTCCTTCACGTTCCCTTGCACGAAATACCAAACGGCTAAATTGGCCGTTGCCGTGATCGTCTGCCCGCCTGTCTTGTAAAGAATCTCGTCGATCAACCTTCGCGCTTCTTCCAGCCTGCCCAGCTCCACGTAGGCGCGCGTTCTAAGGTTCTGCGTCCACTCAAGGGGAGTCCATTCGTCGTCGTTGCTACTGACGTGGACCTCGTCGACCAAATTCTCCCAGGCGATGCCTCGACACGACATCTGCTTGAAGGTTTCCACGGCAAACACCCTCTTCTCGATGTTGTAGTTGGCTTTACCGATGTTGAAGGTGCAAGGGAAATCTTTCAGGTGCTCCTCTATGAAAGCCTCACGCTCCTTGTCTTCGTGGTCGTCCACGTCGTCGTCCGTGCCAGAGTCTTCATCATCTTCGCTATCGCTGTCGTTGGCGGGTGCTGCCACGGTGTGTGTTTCGACCTGCGATGATGTTTCAGCATTCGTCTCGAAGGTCAAGTTTGACTGTGGTGATGACGCCACTGCCCGACCCGGGTCTTTTTTGTCTTGAGTTTTAGTTGGTGATGACCTCAATACTCCATCCAGGTCTTTCTTGTCTTGAGTCGTGTTCGCTTTGGCCAAACACAAAATCTGTGGCGGCGGTGGCATAGTCTCCATGCTGTAATTTAAAAGAAAATGGCTGTGAACTCGTTGTAAATACCAGGGTATCCGCCCGGTGATATAGGTGAACTACAGTTATCGAAATGGAAAACATATAGTTAACGAGTGATAAGGTTCACTGAAAGACCCCTTCTCAGGCTCCCCCTCCCCCCCTCCCCCCCCTCGCCTTTTTCAGCTCACCCCCTCCGATCAAAGTGTCAGCGCCAGCAACGATTTTTGGCGATCCCACTAGTCTGACCCCTTAGCGCCCCAGTTACGCCTCAAAACTGTCAGTGGCGTAGGAAATAGGGTGCGGGGGAGGGCGGGCCGCCCCGAAGGCCCTTTTTCTATAATGGAGGGGGTAGTATTTTCGGCCAACTGCAGAGTTTTTTCGTGGAAAGAGCGACCAAAATCGTGTCCCCCACCCCCGAGCAACACATACTTTAGATATGTCACTGGCTACTTGACCTGCTACCTCTACAAATAAACTCATCAAATTCCATATTTTCAAAAAATCCAGATTTCATCCTTAATATATAAACCTTGACAAAAATTCTGATCACTTGATACATTTTCTTGAAAGTTTAAATTTAATAAATCCACTTTTGTTCAGTATACCTAGCCACATTTTAAAATTACATACCCCCCCCCCCTTTTTACAAATTACCTAGCCATCCTTACAAATTACCAAATCACCCTTAAAAAAAATTTACCAAGCCACTCCTAAATTTAAACCAGCTTAAGGTCAAACCCTGATCCGTGTCTCGTACTCGATAAAATCTTTTGTCTTTTCTATTTTATGACGGCATTTGACGTCGGTAACACGATCAACTTGCCATGTTACCATTAACTATGGATCAGCGGGTGTCATATTCGCCGTCACCCTTTTTTTGCCGTCACCATTTTTGCCGTCACCATTTCGCCATCACCATTTCCCAGGTCACCATTTCCCAGGTCACCATTTCGCCGCCGCAAAAAAAAATTGCTTCTACCTAAATTTAATGATCTGGACCAAGTGTGTTATCTTTTGAGTTGATATGGAGAATTTATTTTAGAACTTATAATTTGATTTTTTTCCCTTTAAATTGGCGTCTTCCTTTTTTTAAATTATTTTTGTTTTATTTGTCACTACCATTTTGATTACACCAATCGATTATGGCGGTACTTTGTGAATTGCATAATTTAAATAGTTTCCCCGGACCACTTGTCATCGTAATCCACAAATTCATGGCGACGTGAACGTGACGTCATTTGTTTAGGTCAACTTGGGAATTTAAAAAAAAAAACAAAGTAAAGTGGTCGACATTCAAAATATGTTGCACAAAAAATCGATTTCAATAGGTGGTTAAGACTGCACCGCATTTGATGTTACACAGAGACGTGCCCATGAAATATTCTCTACACCTGGGTGAGAGGGCCAGTTGTTGATTGAGTGAGCGAGAGAACGAGAAAAAAAAGGGTGGTGGGGGGTGGGGCGAGCAAGTGGGTGGGTGGTTTGGGTTACCAGGTGAGTGGGGGAGATGGTGAGTTGGTGGGTGAATTAGAGAGAAGTAATTAGAGATAGATACAATTCACATACAGGCTCCGATATTTTAGCAAATCAAAATATGTTTTTATGTAATCATAATTTCAGTTTTGACGGAAATTTTCTATCGCACTGTTAAGAGTGAGATGCCAAAACAAAAGTATACATTTTGAATATAAGAATACACATTAGATTTTTGTAAAATTAACACACACAAAAACACGCATGGTGTTTTAATACACAGTTTGTTTCAAATAATATTACTTTTTAACATCTACATTAATGCCCTCACCTAATTTGAACTATTTCGCTTGTGAGCGTACTGAGTTCATACTTGGTCGCTAGATTCTTATGTTATAATGATTGTCCAAATGTGTAGCTAGATTCTTATGTTATAATGACTGTCCCAATGTGTAGCTAGAGTCTTATGTTATTATGACAGATGTTGAGTTTAAACTGCAATGTAATACAGACTCGGTCTGTTTGAAATCACAGAACGTAACTTATCACACCTATATCTTAAAGAACATTGAATATACACGTATACAAATCCACTGGCCGTGATCAGATACGTGGTACTGTTTGTTGAGATTGTGTTTACGCAATCTTAACACAATCTTATCTTGGTTTACACTACTCGGTCATTTTAGAAATTTTTATTTAACAGCATGATGATTATAGCAACTCCACACAAAAAATATTGACCAACACTACAAATATTTGACGAAGCTCTGTACAGTCAGCTGACCCCGATAACAAGTTTAAGTTCTAGCCGCCAACTCTAAACGTTGCACAGCATTCCGTAATAAACTTAGGCATTTAGTTTAACTAAGTTCAATAGTATAAAATAGTTTGATATCTTATCCGCGCAAACACTTTTAGAATTAGTTTTAAAAAAATATTTTATGACTTTATACTTACAAAGTCGGTGATTTTGATCGGGGTGGATGTTACAACGTGATTGTTAAAATGGCACAGGGTTTCTGTATTTATACATTCCGTCTGAGGTTTTTTACCACGAAAGAGCGATGACTGCCAGGAACTATGACTAAAAAAAAAACACAAGATAGTCACCTTCGTGAGTTCCCTTGAACTAGTTTCAGTTTCGTTGCATTGAGCTCATCTGCACTGGCGTAGGAATGAAGTGCGCAGCGGCCGATCTGACCTCGGTGGGGTACCAGTGGCGTAAAGGGGGGAGGGGTGGAGGGTTTGTCTGACCTGGAGCGGCACGGAGGGGGGCGGGGGCGGTTAACTGCACAGGGGGTTTTTTTCGTAGAAAGGGGTGACAAAAATCTTCGGTACACTTCTTAACAAGGCTTTTTTTAAATTTTAATTATGTATGCATTGTGGTTTGCGATGTGAAGAGGGTGGTCTACACCGAAACAAGGGCGTATCAAAAGACCGAGGTGAAGAGGGTGGTATACAACGAAAGCAGGTGTGTATCAAAGGATCGAGGTGAAGAGGGGGGGGGGGTCTACACCGAAAGTAAGGGTGTATCAAATGACCGATGTGGAGAGGGGGGTCTACACCGAAAGTAGTGTATCAAAGGATGGAGGTGAAACGGGGGGGGGGGGGTCTACACCGATAGTAGGGGTGTATCAAAGGATGGAGGTGAAGAGAGGGGTCTACACCGATAGCACGGGTGTATTAAAGGACCGAGGTGAAGAGGGTGGTCTACACCGATAGCAGGGGTGTATCAAAGGATGGAGGTGAAGAGAGTGGTCTACACCGATAGCACGGGTGTATTAAAGGACCGAGGTGAAGAGGGTGGTCTACACCGATAGCAGGGGTGTATCAAAGGATGGAGGTGAAGAGAGTGGTCTACACCGATAGCAGGGGTGTATCAAAGGATGGAGGTGAAGATGGTGGTCTACACCGATAGCAGGGGTGTATCAAAAGACCGAGGTGAAGAGGGTGGTCTACACTGATAGCAGGGGTGTATCAAAGGACCGAGGTGGAGAGGGTGGTCTACACCGATAGCAGAGGTGTATCAAAGGATGGAGGTGAAGATAGGGGTCTACACCGATAGCAGGGGTGTATCAAAGGACCGAGGTGAAGAGGGTGGTCTACACCGATAGCAGGGGTGTATCAAAGGACCGAGGTAAAGAGGGTGGTCTCACCGATAGCATGGGTGTATCAAAGGATGGATATGAAGAGGGTGGTCTACACCGATAGCAGGGGTGTATCAAAGGATGGAGGTGAAGAGAGGGGTCTACACCGATAGCAGGGGTGTATCAAAGGATGGAGGTGAAGAGGGTGGTCTACACCGATAGCAGGGGTGTATCAAAGGATGGAGGTGAAGAGGGTGGTCTACACCGATAGCAGGGGTGTATCAAAGGATGGAGGTGAAGAGGGGGAGGTTTTTTTTCTAAATTTATACGGGAGGTGGCATTCTGGGCCATTGGCAGAGGTTGTTTTTTTTTTCGTAGTAATGGGAGCGGCAAAAATTTTTGCCCGCCCTCGGGTGCCACCAACACTTGCAAACGGCACTGCTTAAACTGCAAGTGAGACAAGAACATATCACATACATGAAAACTGCACTTTTTAAATTTGCAGATGTAGCTAATAGAGCTGCAGTGTAATGGGACACTAAAGGCAAAGTACTGCGGGGCCTGCACAGCTCACTCGTTTCATTCCTGAAGAGATGCCCCAGGTTCGAACCTTTAGCATGTTAGGTAGCACATATCTGTGTGAGCAGCCGTTTTCTGTGATGAGGATTAACAAAACATCACACAGGAGTCGCCTCACTGGTCAATACATGCAGTCCCTCGTGAGAGTCTCAAAGACACAGAACATTACTCTTAACTTAAACGAACGTGTAGCCAAGAAATGCCAAACAGCCAGCTCAGACAAATTGGCCTAAGAACGATAATGAGTATGCACATGATTTTTTTTTTATTATTAAAACTTGTCTCTGTTTTTATTTAAATTAATGTTTAAAAAAGGTTTAATAATTGGATCATGTTCGGCCCGCAACCATGCGCGCAATTTGAATTTTGGCCCCCAGAGCGATTGAGTTTGACACACATGACTTCGTCTATTCATTCTGAACTTAACTTGTTTCAAGTTTTTTTTTCCCAAAAATATAATATTAAATGCAGTGGCGTACCTAGCGGGTGGAGGTGTTGAGCCCCCACCCCCCGGCGTCACTTTGGACCTTAACGATGACACTTTTTATGAAATGGTTTTCTGCGACCGGATCTAGAAATATCAAGGCCGCTGCCATCTTGGAGGAAATCAGTCCCTTGAAAGCCAAACGTCAGTTTCACAAATCTCACTAACCTTTTTTGCCGCTTAGTTTGTGACATTCGAATACGTGCGCACTACGTCTGATCTAACGTCACCTTCTTTCTAACTTTTTAAGTAAATAAATATGTTGGTTGCCTTTGCTTTGTTGCATTGCACGCCACTCAGCCATGACTAACATGGAATACGAAGCTTAGTGTTTCGTCTTTTTTTTGCCCCCAGAGCTTTCGTTCTGGCTTGCAAGTTTTGTACAGATTGATAATCCGGCCCGCGCTCGTCCTTTTTTCCCGTTATCCGGCCCTCCGGGAACAACGTTTGATGACCCCTGGGCTAAATGGCTGTGCTCTAAGCTTTCAAATAAAAAATAATTAACCAGTGGTCAGATAAAACCTGTCTTTGATCGAGATTTTTTTTTTTAACTGTTTAGTGGTGTTTATTTTAGAAAATACATTTGAAAACATGGTAATTATGAGAACCTCAGAACTCTGGTCCACTAATCGTATGAACCCAATGGTGACCTTATTTTACGTCAGTCAGAAACATTAGACCACTTGAAACTGACAATAAGCCATAGTAGGCCTACCATTAAAATGTGTTTTAAGGCTGTTTCGTACTAAGAAATTATTTATTTATAATATAGCTCTCCTTTAATTTAGAATCAAGTAGCTCTGATTTTCTTTTTTTAATACGATACGATACCACAATCAAACAATCAGCAACTCTATAAATATTGTAATCCATTTTCCTTTACTCCCTGGGTTACACAATAAATGATTCGTCATTCTTGTTTTTTCTATTTTATAAACAAAATCAGTACGACTTTGACCTAGATACCTTCATCATGTTTACATGGAGTCATAGCTGAACTTGAAACTGACCTTGGCCTTTATGCCCGTCCAGTCATCGCATCCTATTTTAAGATTTCCGTGTAGCTAAGAGATTCCAGGTAGCATCGATGTTCAGGGGGGAAATGTGCTATTTATATCTATATATCTCTCTCCCTCTTTTTCTCTCTCCAGTCGAACTATTTTCCCTTTGCGATCTCACTTATTCAACTTCTTTCTCTCTCACTCCGAATCTCCATGTTCATACTTTTTCTCTGTGTGTGTGTGTGTGAGTAAGTCGAGCTCTATTTCACTCTTTTCACCTGACACACCTTCTCTGTAAATATAATTCACTCTGTATCTCCCTCGTAATTTTTTTTTTTTTTTTACGTTTTGTTATCTCATTCCCTCTGTTTTTCTGTCTCTCTTTATCTCGATCTCGATCTCGATCTCTCTCTCTCTCTATATATATATATATATATATATACCTCTCTTACACTCACCCTCCGTGTCTCTTTCTTTTCTTTCTTTCTCACTCTCTACGGATCAACCATGGAGTCAGTAGTTACATTAAAAAAGGCATTGTTTACAGCACTCGTCTACTGACGAAGTATAAATAGATCCTGGATCCTAGACCAGGGCTCTGAAACCTGCGGCTTGTGAGACGCAAGCTGTCCTCTGATCTTGCTCAAGTAGCTCTGGATACTACTAGTTACTGAAATATCACATTAGGAAATGGCGTCAGCGGGCCGTCGAGCTATAGTTCTTTATGCCATCCCCAAAGCACCCCATGAGCCCGAAAATCGGGCCGCGAAGCGGCACGTTGTATATATCTCTTTGCCAGGACGGCCCCCACCCGAGTCCGCTCGATCGGGATTTCTGTTGAAGGCCGCCCCAACCCAAGAACACCGGGTCGGTCCGACACTGTGCATATACACAGTGGACACGATCGACTTTCCTATAGGAGTTGGGATGGTAAATTTACGTTCTTATATCTTCGCCCACCCATCCCGAGGAAGCGTCGGACGCCCGTTAAGAGGGGTTCTTCAGTGGGTATCCACCTCGCAAATAGTTAGCGAAAAAGCTGGGACGAAACGGAAAGGAGCTTTCTCGGGGCTGCATATCTAGAATCATCGGCCAGAGACTTCAACCTGAGCCTCTCGCCTCATATCCTTTAACGGCAACTTGTAATCATGATCCCTTCCCTGTCTCTGCCTTTTCCCCCAACTGTGAAACATCACAGCTGGCAGTCCTGTTGGAGTTTTTTATTTCCGATAGGTACCATGAATGCCTTTGTCTGCCCACGCGGGACACGCAACGGTGGTCGTGTTCCCCGGGTTAACGTTGAGGGGGTCCGGTGACCAACGCTTCCAAATCGGCAAGACATCTCAGACTTGTCGATCGGAATCCGGGGGAGGGGGGGCGCTACTAGTTACTGGAATATCTCATTAGGAAATGGCGTCAGCGGGCCGTCGAGCTCGTGCTCCTAATGCCCTCCCTGGCGTCCACCCACACCCGCCAGCCGCCGGGTGTCCCCGGCGCCGGGCCGCGCGGGAAGACGTCAGAGACCTCCCCGGGCGTTGGACGCCCCCACCAGCAACTGCTCGATCGAGCTTGCTGATGGAGGCCCCCCCCCCCGCCCGGAGACGTCTGGTCGACCGAAGACGCTGTGTTTCAAGCGTCCGCAGTCCACTTTCCTAGGGGCCGGGACGGTAAATTAACGTCCTAATATCTCCCCCCACCCGTCCCGGGGAAGCATCGGACGCCCTCTTAGAGGGATTCTACAGTGGGTTTCCACCTCGCAACTAATTCGCGAAGCAGCTGGGACGAAACGGTTGCCTAGGAGCAGCTTTCTCAGGGCTGCATATTTAGAATCACCGGCCATGGGCTTCCACCACAGCCTATCGCCTCATATCCCTTAACTGCAACTTGTAATCATGATCTAGTTACTAGAGCAATCTCTCTTATATATTTTGCTTCTGGTATGGCTGCTTCCTAATGCCACCGGCCCTCCCCCCTGCTCAACGTGTTTTATATTATTAGTACTGAGTGGGGAAAAAAGTGGGGGTGGAATCTGTCATGCGTGTCGGTTAAACACATGCAGGTAAGAAAGTTGAATTTTTTGGAAGCGACTGCATATTATCAATAAAGAGGCACGCGTATGGTGTAGGACTGTCTGTAGGACTGTCTGTTTTAAGGTTGGCAGGTAGCCATGTAGGAATATTGTTTAAAGGCCGGAATTTATTATAGAAAATGAGAAGTTAACTTTTTTTTTGTTTTTGTTTTTTTTGTAATTCTTGGACCCACCGGGTATTTTTCGAAATTCCCGGAATCGATGTAAAAAAAAAACTTTTGCAATAGCTCTAGTTACGCCACGGCGTAGAGTGATATTTTATGTGTGTGTGTGGGAATGTGAGAGAGGGGCGGGATCATTTTGGATATAAATTAACATGAGGAAAAATTGTTCTTCACGCTAACAAGAGGTGTTCGTTACAGTAACATTTTTTTTTTTTGTGATGGGGGGGGGGGGGGGGGTCGGGTTGCGGGAAATGTGTTTTAAAATCGATTTTGGGGTGCGTTAAATGTTTTGTATTCAATAAAGGCTGCAAAAAGTTTAAGAGCCCTGGCCCTAAGCGGTATGCATGTGCGCATGACCTGATTAGCCAGTGCACGCAATTTTACAAAAACGTTCTTTGAGAACCTTGGCTGACTCAGCCTTCTCTAGCTGTTACTGCACTCAAATTTTCTCTTATCATCGATCGATACCATAATAAATAATGTCCTGGGACAGTGGTCCGCGAACTGGGGGGGGGGGGGGTGGAAATCTTGAGGGGATAATGAATAAAAGCTTGTTTTATTTTATATATATAATTATATATACAGGCAACACTACATATGGCCTGTGTAATAGACTCGTGGTTACTAATGGCTCGGTAGCTAGCGTTCACGTCTTGTCTTGTATACGTCATTTTTGCCAAGTCATCTGTTTTATCTTCTGCTCAGTGGCGTCACTTGAATCGGTTCCACCCAGTGCAGTTTTCTCATGGTGTCACCCCATCCGAACTTCTCCGTGGACCTCCTCTGAGTCAGCATGCTCTGGTGAAACTCTGCTCTTGTGACAATCTTCTCTGGTGACAGGTGACACTGCTCTGGTGACAGGTGACACTGCTCTTATATTAAACTTATTTGTGTTATGTTTTTTGTTTTGTTTTTTTTGAAAGCCCTGTCAAATTTATTTATTTTACTTGGGCGTCATCCCCCAGTGGCGTAGCGAGCTTGACTCGCGCCCGGGGCACAATACCTTTTTAGCGCCCCCCAATACCTTTTTAGCGCCCTCCCCCTATTCGAAAACCATACAATTTTATAGTAAAATATACCATTTGACGCCCCTTTGTGAGTAGCGCCCGGGGCATGATGCCCCCTTGTCCCCCCCCCTCACTACGCCACTGTCATCCCCCCTGCGTCTGATCTCCCCGACACATATCACATAGTGCATGAATCAAAGGACGGGAAGTGACATTGTATTGTGCTTCTAGTTTAGCGATAACTCTATCCAGACAAAGCGTCAATGGCCTCAATGTGGTCAATGCGTCGCGTCATTGGACGGAAAGATATACAAATTCCTTTGTTCCCCAACCTTGCCAGAATTTACCAGAGAGCTCCTCCGACTGTTCTCAAAAAAAATAATTCCAAATTATGTTTTTACAATGTTTTACTTACACACGTATCTATGAACGTATCTATAATTTTTTTTACTTTCAGACATATCTGGTATATATAAATGTATGTATGTGATTTATGTCCATGCCTATGCCTATATATTTGTGTAAATGAATCTGATTATCATAATTTGTTACTCTTCCATTTAGTGATATTTAGAGATTTTATTCTAATCATAAACAATTATTTGGACTCACAAATATAATTACCACTTTTTTCTTTGACTTTTTTTTCCTGTGTCTTTTCTCACTCCCTCTCTCTCTCTACCACCCCCACCCCCACGCCCCTTTTGCAATCGGCTCGGCAACTAGCGAAACCGCAAGTCTTTTGTTTATGCAATGCGTCTGCTTTCAACAGAAAATGGCAACATATTTGTTTAAAAAATCTAAAGAAATGACAAAGGCAAATGAAAAGTAAAGTTTGCCACACTTTATATGAATCGTTACCTAAATACTACGGTAATCTCAAAATAAGGGATTACCAATATTAATTAAATGAAGAACTAAGCTCTTAAGTTTAAACTTTACACTTTACTTTTTTTTTTCATTTAATCATTAACAAGATAAACATGGCGGCTAAGAGAACTAACATATCAGGATGTAGTGTCTGTTCTTATCCCCCGGGTTTACCAAACCTGGTCAGAGGAACATGATATCTTGCTTGGTTTTCATTCTGGGTCAGGACAATGGGTAAAAAACAAATAAGAGGGTTGCAAGGTCTAGATATCTGCAAGGGCAGACTTAAAGCTAAAGACTAAAGAGAAACTTCCCCAATTATAGACTATTATAAACAATCTATATAGCGTTCCTATAATTCTCGGTGATCCCTTATAATAAAAAAAAAATATTTTCATTTACGACTTTTGGTTAAAACGTAAAATATTCTTTTTGTGATGAAAATCTCACTTTTTTTACTTGGGAAACCAGCCCTATTTTTGTAATCTATTTTCCTTTTTTTTTTTTTTTTTTTTTTTTTAATGAAAAGTCAAATAACTTTATAGTAATTATAGCAGAGGCAGAGTGAACAAATCATATATGAAACTTTATAGAAGTAGAAGTGTTGAACATTGTTTTATCAACATCTGTCTGGCTTTAAACATTGTTTTATCAACATCTGTCTGGCTTTAAACATTGTTTTATCAACATCTGCCTGGCTTTGGCAGGCTTTGCTTAAAGTCATGACCGCAGTAGTGGATTTGCAAATAAATAAACTTTACCGGTACTTTCAATTATAAGCAAAAAATCACAGTGGGTACAATTAAAGTTATAAAATGGCTGCTTTTCCCAGGTCCTAACCTCTGGAAGTTGTATTTCTAATTTTTTTGTTTTCAACTTATAATACATTTTAATTGAATTTTTGGGCACCTGAGAAATGCTAAACCTAAAACAAAGTATTTGTTGTTTTAATGTTGTCCTTTATTATTCCAGCTGTCGCAGCTTGTTATGTCATCCTTTGTCATCAAAGGAAATATCTATCTAATTCTGCCTTTTCATCACTATTCCTTTAGTTAATGGCTTGTTTTTGTTTTTTTTCTCTACTTTGCTCTTTTTGTTCCACCCAACATTTTTATTTAACTGGGTCAGAATAAAAGATTAAACTTAAATACAATGCATTTATCGTTCCACTATCTCTTAATAATGAGTATTAGGTAGTAATTGATGGTCAAATAAAATTATGCTTTGCACCTTTTAATCCCTTTACTTTTGTTGCACTTGTCTGAAAATGACACCCAACCCAATATAGACAAAAAAGTGTTGGCAGGGACTGGAACTGAGAAATCAAATAAAGAAGATTAAGGCCCATTTGAAATCGCATTCTGGGATGGATTGGCTTAGCAACCAAGAAATATTTATTAAAGAATATGTTTATTAATTATTTTTGTTAAGTTTTCCAAAGGCTAAAAATTCTCAATCACGCCTGGCATCACACAAAACTTTACATGCATTTTAATTTGATATTGATTATATAATTTTTTTTTTCTTTTTTAAATGAAAAGTGGGGGCCTTACATACTTGGGCAGCACCATCGACACAAATGGTGGATCCGAAGCTGATGTCAGGGCTAGAATTGGAAAGGCTAGATCAGCATTAGTGCTATTTAAAAAAATATGGAAGTCAAAGGAGCTGACTCTGCAAACGAAATTCAGAATCTTTAACACAAATGTCCAAACATTCCTACCATATGGAGCAGAAACTTGGAAAACAACAGCAAGCATTACGCAGAAAGTACAGACCTTCATAAGCACACGCCTTAGAAAGATCCTGAACATCAAATGGCCACACACCATCACCAACAAAGGCCTACTGGAAAGGACATACCAGGTGCCCATTTATGAAGACATCATAAGAAAAAGTTGGGGGGGTGGATAGGACACACTCTCTTGAATCCCCCAGATTACATCACTAGACAGACCCTAACATGAAATCCACAGGGGAAAAGAAAGAAAGGAAGGCCAAAAAATACATGGAGATGCAAGTTAGAGGCAGACATGCCTGGAGGCAGCTGGAAAGGAAAGCACAGGACCAAGATGAATGGAAAATCTTGTGGACGCCCTACGCCACAGACTGTTTAAAAGGCGTAAGTAAGTAAGAATATAATTTATATCATTATATATAATACACATTAAGTAAAATATTGTTCAAGAAATGTTTTCATGAAATATTGTGTAATTTACCTTCTTTAAAAACAACACAACTACACAAACCTCCAGAGCCCATCATCAGCAGAGATCTTAAAATAGCCAGTTTTGTTTCAATAAGTTTGTTGTGTGTCAGACCGTTGACATCTCTCTCAAAAACTGTTTATGACTTTATCACTTGTATTAAGATTTCACTAAATATTTAATGATGTCAGTCTACAGCCCCATCATTGTTGGTTTATCTTGTGGGTCAGAGACAAGACTAAACTTTCATGGGAGAGATTAAAGATGGATAAGGTTGAAAGCAGCTCCCTCATGTTGGAGAATGTCCATCAAAGACAGCGGTACAAGAAATGTCTTGATGAGATGGCCAATCATAAGGTCCAGGCCTTGTTGGCTCACAAGGTAGCTATCTTAAGAATGGTTGTTACTTTACCTCATATGTATCTCTACTTGGTGGTGTAATAGAATTAATAAAATATATGATCTATTTATTGCTTATCACATCAATCTATATGTATCTGAGTGGTGGTGTGAGGCTGACAGTTTTAATATGTTTATTTATAAACTTGAGAAAATCAGGTCTTGAGGAATCTAGCTTTATTTGGTTCTATAAACAAAGCCATAGAAAAATTGTCAAAATCCAAAGAAGAATCCAAAGAAAAAGGACAATACCTGAAAAGAAACCAATAGTACAGGTTAACCATGTCCCGACCTACATTGAATTAGTTATCTAATAATAAACATGTTACATTACTGATAAATGCAATTACGTGCTATGACAAAATATACTTAACTAAGAATAGAGCAGGACATGTTATACAAATGGCAGTTAAAATTATATTATTGTAATAATGTTAAATTATAAAAGACATCATGTGCCAAGTGTTTAACTCGTCTTACATTCAGAACCGGTGTGAGATGTGAGGGCTAACATAAAGGTCTAGAAATTATTATGGTACTGTCCTTGTATGGTGACTACGTAAGATGCACCCATAACAGGACAGTTTCTACAATGGTATAAAGTATAACTTCCAATAGTTTGATACTTGTATCAATCAATCACTGTGTCTTTTTAAGACAAAGCAAATAGGGGAATTATATTAATGCAGCTGGTAATATTGTCCTTACACATGCACCATTTCCAATGTGAGAATTTAGCACATGGCAGGACAGTTGGCCTACTACACATGTCTTATGTATATTCGTAGGTTGGATACGGATGCATCGATAGCTAATAAGCTATCCAACTAGATATAATTTATAGCATTATAAACTAAATTTCCAGAGAAATAAAGTATAGAACTTATTCCAAAAGCACACATAGTGGTTCCAAATATTTAAATATTCTAAGCGATGGGGGATAAGCCGTTCTTGCCGCACGCCTTAATACCCTAACCCTGATGTCAAATCCTTGACAGTGTTTGGTGCTGAGCACTATTTTACAAAAGTGTGGCCTACAATGCCACATATTATTTTTCATCAAATATTATTCAATTTTAATTTCAACTTTTCGGTTCACAAATATAGAACTTAATAAATACTGACGTTTTTCCATTCAAGATATTAATGACATTTCATGGCTAAAGATAAAAGGAAATTGAATTAACCCATTCTTGCCCTCCTGCATAAGCAATTTAATATGTACAATTATTATATAAATTTGTATTAAATATAAAAATGAATACATTGTTATAAGCAAAATAAAAAAAAATGAGGTTTGCCAAGAGAATAACCTTTTAATTATAATATCAGAAGTTGACTATCCCATATTGAACACAAATTGCAAGCTGTCTGGTCACTGTTGTGGAATTTTATTTTTCAAGCCATTGAATGAGCACCACACATCTACTTAAGTTCCTTCTTTACATATATGGAGAGATTGTATTTGCCAAGGTTTTTTAGCTTTCTTGATTTAATTTGAAACATTTAAAAGTTTAGGAAAATTAATTGGTTCTTTTTTGGGATGTTTTAAGACATATTTGTAATTATTATTTGTTGGTTATGTATGATGATTTCTTTCATCAGACATTTTTAATTTCTGATCATTTGATTTGAAAGTTATCATTTCATAAATATTTTTACTAACTAAACAAAACAAAAAGTATAAGTTAATGACCTCTTTTTGCCAAATCATTAACTCAACTTTATTTTGGAGGAAGTACACTAACCTAACTGCCTATGAGCACAACTAAATATTGTAACAGCTTTTCAAATATATGTCTTCAAGAATATTTTTGTAAGTATAATCTTTTTATTTTCTTCTAGTAGCTGATACAAGAAGATGCTATGCTTATAAGTCAAGCCTATATGTATAGATTTGCTTACAAGTGGACTCTTGTCTTTAGTGGAATCTTGTCTGAAGTAGACTCTAATATTGATCATGGACAAGAATGTACCACGTTAGTTCATCTTAAATTTTTAACATATTTAAATGGAAAATGTTAAACATATTTTATTCTGTTTTTCAAACCTTTATTAATATCCTGAAATTTTAATTGCTTTTAAATTGTTTTCTAGATTCATCCATAGAATAATCTTAAATGCTACCCAACTGGGTGACCCAGCGCACATCAACCAGACCCAACCATTGTGATCAAGAGATAAAACAACTCACCATCTGCTGTAAGCTCCAGGGTTTAAAGTGAATATTAGTCTTTACTTAAAATAAAATATTTACACTTAAGGTGGTCCATGGGTCAAAAAAATTATGTTTCTTATACCATATTTTACAGACTATATATAAGATGCTACGACTATAAGAGGCAGCTTAATTTTTGAGCAATTTTTTTTAATAACATTTTTACCATTTATATAAATTTTGAGTATAAGAAGCATCTGAATTTTGGAGGCAATTTTTCGAAGAAAAAAGTGCATCTTATAGTTTGTTAAATAGAGAGACTATAAAATTATATTCTTTTGCAATAAAAGTAAAAAAAACAACAACAAAAACTAAAATTAAAAAAAAAACAGTAATTTGTTGGGT
This sequence comes from Omphiscola glabra, assembly GCA_964017045.1. Lineage (NCBI taxonomy): Eukaryota > Metazoa > Mollusca > Gastropoda > Lymnaeidae > Omphiscola > Omphiscola glabra. The sequence continues at coordinate 26,181,099 of OZ024805.1, forward strand.
TTTTTTTTAGTTTTTTTTGTTGTTCTTTTTACTTTTATTGCAAACGAATATAATTTTATACCAATTTTGAAAGTTACACAAAATGTAAAGACACTAAATTGTTTTTCAATATCATGAAACTTTGCACACTCATTAATAAGACAATTGTTTAAAAAATGACAGCCAGCTCACTGCATTACAATTAGAAGATCTGCACATGACAAGTATGTCATATAGATTGTTGGGGGTAGGATATTTTTAAAAAATAATACAAACATTTCTTTTGGACAAATATAAAAGAAGCAGCTGTAATTATGTAGATCTATGGAAAGGAGAGCATGGACAGTTTGAAATCTGTATAAAACTTTTACTCCTGATACATTTGGCATTCCTCAAAAATATTTTTAAAAATGCCAAGTTGAGAAAAATGAAAAATAAGTTTAAATTTTTTTTTTTTTTAAATACAGGCTGCCGGAACAATATAGGATTCATACACAATGTACATATACCATTGATGAATTAAAAGCACAGAAAAAATAGAAAATAAATTGACACAATTTTTCTATCACCACCCCACAAGCCTCTAATAAATAAAATAGAATAATAAAAAATTCTGGAAAATTTTCCTATGAGACATTTGTTAAAAAACCATCCTTCATTATGTAAAGAAAATCAATATAAATAAGCTTGCAAAGTTTTAAGTATGTAGCTGCAATAATATTCCTCCTGATACATCTGATGTCTAAGAAAAATGGAAAATGCTAAGTCGGTAAAAACTGAAAAATACACTGTAAAATGTGTATTAAAAAAATTAAAGTTTTTAACAATATTGGATTCATACATCCCGAACGCACACCATTCATAAATAAAAAAAACAATTTACAAACATAGATAGAGTAATAGAAAATAAATGAATGCATTTTCCCAACATCCCCCCCAGACCGAGCCTAACAAAAATAATATGCTCATAAAAAATTCTGAATATCTTTTCTATGAGAAGCGTTAAAAATCATCCATCATTATGTATAGAATTGCAAAGTTTGAAGCATATCTTAATAATACTTTTCCTCCTGCTACATCTGACTCAGAGATAAATGGAAAATCCTAAGTTCAGAAAACAAAAAAAGTTGAAATATGTACCTTTAAACAAATCACAGGCCCTTTAAACAATATTAAGATTGCATTGGTAAAATAAAGATTTAAAAAAACCAGATGAAAATGGCAGAAAATATCCTTAATGATAGCAAATTCTCATCGGTAAATATTTTTTAAAATAATTAAATTATCATGGAAAAAGAGCTTAAAAAATAATTAACTTGGACATTATTGTAAAAAGCCATATGTCTTTACGTAAATAGAATCAATGGAAATAAGCATGCAAAGTTTGAAACATACAGCTTTAATACGTCTGACCCATCTACCCTCATAATTTAAAAAAAAGGGAAAACGCAAAATAAAATAATATGAAACAGCTTATTTGAAAAGGTGACTTTAAAAAAGATAGGCTGTAAATTTACCTGTTGATGAATAAAATAATTAGACATGCCATATAATAAGATGAAAAAGAAATGTCTAAAATGGCTGTAGAAATAAACTGGAAAATTCAATTTACACATTCACGACCCATAGACGCTAAATTTTTTAAATAAATTATTAGTATTAGTAAAATAGGCATAGAAGGCAAAGTATCCATTCTGTATTCTTTGTCTCATAATTATAAACTTTTTTAGGAGACATCGCATGATGTTCTCATTCTCATTGACAAAGAATGGCAGTCAAAAACTGTGTATTAGATTTGTTGTAGCCAAATGCATCTGGGCGGCTTTATTATGGTTATTGAAAAAAAGCCATGGACATATGGCAAGTCTTTTGATACTAGCTTGGCTGTATTCTCACACTGTAGCCAATGTTCTTTTATTTGTAAAGTCCAATACTGACCATGAAACCCACTGCAGGTCTGACTTGCATAACTGAAGCAATATTGTAAGGACATAAGAACTGGCATTGAAACCTGTTGAAACTGAATGCATGCACACATACAACAGATGTGTGTGAAATAGCTCTTTGACAATAAGAGGCTTATTGAATAGAATCTATCACGAGAGCATGTTCAAGAAATGCTCGCACTACTCTTCGAGAGGAAAATGGAATCCTCGAAGGGACGAAGAAAAACGTTACTTTTCCTTTGCAACTTGCCAGTCTTAAGTTCAAGGAGATGCCAACAGGTAACCTAGAGCCTAGAGATGATGAAAAAATATTAGTTCTATATTAATCTATAGAAAGTAAAAACTCTAGAATTTTATTCTAAGTTAAGATGATTCAAAATAAGTTTAAACTTTCAAATGATAGTCATATCATAAATAAAATTAATATTATAAATTTAGGCAGAAAAAATATAATAGTCCAGAGATGCTATATTTTAAGATAAAATTTTAAAACCATAAATTTAATGCTTACTGTGGGTGGGCACTTATCTATGTTTCTTTTCTAAAGTTTAGACTACAGATGGAGATAATTCTAGCACGGAATGGCATTACTGAAAACTGCTGCAGTTATAAGTTATACAAAATAATAAAATAATGTTAAATATTTAGTGTAATTTTTCATTTATTATTAAAACTTAAACAATAATATGGTCACTTAAATAAAAAAAAAAAGATAATTATTTTATTTCTTGTGTCGATTTCAAGGCCATCGATTAAAATTAGCGATAATAGGCTCATCCATATATAACATCATAATTTTAGACCCAAAGCGGAAGTAGAATTGGAATGTGGGTAGAAAACATTCAATCATCCCTGTCAAATTTTTATATATTTGACCAATTCGCTTCGTAGGAAAACGAAAGGTCAAGGGGTCAATGCCTCGACCAATCAGAAGGTTTAAAATTCGTCTGTAAAGTATAGAACAACTTTGCTGCTTATTTTTAGCCATTTTTGATGATGAAACCGTGGCCTTACCGCTGGGTTACTCTTTCGATCGATACAAAATATGTGTAGGAAGCGTTGTAAGAACTACATGTAACTAACGGCTAAAAAGACACACTTTGGATTCCCCCGTTTAGTCTTTATGAAAATGTAGTCTTACCACACCACTTCTAAAATAATTATTTAACTACTTAAAAATATATTATAAAGAAAAACCTTATCAGAAAAGGTTTCATGAGAGGTTAAAGGTTAATCTAGTAAAAAAAACACCGTAATCTCATTTTGGATCACCTTAAAAATAAATTTAAGTGTAAAAAAAATATGAAAAGGAAAAGTTAAACGTTAATACTCTATCAAAAAAAATCTCATGTATGCTTCAATTTAAAATTGTTTACTCAATGAGTTTTGCTGTGCTGCTTATAGAATCTATAATAATGAAATAAATAACCAAAATTAAGTTATGAACAGACTAAAAACGTGTTTACTGTAATGTATACTCTGCTCTAAAATTGTATTTTTTTTGTTTTAAACCTGCAGAATGCCTAAATCTGAAAGATCAAGTTCATGATCATTGGAGGGACTCACTGGATTCTGAGGGACTGAGTACATCTTGGAGTCAAGATTAGGAGCTCATTGAAACCAAATAAATGCATTCATTACATTTGACAGTGATAGATATATTAAAGTCTGGTTATTACACTAATTCAGTGGTTATCAACATGTGGGTCCTGACACCCTAGGGGGACATGTAACAAAATATCAGAAATTTAAGAGTTGTTTTTTTTAAATGTTAATCTTTATCTTATATGTAACAACTTTTATTTTAATTTTTTTTTTAATGAATGTGTTCTGCTACAAATGTGATTTATGTTATCAAGGGGTCACTGTGATAAAAAGGTTGAGAACCACCAGCACTAATTATTAACGTAATAAATTGTATGAAATGTTTTTAAAATTGTAATCCTCATTTGCATATCACAAGACTTTTCATAATTGCTGAGTAAGTATACAGTCTATAAAATCTATCCCCTCCGCCAATCTGATAAGATGGCTCTTATTAACTTGAATGACAATCATCTACGGGTCAAGTAATGCTAATCTTGTCAAATGATCGCCTCTTAGGAAGCCTTGTAAAGTGTTGTCTTTCTTCTCCATTGCTATCTCTCTTTTTATATTGTACCAGCTCTTTTTGTTCCATGTTCTGTCCATCTTATCACTGTCCTGAGAAGTGTTCCATGTTCTGTCCATCTTAGCACTGTCCTGAGAAGTGTTCCATGTTCTGTCCATCTTAGCACTGTCCTGGGATGTGTTCTATGTTCTGTCCATCTTAGCACTGTCCTGAGAAGTGTTCCATGTTCTGTCCATCTTGGCACTGTCCTGAGATGTGTTCCATGTTCTGTTCATCTTAGCACTGTCCTGGGATGTGTTCCATGTTCTGTCCATCTTGGCACTGTCCTGGGATGTGTTCCATGTTCTGTTCATCTTAGCACTGTCCTGAGAAGTGTTCCATGTTCTGGGCACTGTCCTGAGATGTGTTCCATGTTCTGTTCATCTTAGCACTGTCCTGGGATGTGTTCCATGTTCTGTCCATCTTGGCACTGTCCTGGGATGTGTTCCATGTTCTGTCCATCTTAGCACTGTCCTAAGAAGTGTTCCATGTTCTGTCCATCTTAGCACTGTCCTGAGAAGTGTTCCATGTTCTGTCCATCTTAGCACTGTCCTGGGATGTGTTCTATGTTCTGTCCATCTTAGCACTGTCCTGGGATGTGTTCTATGTTCTGTCCATCTTAGCGCTGTCCTGAGATGTGAGCTTGTTGGTGTTCTACAAATATATCCAAGCTGTCTCTAGTAATTATCAGCTTTTAATTCATGCAATTTTTACCACAGTAGTTGTCACAATTGCCACCTCTTGTGACCTCAATTTCTAGACACTTGTACTCTTTAAGGGGCTGTTGTTCAATGATTGTGTTCTCCACTTGTGTCTTTTTTTTATCATGACCTGTTTTTCATCTTAGGCCCTCTATGATCATAAAAACGTACCCTAAAATTAGAAACAGTGTTTTAAATATTAGATAAAAGCGTACAAAACAAACATTTCAAAAGTCAGATTTAAAAAAAAAGAAAGTTTTCATGAATTGCCAACAGTAGATTTGTGGTGTGGGTGGACACTTGTATTGCGTTGTCCACTACAAACCTGTTGTTGACATTTTCATTCACAGGAATCTGTTCACATTTTTTACTTCCTGTTAACACACCTGGTTGTGAATTTAACTTAACACTCCTTTGGTTTACATTGACATGAAAAAAAGGGTTGAATGTTTTTATTCATACGAATACTTTTGAAATGACAATTATTTTCCATAGTTTTCTATAATATGTTAAGATATTTAGCCCTTCATTCATACTGGCAAGAGTGAAGAAATTTTATAACATAATCAAATTTAATTTTCTGATGTTAAATGTTTTTTTATGATTTGATTTTAAATGTGCAGAAAAAAATGAATACAATACAAACTTCCTCCTTTTCTCTTTAAAGGTTTCTATTCAACACATTTTTATTTATGTATACATTTCTAAGTTGAATGAATATTTCAAAATATGTATATTTTGAATAATTTTTTTTTTTTAATAAAAACTTTGTATTAGATAAATTGTTATCTAGGATACATATGGCAATTAAAATTGCATTTTTATGTATCAAGTTACTGTGTTTGATTGCATGGGATTTATTCCATTTAACATGTTATATGATTTATTCCATTTAACTTGTTATGTGATTTATTCCATTTAACATGTTACGTGATTTATTCCATTTAGCATGTTATGTGATTTATTCCATTTAACATGTTATGTGATTTATTCCATTTAACTTGTTATGTGATTTATTCCATTTAACATGTTACGTGATTTATTCCATTTAGCATGTTATGTGATTTATTCCATTTAACATGTTACGTGATTTATTCCATTTAACATGTTATGTGATTTATTCCATTTAACATGTTATGTGATTTATTCCATTTAACTTGTTATGTGATTTATTCCATTTAACATGTTACGTGATTTATTCCATTTAGCATGTTATGTGATTTATTCCATTTAACATGTTATGGGATTTATTCCATTTAACTTGTTATGTGATTTATTCCATTTAACATGTTATGTGATTTATTCCATTTAACATGTTATGTGATTTATTCCATTTAACATGTTATATGATTTATTCCATTTAACTTGTTATGTGATTTATTCCATTTAACATGTTACGTGATTTATTCCATTTAGCATGTTACGTGATTTATTCCATTTAACATGTTATGTGATTTATTCCATTTAACATGTTATGTGATTTATTCCATTTAACATGTTATATGATTTATTCCATTTAACATGTTATATGATTATTCCATTTAACATGTTATGTGATTTATTCCATTTAACATGTTATGTGATTTATTCCATTTAACATGTTATGTGATTTATTCCATTTAACATGTTATGTGATTTATTCCATTTAACATGTTATGTGATTTATTCCATTTAACATGTTATATGATTTATTCCATTTAACATGTTATATGATTATTCCATTTAACATGTTATGTGATTTATTCCATTTAACATGTTATGTGATTTATTCCATTTAACATGTTATGTGATTTATTCCATTTAACATGTTATGTGATTTATTCCATTTAACATGTTATGTGATTTATTCCATTTAACATGCAGGTGTGTTGTAACTTAGCAAAGTGTAACTATACACATTTTTTTGTTTCTTTGTATTGATTGTGGCCAGTGATGGAAAGGCAAGCTGCAATAGCAAGTCCATATTTTCTAATTGGTCACTATCAATGCATCAGTGGTGGGTGCTCATTCTGACTTGCACATATTCTGTGTTTATTTGATTCCCTGCTTGGTCACACTCCATTATCTTTTGTTGTGTTGGCTCTCTCTTCTTATTGTATTGGATTATATTTTGGTTGTTCCTTGATTTATTATTTGGTAAGGTTGAAGTATGTTTTTGGCAGCTCCTTTCTTCAACTTCAAGCAGCCACTGACTGGGGCAGCCATGGTTTTCCAGCAGGTATTTGTGTTCATTTATGATTAATTTGAGGCGAATGCAGGGTGGGCTTGTCTTGTGGCAGGGGGGGTTGCTGTTTTGCAATTTAATGATTTGTTTGTGAAGATGGGGAAAATGAATAAAGCTTATTTTGAAAAAAAAAAAAAAAAGGCGTTTTATTTGTTCTTGTGCCCACGTTGTGGTTTTGGGGGGGATGGGTTGCTTCCCTTTGTTCTGCGGGGGTTGCCTCCCCTTTTTGTGGCGTTCTCTGGTTTGTTGTTCTATCTATGGGGGACTTCTTTCCCCCTTGTCGCATTTGCTGCAATTTTATTGTTTGAGGTTTTTTTTTTCCCACCTCAGACTGGCCTCCCCGACCTCCATCCCCCAGGATCATTTGGGTTATGTTTAAAAGATGGACAATTGTAGTAGGTGTTTATAAATTTACAACATATCAACTTGAATTGCTAATTTAAAATATACAGAAGCAAATTTATGTGGTATTATACGGAGCAATCATATAAAACATGTCTCTGGTCGTCATAATAGAATCATAATATGCTAATTGCATATGCCTATCTAAATAATATAGCATATAAACTTAATTAAATATACCGTTGTGTTATCTTTCTTTTTCCATGCCTTTTTTGTTCCCCCTGGTTTTTATCTTCACAAAAATGCAATGCTATGGCATCCAATAAAGTCACTGATTTAGAACGAAAACATTTCATGACATCAACTTGGTCTTGTTCACCACAACTAATACAACTTTTAAGCATTAATAGGTTCGAACGAACATTTATCGGTAAAGTATATTTTTCAAATGAGAAATAACATTTTGTGATCAGAGAGCTCCATATTCAGTTTTTATAAATTACGAAAATGACAGCAGAACATCATCTTTTTCAATTCTTACGGTAAAAGGGAAACTGTCGTGTATTTTTTTTTTTAATCTTAATATTGCATTTTTACGGTCTAAGAGAGGCTATCGTGTATTTCTTTTTTTATTCTTAAGATTGAAACAGTTATTCCCCATTTATTTTTGTGTCATTTGTTTAAGAGTTAAATAATTTCTGTGCCAGGTTATTTCCCTTTGACCGTAAAATGATTTACTGCAATGATTTTTTTTCTTGGTTATCTCTCTTTGAACATGCTTTAAAAATTATCATAAACGTGAATGAATAGATTTTAAAAAAACAACAATTTAAGTCAATGGTATAGGAATACAAATTTACAACAATTTTAATTTAACTAAGCCCTTTTAAAAATTGTATTTACAATCGGGACAAAAATGGCAATTATAATTTAGTTTTTACTCTACTACTTGATGTTTCGTATCAAAAGATTAATAGTTAAAACTTTAAATGTCAGTAAAAATTGGAATAAGAATCTTTAAAATTAATTCTTCTCCTTTGTTAATAACATTAATTTTAAGAATTTATTAAAACTTTAGGGCAATTCATTAAAGTACTTTTACAAAAATTGGTTTGATATCAAAATGTTCTCTCATGTGCTCAATGATAGCAAATATTAGTTGCTCAATCGTAATTATTAGTAATATTCAAACAGTAAACAGTGAGTTTATGTTGTTTGTCAAGGTTTATTTCCTTATCCCTGATCTCAAACAAGATGTTAATTTTCACAGCTGGACTTAGCAGCGCAAATGAGATTCACACACTCCTTACTTACTTTAAGCTTCATAAGATATTGGAGGAGAACCACTGCTCAGTAGGATCTTATAAATATATATATAATTAAGAATATTTATATATATATATATAAGTAGCTCAAAGCTTGTAATGAATAACTTACTATCCAAATGGTCTTTTCTGTTTGTTTCTTCTTAATTTAGTCTTAAATACACTACTTTAATTGATTAATGAATGCAGAGATTAAAGCTATTGAATGCACACAACTGTAGTGTAAAAAATAAAATAAAACAGTTAAAAAATGAATGAAAAAAGTCCAAGCCTTATTTTTCCCTAAGACTGAGAAAGTTTTGATTGTTGCAACATCCAACATACTACAACAATTAAGAACAAAGTAAATAAAAACAAACCAAAACAAATTGATTAGTAATTTAATTATTTTATTATATCATTCATGTCAATCATTCAAGAGAAAAATTTGAAAACTCTTTCATTTGTGAATGCCAATGATTCAAAATCCCAATAACAACTGATAAAATAAAATTAAAACCTCTCTCATCTATAAATCAAAATCAGCATTGGCTCCCTATATACATTTGTTAAATTTAGGTAAATTATAAATAACTGTTTTACATTTTAAAATGTTAACTGAGAATTTGTTTCAACTACCCTAACATGAGAGGAGTGTTTTATCCAAATCACTTATGTTGAAATACAGAATTTAATGAAAATATGACAATTGAATGTGTAAGTGTAAGTATATTTACACCATACAAAATTTATTATATGATACTATTTTGTATCTCTTCATGTCTTAAAATTAACTGTAACACTATCTTGCATTTTCTTTTTACACATTCATTACAAAAAATAGATTTGATAATACACAAATGTTTTTACTATATAAAAATGACTGCCATATCAGGAGTTACTTAACCAGTTAAGTAAAATAAGAAATTTGGGTTATTGAATAAATTGTATAATATATTATTAGGCTGTTTACTTGAGATTTGTGCTCATAAAATAACAAGAAGAAATATGAGAAAATGTTCCACACAGCACAGCAACATCTAAAGTTAAACTGACATCATGTTGGAGTTTTTCAGATGTTCTCAAACCTAAAAAATTGGGATAAAGCCAGATATAAGATACAGATATGACATGGTTTAAATTTTTAAGTGTTTATCATGCCGGAATCAATGTTTAGCTTTTCAATAATGTTTTTAGTGTTTTTAGGTAATTATTTTTAAATGTATATATTTCTTTTAAACTGTAGAGAATGAGAATTAAAATTGAAGCTAACATCAGATGGTGAAGAGTCACTTATCTATTGGATCAAACAGTTGTTATTAATGGGTCATCCATAGGATCTAAAACAGTGGTTGTTGATGGGTCATCACTAGAATCTAACAGTGGTTGTTGACAGGTTATAGATTATTGCAGCTGACTGCGGGTGTTAATTGTGTCATCTATAGTTGAAGCTAGAAATAAGAAACAATTTTTTAAAAATTAATTAAATTTGAAGATATGAATAAAATGTTATAAAAATAGAAACATATATGTATATAAACATACACACACATATATACATATACGTATTGTTTCTATTTAAATATGTATTTTTTTAAATAAAAAAATGTGTAAGTTTCAAAAATTTGGTATCATCAAAACTGACCTAACATTACCCAATCTTGTCCATTTCCTAGTAAAGGACCCACTTCAGACATAGATATCAGCTGACCAAGCCAAGAGCTCAGATATCTGCTAACATGTACCTTTCCATTTCCTTTTTGGAATACCTGTTAGAAGAAAAAAGGAAAGGATATGTTTTTAGTGTGGTGTTCTTATTATCAAATAATAATACAAAATTATGTTTTAACTTTGTCCCAATAAGTTGTGATAGACAAGTATTCCCATAAAGTTGAGTTAAAATGATTTGGCCAAATGACTACACATAATTAATTTTTATTTTATTTTATTTATTTTTACAAAAAATATTCAATAAAAAAATATCTTCTCTGATCATATGATCAAGAATATTAAATTTTTAATGAATGAAAATGATAAAATAACAATTTTAAATACAATTTTATATCTCTAGAGCCATAAGGATAATTTTCTGAATTTTTTAAATTGTAGCATTAAAATATAAATAGTTGATAGTCCTTATATTGGCTAAATGTAAGCAACCAACAATATACCAATTAATAGCACACTCAACCAATCAAAACCTGGCCTGATTCAATGGTTAATAAAAGAAAAATAATCCATACCACTTACCATGATGGTGAACTTGACATGATGGTGAACTTGACATGATGGATAACTTGAAAACATCTAGACAAGACTCCACTTCAAGACTCATATTCCGTGCTTATATCTGTCTTAACACCAATTGCAAATGCCTTCAGGAAGAACCTGTATTCCTGTAGAGCCCCACCAAAAATAATAAATATATATTTTTCAAAAATAAAGTTGAAAGAAGATAAAGACATTAAAGTGCACAGTGTTTGGACATACATCTTTACTTTATTATTTGTTGAAATCATAGAATTTTCTTTATTGCTTTTATTGCAATATGTTTATCAGTTGAATAAAGACGCCATTGCAATATTTTTTGTGCAGTGAAGAAAAGAAAGAACATTTATCGGTTGCCCATGCATTAATTTTTACTAGATGGCTTGACATTTACAAGTTACAAGGGTTAATTTATTTATTAATATATATAGTTGGACTATATGGTCATTGATTCCAGGGGGGAAACCAAACTGGGGCCAAATGTAGATGCCATTTCCAGTCATTTCCTCCAATGGAAAGGAATTTAGTTTATGAAGCAAGACGCTGCAAGAGGGGGGTGAACAGTCATAATGCCTAATCAGTGATGGATGGTTTTCCTCTAAAACCAAAGCCAAAACAAACAAAAATTGAAGGAGAAGGTACAAAACATGGGTAAATTTATAGAGATGTGTCCGCGTCTTTTACCATGGCCGCCATCTTGGTAACTCATGTTTTTGATATAATGACGAATAAAAAGTTTTTAAAAATGAAAAAATGATCTAAATCTATCCCTCATCCTAACCTGAACCCTAAATTCCTCCCTAACCCGGTTTTGACCCTCTCCCTAACAGGGTTTTGACCCTCTCCCTAACAGGGTTTTGACATCGCAAATGACGTCACGGATACACAACTACAAATTAGACCAAATCTGAAAGATTCAGTGATAGTGAAGTGTGTGCCTGAAGCCACAGATCTTGATTTTGAAACTTTGACTTTGACTACTTTGAGTTTGTTCCCTAGGACAGGACTTTTTTACACTTGGAACTAGACTCAGCTTGTGCAGCTGGTCGCTGAGGCAAAGCGAGAATGCCAAGACTAAGTTAACTACTAAGCCGTACAGTTTAACTTCGGTAAAGAGTAAATGATATACTAAAGACTAAAGTTAAGGGACAATCACCAAACTCAAAACACTTACATCCCATCCAGGTATATATTAATCAAGTAACATAAGGATAACACAGTAGTCGAGTAGTTAATAATTAAAGTAACTTCCCTTGTGAAATTGAAATATAATAAATTCGCATTTTTAATTAACATGTTGCAGAAACTAATTGAATACAGTGTTTCTTTCAAGCTAGTCAGGCGTCCAGGAACGTATGCCACCCAGTCACAGGAGGCATACACCCTCACAAGGGGTAGAGACCCTCACCTGGGGTAGAGACACCCACAACAGTGTTTCTTTCCGACACATTCCCCTGGGGTCCATTTCAGTTTTTCGGGTGTGGACAGAGGCGTAGATAAGGGGTGGCATACGTTCCTGGACGCCTGACTAGCTTGAAAGAAACACTGTATTCAATTAGTTTCTGCAACATGTTAATTAAAAATGCGAATTTATTATATTTCAATTTCACAAGGGAAGTTACTTTAATTATTAACTACTCGACTACTGTGTTATCCTTATGTTACTTGATTAATATATACCTGGATGGGATGTAAGTGTTTTGAGTTTGGTGATTGTCCCTTAACTTTAGTCTTTAGTATATCATTTACTCTTTACCGAAGTTAAACTGTACGGCTTAGTAGTTAACTTAGTCTTGGCATTCTCGCTTTGCCTCAGCGACCAGCTGCACAAGCTGAAAGTGCAGTTCAGGTGCGTATATTATTTCTGATCGTATTTCGTATTTTTTAGTGTAAACTTATGATAATTCTTTATAAAAGTATTTTTAAAAATAAAATTTCATCTTTTTGTTGGAATAAAACAACAATTTAACAAGTTTTACGAGATAAAAAAAATACATTTTCTTGAATCTTTTGTCCTTTACGGTGCCATTGTGGTAAATCAAGGCTAACTCTTCTGTATTAAAAGATACGTTATAAAAGTTGCCAAATTGGATGTGTCATGATTAAAATAAGTTTTGTGTTTATTGTTTAACTTTACTAGCCAATATACCCGGCACATAGTGCACGGGACTGCATTCGGAAAAAAAATCTTGCTAAAGCCTTTTAATTCACATTAGTATTAAGCGAAATGTCAATATATTACTATGATGTCACTATATTTAAAAAATAAAACAATTAATTTCTCTCCTATAAAAAGACATATAATAACCTTTGTAAACATTTCTTTCCCCGATGGTATACTGGTGGGATTCGGCATTCGGATCCCGTTTTCCAATGGTATCCCTTTTCGTGGAGGGATCATGATCGGGATCCCATTTTACCGTGGGCTCTCAATTCTGGTGGGATCCCGATCCCGGTCACGTATGGTTCCCGATCCGGTGGGGTCCCGTTGCTTGGAGGGATCATGATGGGATCCCGATTCCGGTTGGATTCCGATCCCGTCGGGATCCCGTTTTCCGGTGGTATCCCGTTTCCCAGTGAGATGATAGATCACGATCCCGGTCGCACTAGGTTCCCGATGTGATCCCGTTTTCGGGTGGGATCCCTTTTCTCGATGGGAACCTCTCCTTCAATGGGAAACCGGATCCCGATTAGGTCCTGTTACCCGATGGGATCGCGTACCGGGGCTATTTTTAGTGCCCCTTGTCTTTTTGAAGTAACTGGGGTTTAATAGTTTAATTAACTGTGGTAGTGTAGGCCCCGCTTTGTAAATCGCGCCCAACACCAACACTGTATTGAAATTTGATCTCGTCCAACACGGGATCAGAATGTTGACCTCTGGTCAAGTTCACCCCATTCAGGCTGACCGGCGGCTCTCCCTCATCGCGTAGAATTAGAATACTTAAATAGTGGGAGCCACTATGTGTGCTTTAGAAATAAGTTAAATAATTTATATCTCGGTAACCCTAGTGAATTAAGTTATAAAGGATATCTAGTTGGGAAGGGGAGTTTATTCGCTATACTCTAGTATATTTACAAGTCAACCCTATTAAGTCGACGCTTTTGAAGTGGAACCGCCAAATTCTCTCTTTGTCTTAGCATTTTCTCATCGGTTATGTCGATTCTTTTATGTCGCCGAACCCTAATATCTCGAGCACAAAAGAGGACCAAATTTGCCACTTAACGATCCCCGTGACCAATCGCCAGCTTTTGAAAAGTTAGTTATCGATGCCCCTTCACCATCTCACTACTGTATTTTCGCGTTTGTATCGACAATCCCATCTTAGCAGTGCATTGTTCGTTGTCAAGGAAATTTGTGGCATACGAGACACATGGGTAGGGGCAGGGCCGACCCTAACAATTGCGGGGCCCTATGAGAAACGGATTGCGCGGGGCCCAGTCTGGGTAGGAATAAGGATAATAAGTGAAAATTAAGATGTTTACTAGAAAATAAATTCGGGGCGGGGCCTATGAAAGTGCGGGGCCCATTGCGGCCGTAATTGGACCCCACAAATCACTGGCAACGTATTTGCTTAATGACCTCACGCTATCATGGCCGATTTCCCCCATCCCACCCCCATTTCTGCATCGTCACAAATGTTTAAAAAATGGGACGCATGATCACACATTAATACAAATAAATACCCTTCTCCCCCCCCCCCCACTTTCCAGTAGCTACACTCCAGGACAATGATGACGTGTGCGTCCGCTGACTTGGTCGGTAATCCACTTATAATTCCCCCCCCCCCCGCCCCACCACCAACCAAGGCTTCCCTTCTATGGTCTATCAGTATATTCCGAGCGCTCTGAGGGGAAAATAAGGTGGGGGGGGGGGCGTGCGTATTGCCGATCGTCCGTGTCATAAGCTTACCCCCACGCTCCAGCCCACCCCCACCACCCAAGCTATGACACAGACACTAATGACATGGGCCTACACCAGAAATTTCCAAAGTAATCGTCCATTATTATGGCATAAGCTATATAGATATTGAAGTTGAAGGCTTCTTGTGTTCATGGATATTAGCCAAAATGGGCCAAAACAATTCATACAAAGGATCCCTCTGAGAACGCGATCACACCGAGGAACAGGATCCGAACGGGAAACGGGATCAAACTTAGAAAACGTGATCCAGTCTGGTAACAGTATCACAACAGAGAATAGATACTCCCATGAATGTGATCTCGCGGCTTAATCGGGATCTCATCGTAGAATGGGGTCAAACCAGGAATAGGATCACATCGGGAAACCAGATCCCATTGAAGAACAGGATCCATCGGGAAACGGGATCCCACCGGGGAACGGGATCCCACCGGAGAACAGGACCCAATCTTGGAACGGGATCGCCCTGGGAAAAGAGATCCCATGGAGAACAGGAACCCAAAGGGTATGGGATCTCATCGGGGAAACTGGATCCCACCGGGTTCTGGTTCACGCCGGGAAATTGGATCCTATCGGGATAGGCTTCGCCAAGGTCAGGACTCCAATGGGCTTGAGATTCCCACCGGTAACGGTATCCCATCAGGATCCCGAATGAGTTTGGGATGCCTCCGGGATAGGGATCCCATCGGGAAACGGGATTTTATTGTATCAGGATCTCGCTGAGTACAGGATCCCTTCAGGAGCAGGATCCCATACTGAGGACTGGAATCACAACTGGGAAGAGATCACACGGGGGATCGGGATACCTTTCGGATTCTATTTTATGAATGTTTTTTTTTTAAGGTTAGAATTAAAAAAAAAAAACATTCATGTGTTTTTTACAGGCCCCTTAAAATGTTAGCTAAAGGGTTTTTAAAAAATGTTCATTTCTGAATGCCATCACGAGCGCCGCCGCCACGAGGGACGCAGTTGGGACACGAAAAAAAAATTAAAATTATGAGTTCATTACCCTTCAGTACCGGTATTTGAATATGGATAATCAATTGTATGTCTAATAAGTTTGATCTAAATCCATTCACCCAAGCAGGAGCCTTTGTTTGGAATTATAATTATACATCTCATATAATAAAAAAACACATGAATATTTGGCCCATATCTCTAAACGGAACATCTAATAAGGTTCAAACACCCCCCCCCCCCCCCCCCCCCCCAAAAAAAATTCAAACCCTTTTTTTTGTCCTCCAGTATTTCATTCTTTTTTGTGAACTTGTAAATTTCATTTACCATACTAACTTACAGGTGGTTAAAAATCTGGCCACAGGGTGACAGAAAAAAATACAAAACGAATGGGGCTATGTAACATTGGTTGGGGGATGTTTAAAGACGCTTTAGAAATCAAATAAAAAGAAAAAAAGGGCTTAAAAATTCAGCATTAGTTAACTATTACTGCCTGGATTTAATTAATAAAGAATACATGTAAGTTTACTTGCTAAAAAACGAAATGCGTTAAGAAATAATATACGCACCTGAACTGCACTTTAACCTATATTAATCAAGTAACATAAGGATAACACAGTAGTCGAGTAGTTAATAATTAAAGTAACTTCCCTTGTGAAATTGAAATATAATAAATTCGCATTTTTAATTAACATGTTGCAGAAACTAATTGAATACAGTGTTTCTTTCAAGCTAGTCAGGCGTCCAGGAACGTATGCCACCCCTTATCTACGCCTCTGTCCACACCCGAAAAACTGAAATGGACCCCAGGGGAATGTGTCGGAAAGAAACACTGTTGTGGGTGTCTCTACCCCAGGTGAGGGTCTCTACCCCTTGTGAGGGTGTATGCCTCCTGTGACTGTGTCTACTCCCTTGTGAGGGTGTCTACCCCCTAAGAGGATGTCCCAGGTACGATCCGCACCCTCGCAGTGCTAGTGACGCCTCTGTAATGGTCACAATGTCAAGAGATCCAAAGGTTTTCAAAACTGCTCACGATGAAACAGTAGAAAAGCTGCTGTCTTTTGCAACAATCTATCTTTGCGCATTTCTTCGCTTTTGTTCGTGCATGGCCGCCTGACTGGCTGCGTGGCAAAATCTTGGGATGACTAATTGCCACACTTCCCGTCAAGCTATCGAACTGAATCTTGCAACATAGGCTCGTTGCAAATGACAATACATTTATCAAATTTCCAGCGCCACCCCCCACCCCCAAAATCCACCCTGCCACCCACCCCCCTCAATATCTTTTCCCCGTTTTCAAAGGGAATATGAAGGAAAAATCTCAATAACTTCTAAAATAAATTACTTTTAAAAAGTGTAATAGTTCGAAGTGAATCACAGAGGGCTATAGGTAGGGAGGATACTTGGGAATACGGGATATGCAGTGACATAGTTTTCTAACAGATGAAGATTGTAGCAGGATCTGTTAAATGTTCAAAAATGTCTACTTTATTCAAGTTAAACTAAACTTCTTACCATGATCGTTAGAAAGTATCTTTGAACCGTTGGAAGGTCCCTGCTCTAAGCTCCAGGCACCGTTACAAAGTCCAAATCCTTGCTTTCAAGAAAAGAATAACTTGCCTATTTCAAATGACCCATCTATTGGAAACTGTAATCAGAAGGATAATAATATCTCACCCTATTACCACAACCGGAAATTTCAGAATTTTTACCTTTTATTTAAGTGTAAAGCTGGTTGACTTTTAATAATGTTTTAACAAATTTCAATAAAAGTTAATTTATAAAAAAAACTATTTTTCTTGTCAAGCATTTGAACACAATTTTGACTAGCTAGATACAATAAGATACATAATAAACTTTACTTCTTGGTAGCAACAGTCTTAATTTATTTTAACTCTTTGACTCCCAGGGCTATTTCCACGGTTTTACCAAGCAATTTCAGACACAGAACAAGAAAAGACAACTCTTAAACTAAAATATAAAATAAAAAAAACAAGTTTTGTATTTAAATGGAGAGGAAACCGATTGTATTTGGAGACGATATTGAATGATATAAATATGGACTATAAAAAAATTTAAAATTTTGCTAACAACGGCACACACTAAAACAGATATGTCAAAAATTGTTAACCAATGCACAAAATATTTTTTAAACAAAAAAATAAATCATCTAAATTTTCTTCAAGTGATTTAAAAATAAAATAATTACACAAATTTTAGAAAAGAATTGTGGTTGAAAAATGCAGAGTAAATTTTCAACATATCATATTCTCATTTTCCTGAACATTATATAAAAGCTAGACCTGAAGTGTCGGACGTCATTTGAAAGGGAATTGAATGTAGTTCTGATAAATGGTTTTTGAATTGAATCAGAATTTTGTTTAAAAAAATAATAATAAGTGAAAAATATTTAATTCTAAAAATTAAAAATTATTAAAAATCTGCACAAATCAAATAATGTATCCCCTTTTTAAAAAAAATCACTCCTAGTCTTGGTTGGTAGATTGATAAAAAAATATAATGCACAATAAAATATCCAAATGTTGTCCAAATTGGTTGAGATATAAATATAACCTTTTTTTTTTTAGTAAAATATATCACAAGGTAAAAAACAGAGCAAAGTTACAATGAATAAAATCTGCTCTTATTCCCATTACCCTGAGTAAAACTACAACATTTAAAAAATTAAAATTAAAACTATTTTTTTTTGTAAAAAATTATTCTTAAATTGTGAGCAGGTACAGGGCAAAAGGGACAGAAGTGGTAAATTGTCAAAAATATACAGACAGCTCCAGGAACTCAAACAATTAGTTTACAGGTTGTTTTTTTTTTAAATTTAGAAATAAATTTAAAAATAATTTATATAACATATATAACATTTAAAAGTAAATGTAAAAACTTGTCTAAAGAAAAGTTTAAAATATAATGCAGTATCACAGGGTGAAAAATAAATTCTTTAACATTCAAATACTCTAAGCAAAACAATATTGAGGTATTTTAGTGTTTCTTGATAAAAAAAAATTCATAAATATCACAATGTAATCCATTATCATGATATCAAAAAACATATTTGAATAAAGCTAAAAACAATGTGTTTATTGTATAATGTGACATAATGTAAATATAATATTCCTATACTATTTTGTTTATTGTGACGAGTAAAAAGCAGTTTCCATCAACAATGACATCATGTAAGCAATTCATTGAAAACAAACTTGAGCTCAGCATTACACAGAAGCTAGACCCTAATTAAACTAATTAGCCATTTTTTTTGTATTGCTGGTTTTATTTACAGATAAATTCTTTTTTTTTTACACGCTTCTATCTTTTTGAAAAACAATGTATATGTGTACAGATATATTTCATTAGTATCAAAATTAAATTAATTCTTTTTAAAAAACAAGTTTATATGTAAAAAGAAAAATAGTTCAAAAAGACTTGTGATGAGAAAATGGTAATGTGTTTTAAAAAGTCAAACACAAATTGAGCAAGTTCATTTATTGTAAAAAAAAATATAGATAATGAATATAATTTTATTAAATGTGCTGCAATTAATGCTAAATACCCTACAGATCTAACACTGACCGTATTACCCATTAATATAAAAGCATCAACATTTTTCTAAAAGAAAAATACAAATCTACAATATTGTGACATGTTTAGGTGCAGAAATTATAAAATAGCATTACACTTGTTTGGTCTTACAAAACTAAAATGTCTTTTAAATACACACCAATCATAATTCTCGTAACACAATTTTGACCAGTTGAGTAATTTCGGTTTGAATTTGAATAACACATAAAATACAATTTTCAAAATCTTTGTCAAGAACTCTTTCTTTGTTTGTAAATAATTTTCTGTTGGCTCTATCTTAGTCTTTAGAATATATTTACTATTTTCAGCAATAACATGATTATTATGCAATATAGTTATTTATATTTTGAGAATAATTTCTTGAAATAAGAAACGCTTGCTTGTAAAATTACACTTTAGGACTGAGGTATTTAATTTAGTAATCAAATTTATCAAATAAACTTTAGTCTAATAAATAATTGATATTACATTAAAATAGCAAAATCCAAAAACATACACTGAACGTTTATCAATAATTATTTTTTTAGTCCAATGTGATAAATTTCAATTAAGAAATTGCAGTCTAAGACACATACTTATAGCATTCAATGTGAACATTCAATAAACCATAAATCAAGATAATTAAATAATCTTGTAAGAGACCAAAGATAAATTATTCAAGTAATAGGATTCTTAACTTTTAGTGAAGCACAAGCCCTCTTTGAAAATTAAACAATTAATTTATGCATGGCAAACTATCAGTTCCCATGTAAAACAACTAGAGTTTTTATTATTGTATTTTACAGTGATTGAAAAGACAAATAAAAATAATTTTGTTCCCCTACAGTTCCCATTGTGTCATCAAATACATTTAGAAACATGGAGGATGAATTAAGTGAAACCCAAGGACGGATGAATTAAGTTAACATTAAATATCTGATATTAACTTTACGAATCTACACTACATTAGCCTGCAGGCCTGGCTTGTGGTTTTTCTGCTGCTGGTTTGTCTCCTGGTGAGGTTGGGTCGTCTGGGCAGCACTTGTCCTGAGTTGGGGGAGACTACTTTAACAGGAATCTGCTGCACTTCCTCTGATGGTCGGCCATCTTGTGTCCCTAAAGTTGTGAGTATATTCATGATATTGATGGAAAGAAGAACTGGGTTAAAATCGAGCTGCATGAGGAGAGCAACAAAACAAGCTAATATATAAAATAACTATGTCAACAAAATAAATCCCCAGGATCCTTATACTGGCAATAATTGTTGCTTTAGTCATTTCAATACAATCAGTTTACTTTCTTCATTCACTGAAAATATTCGAATACAGACCTTTTTGAGGGCTTCCGTCATGCGCCGGAGAATCAGACCTTGATTTGACTCCCAGCGAAGTGGTTGGTCGGGAATCTAAGTAAACATCATTAACAGAACAGTGTGTACTTTAACTATAATATGTAATTAATGATTTTTTTAAAACATCCTTTGCAGTAAACATATTCATATACATATAGAGTTATGATATTTAATATCAATAAGGAGATGAAATATCTGAAAATTATTTAAAAACCAACATTTTTGCATTTGTTTTGTAAATTTCAATTATTTAACATATAATTTTTAATAGGTATTGTTCCTAATTTTATTTTCTTATAAATTGCCCCAATCTCTGAATTTGTAAAGTCTTAAATGATTTAGCATTATCATACATTTTAAACTTAATCAATGCACTACGTTTAAACTGACAGGAACTTCTATGGTAATGTCTAGAAGCCTGATGGGTTGGAATAATTGCCATATAAGCTGGTGAAATTTATCTAGCTTATATGGCAATTATTCCAAGCCATCAATGAACACATGACAACAACATCTACCATCAAGCATCTGCTCCTCCTCCTCCATTTCATAGATTTCTTTCAGACCCTCTCTCTGTCCAAGCTGGGGTTTGTATTTCTCCTCAGTCAAAGTGAAGGATGACTTTTCATGCTCCTCGCAAAGCCAGAGCATCTTACCATTGGGCATGTGACATCTGAAAGCAAACATTGAACTTAATTTATTTTAAAGCTGGTGTGAGAGAGAGTGTATATATAAAAATAAATATGAAAATATAAAAAATATAATAGCCCACTTAAAATCAGCTAATAAAAAGATATACCTCATATGTTTTCAGTTAAATTGATTTATGCATTGTGCAGCACTTTGTTCATTTAGATTTTTTGTTTGTTTAGTGTTACTGCAATTGGGTCATAATCAGCGAATGTGTTTCAATAATTTGTATCAGTCATTATGCATCTGATGACTTTTCTGGTGAAATGTAATGAGCAAATATTTCATATACTTACCTCTTCAGTCCTCCATACGTTCTTTGCTCATCCTCCTCCATCACAGTCTGTAGTATGATGTTGTACTCATTCTGAAAGTCATGGGTCATCTTGGTGCACCACTGGTGTGAAAATGTCAGCATTAATTTTTGGGTTAAATTTTAGGGACACTGTGCGAGAGAAACACCTTTATTCCCTGTTTGACAATTTTTATTGGAATGACAATAAAATAGAAACATAAACAAAATTAAAAGATTGTATTTACTTATCAAAATAAGTTTTCAGCAGGAAAATATGTTAAAGCAATAAAGATATTATTTACTCATCTAAAATTTCTTCAATAGTGGATTATATATAGCAGCTTTGTTATCTTCTCCACAGAAATAAATTAAATAATTTTTGAGCGGATTATTTTTAATTTTTGACAGGAAAATCCCACCTCTTCCAATTTCCTGCGCAGGTTTTCTCCTTGCGGCGTGGTCAGGATTGGTATGTTGATCTTGGAATATTTTAACACAGCCAAGATACGAGCCACATAAGGGGCAATGCTTTTAAGGTAGTCCTCCAGCTCAGATCCATCTTTTGATGGGAAACTCAAGCTTGTCGGGGCCTCATGCCAGCTCTGCTCATGTTCACACAGGAGTCTAATGCAGTACTTGTCACTCTTGTCATCATATCCGGTCTTGTCATCGTATCTGGTCTGGTCAGGGAGACTTCTATACAGTTCATCTGCACCTGCTCGTTCTTTAATGTCCCCACCACTCGACACAGACTTAGAATCTGAGCCATCTGCCCCATCATCCGAGACCTTTGACCTCTGGTGGGCCTCCCTTGAACCAGGCACAGTGGTTTTTGGCCTTTCTGAGACTGAGTTAGTTTTCAAATCAATAAGGATTAACCTCGGGTATGACTCCATGTCCATGCTGCCAGCGTACATTGTGATGTGACGCAACAATTTCCTTTGAGTGAGCTCCAGAACTTCCTAAAGGAAGAAAAATAATTAATCTCTTCAACTTCAATGCATAATTTTAATTTTTCTATTCTTTGTTTGTAAAGATAGAGTTTTAAGATCCTGATTCTACAAATATTGAGACCATTTACCTCTAAACAATACACATTTTTTATTATGGCACAAACATTTTCAAGAAATGATTTTAAAATTATTTAAATTGTTAAGAAAATTACTTTCTTGTTTCTGTTTTAGTAATGTGTTTCTTTTTGTAACAAAATTATATATTTTTAGTAAACTCTCTTCAGCTGCAACATTTGTAAGTTGTTCTATATAATATCATGGCAAAAAGCCTCAGTTATTCATTCATCATGCACTATAATGTGCATCATCCTACTTTTGAAGGGTACCGGTAACCAATTATGTTTCTATTTTGTTTCTCCACCTGAAAAGCAATGGACTGTTGTGGAGATGCTTGACCCTCGGCATTAGATGAGTCCTGGGAGTGGCTGGGCAGCAACCTCTGTACCTCCATAAACAGATCCAGCAAACCAGCCTCATTTTCGTACTGTAAGTTAATCTTGGGGCAGCTATGGCTGTGGCCAACGGTCAACAAGCCAATCTGGACAGACATTTTTAAATCTCTATAAGCAACCAAAATTGTGATATTTGATGAATACAACAAAATGTTATGTTGGGATTTCAGCCCCAATCATCAGCCCCAATCATCAGCCCAAATCAGCTTTAGCAACTTTGGCACCCCAGGCAGTTCAAAGTTTAGGCACCCCAGGCAGTTCAAAGTTTTGGCACCCCAGGCAGTTCAAAGTTTTGGCACCCCAGGCAGTTCAAAGTTTTGGCACCCCAGGCAGTTCAAAGTTTTGGCACCCCAGGCAGTTCAAAGTTTTGGCACCCCAGGCAGTTCAAAGTTTTGGCACCCCAGGCAGTTCAAAGTTTTGGCACCCCTTCCTCCTACAAATTTTTAAGTTGATATTATCAGTTAATAATTTTTTTTTAAAAGGTAATACTGGAGAAGACTGAAGAACAGATTCCTAAAATGAAATCCAACTATATGTAAACAATAAAACATAATTATTTGTTAGATTTTATTAAAATTTCATTTGTTAGAAATCAAAATGGCATTTTTAATGGAAATGCTCAACTCTAATAAGCAGAAATCTGACTTTCAGCAGGCAATAATACATAATTTTTAAAAATTTGTAACATATTTAATTGTCACGTCAACTAGTTGACTTGACACAATATCTTGTTGACTTGTCATGATAACAACTAGTTGACTTGACACAATATCTTGTTGACTTGTCATGATAACAACTAGTTGACTTGACACAATATCTTGTTGACTTGTCATGATAACAACTTGTTGACTTGACACAATATCTTGTTGACTTGTCATGATAACAACTAGTTGACTTGACACAATATCTTGTTGACTTGTCATGATAACAACTAGTTGACTTGACACAATATCTTGTTGACTTGTCATGATAACAACTAGTTGACCTGACACAATATCTTGTTGACTTGTCATGATAACAACTAGTTGACTTGACACAATATCTTGTTGACTTGTCATGATAACAACTAGTTGACTTGTCACAATAACTTGATTGATTGGAGTACTTATATAGCGCTCATTCCATGCTATGGTAGCATGCTCACGGCGCTCCGATGTTCGATGTTCGAGAGGCATCAACTTGTTGACTTGTCATGATAACCGCTAGTTGACTTGTCACAGTAACTAGGTGACTTGTCACAAAAACTAGTTGGACTGTCACAATAACTAGTTGACTTGTCACAATAACTATTATAGTATTCTACATTCAAACATTTCTGGCTGTTATGGAAGAAATATCACATATGGCATCTCCATAATCTATTCCACTGTTAACATGATTTTCAACAGACATCATAACCAACGATGTGAGCTTTTACTGAGTAAAATATGTTCTTAAATATTTTCTTAGCTATGTTCTTAAATATGTTCTTAAATATGTTCTTAGATATGTTCTTAGATATGTTCTTAGATATGTTCTTAGATATGTTCTTAGATATGTTCTTAGATATGTTCTTAAATATGTTCTTAAATATGTTCTTAGCTATGTTCTTAGATATGTTCTTAGATATGTTCTTAGATATGTTCTTAGATATGTTCTTAGATATGTTCTTAGATATGTTCTTAAATATGTTCTTAAATATGTTCTTAAATATGTTCTTAAATATGTTCTTAAATATGTTCTAATCAATTTAATTTTAGAAAAACTTCTTTCTCCAGTTGCTGATGTGCTGACTCTGTTTGTAGAAACATCCGGCTGAGCTATAACCAGACTTCTGGAGCGCCTCCCCCCTGCCAATTTTGCTGACTCTGTTTGTACAAAGATCCAGCTGAGCTATAGCAAGACTTCTGAAGCCCCCCCCCCCCTTCTTGCCACTTTTCAACTTAATGCCCTTTCATTCAAATTTGACAGCTTATTTTTTTCCATTCGCAACTTTGGACCCCTTTAATATCCAAGGCCCCCTCCGGCAAAAGGGGTTGCAGGGCCCAGATGATGGCACGGACATCCTGGCATTGACTTGACTGTACAAATTTATTTATGAAGGTTCCATGTTGATTTGTTGCATGGCAGCACATGTACAAGACAGAGTACTTCTTCACATAATTCAAATTCATCAAATTCTGATATATTAACAATTTTTAGCACATAAACTTTTTCTACAACTCCGTTCGAGATAATATTGGTAATCATTTAGCTTCATATAAAAATTAGAAGTGAAATTAAGATCCTTTGATGAATTGAATTGGCAAGTGAATTTTGGAGGCCCTCTTGCCACTTTTCAGCTAAAATTAAATTCATCAAATGTTTTCAAACAGACACACAATTTTTAAAAATTCGTATGGGATATCCTATTATTTTATTTGCTGTGTTATACCCTTCAGCAATGTAGGTTGCAAAAAAGAATATCACTGAAGAGTTGATCAATGGAATACTATTCTTCAATTAGTGAAAATAAATTATCCCCCTATAAAATCTAAGAAAAAAAAAATTCATATCAAATGCATCCCCTATATTCTGGCACTCCAGCAAATTGCCTGCACCAAAGGCCGGCACTGACTCCAAGAGTTTAAAATGTGTAAATGTTGTTTAAAATATTTTAATACACGATGTTACACATTGCATTACAATTTTCATACTTATTTGTTTAACATACCCGCTGTAAATAGTGGGAGAGAACAAACAAATTAAAAAATCTGATTCAGCTACAAACAATCAAAGGAATAGCAGACAAGAAAAATTTGAAAATCTGACCTCACTCCTTTCCCAATTGTACCCTGTGCCGACCACAGCAAGGACCGTTGGTATCTTCAGTGTTGTAACTGCAAAACGAAACTCCATTCTGCAGTTCTTAGAATTTGCATACTGAAAGAAATTATTTCAATTTAAATATGTAATTTCCAAATTAAAAGTTCTTGTCATCTATTTTAATTTTAATTTCTTTAAATCCATAAAAAAAAATTTATTAAATTATTTATTTCTACATCCATATCATATCTTTATTTATATCCATTTAAGATCTTTAATTATTTATTTACATCCTTAAATGATCTTTATTTAATTATTAATTTTATTGTTTAAATTAGTTTCCATGCTCACCTCATCAGAAACACAGGCAATCATGACCTTGGCCTTGCGCAAACCTTCAGCAATATCTTCAAAGAAACCCTCCTGTGCAATGATTAAGAAAGTCTGCAGTAAGCTCCCTTTTCAAATTACAAGTTTAAGAACAGCCTAATTCTTATTTAAAGTTAATCTCACTTTGGAAGAGTTACCACAATAAAAATATGATAAATATGAGATCCAATAAAAAAATTCTTGACCTGTCCCATTTGTTCCACATCCAGCCAGCAACTTATCCCCTTGGATTGCAAGAGCTCCTTAATCTTTCGAGGGTCACCCCAACCTAACGCCCCTTCTTTGGTAGCTGAGCCAAGGTCAACAGCAGTTTTAGAATTAGCCCAACAGTAACTGATAAAACATTCTGGATACAAAATCTGAAATGAAGAAAATTTTTAATTTTTTTTAGTAAATATTAATTGCATTTACTCTCATTTGATTTAATAGAAGGTGGCCCCTCTGCTTGTTTTCTTAGTAACACTATAAATCAGCGGTTCTCAACCAGTGAGTCGTGACCCCTTTGGGGGTGGAACAAGCCTTTCTCAGGGGTCGCCTAAGACTATAGAAAAAACACATTTACTCTACAGTTATGAAGTAGTAACGAAAATAATTTTGTGGTTAAGGGTCGCCACAACATGAGGAACTGTATTAAAGGGTCGCGGCATTAGGAAGGTTGAGAACCACTGCTATAAATGAAGACATAAATGAATATAAGGATGTCAAATACAAAAACCTTTTTCTTCTGCTTCCTGGTTTGAATGGCCTCAATCAGTTCATGTATTTTGGAGCCGTACCTTTCAACCTGAGTCAGTTTTACAAACACCTGGACAGAGAACAAAAACTCTTACTGATTCGGCTGGAGGGTGAATGCGCCATGGAGTGTGAATGTGTCATGGAGCGTCAATGTGTCAATGTGCCATGGAGTGTGAATTTGCTACAGAGTGTGAATGTGCCATGGAGTGTCAATGTGCCATGGAGTGTCAATGTGCCATGGAGTGTGAATGTGCCATGGAGTGTGAGTGTGCCATGGAGTGTGAATGTGCCATGGAGTATGAATGAGCCATGGAGTGTGAATGTGCCAAGGAGTGTGAATGTGCCATGGAGTGTGAATGAGCCATGGAGTGTCAATGTGCCATGGAGTGTTAACTCTTGTGCCGACTCTTGTAGTAGTGCACAGGCTTCAGAGTGAATTTATAGACTATGGTAAAATTTTAAAAAATAATAACCGTTACTTGTCTGACAGTAAAGTCAGATCTCAAGAAGGAAAAACTGGTTCAAGATTGTATAGATCAACAAGCTTTAACAACTAACTTCAAAAACTTTTTGTTAAAGTCAAATTGATTCAACGCTTATTCATATAGAGTTATTGATTTTTAAAAATGCAAGAGGCACATCTGCCAATGACATCATGTCATATTATGTTTTATCATCAACATCGACCAGATGTGCACCTCATCAGCCAACACCAGGTTTATATCTGTCTCCTGCCATGAAAGTGTTGATCCGATGGCCACTAGAACCAAATTTTTGTGCAGCGTCTGCTTGATGAAGATGATCAGGTCTCGGCACTTTGGAGAGGCCACAAACTCATCAGATATGGCTACCACAATCACCTGGGCAGAGAAACATACATTGAATATGTTATATTAGTAGTGGTGCATAATGCTTTTTCATATGCCTAAATATGTACTTGTTTATTAATTATTTGCTGTGTTGATGACAAGGGATATTTAATGTTATCATTTTTTTAAAAATTAATAACATTTATAAATGAAATGATTTCTACATACTATTTTATTGGTTAAGGGATTTACACTACCGTACAAAAACAACTCTAAATATTATCTAAAAATAATCAACCATGATATCTAGCTAACCATGATATCTAGCTAACCATGATATCTAGCTAACCATGATATCTATCTAACCATGATATCTAGCTAACATGATATCTAGCTAACCATATTGCATGTTTGATATAAACAGAATCATGTAAAATATAACGGTCACCAACATAACATCAGATGGCAGGTTTGTTTCTTTGCTTATTTCATAGGGCTTATATCTATACCTGGGCTGATGTTATGGACAATGTCAAGGATTATGTCTATACCTGGGCTGATGTTATGGACAATGTCAGGGCTTATGTCTATACCTGGGCTGATGTTATGGACAATGTCAAGGATTATGTCTATACCTGGGCTGATGTTATGGACAATGTCAGGGATTATGTCTATACCTGGGCTGATGTTAGGACAATGTCAGGGCTTATATCTATACCTGGGCTGATGTTATGGACAATGTCAAGGATTATGTCTATACCTGGGCTGATGTTATGGACAATGTCAGGGATTATGTCTATACCTGGGCTGATGTTATGGACAATGTCAGGGATTATGTCTATACCTGGGCTGATTTTATGGACAATGTCAAGGATTCCATATTTGCTGTATCAGGGTCATCACAATAAGAACTGAAGACAGAAATGATAAAATTCAGATGCATTGCATTTCATGGGGTAATTGAATTTAAAAAATTGAAAAGACTTTATCAAACAAACCACTGCTTTGTCAAACTCTGGTTTTAGAGCTTATAAGGACATATCATTTAAGACTTTACATGTTTTTAAATTGTAAAATTATAGCAAACAATTGTATTTAAAATGTTAACTTTAGCACAACATTAATAAGTTTAAAATCATATCTATCATCTTTGCTTTGTAAATCCACCTAGTTTGGAATACTATAACAAAACATACATTTAACTAAACCATTTCTTGGAATACTATAACAAAACTTACATTTAACTAAACCATTTCTTGGAATACTATAACAAAACATACATTTAACTAAACCATTTCTTGGAATACTATAACAAAACATACATGTAACTAATACCATTTCTTGAGAAAAAATTATTCCTCGCTCAAGCTTAAAATCCAATCACAACCAAATTTAGTTCCAGTTTCAACCAACTTAGTTGTTTATTTTATGACAACTTTACATTATTATGTTTGCCTCATCTCTAAACAGAGCTTTGGTCTTATCCATACTGTGACACAACAAGTTAACCTTGACACAACAAGTTAACCTTGACACAACAAGTTAACCTTGATCTGTCACATGACAATATTATTTATTCCTACTGCATGAGGGCGTAGGGATTCGACAATAATGAATTATATCACAAGAAAAATCAGGAACTAGTTTTTTATAGTGGAAGGAGAACTCATGATTTTCTGAGTAGTAGAGGGTGTACACTTTATCAGTGTGGATGGCGGACATGTTGGTTTTTCCTATTGTATTAGTTTAGGATGGAATAGTGTTAAAAGTGGATGTGTATTATATTCTTTACATGTAACTATGTATGTTACAAGGATGCACCAATGCCAAGGATTTATTTGTATTATTTATCATGAATAAAGTACTGTGTGATTTATACAATTGGACCTGTTTGATTCGTGAAAGAGAGTCAGTGAGGTTAAGTTAAAGAATGAAGAGAAACAGCTGCAGACCATCCATCAAATTACAGAAGTTACACATACTTACACACTATGACCTGCTGTTCTCATATCTTCTAGAATGTGTATCGGATTGACGACTTTCTCGGCACTGCTCAAGTCAGGAATGTTACGCTGAGTGTAAATATAGAAAACCCGCACTGCAACTGTTTCCTCCAGCTCCTGTAACTCTCGTACACTTCTGCCCAGATGCTCATCAAAGTCTGCATTAGCATCTGGTGGCAAGGATGCTGTAATCAGAGGAGGTTGTTATTTTAAAGTTTATATCATGGATGTTTCTTTGTAGGCAACATAAGCTGTTGAATTCAATTTTAATTTTTTTTTTTTTTTAAATCATAAAATCTTTTAACTCTTTGAGTCCCAGTGGTATTTCATTTAACTCTTTGAGTCCCAGTGGTATTTCCATGGTTACACCAAGCACTTTCAGACATAAAATAAAAACAAGACCACTGTTAGACTTAAATATAAAGCCTGCGATTAATATAAGAGATAGAGCACAAGTGTTGGATATCAATGGATAGGAAATGGATTGTACTTTGCTATAAAATGTACTTGAAATAAATTTTGACTATCAAAATAATATATTTGTTGTTGACAACAGTACAGACAATAATAGATATTATAAACTAATTTTAAAATTTAAAATTCGTACTACAGCTGCAATAAGTTTTAGAGTCTGTTCTCCATGTTGACCGTGTCACATAACTGAATATTTTGATGGTTTTGTAGCATTGTACTTCCAATATCTCCACTCTGGGTGTTATTCTTAGGTGATTTGAATGACTAAGAATTTTATAATCTTGTCTTTTTTCCCACTAGAAATGTCCAAACACTGAGTAGTGATTTCTTTAGTCGTGAAGTGTTTTTTTGCCATCATATAATAATAACCACAGTCAAGTGTTATCTGTCACGAGGATAACACAATCCATCGTTGAGTTTGTGTAGTGTGATGCAGATTTGGATTTACATTGTGACTTTGTTGAATCAAAAAATTATCTGCTGTTCTGTACACTTTTTGCCACTGTTTAGGTAACAGAGGCTTGTTGTCCACATACTCTGATGAGTTTCAATTGTTTGAAAGTGGATGACATCAGTTCTATTATTATTACTACAAGCCATTAGTATTAGTAAACAGTTCAATAGTTTTAGCAAAATTCTGTGACTAATCCTCCCACTCTTGCTGTAAATGTGTTCAACCTTTAAGTCCATGCAACACGCCCTTTTCTTGAGGCCACTGATAATATATTTGTTACACCAACTTTCAACATGTGGCTGTTGACATTTTTCTTACTCAGACGCCTGAGATGTAAAACTAATATTCATTTTACCAATTTTGCAACATTTGAATTACTTCTAGAGATTTACTAGCAATGAATCTCTAATTGGGGCGTATACATAAGTCTCTTGGTTCAGCCGTAGTAAGAAAACAGCAAAAAGGCCCTCAAAATAAATGAAATCGAGCTGTAAACATAAAAAAACTTGCTGAATCAGCAAGCAAAATGTTTCACCAGGCACGATGAGGTGAAACCAAACATTTACACAACTTCGTCTTTTTACAAAATTTTTTATTAAATTGTGAGTTGGCTTACGGGAGACAAAGAGCTAAATTCTGTTTCTCATGACAATTGTTTTTTCCTTTACAATTAATTCTATAAATATTTTCTAAAGAGCCATTCCAAGAACAAAAATTGAAAGCGACATTAATAAAAACTGCTTAAATTAAAAAGTTGTAAAATAACTAGGTATATTTTTCTGTTGATGTTCTTTCAAAACCTAAAGATAATGGATGGTGAAAAAAAAATTTAATAGCTCTTACATAAGAATAAACCTTTTTCAGTGGTACATTTTTTTGAACTATGTACTTACCAAGTATTTCAGGGATTGATATGATGTGGAAGTTCTTGTCACACTGTAAGAATGGTGCCTTCAACTCAAATGCTCTTTTTATTTTGGCCGCAGAAAACATGCAGGGATCAATGGTAAACTGCATTAAAAAATATTGACTTTTCAAATATTGATAGATGATCCAAAAAAAGTATTTTTGACTTTGGGGACATCAATAAATGGTATCAAGGGGAGGTGGGAGCCACATTTTTGTGATGGGGGTGGGGGGGGGGTGTAAAAAGCACATTAAAAGCAGAACATTAACAAAAAAATTGCACTTAATAACATTAAATTACAGACATTTTTAAAATGATTCTTTTATACAACAATTTTAATTATTTTCTTTTTAAACTATGATCACTGAGAGAATCAGTACAGGTATGTGAGATCTGAAAAATGGCCTCTGATCACATTAGGTGCCACCATGAGGAGGAGAATTGGTGTGTAGTGATATTGACAGTTGTAAGAATTTATGTCAAAATGTGTGGACATGAGTCACAGCATTAGGTTAGGTCTACCAAGTGATGTAGGATGGAACGAACAATGCTTAGCGGCGAGGGTTGGGGGTGATCTTAGTAAATGTTTTATGGTACCGATTCTGTACAGTTTTGCAGCGCTGCATACCACCTCAATTTCAAGACATTTACTGCAAACACCCTGGTCCTGGTTAAGAATCACCGCTCTAGGGAAATGTTTCTGACACAGGTGCACTGATTCCATATTCATGGGAGGCGAATTTAAAAATAAAACTGTGATTTTGTGTAACATATTTTCAAAGCTTCCTCTTCACATTCTGTCAGCAATCAATATTTTTGACTTACCTCTGCCACACAGTCGGCACAAGGTATGGAGAAGTCATAAGCCACGCCACTGTAAGAGTCTGCTATGAGACACTCAAACACCTCGTGTACTAAAAAGATTGTGTTTTCAGGCTTGTAGCCTCTAGCAGTTACCACAACTTCTGTGTTACTGAAAGATTTTAATGAAAAATTCAATTGCCATGAAATTCCATGCTTAATAATACACTTTAATTAAGCAGTATCATAAAGGTTTGGTTTAATTCATCCCATTTATTGAAATAAAATTTACAAGCTGCTGACAGTTATAGCTCTTCCCCATTAATTTATTTCTAGTTGAAAAGATTAAAAAAAAAAAAAAATTAAATTCTTTGCTTTTTATACAGCTCTTATCCAAAGAATTAAAATTTAAAATTATGTCATGAGCAATGAACAAATTTTACAGTGAACGCATTTAAAAGGCAGGCTAAATAAACAAGTTGTCCACCTTGTTTGAAGTAGCAAGGCCCTGTGATTGTTTTTCTTCAGCATGAATCCTTTCTTCCACATAACTGAACTATCGCTGAATTGATGCAAACGCACCTGTGAATTCATTTTAAAAATCTTTTTGTATAATAATAAAATCCTACATGAATAAGTTTTATTTTTATTTATTTTTCTCCTCTTATTTATTTTTGAAAATATTTTCTGCATTGTCTTTCTTTGCCTAAAGCATTTTAAGAAATTTTCTAATTATTTTCTACATTTTAGTGCGTTTAAAATAGACTATAATAGAAAATATTTTTTTTAAAAGTTATTTAAATATTTAATTATTTCAAGTTTTACCTGAGCTCTGTTAAACAAACCAGCTGGCAGATATTCAAACTTGTAAATAATTTTTGTCTCCCTTTCACTGTTGTCTTTATCTACTGGAGCAAAATCAAACTGAAATATAAATTTCATATCAAGTAAAAACAACAGCCAAAATCAATACATTTAATGATACCTGAAAATACAATGATATGATTTACTAAACTAAAATGGTATGATTCACTTAAAATATAATGGTATGATTCACTTAAAATATAATGGTATGATTCACTTAAAATATAATGGTATGATTCACTTAAAATATAATGGTATGATTCACTTAAAATATAATGGTATGATTCACTTAAAATATATAGGTATGATTCACTTAAAATATAATGGTATGATTCACTTAAAATATAATGGTATGATTCACTTAAAATATAATGGTATGATTCACTTAAAATATAATGGTATGATTCACTTAAAATATAATGGTATGATTCACTTAAAATATAATGGTATGATTCACTTAAAATATAATGGTATGATTCACTAAAATACTACGGCATGATTTACTAAAAATACAATGGTACGATTTAATAAACAATGGTATCATGTACTATGTAAAAATATTATTTTAAAAAAACTTCCCAAGTACTATTCTGATGTGTGTTGATCTTGTATTTCTTTAATAGCTCAAATATTTTCCTCTTAAATAATAGAGTTGACAGATTTCTGTGACCTCAACTTAAATCAAATTGAAACAAACATTTCTGTGGGTGAATGTGACTTTCTCACACCTCAGACAAGTCAACCTACTTTAGGTTCTGTGTTGGGCAAAAGACAGGGGACAATATTGGCTTCTTCATCAGATAGTGGGAAAGTTAGATCAAATTCTTCTGTTAATCTGAGCAGCCATAGATGCAGCTCAACTGGATACTTTTCCCAGATGTTGCACATATCGCTGTAGTAAAGTTTTCCTTCCTGGCAAGTTTTTTCAAAAGGAAGGTAAATATTCTCAAATTGAAATATACAATATATTTTGCACTTCTGCACAATTTCATTGGATAAATAGGAACATTCCTAAAGTTCTTTTCTAGGAGCCATCAATAAAAACAAACACAGAAATTACAATTAATGATTTGTTCTCAGTAAAAATAATTAAAATGACAATAAACATGACAAAAATATTAAGTCAACTGAAAGTGTCTAATAAACATTCCATCTATTATGAAAGTATTTTTCGGTTACACATTTGCATTGTTATAATGGAGTTTTAAGCATACTTAACAGTTAACTATGATTCTGCAAAGTTTACAAGTTTGAATGAACAAATATTTGTTTCCAATAACATTGATTATAACTAACTGCACTCATTTTAAAATGTAAAAATGGCAATGCATCTTTTTGATGTTGACTTGTTTGCGGCAAACCTAAACTTAAAGTTACCTTGATTGGTCCTTCATGTACAGTGACGATACAGGCCATAACATCAACAATCCACTGAGGGACCACCACCACATGCGATTTCAAAAATGGTGTGTTAAAAAACTGGACTGATCCAAGATCATGAAGAAACTGCACTGCTTGAATAAGCTGAAAATTTGAGCACTCGAGATAATACATTTTAAAAATGAAATTTGAACCTTGCTTCCTTTCATAAAATCATATACAGATTATGAAGTTATTTTGCTTTGTGGTAGAATCTCTACGAATATTATTAAACCAGTTATAAATTTAATTTCCTCTTTTTTCTACTTTAAAATCTCCCAGTGAAAATATATTGACAGAAAACAGTCCAGCCCTCTCAACAAAAAACATCAAAAATTAACTTTTTTAAATTAAGTTGATTATTATATATTTATTGCAAGTTACTTGCACATAAAAACATTATAGACATTAAACATATCCCACTAACACATGAAATATAATCAAGTCTAACTCAGTATTATTCACTACACAATGCAAACCTCAGTGTTGTCAAAGATCCCAGCTGTGTTTGCAACATCTTCAACCTCTTGAAATTTTAGAAGAGATTTTTCCTTGCGCAAGCTGGGAAAGAAGTTGTCACAATTTTTGTCTGATGATGTATAATGTTAGATTTTTTTGTGTATGGGCGTGCTGTTATTTTAGCTTTAGAAACTGGCTGACATGAAGTGAGTACTGATAAATTTGTTCAACAAGTTGATTCTATTTTTATTTACATTTATAAGTCAATACAAAACTTCCAGGGGAATAAAACTATAAGTTTTGGAAGTTTGTATGCTTCATTCATTCAATCAATAATATTGAACGGGATCTCCTAATTCTAGAGTGAAAGGGGAATGTTTTGTAACCACTCTTTTTTCCAAGTCAAGTATCTAGTGATTTATGATTTGTGAAATTTTACTGCATGATTTTATTTTTATTTCTTAACTATAGACTTTAAAAGATGGTGATGTTATTTATATTAAGATTTTGGTAGATTTATTTTTTCTTGCTCCAATTATAATTTTTTTAATGTAAATATTTATTTATAATGTTGAAATGTAGCAGTATCCTATGTTGAAACCTACTTGTCAAGCTGTTTCTCCAAGCTCAAAAATGCTTCTGGAATTTTCTCCCCCATGTAGGGCTGTGCCAGGGCTGATGTGATTAGATTAGTCTTGAGATCTTGTATTCCCTGTCCATACAAATTTATATAATGTACATCCCCGCATATTGTTCAAATGTACTGGTGAATAAAATAAGTCTTCTGTATAAAACTGATTTTTTTTTGGGTTGCCTTTTTAAAGAAATAAAAATAAAAAAATAACATGATTTCTTACCTCCCCTGAAAAGGAGCTCACAAAGTGAAATCCAGAAATTTGAGGAAATCTTCTCTTCAACTCTTCCATTGGAAGCTTTCCCCTTTGAACCTACACAAACCAAAATAATTAATTCCTGTTTTGGTTTTTGTTTTGTTTTGTTGTTTTCATGTTTGCATTATAATCAAGCTGGAATAATTTAAAGATTTTTTATATAAATGTATAATTTGAATTATTTGGTAATCTTTTAAACAAATGAGCAAAATAAGAGCTAAAAGTACTTAAGGCACAAGATATCTTTTTGTCTTAAAAATGTGATCATTCTTATTTTTTCCTTGTTTAATGTGTTCAAATTTATGCAGTAAAACCATGGCTAAACCTGATAAGAAAAGGTTACCAATAAAATTGATTTTGACAAAAATTTTATGAAAGTACTTTTAGCACTAGGGTCTTCAAATATGAAATAGAAGACAAACGCCTTAGACATAATATGGTGCACTTCCAACTTGCTATTTTGTCATGGTAACACAAGAACTGCTAACCTTATCACAGTGAGTGCCAACTACCAATATTGGAGCTTTAGGAGCATGGCAGGCTATTGAACTCAACCAAAAGTCCAGACCAGCGTGTTCAAATCCAAGTCTTATGTTCCAGAGCAAAAGGTAGACGGCACGATTGGACAGGAAAAACTGTCAGAGTAATATTTTTTAAATAAAATTTACTACAGCATTTACTTAAGCCATGATAAAAGACCTTAGCTAAGACTTAAAAGATTTTTTTTTATTTTAAAAATATTTTCTAACCCTATGCTTTAATATGGTTTTATTAAATTTTTTATCTAAATGACTTAAAAAAATTTGCCAGATGAAAAATATTTTTAAACAACTTCATCACTGGTTTTTTAGATAGACTTGATTTTTTTTATATCTATTAATAAATAAATGAATTAACACATTATAAAAAGTGTTATTGAGATCAGTTTTATATATACATTCAATTCATCCAATATAACTGAATAAACAGACATGTCTACTAATTTTGTATGCAGAAGTAGTAGTTTTGTTTACTTGGAAAGTGAAATTAGGTTTAAAAGAAAATAAAACAAAATAAAGAATTGACATCACCAATATTCAGCATACAGAATGAAAAAAGTTAATTGAAAATTCCACGTGCCGCTTCAAATCAAAGACAAAAGAATGTTTAAACCTGCTCTTGTGGAAATCTGTTTATATAACAGGAGAGATTCTGCAAATTTATTAGATTCATGAGAAAAGCTTATTATTTTAAATAATACTTTGATGTGTTGCATAAACAACTAGTCTGCTGTGTCATTACAGTATGACCATCATTTAAAATGACTTGCCTGATGTGTATTGTAATAGACGGTCTGGCCAGCAAAGTCCCAGACACTGAAATGCAGAGGTTCGTTGCTGCTGCTCTCATTGTTAATCTGCATGTTTTGGACATCAACTAACCACTCTGTGATGTCGATGCCATCTGTTATTTTCTCTGCGTAGTCTTCATAAAAATGGTGCTGCTTATTTGTCAGGGCTCTTACAAGACTGAAATAATTTTTTTCAAAAAGTCCATCAATACAAATTTTAAAATTCAAATTACATGGAATGAAAACAACAAAATTATTATACAAAAATATATTAATCCCTCTTAAAGAATTAAATTAAATGTATTGACAACATTGGAAAAGGTTGCCATTCAAGAAAAGTCAGACATCTATTTATCTATTTTGAGATTTTAAACATTTCTTTTAGGGCTTACTACAATTTGATCATGTAATATTTCTTAAATAGTCTTAAGTCTATTGTTTAAAAAAATTGATTTTGTACATACTTTATCAGTACAAATAAAATGTTAGCTATCTATATGTAATAATCTGCCAACACAAAATGTTTTCATTCATTATAAAATGAGTTGTTGCAACATTTACAAAACTTGAACCAAACCACACATTTCTTGGTCCATCATGGCCAGCTCCAGATTTAAATTTGGTATATGTTAATTTAGGCAGCACTCAAAATAAAATAGTCACAAATGGATTACACAATTATTGTTTCTTTTCAGGAGCTTTTTTCCTGCCCCCAAAATAGAAGGGTTTTTTTTTATAAATAATTTTAATTTTAAATAATTTATCATCATTTGCAAACTGTTAGAATGAAGAATAATTTGAATGTGAATCAGGGCTGCCTAAAAAATTGATAATATAGAAATGAATGAAACATAACAACATAACACTTATACCTAGTCTTTCCTGCCCCACCAAGACCAACCAT
Organism: Omphiscola glabra; assembly: GCA_964017045.1. Lineage (NCBI taxonomy): Eukaryota > Metazoa > Mollusca > Gastropoda > Lymnaeidae > Omphiscola > Omphiscola glabra. The sequence continues at coordinate 26,219,485 of OZ024805.1, forward strand.
CATGAGTTTGGTCCTCTTGCAGGAGACAAAGCCCTGCAGAAGTCTTTTCAGGTATCCAAAAACAGCCAAGAACCCTCTTCTGACCACTTCCTTTGGGGGAGTCTTAAGACTGACACATTCTCGGAGATGAAGTTCTGGTATTTAGAAAGGTATAATTAAATAAAAAAAGATATGTCATGAAAATTATATGTAATGTAATAAAGGCATACAGCCTTTAATTATTCAACACTACAAGACCAGTGAGATTGTGAGTGATAAAAGTAAAACAATGCAAGAAATATTTTTTTAGACAGTCTAGTAATTAGGTTGACAAATAGCAATTTTGATTTTTTAGTAAATGTATAAGAAATTAATGTTATTCTTCCAATATGAGATTACTATCAAAAAGATCAATACAATAAAGGTCTTCGTGTTTATGAATAAAAAAAACTTTTTTTTTTTTTTTTTTTTTTTTACAGAACTATAGCATAAATAGATTTCTGATTTTAAAATATTTGAACTAAAATATTTATGGGAAATCCCCAAAGATAGCTGTATCAGTAAGATGAAATTTTAACAAAAATGTATAAGGTAAAAATAAAGTTTACTTTAAAAAAAATTTTAAACACACTTTTAAGAGGAAGCTTTGCAAGTTCAGGACTGACGGATTCCAGTAGAGGGTTGTACTCAACAATGAGGACTTCCAGGGCTGTCAGATTACTGATGCTGTCTGGCACTGACACGAGGGCGTGGTAGGGTAAAATCAGTGTCTCAAGGGAGGTGATTCTCATTATGGATTCAGGAATGGTTAACAATTCTGAAAAAAATAATCCCTTTTTTTTTTTTTTTAGTAATTGGCCTATATAATAAGCTATAACATTTTCTAGTAATTGGCCTATATAATAAGCTATAACATTTTTTAGTAATTGGCCTATATAATAAGCTATAACATTTTCTAGTAATAGGCCTTTATAATAAGCTATAACATTTTCTAGTATGCACTTGCAGATTGTTAATTGTAAAGAACTTAATCTGACCAATAAACTTTAAAAAATTTCCAACATTATTACAAACTTATTATTTTTTACTTTTGATTAGATACTTCACTCTACAACACAAATATCGCATCTGTTTCCAATTTAATCAAGTTAAAAATAACAATTATAAAAAAAAATTTAATTACACGTTTTCAAAAAAAGATGCAAATTAAAAATGTTGCTTTTAATTTACTTGACCAACTGATGTCTTGTTGACACATCAGAGTTGGTCAAGTAAGTTCTAAAAGAAAAGGATTGTGAAGTAAAATATGTTACACTCCAAAGTAAGTCTCTACAATTCAAGGTACGTAAAAAAAAAAAAAAAAAAAAAGAAGTTATAAATTAATCAGAAACCATTGTGTTTGCTCATGTTGCCCAGACGAGGATAGTTCTGGAATAAGATCTTGTTCAACTCAGTCAGCTTGGCCACGTTGCTCTTCTTTTCACTATTAGCCTCTATATTCTCCACCATCTCAACACGTTCCTGTCACAGAAGGTTACAAGAAAACTTTCACTTTCTGAAATGGCTAATTAAAATGATAAAACTGCACCAACTTTCAAGGTCGAAATATTTTTAACCGACTTCTAATAGCGTAGACACATTCAATGACTTATTTTTTTTGTTTCCATTTGAATGTTTTATTTATAAATTTGACATTTAATATGTATTTAGTTAGTCTAATAGAGTTATCAAAATGTTATGATGGAAAGGTTGCATTTACATCAAGTCTTATTATTAACATTGATCTCAACTTTATTAATTCTTTGGCTATTTAACATTAAAAGAAGATTGTACAGTGTAACCTACTTTTAAAAATATTTTATTAGGCTACTGAATTTTAAAGAAAAAACAAAGATATTTATTTCTTGCTAACTATTTAATGTAAACATTGAAATCACCTTGGCTGTGATTCTTTTGTAGACTGTGTATTTGTCCAAAAATGAATTCAATGTCTGCAGAGAAAATGACGTTCCTTTTGGTATAAAAGGTAGGCCTGACATGTCTAGGTAGGTCAGTGGGAGTTCTGCCATCGTGTCAGGGATTGATTCGATGTAGTTGTACGCCACAGAGAGCTTCCTCAGGCCTTTCAAAGGGCAGACAATCATCAAATCCACAGTTCCAATGTTGTCTGCATACAGCTCAACCAACGACTCAAATGTACAAACAACTTGAGGCAGAAGTTCTAATGGGTTGTCTGATATATCCAACACCTGAGGAGAAAGAACAAAAATTACTCAGTAACATTGACTGGTCCTCTGTTTAAAAGTCATGATGATAATTGTGTATAACAGCAAATCAGTTTTTTTTCAGTGTGCTAAAGCTGTTAAGCATAAATGCTTAGGCATGTATTACCTTGAGTGATGTCAATTGTTTCATATCTGCCAGGAGAGTTTGTAATCTATTTCCTTTAATATGGAGCTCCTCTAGACAAGTGTTGTTTTGCATCGGAGGGAGTTCTAGAAATTAAATAATGAATTTGATTTATTATTTTTTAAACCTACTTCAAGCTTTATATTGCGCTAATTGAAGGACACAGGAACTGGGATTAGTCAGGGGTCCAACACTGGGAGGGGTTATTTTAGACTCTACTTCTTCGTCATGACCATTCACAGAGTAGTTGGGCGTTGAACTGTGACATTGGAAGCAACAATGACGATTCAGTGGATCCTGGTCACATGTCTCATTGGCACCCTGGTCACATGTCTCATGGGCACCCTGGTCACATGTCTCATTGGCACCCTGGTCACATGTCTCATGGGCACCCTGGTCACATGTCTCATTGGCACCCTGGTCACATGTCTCATGGGCACCCTGGTCACATGTCTCATGGGCACCCTGGTCACATGTCTCATGGGCACCCTGGTCACATGTCTCATGGGCACCCTGGTCACATGTCTCATTGGCACCCTGGTCACATGTCTCATGGGCACCCTGGTCACATGTCTCATGGGCACCCTGGTCACATGTCTCATGGGCACCCTGGTCACATGTCTCATGGGCACCCTGGTCACATGTCTCATGGGCACCCTGGTCACATGTCTCATGGGCACCCTGGTCACAGGTCTCAAGGACACCCTGGTCACATGTCTCATGGGCACCTGGTCGCAGGTCTCAAGGACACCCTGGTCACATGTCTCATGGACACCCTGGTCACATGTCTCATGGGCACCCTGGTCACATGTCTCATGGACACCCTGTTCACATGTCTCATGGACACCCTGGTCACAGGTCTCATGGACACAGGGGTTCACAAGGTTCTAAAGGCTTCAGATTCCTTATTTATTGATAAATTTAAGTCATGGGGGAAACAATCTGTTATCCACGAGCTGGCTTCATCTTAATGTTGCTAATGAAATGAGAAGGTTACTGATAACCAGTAGGCAGCAGAGGGGAGAAAAACAATCACCAGTCGCTAATCAGTTGTGTTTTAACTTTTTAGATGATATCTCAGAAATATTCAGACACCCATTTTAAAAACTTGCCCCAATAAAATACTTGTGATGCATCATAACAAACCCAGTCAGTGAAGAGTTTTGAAATCCCATTCATAAACAAACCCAGTCAGTGAAGAGTTTTGAAATGCCATTCATAAACAAACCAATTCAGTGAAGAGTTTTGAAATGCCATTCATAAACAAACCCAGTCAGTGAAGAGTTTTGAAATGCCATTGTATTCACTTAGCATGCAACTGTATTGAATATGCCCCCCACCAAGAGATTGCAGTGTTTATATTATAGACTGTTGAGGGCTATAGGCTAAATTACTTTGTCTAAAACTAATTCTTAAGGTCTCATGATAAAAGTTACTCAAAAATATTTTAAATATTGTTGGAAACATTTTGATTTTGTAAAAATTCTTAACATTTATGTTGAAAGGATTAAATAATAAATTAAAACAGTTTTTTTTTTTCTTTTTTTTTTTTTTTAAATCTTTTCATTTACATTAGCATCATGAAGAAAGGGAGGCTACTCTTAAACCTGATCATATTTACCAACAATGTTGCATCCATCCAGCCAGAGTTGTGTCAGGTTGTGAAAATGTGAGAAAAACTCATCAGGCAGTTCAGACAGTGGGTTCTTTTCAAGATGTATTACTGATATATTGGAACTCAAACCCTGAAAATCAAAGCAAAAAAAAAATGTCTGCATCATTCATACCGTTAGTCATAATGTTTGGTGAATAACGTCACTTTAAACTATTTTATAAACTCCAGGGACACATCAGCACCATGGGGATTTTTAAATCAAGTTGGAAAAGTTGTTTCATTTATTTTTGTAAAATGATTTTTCATTAAAAAAAAAAAATTCCATTCCAATAGCCTATATCTTTTTTTTAATGTTAGGTGAATTTAACAAGTTATTTTTCAACAATAAAAAAATTATATCAGCTATAAAAATCACAGCTTCACTCTAAGTACTAAAAATAAAATGTTTCTACACTTACGGAATGGGCTGACAAGAGAAAAGAAATGAAACGGCTCTTGAATAATTATTATTTTAAGTTAAAGAAAGGTCGAAGGTCAAGGCATGAACAGACGGATCAATGAAAATATAAACAGTAAATCTTACATGAAACTTTTCCACAGAGAAGTCATGAATTCCTGAAGCTGGAGAGTTCGCCAATTTATGAGCACTGCAAAACAATCCAGACTGACCTGGAATGTAACTGAACAATTTTGCGAATCCAGCAAGGTCTGACTTTTGTGAATTTTCCAAGAGTTTCTCGATGGTGTCTATTTGTTCCACTGACAATTCCTGTATGATATACCAAGACATTTTCAACATATTAGTTGATTTATATGTATTTATCCTATTAGGCCAATATATGTATTTATCCTATTAGGCCAATATATGTATTTTTCTTATTAGGCCTATGTTATGTATTTATCCTATTATGCCTAAATCATATATTTATCCTAGTGGGCCTATATATGTATTTATCCTATTATGCCTAAATCATATATTTATCCTAGTGGGCCTATATATGTATTTATCCTATTAGGCTTATACATCTTTAGTTTTATATTTATACATTTCCAAATATAATTTTGATGCATCCGGATCAATAACCACCATAGATATGATTCAAACAAACGTACCTCTGATCTATTGTAGAAAAGCAGATGCATGAGGTACAACCTATGTAATCGTTTGAAGGCCATTTCCAACTGGTGCATCTGGTTGACATAAATGTTTAAGAGAATTTTTAAAAATTCTTGGAAAAAAAAGGTTGGCCCTTACCTAATGCCTGATTAAACTATTTATTATATAAATGATTGTTAAGACATAATTGGTATTATAAATAATGAACAAATATAAATTCACTTCCTTAAAATAAGAAGAAAACAAAAATTAACAATAAGACCCCTTGGAGGTAGGTGGTATATTTTAACTATTCCTACCTTGACTGATTGAAGGTTTTCTGCCCCGGCACACAGAGAAGATATCTTATTTGGAAGTGTATGCTAAAAAAAATGTAGAAATTTTCTTTTTAAAATGTTAAGTTAAATAAAAAAAACTATGAATAATCAAATACAATTTTTTAAAACCCGGAGCAGGATGGAACTGGATGCATCTCGCCCAAACCATGTCACATTTGAAAAATAATAAAATCACTGAAAATAATACATCATAGTTTTATTTTCATGGCATCTGAACAGATCTTTTACTAAACGACTATTAAATTTATATTATATTCCAACTTTCAGAAACTGAATATGATTTCAAATAGCACCATATCTCATTAATGGCATGTAGTATGTATATCATTCTGCTACAGTTAATAGAAACCCACTAGAGTGATGAGCTATTACCAACCTTTTGAAGCAACAGAAGAGCATTGGCAAGCTTCAGAGGCTCTGTCCAAAGTTTCAAATCTCCAAGCTCATCCTTATTTATTGGAACCCCAGGATGGTTCATCAAGTGGAAGTCTAGCACTGGAAATATGTTCATCTTGATTAGCGCAGTAAAATATCTTTTTAAAGATTTTTCTTCTAAAATTTTGCCAAAAGGCAGAGCCATAGAAAAATTATTTAAATGATACAGAAAATACCTAAGATGGAAAATGAATGAGGTAAAAACTGTTAATTACACTTAAAAAATAATATTGTGTAGTCAATAGCAGTTTATAATAAATATAATAACAAATACTGACTCTGTCCTGGACATAAGAAATGAAGATTCTGATTTTGGTTTGAATAAACAGATGACATCAATGGAAATCTGTAGGAAATGTAAAAATTTTACATTCAAGTCAATTGAAATTCCATAATTTAGTTTAAAAATCAAATATTTTTCTTAACCTGCCATTAAACTTTTATTTCTGTAAAAAAAAAAATTTTTTTTTGTCAAGAGATTAAATAATATTATAATACTAGATTATATATATGATGAAAGCTCATAAAAATTAATTTATTGTTCATATTTAATTTGTTTGTAATTCTATACATTTAAAAAGATTTCTAGAATGGAAACATATAAATAAACTATACTAAACAAGTTTACTCAGAACTTAATCTACCTTAATGCTTCCACTGACAGAGGTGATGGGAGTAAACAGAACAATTGTTTATGTTTTTCCAGTAACGCATTGCTTTCAGGTAACTGCAAATTTTCCTCTAATTTACTTAGATACTGTTTTGCTCCAAATTCAAGGCCTGAAATTATAAAACAATATAATTCTATACAGAACATAATCAGATAATTAATTTATTTCATTGCAATATTTAACTGCTACTTTGATTGGGTTTTGCTGTTTGCTCAACACAGTATATTCAGTCTGTAACACATGTGATAGCTTAACATTGCACACAATCTTTGTGTTAAAGCTTACCATGAGCAGTTAACTTGTTGTTGCTGCAGGACTGGGGAGCAGAGCTACCTCCCTTGAAGCTGTTAAACCCAAGTTCAAATTGTGCCTTATGGATCAGATCTGGTGGTGTGCCATCAGTTTGTTTCTTAAGAGAAATATTGAGGCAATGTTTAAATTGAAAAATCATCAAAATGAATACGGAAACAAAGCCCCAAACAATGGAATTCTCTCCCACTACACATCCGAAATACATTGACCATCCACGCCTTCAAAACTGCACTCAAAACACATCTCTTTAAACTACTATACTGACTGATTCCCTCCCCCTCTAACAGATAAACGATGCTGCTGTGTGCCGTCCATGGTTTGAAATGTAAATATTTCTGGGGTGGGTGGAGTGATATTTATAAGTATTTTTATTTCAACAGAATTTCTGTTAATAAAAACAAAATTATCTGATTTAAACTATTTAAACAAAAATATTACATTTTAATTTTAATTTATTTCCAAAATCCATTTTGAAATATCTTAAGGCTTACAGCACATAATGACATTTTCTATATTCTTAGGTACCAATTTATCAAGTTAACTTACCAATTACTTACACATAAGTAACAATCACTAACCAAAAATTTGTTGAATCAAATTATCCTAGTTGAATTCCATTTGTTTCAAAGTTCATTGTTGCTTAAATATCTTAAGCATTCTTGATATACTATGGGAGATGAAGAGCTAATATGTTATTGTACTTTGTCTTACTTAAGTAAAGTTTCACCCTTCTGGTACATACATATAGTTTGTGTATTTTTAATCTACTTCAGCTTCATCACAGCCCAATCATCTTTTATTTTCGTATACACTCTTACTTATAGTTTTTTTTTTGTTCATTAGCTGTCCATTAAAAGATTGGGGGTCTTATGACGGTCTTACAAGGATTCACCCCTTTAAAGGTACTGATTATGATTAATAAAAATCTGGACTATCGAAATACAAATGACATAAAAGATGTTGTTGCTTTATGGAGTAGCTTCAGACTTTCCTAAGGAAAACAAGAGACACACAAGAGGGTAAAATTTCAAATTAACCTACCTTACTGAAGAGTTCAAAAGGCACAGGTTCAGCATTAATATCCTTTAAATATGCTATCCATTCAAATGGTCTCCTATGACCTAGAATTGAATAAAACGAATGCAATGAAGAAATTTAAATTAAATATTTTATTAATCTAATATATAGATATATGTGTGTGGGTGTGTATATATAAATATATATATATATATGTGTGTGTGTGTGTATAAATATATATGTATATATATAATGGAATCCTTCAGTCTGTAATAATATAATTATTATGTATGAGCACTCAAGGTTGTGGTCTGTGTAACAACTAACTTTGCTCTTTTTTATTCTTTCTTTTTATACTCCACATCACATGACTGGTAACCACAGTTATACAACCAATATTCACAAATTTAAGCATAGAAATTCATGAAAACAACTCACCCATGTCAGTCAGACAACATGACAGCAATACAGGACAATCAGGTCATTAGTTCAATCAGTACACATGATAGCAATACTGGTCGGTTAAATAGTCACTCTTACTGTCACACTGTCTTTGCCGGATGATGGAGCAGCTTATTGATACTTCATCAAATAGCTTATAAAGCTGATCCTGGACTGACGGTCTTGGCTGCATCTCTCGCAGGATAACCTTGGCTGCTGGTTAAATTTGACCTTCCGTAATGCTCCTTTTTGTTACAAGGGCTTTATTTTGAGCATCTTCTGCCTGTCTGACTCCTTCGTACACTGCTGTTTGACAGCTGACTCCTTCGTACACTGCTGTTTGCCAGCTGGAACAGTGCTAAGTGATGAACTCTCATTCGCACATTTCTATGCTGGCATCCATCCTGTTCCTTTAGCAAATATCCTTAGATTAAAGCTGCAGCCATCCTAAAGGTCTAGCCCCTTCTGCCTACTCTGCCATCAAATTTCTCAGAATGTGCCATAGACATCTATGCTGGCATCCATCCTGTTCCTTTAGCAAACATCCTTAGATTAAAGCTGCGGCCATCCTAAAGGTCTAGCCCCTTCTGCCAACTCTGCCATCAAATTCTCAGAATGTGCCATAGACATCTATGGTGGCAGTTGTTAAGGTTCTGCTCTTGACTGGCATATGTGGTCACTGCCATATAGGAGTGTAAGGAGCACATATGTGGTCCACAATTCACTGCCATATAGGAGCATACTGAGCACATATGTGGTCCACACTTCACTGTCATATAGGAGTGTACTGAGCACAAATGTGGTCCACACTTCACTGCCATATAGGAGTGTACTGAGCACATATGTGGTCCACACATCACTGTCATGTAGGAGCATACTGAGTTCACATGCCTGATGGACACTTAGTTTTGTGCTTTCAGTGAGTTTAGGATTATTCCATACCCACTTCTTCCATTTAGCCATAGTTGCTGCTGCTTTTGTGATCCTGATGTTAACTTCTTCATCAATGGAAAGTGAGCTAGAGATATTGAGCCCAATCTATGCTAAATGTTCAACTACAGACAGATTATGGCCCTCAATAGTTATGTTTAGAGGGGACCATGCTGCTTGTGCCATGACATTTGTTATCTGTAGACTAATGGTCATTCCAATCTTTTCACATGTGTTAGCTCGTAAAATAATGAAGTAAAAGTAAACACATTTTTTCTTGAAGGTCTAGCCCCTTCTGCCTACTCTGCCATCAAATTTCTAGCCTGGAAGCAGTATTTTAAAAGATTCATTTTCCTATCATAGTTTGAGAGAAGAAGACAGTGTCCTTCATTGGGCAGGACATCTCGTAAAACTGGCCAACCACTTTTCTAGCACCATTTTTACTTTTACTATAGTAACCTTCATGCCAGTCACCAATGAACTACTCACCACGGGGTGGTTGGAGTTCTGGTCTCAGCTCCCTTGTTTCAGAGAGTGACACACCTCTGCAGTCCATGTAGCCTAAAATAAAAATGATGAAAAACTAAACACCACTGTGACCAGGGTCGTTTTTTTTTTCCTTTCATTTCCCTCAATCTATTAAATGATCCAATTATTTATGAAAATCTATAATAAGCATTTACTCCACTTACCAATTGGATGTAGATCGACGTGGTCAAACTTGGTCCAGTAGTCATAGCTGTTTCCCCACTCATCAAAATGAATGAGAACCTCATCTGTCTCTGGGTTAATGTCACCTGAGTGTTGAGAGAAAAATATGTGTTTGTCGACCATAAGTTTAAAATCAAGTGAGACATATCTGTTCAAATCAATCCTTAGTGCACACACAAAAAATCACACTGAGAAGACAAAGGAGAGGAAGTCAATCATAACATTAACACTACTTAAGATATTTAACACATTCAGCTGACAGGTCTATGAATTTAGCCATACCATAATCATGTAATAACTTTACTGTTTGTCATCCACTTGTTTCAAGTTAGAATAAAAGAGAGTGTCTTTAAAATGAACTTACCTTCACTTAATCAGGTGCTCTTTCTTATTGTAACAGCACAAATCAGGTGCACTTGCTTAATGTAACAGCACAAATCAGGTGCACTTGCTTAATGTAACAGCACAAATCAGGTGCACTTTCTTATTGTAACAGCACAGAACAGGTGCTCTTTCTTATTGTAACAGCACAAATCAGGTGTATTTGCTTTAGTAACAGCACAAATCAGGTGCACTTGCTTAATGTAACAGCACAAATCAGGTGCACTTGCTTATTGTAACAGCACAGAACAGGTGCTCTTTCATATTGTAACAGCACAGATCAGGTGCACTTACTTATGGTAGCAGCACAAATCAGGTGCACTTGCTTAATGTAACAGCACAAATCAGGTGCTCTTTCTTATTGTAACAGCACAGATCAGGTGCACTTACTTATGGTAGCAGCACAAATCAGGTGCACTTACTTATGGTAGCTGCACAAATCAGGTGCACTTACTTATGGTAGCAGCACAAATTAGGTGCACTTACTTATGGTAGCAGCACAAATCAGGTGCACTTACTTATGGTAGCAGCACAAATCAGGTGCACTTACTTATGGTAGCAGCACAAATCAGGTGCACTTACTTATGGTAGCAGCACAAATCAGTTGCACTTACTTATGGTAGCAGCACAAATCAGGTGCACTTACTTATGGTAGCTGCACAAATCAGGTGCACTTACTTATGGTATCAGCACAAATCAGGTGCACTTACTTATGGTAGCAGCACAAATCAGGTGCACTTACTTATGGTAGCAGCACAAATCAGGTGCACTTACTTATGGTAGCAGCACAAATCAGATGCACTTACTTATGGTAGCCGCAAAAATCAGGTGCACTTACTTATGGTAGCAGCACAAATCAGGTGTACTTACTTATGGTAGCTGCACAAATCAGGTGCACTTACTTATGGTAGCAGCACAAATCAGGTGCACTTATGGTAGCAGTACAATTTAGGTGCACTTACTTATGGTAGCAGCACAAATCAGATGCACTTACTTATGGTAGCAGCACATATCAGGTGCACTTACTTATGGTAGCAGTACAAATCAGGTGCACTTACTTATGGTAGCAGCACAAATCACGTGCACTTACTTATAGTAGCAGCACAAATCAGGTGCACTTACTTATAGTAGCCGCAAAAATCAGGTGCACTTACTTATGGTAGCCGCACAAATCAGGTGCACTTACTTATGGTAGCAGCACAAATCAGGTGTGGGTTTGCCCTATCAACCGCCTCAAGCCTCATTCCTACTTGCAATGAGTTTACGGAAGACTGGGAGAAAGAAAATTGTAGTTTTTGATAAATGATGAAGGGGAACATTATAGACACTGACATAGATAAACAAAAAAATTCCAATGATTTAAATTATAAAACACTTACAAACAAGCATCAGTGCTAAAAGCCATTACTTACCTTAAAGTTACTGCCAGTTATTAAAATCATTGCATTATTTGAAGGGTTTTTAAACTCATTTGACGAAATTTTAAGTTCATACCTGAAAAAAGATTACAAAAAGTTACACTAGAATGAAACATGAAACAAAAAAATTATTGTTGCTATTATATGTGATTTATAATAATAATTTTACCAAATGAGAAACTGATAGCAGTGGCATAGCTATGACAGGAGCATAGCTAGGGCAGTTGCATAGCTAGGGCAGTGGCATAGCTAGGGCAGTGGCATAGCTAGGGCAAACTCATCAATTAAAAGAGCCAAAAATCAGCAGCAGGACAATTTTAAAAATTTTGAGAGCCGAATTTCTTTTCAAGAACCTATCAAGAACCATGTTTTTCGGAGTGAAAAACGATTTGTGGCCAAAGGGCAGAGCCGCACTAAGGTCCATAAAAATACTGGGATTTAAAGTGGGGGAGGGGAGGGGGCAGTTTAAAAATGAATATTGTCCCTGGGCTCCAAACACTCTAGCTAAGACTCTGACTGATAATAATGATAATGAAATATATACCTGTTGAATGGCACAAGCAAAGTCTGCAGAACTTTAGGTCCTAAATATATTTCGAGTTCAAAAGGATTGTCTCCCTTTATTTTGGTTGTGATTGTTTCCCCTTGCAGTGACAAAGCACCAAGTTCTTTTGAAATGTCAAATACTTTTTCATCCTCTCTCAAAGTCACCCTTATAGCTTGGGAATTTAAATCAATACAGATACTATCTCTTGAAGATGAGCTAAAAAAAAATAAGGTTTAAAAAAATATATGATTACAAGGGTTACATTAAAATTTATAAACTCAAGTGCAGTGTAATAAATTTCTGAATGAATCTACAGAGCTAATTATAAATTCAAGTGCAGTGTAATTAATTTCTGAATGAATCTGCAGAGCTAATTATAAATTCAAGTGCAGTAGAGGGTGTGGCAAAACAAGAGAAAAATTTACATAGATAATTGTCACATAGATAAATGTCACATAGATAAATGTCACATAGATAAATGTCACATAGATAAATGTCACATAGATAAATGTCACATAGGTAAATGTCACATAGTCTACACCTGAGTAGAAAAGTAGTGTTTCTAGCAATGCCTTTTAAAATGACATACTTTCTTTCAGTGAATTTAAGTTTGCACTTTTAGGGTTTGTTATAATCTGTGTTGTGAGTGTGTTGGAACATGATGATTCGTCAGTTGAGTTGGCATTCTTGTGGTAGGATTGGTCAAAAGGGAAATAATAATAATAATAATAAAGATGTCAGGTGTGTGATCAGGGGAAGTTAGTTTGTTCTCGTAGAGAGTGTTGGTAGTTCTCATGTTGATGGTTAGGTTGCTGAGAGTTCCGCGTGTAGGGTGTGGGATTGATTCTTGAATGCTGGAAGCATGTGTCGTCAAAGACTTCAGAGTTCTTCAATTTTCTATCAGTGTTAAAATTAAAATAGCACTTAACATTGTGAACTTGTAATATCCGCATTTTTTGAGTGATTAGAGAAGAGCTATAGATAAATTGGACACTATGTTGGTTTTACTGTAATCATTGCACAGAGCGTGGCCAGCAAGTTGAGAGAGTCAATATTCAAAATCATACCCAAATCGTCTAGAGCCTGACCCACAACAGTAGCTTTATTTTTTACATACAGGAGGAGGTAACAGGATTGTAATTTAGTAATCATAATATTACTGAGGCTTACATAAAAAATATTTTCAGTAGACGGACATTCCCTTGCAGTAGCAACACTGAACAGGTACGGCAGCCAAAAGGATCAAGAAGGGCTGCCACCTTAACATCACAAGGTCCATTAAATTCAAAGGCTGAGCCCACAACACTGCCTTTTAGGTCTGGACTCATGACTAAATCCACATTCAAGAATTGTGGCTCTGCAGACATTTCCAGTGACTAAAGAAAAAGCAAAACAATATACCATAATTGAATGCTAGCTTTAAGAGACATATAATATGGCCTCTGGAAAGAAGAATAAATATGATTAATATAGTTATATATAGTTATATGTTGTTTTTTTATTTCCCAAAAAGACTTAACAGTTATTTAAAACATGTACATCCATCAGTTTTCCAAACGAAAAAAAATATTTGTGATGATAAATTTCAAGGGGTAAAATATTTTACAAAAACACTGGTCTATAAAAGTTAAAAATAACTATATATTTTTACTGTGAGCACAGCAGATTGCATAGGTGATATGCCACAATGCAAACATGGTCCAGGTTGTCCAGCTTTAAGAAAGTGACTATGCAAAACTCCACAAATTTTTTCTGCAACAGAAAATAATCCATAACTAGCATTGCTTACCTAATTCATTAACTTCATTATTTGTAACTGACCTCAGCATGCATTAATATAAATATTAAGGTTCACCAACTTTATAAAAACAATCAATAATATGAGTTTTCAAACTATTTTAACAGTGAAATCCAGTCCAGCATTTCACTGTGTTATTTTCTTTAGACTTCACATGGTTTCTATTAAAATTTATACTTCATTGATAATGCACATAATGTAAATATACATCTAATTTAATTTTTTTTCTTTAGCATTAACTGATTATTATGCCTCCATATTTAATTCTGGATTTATTTGAATCAATGATATTCTGGTGAACTTGAATGAAATTTCAGAAGTCACCACTGTTATTAATTGCAGTTTACCAGGTGGAGTTGATATACTCTCTGAAACAGAACGCAGAAGCTCCCAAGAAAATCCAAATGACTTCAGCGTACATTCAATGACTATCTTATATTTCTCCACTGTGTTGTAGATTAACTTTGAGGCATCTTCTTGATCCCCAGATGATGTCATGTATGCACAGAGATTCAAAACTTTACTGTAACCTTAAATGAGAAATACTGAATTAAATCGTTGCAACAATTTATTTTTCTATTGAACTTGTTACTACTGAGATGGAATGTTTGCTTGAATTATTAAGTGAAAAGGTGTTACAAAAGTCATGTCCATAAATTCAATATATATATATTAAAGAAATAAATTAAATCACAATTTGTAAAAATAATTTGTGTTAATACATTAGAACAGTAGAAATATAGCTAACCTATCTGACCTAGCATGATTGCCACTATGCCATCATATAAAATAACACCAGTCTTCCATATATGAATAGGTATATGAAACTGCAGAGCGGTCATTAATATTTCCTGCATTATAGCTGGTGTGACTGTTTGATTAAGGACAAAGCTGTGCACCAGATGGATGCCACCTTCATCTGATCTTTTATTGAACTCTGTGAAAAATTTCTGAAACAAGAATTATTGACATTTATAAGATAATCTCTGAACTAAAAAAAAACAGTTATTTTACTTGTCCATCATATTATTAATCAAAGCAGCAATGCGAATCAAAACATTCTATGCTCAAATCATTTAAACTCTTTTTGATATTAATTTTTTTCTGTATACTTGATATCTAGAGTAATAAATTATTAAAAACTGATTTAGTTTAAAAATAAAACATTATTGTATCTTTTTTAAAAATATGTTTTATAATAAATCATTATGTTGCCTCAAACTTTAGTTTTCTTTTTTAAAATGCTTCTCAAAAGTTTTTAAAAATTAATTTCTTCTAATTAATTTCTAGCCCCACACAATTCAAATTCAAATTAATCAGCAAAAGGTTTGGTAGAAAAAAAAAGTCACTTACTGTTGACATCAGGGGAGCATCTGGAAGTTTATTCAATGTTGTTACACTTGAACTGGTTGTCAGCCATGAATATGGAAACTTGCTCAGCAAATTATGAAGCTATGAATATTTGAAATTCTTTCCTGACTAAACATTCAAGGTTATGTGAATATACTATCTCAGAAATATGATTACAGTAGGTGGCAATGCAAACCAGTGCCTTAATTTAAGCCTTAATTCTTAATTATAGAATTAAAAACAAATTGTTATCATGTTGTTAAAAAAAATGTTAATATTTATATATGAGACAATTCCAAATTTAAGGTTATCACTATTTAATTAAGAGAAAAATAATTGGCTATGTTTCAGATGAATGCATCATGATTTTTTTTTAAAAATAGTAACTGTTTTTGGAAGGAAACAAATGCAAATAAATTAAATAAACAATGGTAAATTTCCCCCAAATTAAAGACATAGCAAACTTCCCTTCTGAAAGTTATTAAAAAATTATTTTGACAGCTAAAAAAAATATACCTGAGCCCAATTCAAATTCCTGTTGCCAACTTCCTCTTGCAGTTTTTCAAAAGGCCAAATTGATATGTCATCTGGTATGGTGTGGTCCAAGCCATTGTTAATTATCTCTCCTGGACAAGGGGAGAGTAGCAGGTTCAAGCATTCAAAGAGCCAAGGAGTGCTAGCAACCATTGTTTCTCCAGATTTATTGATCCACATACAAAGTTTTCCCTAGAGTTATGAACAAAAGATATTCTCAGTGTTTATCTAGAAATCCTGTTTGTTTAATTGAACCCAAAAAAAATGTAATTGCCACTGGAAAATACTGTGATAAAAATGATAAATACAAGCACTGAAGATCAGATTTTCTTTTATTTTCTAAAATTCTTCTTCTTTTATATTTAATTTATAAATCTCTTAAGGCGACACACACAAAATAATCCACCAGTTTAAGCTTTTTGTTTTGAGAGTTTTGAAACTATTAAAGAGACTTACTATGCTGACTAAGAAATGAACCGCCCCAAATGCTCTTAACCTCTCAGTAAACCCAGAGCTTGCTCCAATCATTTCAGCTGCACTGTGAAGTTCATGTACACCAGTTTGCAAATCTGTAGGACATTGCAAATGAAAAGTCTGAGCCCATGAATAGATTTTCTCACTGTAATTTATTTCTTGGAACTCTTCAATATTCTTTGCCAAGTTGGACAGCTCCTTTTTCAGATTTTCTTTCCCCTGCAACAATAGAAAGAAAATTTAATACCACTCATATTACAAAGAAATACTTAAATTTTTGTCTGCATATCAAATGTTTTAATTCTGGTGCATGAACTAAATTAAAAAGTGCCATTAGAAAACAATCTCAAGTGTCAAAACACATATGTTAATAGTGGCCATAGCCATGATATGTATGTTAATAGTGGCCATAGCTATGATGTGTATGTTAATAGTGGCCATAGCTATGATATGTATGTTAATAGTGGCCATAGCTATGATATGTATGTTTGTAGTGGCCATAGCTATGATATGTATGTTAATAGTGGCTGTAGCTATGTTACATATGCTAATAGTGGGGATAGCTCTGTCATGTATGTTAATCATGGCCATAGCTATGTCAGGTATGTTAATTGTGGCATAGCTATGTCATGTATGTTAATTGTAGCTATGTTGTGTATGTTAATAGTGACCATGGCTATCACATATATGTTAATATTGGCCACAGCTATGACATGCATGTCATTGGCCATCACTTCTCATGGTAAATTAAATGAAAGTATAATTGAAATATAAAACACATCAGTGTAGTTTGTTGAGTCATGGAAAGTGAGTGCTTTGAAAAATCCTTAATTCACTTAAAAATGTTAGCATACATACATACACCCACCATTTATCAAATAAAACTGAATAGATGATGAGAACATGCTACCATAACTCATTATTCCCATTTCCACTGGTTCTAAAAGTTTTGCTGAATTTATTAATGCAATAACAATAAGTTTTCTTAATAAATTCAACAATATAATGCTTAAATAGCAATGCTAATTTACTTGCAAATGGAAGCGGGCCAGGAAAGTAGACATAGGAAAAGAATTTACGACTAAAATGTTCAAACCTTTTTTTGCATTATTTACAATTTAAATTTACTTTTTCAAAGCAAAGATGAAGGTGTCAATTTGAGCCCAATTTCATTATAAGTCTGGCTTTTAAATATATTAATGAATATTTCACACCAAGCCATAAGAATCATAACAACATGATGAACTCAAAAGCTAAAAAGTATGAGTAAATGAATGCAGTCCACAAAACAAATCTGCTTCTTAAATAAACATGGTCATTGCATGTCATACTTACTACCTCTGCCTTATCAACATTGATTTCAAAAGAGCTGATAATGGTTTTACTTATACTTTCTTGCAGTCTTCTGGCTGAGGAGTACTCCAGTTGCTTTGTAATAGGCATTTGATCAATGGTCCTTTAAACAAATTTAGAACACATTTTTTAGAGTGAGAAATTTTGAAATAAATGATTATCTCAGGATAGAGTGAAATTATGCAGACTATTTTGATAAACCTTAAAATTAATATTATGGTCCCCTTTTATAATTAATGTGGTCATCTCATTAGAGTTTATGAAGGCTATAATATTTTATTAGGCTGCATTTTTGCAAAATGTTTCAGATTTTCTCCGTATAACTATTATTTATTACAGCATACATGCAGTGATACAGTTTACCCATACTTTGTACCATATTTGGGGGTTTTGCAATTTGTATGGTCGTACAGGATTTAGTACAGGTTTTCAATGGATTTTTTTTTTAAATTGTACATGTTCAAAAATGGCGGGGCAATAAATTCAATATTAATCAAAATGAAGCTTAATTCCTATTGACCATTTAAAAATGACCTTTGGTCCATATTTTGCCATTCAAATAAACATATTTCAGACAATTTTAAGAAACTTATAGTGTAAAGAAAACAAATAAACCCAATAAACTTGAGTTAAATTTACCCTATGGAATAATTTGCATCTTTTATCAGATCTGCAGTTCTCTTTAAATAGTTTTCAACCTCCTCTTTTATGACATCAGTAGGAACAATCCCAAAAGCATCTGAAGAGCAACCAACAAGCAGGAAATGGACATTTGGATTCTGGAAAATAAAATGGTTTGGTGATAATGATACTGTGCTGAGTTTATAATTTATAATAAGTAGATTCTAATTTCAGTTAAGATAACATTGATAAAAGTACTGTAATAATTATTGGGACTTATTAATATATTTCAGCCATTTTCAAACAGCATCATTTAAAAAGTCTGCTCTAACAGAATGAAAGCACAACAGATATCAATAAAGTGAATTTATTAGATGATACAGAGATATTAGTGGCTATTAATACTAAGAGTTTTTATATTTTTAAGTAAAGTAAAGCAAATCCAAAGTAGTGATTTTTACCAACATGATCAAAATCAAAATCTATAACATATTTACCTTTCCTAGAATTTCTAGAATGATGGCACTGATTGAAGAGACCTCTTCTTGAATCTTATTCTTGTCCTTTAGTTCTGACATGATGACTACAACTGACTGGTCAGTGACCATAACATTAGACAGTGACTATGAAACATACAAAAATATTAAATTGTTATTACAAGAAGCTTTTGTTCCCTTTCAAGAAATAATTTCTGACAATAAGTGATAGATAAAAAAAAAAAAAAGAAATGCTAGTATTAAATTAGCAGCATTCAAAACATTTAATTTATTATAGAAACTAATTGGTGTAAGAACTTATCTATCAGAATGCATTTTTTATGTTATAAACATTTGTCTAACTGAATTAATTAACATGAAATTAAGCAATTTTTTAATGCTAAGGCAAGGAAGGTAAAGATTGTTGCAAATATCTCAAATTCTGAGTCCTTAACTGATTTTTAACTTTTTTTTCATTTTATAAAGTGTTTGAAAAATTGATGAATTTATAAATATCTTGTTATGGAATGGACTCAAATAATTCAATAGCAGCTTATTATTGTTATCAGACTGTTATGTATACTAGAACAGTCTTAGCTAGGAACTCGGGAGTCTCAGTAGATATTTTTGCTATTACATATCAAACTTTGCTTTAATCTCTTATTATGATAAATTCCTTTTTTGAATGCAATAAAAATCAATCTACTTAACTTCATCAATCTACTTAACTTCATCAATCTACTTAACTTCATCAATCTACTTAACGTCATCAATCTACTTAACTTCATCAATCTACTTAACTTCATCAATCTACTTAACTTCATCAATCTACTTAACTTCATCAATCTACTTAACTTCATCAATCTACTTAACGTCATCAATCTACTTAACTTCATCAATCTACTTAACTTCATCAATCTACTTAACTTCATCAATCTACTTAACTTCATCAATCTACTTAACTTCATCATCCTACTTAACTTCATCAATCTACTTAACTTCATCAATCTACTTAACTTCATCAATCTACTTAACTTCATCAATCTACTTAACTTCATCAATCTACTTAACTTCATCATCCTACTTAACTTCATCAAGTAATTTTTTTTTCTAGCTTCAAGAATTTATGTTCCAACGAATTGAAAAGCTAGAAGATAAACATAAAACCTGGTTTGTACATTTACAACACCTTTACCGGTTCTATTCTCAGGAAATGTGCATGTCACCTGATCAAACTCTAGAATTGTAGCTGTCATATCTCCAACATGAACGTCCGGTTCAAATTCAAGAAATGATGATGATGATAACTTTGGCTTCTCTCCTTTTATTGCTGTTAACAAGCTGATCTGTGCTTTCTCTCTCTTAATGATAGAAACTTTGCAGAGGATCTTTGAATCAGCCTTCAGAGGTTCTGTTTTGTATGTCATTGAATAAAATATAGTTCTATAGAAACTTACATTTCACATAAAGTTGACTTAAATTGTAATCACTTATCCCTCTATTATTTAAGGGCAGAATATTTCTACAAACATAATGAGGCAATGATTTTGAACCGCCCTTAGAAGTTAAAAAACAGCAAGGGAAAGTCTTGCTTCCTCATCAGTAGTTGACAGACCAGAGTGACAGCTTTCTTCATCAGGAGCTGACAGACCAGGGTGACAGCTTTCCTGATGGCAAGTGGGCTACTGAAAAAAATTGTCCCCCTAATACAGCGGTTCACAACCTTAAACAGGGGTCGCCTTAGACCATCGGAAAACACATATTTATGAAGTAGCAATGAAAATAATTTTACGGTTGGGGGTCACCACAACATGAAGAAGTGTATGAAAGGGTCGCGGCATTAGGAAGGTTGAGAACCACCGCCCTTACATATTATAAAATATTTTTAAAATTTCAATGACTTTTTAATAGCTTGAAAATATAATAAATAAATAGAAGTTTATCTCCTGGCAAACATCATTTTTTTTAGATCCACTGATTCACATGAATATTTCTGTTGTGAAAAATTAGGTGGGTATGGCTGAAAAAATTGGCTTTGTAGTTGAAGTGCATGCTTTGTATTAAAACTGTTATGTTGTATGTACACATTATTAATAGGACTTGTTAGAGATATTTTACAATGGATGCCTAACATGAGATTTTCCTATCCAAAGTGTCATCAATCTATAGATTTAAAAATCAACTTCATCTATATATTTTAAAACATATCTGACCTGCAGAATCCAATTTCACATCTGCTGGGACCATTGGAAAAAGTATGGGGCAGTTGGTCATCTTTGTTCCCTCTGGACTAGGCCAGGGTAAAAATGTGACACTGGTTCCACTGATGTCCAGTGAATTCATGTTAGGACACTTCTTGCTGAGGGCAACCAGCCCAGAGTTTGTTATTTTATTGCAACCAACAATACTCAGCTGATGGGTATGGTTTTTTAAAAAAAAATGTTAGATTTATCAGATGTATTTGAATGTTAATAGTAACACTGGCCTTAACCCAGATCATTTGTATACATATTACACAGATAAAATCTAAACCTTTTAAGTAAGTAAATATTTCATAAATTGACATTTTAAAGAACAAAATATACATTTCAGCAAATTAATTTACTGGCAACCATTTCATTAGCTTACAAAACCTCACCATGGTAAGATTAGGGAAAGCATCAGCCATCCAGGCAAGACCTGCATTTGATATAAGGTAACACCCATCAAGAATTATCGCTTTCACTCCATTTAATCGCACCATCTCTGTGTGCCTCAGGTTACTCATAACGGCAAATGCAATATCAGTTAGTTGAGAAATTCCAGCAAAGTTCAGAGTTACTTCAGCCCTTGCAGGTATTTGTAGAATTATGAACTGAAAATTTGTTTTGAAAACCATAATTATATTTCTAAAGAGTCCCTCATTTATAACAGTATTTAAGATTGAAACAGAAAAAAAATTAATTTGAAAAACAGTGATGATTTTTTTTAAAAAAATAAATATTATATAATAATGTCTAAAATTTTCCTTGATTAATTTAATTGAATCAAACATGAGTAATCACCAAATGCCATAAACTGATCTCAAATTTAGCTACTCATCTACATTTTTCAATAAAAATAATTTATTGCCTTAAACTGGAAAAAGTAAGTTATTCATTAAAAATATGTAACATTCAAGAGTAATCCTTGAGTAAACCTATTGCTATACCAACAAATGCAGACCTTAAGTTTGTGAACTGGATAACTGTCACCTTGCCAAAAATTGAAGCATAGAGCAGCTTGGCTTAAAGTGACTGGTTTGGGAGGTTCCAAATCTTGATCAAATAGATCCTCAGATGTTTCATCATCCACAGCTTTCCTTATTTTTTGCAGCTTATTTTTCTTGAAGTTTTGAATTTCATGTAATAAATCTGAATGGCTGAGACAAAATGAGTCAAATATTTTAATATGCTAGATCTGCACAAGTTTTAGGTGACCTTTTTTTAAACATTGAGGTAAAAAAATAGGATTTTATAAATGCATTATCTCCTCGCCTTGTTATTTATCAAAATCATTGAGAAAGCATTCCATCTAATATAGTTTATGTTTTTGTTTGCTTTGAAGAGCTCTGTGTCTCCTTACTGTTGTTTGTCAAAGACACAACAAACAACTAAGTAGTCATGCCTTTGCAAATATTTCTACTAATTAATGTCTTTGGTTAAAGAATTTTTGTTATATAAAAATAACATAGAAATTTGCAAAATACACTTTTTAACAATACAATAGCAGTTTAGTTTTTAGCATATCTTTTTTCAGACTGTTTATATGAGTTATATAAATTTAAATTATTTTAAGACTAAAATCATAAAATGTGATAACCATATTTCAGTCAATTAAGAATTAAGTTAAAATATTTTAACATTGAATTAACCTTGAATTTTCTTCATCTGGTACAATAGATTCTCCTTTATTTTCAGAGTACTCTGCAGCCAAATTTAGGGTAGTTGCTTGAGCTTTTTCAAATTGCTGCATTATGGGATTCCGAACAGGAGCCTTGGATTTTGATATGGACATTTTTCTAACAATCAGACATTAAAAGATCATCAATATAGATATCATACAATTTTTATTTCAGGAAATGTTAATTGTTATTTATAGGTCAATAGTGATATAATATTAAGAATTTATAGGCCAATATGATTAAAATTAAGAATTTAAAAATAGAAAATATAAATAAGTAATGAATTATAATAATATTTAGCAGACAGAATCTTTACTGTATCAAAAGCTTTCTATATGAACAAATTTTATTTACTACTGAAAAATCTGTATATATTTTATTTTAATGATATTGTATGGTGAGTTAAGTTAAAGAGATCATATATGTTAACAGAGCAATAGCTTAGATCACTGAAATAAGTGCATAATGAGATACTTTATGTTCATTTTAATTTTAAATGTATTTAAAATACTCAGTCATTAACAAAAGAAAGGGAGAATTGTTATTGCTTAGTTAAGTGTAAATTAGCTTGAAACTATGTTCTCATGAAAGATAGAGTTCTGTTTACCCTTTTTTGGATGCCTTCTTCATTACAGTCTCTTTAAATGACTCTGATTCAAACTCAGCTTCTGTTACGCCATTCTGTATTCTGTCTTCACCTAGCATCTGTAAACAGCAGAACATAGCAAAGTAGAGAATGTTTCTTTGAATACTAAGTTAAAGTGAGAGCAAATAACAGAAAGTTAGTCAGTGTGAAATTCTTTTAAAAATGATATCAAGTAAAGAAATCATAATAATACAGATTTCCTTACATTTCCTGGAAACGGTGAACGGAATGAAATTTGGTTTTTATGATCAGATCCAAAATAACTATAACTTTTGAAGTAAGATACCATTATACAAAATTAAATATCAAGATGTGATGAAGTTATTTAGGCCTAAATATTTGAAACTTATCAGATGGAAAAAATAATAACATGTCAATATACACTTTTTAAAAATTTAAATAAACATACAACTAATTAAATGGTAGAGAGTGGTAAAAGGCTAAATATTATAAATATTATTTAATATAAGGAGTAAATAGCCACAAAAACTGTCACCTGCTGTTGTTGTACTATTGGAGGAATAGGTCGCTTTCCTTTCATATTCTGAGGAGGTGGTCCTGGTGGTGGAGTAGGCACACTGGGAATGCCCATTTTCTTGCCAAAAGAGTTAACACTATAGCAGTAGTATAGGAAAACAAAAATTAACATATTCAAATATTAATCAAATCAATAGTGTCAATAGTGATTTTAGAAAAATGAATTAACACAAAAATGCAAATGTAATTTGGTGCTCATTAATAAAAAACATTAACACAAATTGATGCTATGATTATATGAGAGAGCTAAAGAAAATTGGACTTACTGATTTACTTCTGATGAACTTTTCTTTTTAGGGGGCATTTTGAAAACTGTTAGAATATGACGTTGAGAATAAATTCAACCCCACTGATCTGGAAAAAGAATAATTAATAACTTTGGTTAACCACTTCTATCAGAAAATTATTACATTTACAAGCAGTGAGTGGAAGAGTTGGTAAAAACATGGCATATGAATTATGTTTTGTTATTGGGCTTAAAATAGCTTGGGCAATTATATATTATAAAAGTAGGCGCTAAGTCTAAATTTAATAAATGCAAACATTTTTACTTGATGATTTTTATTAGCAACCCAAATAATATGGCTTCATTTTTTAATCCTCTTTAACACTGACATCTCCGAGTAGTGTATAATATAAAGTCAAAGTGGCCTTAAATTCAATGCATTACTTGCATTCATCCCGTTGTTTATACCGTTGTTGGGGAAATTGGAAGGAAAGATTCGCAATTTTACTTTACTGCATATTATCATTTATTTTTCTTTTAAATTATGTTGTGTTTTTTTTTCTCAAAAATCCAAAAGATATCAATAATTTAAAAAAATATTTTTCATATTTATTTAGTAAACACTTTCTAGACATAATCAATTTTACCATTGAGGCTCGTTTGATTAAAAATAAATCGATTACCTTTTTTTATCCCCGAAACTTGAAACCGAAAACGAGGAGAGCTAGCTTCAGTCGAAGGAAAATAACTGTCCATTTGTTCCAATGTACAATTTCTTAATTATTTCCCTTGTCAGTGATAGTTAAAAGTAAAGGGTAGCTAATCTTACTGTTTTGTTGAAGTGAGCAAAGGTCCGAGAATGAAAAATTGAAACTAGTGAATGTTCACAGTCACACGAATATAAATGGAGTTTTATTAAGCCAAGACTTCAAACATGTGAATCAATTTATCATAAATCTTGTTTTGTGGAAAAATATAATTTATAGGCACTGTCATAAATACAATTAAAAAATAATCATAAAATATGCCTATCCGGAGAATACGTTCCCGTTCAGTATCTTTCATTCTTAATTCTTTGTCTTTATTGATTCTTAATTATTCTTATTATTTAACTTATAAATTATGTTTGACTTACATTCATTATCATTAATTATGTTATATTATTCTGTATCTATTACTAGTATTGCTTCACTTTTACTGATCATAATACTACTTAGTATTAGAATGAGACCTACTAATATTTATTAGACTTCGTCTTATTACTCTTACTTAGACTTAGTAGACATTCATTATAAAAATCAGGCTGTGTAGTGTAGTCATCAGTGTAGTACTAACTAGCTAGTACTACTAGTTTTTAACTAGATAATGTCATTATTAATGATTAGAGTGTAGCCTATGCATATACATATAGACAATATAGTTAAAATATAGGCTAATTAATAAAGTTAAGACAAGTTAAGACTAAGTTTAAGAGTAAAAGTAAAAGGAATTATTTAGCATAAGTATAAGGGGACTTATGCCGGGGATAATTTAATAGAGTTTATAGAGTTAATTTAATAAGTAATCTTAGTTAATCATGTCATAATCATAATGTCATTTAAAACTAGAGGGGCTCATGTCATATAATATAATTCTCTTAATATTTTATGACAGTGTCAAAGATACTTTTTAATTATATTAACTTCAATTTTAGCCTTTTATTTTTAAAAATATTTTTTCTCAATGCTATTTAGTACTTAAATATGTCATGTCCATGTGACACCCCCCCCCCCTGTGACATATAATGCAGGAGCTCATTATTTCAATACAAATGGCCTTGGAAAAATTGTGTTAAAATGAAATTAAATGTTCTATAAAGTTATAGATATCATATCTGGTTAGGCCCTGGAGACTAGAGTACGATTGCCCACCACTTTTAAAGCTATTGACCTCTTCAACACTTCTGTATCCCCTTCCCTTTTGGAAAATCATACAGCCTACTTTGGAAAATACTGTTCTAATATCCTTATGACAGAAACTTTAAAATGTAAAATCTTATGTCTTTTAATTATTTAGATGCAAAAAAAAAAAATTTTAATTTTAAAAATCTATTTTAAAAAGATTTGAATTTGTAATTTCATTTGTATTATCAGATCACCATGATATCTGAGTTCTGATTTAATTTTTTTGGCACCCCTTTGTGTGGTGAGACCCTGATGAACTTTTTTTTTTCTATTCAGCTTTCCAACTGGTCAAAATGTCTCAAGATTCAGGAGAGAATATTGTGAATGGGGATGGAGACAAACAGGTCCTTGCCCCAGCTGAAGGACCAAGAGAAAATCTGGTTTGTACTATTGTTTTGAAAATCAATTCATGAAAATTAAGTAAAACGTATGACTAAAATCTAAGTACCACTAAGGGTAAAACAATAATTTGTGAATACTTAATTAAAACTATATATAAATAACTTTTTCAATATACTCTCAGATTTAGGTTGATCTTGAAAGAATGATTTTTATTATATGTTTTGGATGGGGGATTTCAGTTGTGATGTTGTTGTTTTTTTAAATGTTCTCTCCTATATTTTAATCTTCATTTCTTTTTCAGATCAGCACTGCAGTCAAGTTTCTTCAAAACCCTAAAGTTATGTCCAGTCCACTATATCAAAAAAAGGCTTTTTTGGAGAAAAAAGGTGTGTTAAATTATCAAACCAAAGTGTTAATTGCTATGAACACAGGAGGATGATAATAATTAAGTTTTAGCTTTTTTTTTTAATTAAAGAGTGATGTAAACAATAACCTGTAACACAGGGGTTCAAACCCAAAAGGCTTCATGGGCCATTTTAATAACAAGTTAACCTTTTGTGTGCCGCTCACCTATAATTAAAATAAACACTGACTTAATGCTGTATATAAATATTTATATATTCTTAATGCACTTAATTAAAAAAAACTAAACTAATTTAATGTTTCTTTATCATTTTAAAAGTCTTAACTTGTTTGCCTCCCAGCTGCATGCATTTTTTTTTTTTTCAATTTTGAAATCGATTAAATTGTGATACACTGTATCCAAGTGTAGAAAACATTCTGGAAAAAAGAAAAGCATACCGTTTTTCTGTGAATGACACGTTTATCCAGTTTAAATTATAAAAACTTCAATTTTGGCTTTCAAATGACCAAATTACAGTATTCTTTGTGCAGGCCGCAGATGTACTTCCATATGTGGCCCGCACGACTCATGTTTAACATGCCTTCAGAAACATATTTATTTTAAACAAAGAAACTAAACAAAAGTAACTTCAAACAAAATGATCCACATGTCTAGTGGTGATTTTAGTCAAATCTTTGTTTGATTTTACATTTTTAGCCAGGATGAATATGATGAAATTTTTTTCACTAAATTTGACTAAGAAGCACAGTTATGATAGTGCTAATTGATTGCTGGTTTGCCATTCTCCTAACTTATAAAGAAGAATTGTATGTGAATGCAGTAAAAAGTGATAAAAAATTATGTGCTTATATTTTCTTATTCTAAATTTGACGTTTTTCTTAAATTAAGATAATACAAAAAATACAAGTCTGGCAGTATTGATGTACATATAACAGCTAAAATGGAATTCATAATCAACATTTTTTAAAGGGAACCTTCAAAATAAATCTGAGCTGTGCAAGTAATTTCATGCTGGTAATTAAGATGTTTGACATTTGTATTGCTTTGTGTTCAGGACTTACCCAAGAAGAAATCAACATGGCTGTGCAGAGGTCAGGTGTCAAGGAAACAACTGGTATAGAAGAGTCCACTAGTCAGATGGGACCACCACCAGGCTACCAACCTGGAATGATGGCAATAACCCCCCAAACTATTCCTGTATATGCACCCAGTGGGTATTTTGTAAAGTCATTTTATTTATCACAAGCATTTTAATTATCAA
This sequence comes from Omphiscola glabra, assembly GCA_964017045.1. Taxonomy (NCBI): domain Eukaryota; kingdom Metazoa; phylum Mollusca; class Gastropoda; family Lymnaeidae; genus Omphiscola; species Omphiscola glabra. Next base: position 26,247,653 of record OZ024805.1, read on the forward strand.
ATTTCATAAAATAATTATAATTATAGAGAAAGAAAAATGTCAAATCAACAATATCCCAAGCTTGAAATATGGATATTTTGTACATTGAATATTGATATACCAAAATATATATTTCCAAAACCAAATTGCCTCCTCATATAACTTAGTTTGGTGTATCAAACACTATATTTATACTGTGGCTTTCAGTATTAAGTGCAAATATTTTTGCAAATATATTTTCTTATCTTTTCTTAGTTACGTACTTGTTAGAATTGTAAATGTAATATGTTTATTAAGCTTTAGCTTAGTGAAAAAGTAAACCAATAGTAAAATATTCACATTATACAAAATATTTTTATTTTTTTTATTTTTCTTGTAACTATTATATTTCAAAAGTAAATAAATCTTTAATGAACTTCCATATTAATTTTTCAGTTCCTCCTCAGTCTATTTGGGCTAAAACTCGAGATCTAACAATGACGACAGTTATTGTTGCTAGTGTTTCCTATGCTGTTTACCAAGTATTTCAAGTAAGTTTTTAAAATATAAATATTTTAACATTTTGTTTCCCCACAAAAGACATCACTAAAACGTCTGTGGCGTAGATAACAATAACAAATATTATTTACATAATCATCATCATCATCAGTGGTGCTACAGCTGCCCATGTAGGGCCCTGGCCTACACCACCACATTCTTCCATTCAGATCGATCCATGGCTTTCCGCCTCCATGCGCGAACCCCCAACTAGTATAACTCCTTCTTTACATCATCGATGCATCTCAGTCTTGGTCTAACGGTGAACCGTCTGCCCCTAGGTCTCTACCTGTATATCACTTATTTAAATACTCACATTTCTGTTTATAGTACTTGGAATGCCAGCTTTTATTATTTTATCATTATCTTTCAGAAATATTTACGTCCTTGGTTGCTGGGAAAATCAGAGCAAGAGAAAAGACTTGAGAGATTGGAAGGCCAAATTTTGGAAGTGCAAAAGTCTATCACAGATTCTCTAGCTGAAGTGACTAAAACACTGGCAGCCATACAGTTAACATTGAACACACAGCAAACACAGGTCTGGTGGTATTAAAATTATCATGAGCAAACTTTTTTATTCTTCTACTTCACATTTTTAAAGTAATTTTCTTTTTAAGGATGATTAGACAAACATACACATAAGTAAAATAAAAATAACAATTATCCTCTAGAATCAAGTGACAGCACTTAAAAAATAGTGTTTTTTGCATCAAAATTTAAATACAGAATTTCTATTCCAAATTTTTACAGATATTGCTTATATAAATTTTATGTGAAAACGTAACATAAAAATCATAGTTCTCTATTAATTTCACTATCAATATTTTTAAGAATCCATCATCTTTAGAAATATGAAGTTTATCTTACAAGCATATTGAACACAAATTAGCACACTGTCTAGTGCACTTTTGGGGAATTTTATTTTTTGTGATATTGAACTGAGCGTAAGGCATTTACTTTGGCTCATTCTTATATATATATATATATATATATATCAATCATAAATTTCACTATGTATATTGTATATTATTTTCTGGTTAAGCCTTAAGTGTTGGTAGATAATGAATTGCAAATAAATTACTTTGTTTGACATAACAGCAACAGATTGGATATGGTGAGGTGAGAGGAATCTCAGACCTTAAAGCTGACATCGCTTCCCTGAAAGGTTTGCTGTTGAACAGGTGAGAAAATTCATTACTTTCCTCCACTTAACAAAATAAACTCACTAATTTCAAATTGGGTTGTGGGGGGGGGGGGGGGGGGGGGGGGGGTGTGTGTGTGTTTGTCATTAGAAAATATTATCATCAGAAAATATTTCATTTAATTATGCAGAATGCAAGGAAATTAAAGGACTATAATAAAGTTACAATTACACATGCTATATATACTGTTTATAAAAAAATTTCATAAATTCAAAAATTCATGGGGATTGAATCAACTTAATAAACCGCCCGAGACCATATTCAAAGCCAAAAATCAATGTTTAATATGCTAAATGAAATGTTAGAATTGTATTGGGGTTGATTTACATTATGGTACAATATTATTAGAACTCACCTGAAAAGATCAAAATATATAAATCAACTTAGGAAAAATTGGTTTGTTCTTACAGAAGCCAGTTTCCTCCTGCACCAGCAACAGCCCCAGTCCTTCCGTCTTGGCAGAGGGCACCTAACCAAACACCAGTATTGCAATCTACATCTGATTCGGGAGCAACATCCTTAAAATCATACTCAGAAGCCGTGAAAATGCCTTTGGTTCATCACCCAAGTGATGGCTATACTGCCACAGAGAATACAACAGCTGTCACTGATCAGAATAGTGTAAGTTTACCTCACAATGAAGATGAATGAGTTAATTTGACTGGGCTAAGCCAATATAATATATTGTAATAAAATTTGTATAAAAATAAGAAATACTGTATTCACTCATTCCTAAGCCTGTTCCACAAAATAATATGATTTCTAGTAGAGGCAATACGGTACGGTACTAAAGAAAATAATGTAACTTTTTAAACATAAAAAAAACCAAATATACATAATAATATTATGTATAACACATAATAATATTATGTATAACACAGATACTTGCTTCAATTCTATGGGTATATTTAGGAACCATACAGAAATTTTACCAAAAAAGGGACCTTAGAGATATACAATAACAATTTCATTTTTCACTATAGTTAGTTTCATACTCTTTAAAACAGCCAATCACGGCAGTCGCAGTATGAGAATAAAATGTGTGACCCAAGCCTGCGCATGACTAATATTGCACATGGCTTTATGTTGACATCAATTTCTTTCTTTTTTCTTCATTGTTCTTTTTTAGTAGAATCAATTAACCTGGAGAAAATATTACAAATCTCCTATGACCTGCTTATAATTTGACCACCCCACTCATTCCTCTGAAATAAGTCCAAAACAAAGTTGGCTTAATTAATAACAAGCATATACAATAGTTATTGTTGATGTATCAAACTGTAACAAGTATTTAAAAATTTAGATGTGAACTACAATGAAAGGAACTGAAATTTGGTTTTCAATGCCTTCAGACTAGTTTTAAATTTAAATGTTGATGAGACTAAGACTTGGTATTTAATCTACATTCAGTCAATTATTTAAATTTTTTATGACAGGATATTAAATTTCTCATGACAGGATATCATGAAAGATCAAAACCAGGAGTCATTTGTTGAGGACAGTGAAGATGTCAGAAGCACAGCACAGGATGTTATTTCAAATGATACTGGCGATTCTTCATGATTTTTTAAAAACAGTACCGGTACTAATAGAAAAATTAAAGATATTTTTCCAGGCTACCTAATTTGTGACTAAGCGCTTTTGAAAACATCCAAAAACATTACTTATAGTATAGTTGGTTTGCAACTTGTACTAAGGATAAACATCATATTATATCTATAATATATGAAACAACTAAATGAGTGATCAGTAATCAGGCAAGATTGATTGCAATGAGTTATTGCTGATGTTTCATGTCAATGTATAATTCTGATTGTGGATATATTTGTATCAATAAAGATAATGTATTTACAAAATTAAAATCAACAAACCTCTTTTATTGCTTTCTTAAAATTAATATGTACTCCTATTTTTAGTTCTAAATTTTTAAGAAAAATTATTACAGGTCTCTATGTTTAGAGAGCTAACATTTCTTTACTGCGTATGAAATTGGAATTAAAATACTTTGTAAATCATTTTCTGATATTTTTTTTCTCTACAAATTTTTTAACTACAACTCTAGATCAGAGTTTACAACTTCTTATGTTAATTACAAACTATTCAATACTTAATCATATTGCAACACTAATTCAGTTTCACAAGCAAACTGAAGATTAAACTAAACATTGTATCAGAAACAAAATGCATGATATTGCTTATTCCACATAGAGGTCTCCTGTTCGTTTCATGTGAAACACCTGCACATAGCAGTTGGGAATACTGTGCTCATGGCTTTACTCTTAAACTATACTATATAATAAAAATTGTTAACAGGTGTGTTTTTAATCAAAAACTTTCCTAGTGTAATCATTAAATTTGATTAATATTATATTTACATATTAGCCAACAAATATTTGTTTTAGTTTAGATTAGTGATTATAAAGGAATTGTCATGATGATAGTAAAAATATATTTCTAGATAAATTAATAATTACTCCCATTATTTTCTTTAAATTGCAGTCACGTGTCTGATTAAAATTAAATGGAAATGTGTAATTGTAATCCACTCCTTGGGAAAAAATATCCAAAAGAACTACATAACTGAATGTATACTAATACTAATAAAATTGATTTTAATTTTGAGATGTTTACTGGATTGTTCAATGTTACTGTCCTTGCTTCAGAAGCAACTTGAAAATGTATGAAGTATTTTATGCATCTTGTGATCAACTCTCCCCATCCCACTCATAATTATTACCCTTTATACTTTGTATAGTAAATTTGTTTTATTTTTTAATATTAAACAATTTGTTGCTTGTTTGAAAGAAAGAATTTAAAAAAATAAAATAATAATTATACACAATAAATATGTGACAGTACAAATAATTGAAAAAGATGCTAAATATGTTTTTGTCTTTATTCAATAAAAGCAATGTTTCCATAAAAAGATTTGATAACTCCAAATTTTTTTGAATTTCTAACAAAAGTGTGCAGAATTATATTTATTAACTAAAACGAAATTGGTCTTACAATCAGTTGTAAACAAGGGATTTTCATTTAATAAAATGTTCTTCATCTAAATAAAGTAAATGAATCTAGGAAAATCTTTCAGGGAAAAAAATGTTTATTTTTTAAATTTGTACAAAATTAATGTTAGCAAAAGTTATAATGTCAAAGTAACAGTTATTTTTTAGTTTTTTAATTCACGTTTTCCAATCATTTGATTTATCAAAGCTTTACATTAAAAAAACTGTAATAATGTTAATCATTAACTTAATCTTCCTAGGCCATAAATAACAAGGAAAGCAAATGAAACCAAATTAAATTTAATCAAATGCAAATTTACCACTTATTACAAGGATTTACAAAAGAAGAATTAACTAAAGAGTAAAATTTACCAATTTCTTAAGCCTTATTCTTCTATCAATTCAAGAGGATCTGAGTCAGATCCATGTTCAAAACACCTGCCACCAAACCTACCAAAATCTCTTACGGACTCGACAACTACTTTTGTCCCTTCCTTTTCATCATCCAAGTACAAAGTAAACTCCTGGCTATCATCATCACTGCTATTTTCATCATTTAGAATTTTTTCAGGTATTGTTTTATCAACTAGAATGGGATTGAAACTTAGATCAAGTTCATCTTTCTCAGAGTTTTGCTTCACATCACCTTTTAAGGAAATCAAACTACTTTTAGACTCAATTTTTTTATTATTTAATATGATCTCATCTTCTTCATCAACTGTCATTTCTTTGTATAGATCAGGTACAACATGCTGGTCTTGTTCATAATCTGCTCTCTTGGCCTTGACACCAGTAACTGTTTTGTCTTGAGAACCAACTGGAACTTGTCGGTCTGGCAATTCTGAAACATTATGATTTACTTTCAAGTCCTTGGACATTGTTGCATTAATCTGAGTTTTTGGAAGTGATGATTTCTTTTCCTTCAATATCGGAGCAGAAAATCCAAAAGTTTTCTGCTTTTTTTTCTTCTTGCCTGTATCACTTAACTTTTCATCTATTGGTATTGGCATTTTATTAGACTCATTATCAGAATCACATGGCTCTCTGCTTTGTTTATCCTTTCCCTGTAACTTAGCATCACTATTTTTCGATGAAATAATCTGTTTACTTGTTCTCTTTGTTTGGTCTGTATTTTGTAAAGATGTGTCCTTTTCAGCTGGTGCATCTTTTCTTTCTTTTAAATCATTTTCAGGTTTTTGATCATGGATGGCTCTGCTTTTCTTATTTTTTAAGCTCAGGTGTTTCCTTTCTTTAGTTTTTTCTCTTTTCTTTTCTTCTTCACCATTTTTATCCTTTGCTTCACAGTCCTCATTAACATCTTTAGTGTGCAGTGCTGCTTTGTTATCCTCTCTCTTTGCATTAGGGTCCACGTTTTCTTTGTCTGAATCATATTTAAGATCTTTGACTTCTAATTCTATACCTTTTTTCAGCTGTTCATTAGCCATATAACAAGACTTGTCCTTTCTTTTCTTTGATTCTGTTTTGCTTGACTCTTCATTACTCTGCTTTTGTAAGGGGCAGTTATCTAAATCATTAGCTGTAGTATTTTTCCTTTTTCGGGATGGGGCTTTATTCTGTTTGTCAGATTTTACTTCAATCTTTAAAACATCTTCAAACCTATTTTGGACTTTCTCAATTTGGTGTGCACTGTTCACTGATGAGTCATGATCAGACATTTCAGTTTCATTACAAGTTATTTTCAAAGTGTTACAATTGTTATTGTTAATGATATCCTTCCCCTTTTCTTTACAACCTTTCATTTTCTTCAATGTTTTAGGATCAGATGATGAAAACTCATTTTCTTCATTTTGCAACATAGACTCATTCTCTTTTGAGGCTGATACTTTTCTTTTTCGTGGCTTTATTTTTCTGTCACTGCCAGTGTTAATTTTTAAATCTCGGCATTGAACACTGTAGTCTTCATTTTTCTTTTCATCACCAACTTTTTTTTTCACTGATAAACTTTTATTTGACTTCAATACTCGTACTTTGTTGCCTGTCCCTCCCATCTCTCCTCCCATGTCATGAGTTGTATCAGGAGTTAATTCACTTTCCTTTTGATTCTTTTCTTTCTTCTTTTTCTGAATTTTGATTTCAGCATCACTTTTCTCTTTTACAAATGAATCTTCAGAAACAAGTTTGGCTGAATTTGATTGGGTTGTTGCATCATTTTCATGTTTCATGTCATCAACATGTTTATTATGGTTTTGTACCTTTTCCAGTAACTTATCAGAATGTATATTATTTGTAAACTCTTGGAAAGTAATGGTGCTATCAATTAAATTTCTCTGAACAGACAAACTTTCCTTCAGTGCTTTTTTATTTTCTCTTCCCTTTTTTGACATTTTTGTTTGTTTTTGAAAGTCAAATTTTTCTTCAGCACTTTCAGGATTTCCATAGCAATCCATTTCTTGTTGCCGTGCATCTTCAAATTCATTTAGGTTCAACTTGTGCAGAGTTTTATCAGCTTTTTGAGAAGTAAGCTTCCATGGCACTTTTTGTTTCTTTTTCCCTTTCTCATTTTCAGACTCATCCAAGATAAGAGTATCCTCATCATCTGAATTATTTTTGCATTTAATATCACTATCATTTATAACTTTTTTTTCTATTTCAACTTGAGACTCTTCTGTGATACACTTGTTATTTTTTTCTTGGGTACCAGCAGCATTTTTGACATCTTTTACATTATCACACCCAAAAGCCTTACTTTCATCAGAACTAATGCTCTCTTCTGAGCTGTTATATTTCTTTTTATGTAATTTATTAGTCTCTGGTGGTGAGCTTGCCTCATCATTGCTTGCTTTTTCTCCCTCCAAAAGTTTTCCAGAGTCAAAGTTGATCTTGCTTATGTCTGTCTTTATTGCTACAGATAGAGAGTTGGTATTTGCAGTGGTTGTTGCATCAGAGTTGTTACCGTTTCCTAGCACATTCAGGGCATCTGCAGCTGCAATAGTAGTCCATGATATAATTTAGAGATTACAGTGATGTAACTTTTGAATAAAACTTATTCCATTACCCTAAGTGCAACTTTATGGGTAAATGAAATCATTAAATTTATTTAGGTCATTCGAATTCACAACTAAAAGAGGCACTCTGGAACTGGAAGCAAATGCCTGATAAAATTATGTTATCCAAATTACATATGGTTAGTTTTATACTTACTTTTGTCTAATAAAATTAACTTATGATCATTTGAACCACTTCTAGACTTTGATTTTATTGGTAAGTATTCCACATCTGAGCAAAAATAACAAAATTAATTGATGCACATAAAGAATATGGAATCTAAATATAGATTACATTTTCATGTTTTGTTCATCACTGTGAGAATTGCAATATATATATTTCTGTTTGATGATTCAAGAATGACAATTGTTTAGACCTATTAACTTTTAAAAATCAATAACTTTTCTTTGGAAAGACTCAAAGAGTGTTTCATTTAATTTAATGAAATATTAAAAAATGTAACTGCATATTAACAGGTTTTTTTAATTTAATAAATGGTATGCTCTACACTACATTTACAGGTGTAGGGATAACTTTACCAAAGAAGTATGGAGAATATGTCTTTTAATTGTAAGTGGGAAAAAGAGAAATTCCAGTTTTAATTTTAATCAAAATCACAGAAAAGGCCACATGTGCCTAATCTTTTAGTTAACTATTTAAAGGGTAAAACTTAACCCAAAAAATGTGACACTGATTTCCATATTTAACTCATAAAAAAATTACACTAAGAAGAGGTTAAACTTACTTTCCAATGAGTCATCACTAAACACATCAGAGTTATTAAGTTTTTCCATGGCAGTTTTGTCAGAATCACTTTTTAATATTACATCGTTTGTAACCTTCAGTACTTTCTTTTGTTTTTTATTTGCAGGCTTAATCATTTTATCTTGCTTAGGTTCTGAAAATTAATGTTGCACAAACATTGTTAATGTTGCAATACAAAAATAACATCACACAATAAGTCATTCAGTGATTGAAATTTATGTTCATTTGATTTCTTAAGAAAATTAGAATGCATATGTTAAGGGTACATAACCCGTTTACCATTTTTATTATGTCTGGTTCTTTTTGTATGGTTCTGTGCAAACCCAAATTTCTTTAAACGGTCCTGAAATAAAATTAAGGTCTTGCCATCAAACAGGATAAAAGCATATTATCTTGTGACAAATTATTAATTTTTTAACTATTAATATAATTGGTATTACAAAGAATAAGATCTGAGGAACTGCGTTCAAGCCCTGGAATGTAAATAAATAGTGGAACAATATATCTTTAGGTTTTAAAAAAAATTGTCCTTTCTTTTTTTCAAGCCCTTACATATCTTGTTTCACTTATTACAAAGCATATATTTTTGTACGTTTATGTAATCCACTAGCATAACATGATAGACAGAAAATCTGTTTTGTACTACATACAGTACCTGTAAATTAAATTCCAAAGCACTGTCAGCTATTTTCTTTGCAGCTTGAAGTTCTCTTTTATATGGCTGATGCTTTACTGGAAACTGAAGAAAAAAAGGGCTTTTCACAATTGTCTATATTTACAAACACCAAGAGTAACTGCATAAAATGAACAAAATAATAAATTTCTAACTTACTTTTGACTTAGGGTGTCCACTCCCATAAGGGGTAATTAAGGATGATTTCATCCAGGCTCGTGTCACATTATCACCAAAGAAAGTTACATTGTACTGGGACTGTCAAATGATACAACACAACATATACTCAAAAAAAAGTTTATTCTGGGTTTAAAATTTAACTATTTTTATTTTCCAATAATTTTAATCATCATAATTCTGAAATAGCATAGAATCATGATTTTATTATTATATTCTGGAAAGTGAATAAAGAAATCTTAAGCCCACATAGGTAATTAGGAAATGACAACAAGCTCTCCAAGTAGCACCAGAGCTAAGTTTAATTTTTATTAACTTTACTGTCTTACTTTTTGTGCTTTTTTGTTGTTATTTTATCATGGTTTCTCTTGCAATTGAAGTACATTTATATAACGAGTACCAAACAGTGTGTCCTCTTTCCATCATCTGATTAAACTAAATCTCTAACCCTTAATAGTCAGACTAAAAACAATTTCAACTTTATTTCCATGAAATATATTTTTTTATATATATTATTCACTACAAAAAGAAAGACGTATGAGAATGAACAATTAGGGCTTCAAATAAGCAGAGTAACACTAGGCTCTTTTTATTTACCGGCTATTTGTTTTTAACTTTTCCATGTCTTTAGTTTATCTTTGAATTAATTTTTCTGTCTTTATTTTTTTATCTATGTATCATTGTTTCAAGAAAATTAAACAGAACATTAACATAAAACGTAAATTGAGAAAATGGGAGAAAATGAAATAAAAGAGCAAGAAAAGTTTTAAAAATAGCATCGAAAACCTACAGGGACCATGCTAGTTTCTGTTGGAACTTCAAAATAAATACCATAATCTGGATCGATCTCAATCATGCCTGGCCACCTACATATTATGGAACAAAATTCTTTTAACGTATGAGAATATTTTAGGACAAGGCTATTATTTCTATTATGCATATTGACATGTGTTATTTTTATTTCATCACATATACACATGCAGTTTTGGTTAGTGATATTTTAAAAAAATATTTGGTACAGAAAGAAAAACATCATTATTTTATTAAGATTATAAGTAATGTTGTGTCTATTAAAACAAATTTCAAAAGCAAAATCAAAGCAAAGGATGCTGTGACACATTATTTTTAAAGTATACTGATGGGCATTAGTAATACTAGTAGTATTTATGACTGAAATTTTATGGAAGGATTTTAAAAAAATTATAGACTTATTTTAAGTAATCCTGTATTAAATTAGTCAAACAATTAATGAGAACTCTTTTATTATCTGTAAAATTGTTGGCTTACCATGGATAACCATCCATTTTTGCCCAAACAATAGATCCAACGGTGAACTTAGTAAGAATATGTTCACTTTCATCATAGTTCACTTCAGGTAAGTCACATGAATTATGATCTTTGTCTAAAATGAATATAATTTTAGATACAACAATATTATTAAAATTTTATAACTTGATCTTTGTGGAAATGTTTTCCCCATCTTTTTGGCCAAAACATTCTCTCTTTATTGTCCCATCTTTACATTTCAAGGATCTTGTATATATAAATTAAGCTACATATATTAACAAATGATTACTAAGCTAAGGGGCCATCCATATAGCACCTACAGAATTAAAGTCAACCCCCATCGCCCTGAAGCATGCATATTTTTGTGGACACACACCCACCTGCTACCATACAATGGAGCTTTCCACCAGCAAACCTCAAAAAAATATTCATAGACAATCAGCTGTCACAGTAAAAAATGTGTCATATGTTTCTCAGCTGTCTGTTTTAGCCCAGTTTTTCCCAAAATTTTGACAAAGGGCATCTGGGGAAAACCTAAATTCACTAAAGGTGAAAAGATTTTTTTTTAAGTTTAGGAACCACTGGCAGAGCTAAAAAAATAATAACATGAAAAGAAAAATGCAAATGGTGGACTAAATATTAATTACTAGTGTACTAGTGTGATTTCTAGCGAGTGAGTGTTCCCTTGTGAAAACACAAAGCAATAGTATAATGATAATTACAAGACATTTCGTGACATTATTATAACATTAGAGATAAAAATAGGTTGTTTATGTACTTTCAGAATTTCAGCATAATTATTGCAGAATGTATGATAAATGTAGACACATTTTGCTGAGATCCCCCCTCTCTCCAAATGCACCTGTATGCAAATTTTCCCCCAAAAGTTCATATGTACTATATGGATGGCTCTTAATCCTTAATGATTGCAATGATTTCTACCTGAGTTCATTTTACACTCCCAATTCTCTGGTACAAGTAGAGGATCTTCAATTTCTTGTACATACCTCCACTTGTTGCACATTTTATTACAGCACTGAACCCATGTACCTGTATAATGTTTATTAAAATTATAACAATATTAATTAATTTAATAAAAACGTAGAATTCAAATGGCTCATCATTCAAAAAGTTTTATGACCCCTCAGTGTTGTAGCTAAGGCCCCCTGGGGTGGGTAAAAAAACTCTGCAGTGGGCAGAACATGCCATCCATCGATACAAAGAAAAAACGGTGTGTTGCATATTCTTATTTCGAGCTAACTTGATAAAAATCCCATAAAATCCCACATAATTATCAAAATTTCTAATATAATTAATTTATTTTCTAACATAAAGAGAGCAATTAATGTGACTGATTACCTATTACTTGCAGAATACCCTATGCAGCCCTAAAATTTAAACAACAATAATAACAACTATGCAGGAGCATGGAGCGGAGCTGACCAAAATGTGTCAGGAGCTGAGCTCTGCCAAAAAGTCAGCTCCACAATCCTGTTAAAGAGTTGGAGGCTTAATCAAAATTATAGCACTTGATAATATGCCCTCATTAGCTTTCATATTACAGCACAAATGCTTTAAAAATATAAAATAAGTACTTAATCCTAAACTAAGACTCAATGTACAATTAATTATAAACCTGTTTCATCCTGTTCATTATATACAGTTTCTTCTCTGTTTGCCTGTTTTTCCAGAACTTGATTATATTTTTTTATTTTATTAGAAATAGGGTCGATTTCCTTCTTCCCTTTCTTTGAAGTAACTGTGGTAATGCCTATTAAAAATTGTATTTTAAAGTAAAAGCTCATTTAGTAGTTTGACATCCAAATATCTTATATATTCATAACTAAAATATTATTTTAATATGAAAGATGTTTTTGACATTTTTTGTGAACTGTGAATTATTATCGTAAATTTGATTTGAATAAATGCACTATGGACCGAACAAAGCTTATTAAAATTTAGGACTAAAAAGAGGATTATTAAAAGCTATTGGAAAAAGAAATTAATAATGAGGTTAAGATTTCTTATAATTTGAAATATTCACATGAATTGGGGATTAAGTTTTTCTCAAGTTATAAAAAGCAAAAAGAAATGCAAAAGTATTTTTACCTTTCTTATCAGAACTGCTGGTCATTTTCTTTGAACTTTGTCCATCAGCAACTTTTTTTTTGACATTTATGATTTGCTCTGGACATTCAATTTTGTAAAAAGAGAAAATATTATTTCATCATTTACAACAACTTTTATAGCTTTGAGAAATTAAGATTATTTGATAATTAATATTATTATGGTAAAATATTTTGTTGTAATTATGATACCAAAAGAGCGGATATAGGATTCAGTAAAGGATGTGGAGGGGTTATATAATATTTAGGCTATATATTTATTCAGAGAAATGATATTTAAAATTAAATTTTAACAATTCCTTTTCTTAAAATTTTTAATAGGAGCGTCTCTATTTTTTTTCCAAAGATAACTTAATTAATTAGAGTTAATAATTTGATTATAAACAAACCTTACCTAATAGCCGTTCATGAGAATAGCAATATATTTGTAAGACCTTTTATTAGTAATAAATTACAGGTAGAGATACATGATATAATTGAGTTTATTTTACCCATTGGCAGCTGGATCTAAGTAAATGATACATTTATTTTGTATTGCTTTACTAATAATTTAAATTAAATTTACTTTAGAAGACTTGTTAAAATTTTGTTTGTAAGACATTTGTAGGGGCTATAAACAGAGTATTATATGCCTGGGCAACCCAATTTTGAATTCAGTGTATTTGAGACCCTTATTTATTTATTTTTTATAATTATTTATATACCTGTTTCAGAATAAAGTAACTGTTTTGGTTTCAATTTGTTTTGCTTTTCAGCTTTCTTGATGCCATGTCTTATTTTGGGACATTTAATTTCTGACTTACATTCAGGTGTGGTCTCATTTTCTTGTTGAACTGGCCTAGCAAACGAGAATAATTCATTTAATTTAAGTCATTTCAAAAGGACTTTTTGCATTTCTTTGAATTTAGTTAAAGATAATTTATTTAAGCTTCATATAATCTTAAAGACATCAGTTTAAATCAATTTAAAGATGGAGATAGAGATCCTTGTTTTTGCACAACAAATCTTACAAAGATAACTACAAGTACCATTTTTGTACTATGCAATATAATTATAGCTTATAAACTGAGTTTACATGTCATTCCAGTCATCAACTTCTTCACTGTCAATTGAACTGTTATTATCATTTATATCACTATAATTATCTTGTAGAGGAATGTTATTTTCATCCAGGCCTCTCTGCCCATAGCCGCCAGGACTTTTCACTTTTACACCAGATTCTTCAGACTCGACTGAGACTTCCTTTATTGGCTTTTTATTTTCAACATTTTTTTTCATGTCATCAATATTACCTGTTAATGTACAAATTATAAAATAATATGTCTTACTATTGTTGAGAAAGTTAAGTCATTGAAAAAATATGTTATCCTTTATTTAAATAGAGAAAAGATGTATACACATATATATACATCAATACATATTTAAAATTTAAATTTTAAGTGGGTAAAAAAATTTTAATAGAAAATTCAAGTTTGTGCATACTTTGAGGATCATTTGAAGTCCTTTGTAAAACACTATTAAAGATGTCATTATATTCATTTTCGGTAAGGGTGTTGTTTTTTATGCTCTCAGCATCTTTTGAAACTTGCAACACACTAATGAAAAGCTCTTCATATTCATTCTCAGACAGTACTTTAGGACCTTTGACTCCCTTTAACTTTAAACTTTCACCTTTTGCTGAAACAGTGTTTGCAATTAAAAACAGAGTACACACACTTAAATTTTATTGAATTGTATTAAAATCCTTTAATAAACATTTTAAAACATATTAATTAACAAAATAACATTATTTTTCAATTTAGATAATACTTTCTTACTTGAGAACTTTTTTTTAGCCATAGGTATTAAATGTCTTGCCTCAATTGGACTGACATTAACATGCAGAAGTTTTTTCTCGGTATGTTTATTTTCATTAAGAGAGGAGTCTTTCAAATTGTTTATGTCCTTCTGAAAATATTTACACACAATAGATGACTCAAGTAAGTTACCATATCAGGATTATATTCAAGAGAGATATAATTAGCTAAGAAAACACCTAGATTTGTGAAAGTTAATTACGTTTGACTTCAATTTTTACAAAATAAAATTTATATTTTTGCCTCAAAAAGTTTGCGTAAATACAAAAATTATAATTTGAATTTATAGATGACAATTTGATAATTTATACCTGTTTCTTTGGCATTTCATCTGACAAGTCACCTGGTGAACTGGTGAAAAGTGGTTTCAGTTGTTCCTTCTTCTCACTCTCCTAAATTTAGCACAGTACAGAAAACAGAGTTAGACTTATTTGTAGGCTTATGTTACAGATTGATGACCTTTGGACCTTTTTGAAATGACCTGAATTTTTAACCTCCTTTGCCTAATGTCATTTTTCATAAAATTATTTTAGTATTGGACAGAAAATTTTTTATACATCATATTCCCTGAATTTTAAAAAATTCTACTTTTGAAACTCAATTAATAGGACCTCAGTATTCCTGGACTTTAATATTTCTGACTTTTATCAATTTCCTTCAAACACTCCTCAGTACCCAAAAAGACAACAACATAAAAGATAATGACATAGCAATTTAAATAAGAATAGAGAATTTTTTAATAAGCTTTACCTACTGCAATTAAATTAAGTTTCATATTTTTAGTATCAATCACAATATTTTTAGAAAATTAATTTATTTTGAAATAAAATCTAGCTTTATTAATGCTTTAGTAACTTCAGCTGCAAAATGCTATTTAGTAGTTATCACCTTTTTATGTATAGATGCATTTGTAGATTTCTGCTTCTTTTTGCTTGTTTGGGTTACATCGCTGGAAATGACATCTTTTTCAGCTTTTTTTATGGGTGCTGTGAGAAAAATAATAGGTCTTAAAATAATTTTAGTCCTTATACGTAAAAGTGAATAAGAAGATCTAAATTATTAAAAATATTTTTTCATATTAAATATTATTTTGTTTATAGACAATTACAACAATTTACATTTACCTGAGAAGCCCTTTTTTGGTCCATTGAGTTTCTTATTATCATTGTCCATTATAGACTCAATGTATCCAGTTATTTAATATAGGCTTTAGGCCTACAATTTTTAATATCTGAAATATTGATTGAAGTTTAAATCAGTAACATAGTAGAATTTTTGCATTTTCAACAGTAGTACCTGCAGTGGCGTAGAAAGAGTTTGTACAGCCCCAGGCAGGCCAAGCTTTTTGCTACCCCACTTCATGAAATAAACTCTTAAGTTGTCCAAAAATGTTGCGACACCATATGAAGAACAAAATGCTTGCCAGGGTGGACTACACCCTCTGCAACCCTTTTCCCTACACCACTGAGTACATCGTGCATGCATTTTGCAATGCACCCCAGCCCCAGGAATGGCTACCTTTGTAAGTTATTAGTAGATACTAAGGACACGGTTTTTTGTCATACAAAGCATGTGAATTGCATATCGGTCGGGACCTTTTTTCAATGGATTTTCCAAGTAATTTTTACCAATTTTATGTTTGGTCCATGTGTACTTGAATCGCCCTGTTCAGAATAGCAGGTCAATGAAAAATCATTAAAAGGGTTCATGAGGGCTGCTTTGCAGAATGGGGGCTCAAAAAGTATGGCCTGCCTTGGCAGCACTAACCTAACTACAGCACTGAGTGGGAATGGTAAATATTTTATTTTTATTTATTAAAAAAATCTGTAAAATGGAGAAGGAAAAAAAAATGCTAATCAACCCCCTGTCTTGCAAAATAAAAAGGTCATGCATGTTAATATTTCTGAATCTGATCTTGACAAGCAAAGCTAAACTACAAATTTTAGTGACCTATGATATTCAATATGTTAATTTAAACTATATTACTATATCAAGCTATTTTGGCATAGTTTAGATCCCAACTTCATAATAGTCGTGTCATGAGAAAAACTTAATCCCCAATTCATGTGAATATTTCAAATTATAAGAAATCTTAACCTCATTATTAATTTCTTTTTTCAATAGCTTTTAATAATCCTCTTTTTAGTCCTAAATTTTAATAAGCTTTGTTCGGTCCATAGAGCATTTATTCAAATCAAATTTACGATAATAATTCACAGTTCACAAAAAATGTCAAAAACATCTTTCATATTAAAATAATATTTGGCTAATGTGCTTCTGTGGTCCCCTTATTGGGAGTCACTTCCCTTTGTTTATGATAGATTTAGGGTTCGGGTTAGGGTGAGCGACAGAGGGACCAGTAGCGTGCAATTACCTAATATTTTAGTTATGAATATATATATTCTGGCACGACATCTCCTGGTTCTGAGCTAATTTTCTGGCACGTCTTTTTTAGAAATAATAGTAAGTACTAAAGTAAGTAGGCGTAGGCCGAGGCGTAGCCTGCTGCTTACTTCTACTTGTATTTTTTTTTTAGGCTCACTGACTTACTTAACTTTATCATTTGCATATTCAGTCATTATACCTAGGGCTTAGATTAAAACAAAAAGAAAATATAATGTAGATTTTGAATTTAAGTGATTAAAAGCAATTATTAAATATAAGCATAGCTTAGCCTACAAACAAAGGAAACATACAATTATTGACGAACACTGACAAAAATTTCAGACAGGTTTCTATGAACGCTTGCAGACGACAAATATAACCCGGAAATTGATCTCCCAGAATGCTTCATCTGTACGCATGCGTTCTTCAAAGGGTAGTTGATGGCTACCATCGGAGAACACCTTGTTCAGTCATCTCAAAGAAAATGTTTTTTTCTCCGCAATTACAGCACCTTCGTTGGTTATGTGCATATGGTTGGCTTCGTAATATTGTTTTCTTACCTTTTGGTTGTATTTAATGTGCATTAGCTTGAACTAGAAGCAATAAAATATTATTTTCCATTATTGTTTACATTAGTAGCCCGTGCGAAAATAAGGTCCGCTAGGTGGTGCTCTTGCCTGTTTACTTCCGCGACTTTCTGTCGTTCCTTTTACGATCTGTCTGCTAGATTTTTCAACTGTGGTGTTGTGCGAGCTGTGTTTTAGAGCCCTAGTTGTGCTTATTTTTTTATTTTTTTTTAAAGATGGACTCGGCTGTTTCTGGTTTACCTGCAACAAATAGTTTGGGTACACCTGCGCCGGATGAAAAGTTACATGTTTTGGAAGTGGCTATTATTCATCCTGATACTGATCATACTCTTCATGTCAATGCCAGTCAAGAAAATTCAGATAAACATGAAAATGAAAACTCTCTGGCACTACCAGTAATACTGTCGTCGTCGTCAATGACTGTATTACAATTAGATCAAAGCATTAACAAAGTTACTGACCAGGAGGCCGTCTTTTCCCAAATTGGACCCACCATTAATAAAAATACTTTCACAAAGCCCAATATGCCAACTGATAGACAGCAACAAGAAAATAAATTAATAGTTGATATCAAACAGAGTGGTAGCAGCAGTAGTGATGTTGATGTTGAAAATAAAGATGATAAAACAACGGATGAGGATAAAGCTTATGAGTCTGAACCAGCGTCACTTGATAAAAGTGATAACCGGAAAAAGTTAAAGAATCGAACCTTCCATGGTAAACAAGGAAAAACAATGTACCCAAGGCCTCGTTCTAATTCCAAAGAAATGAGAGAATTATCCAGAAAACATGCACTTCTAGAAAAGAATTTAAAAATTGAAGGTTTGCCAGATCCACCAAAGTTTCGTAAAAGAAGACTATCTTTAAGTTCAAATATGGGGAGACCCCATGACAAAGATCTCCAGTTTAAAAGAAAAAGATTAGGATCTGTCGATTTAAGGCCAAGAAGAGATCACATGCCTAAATGGGAGTTGATGGGTGGTGATGCTCATGACCCATTAAATCTTAATGGCCTGGCTCACAGTGAAGAAGGCCGTTTGCTCAACTTAAAAACACCTGAAAGTTCCCCTTTGCCTACACCAGATTTCCGAAAAATTGTTTATGTTAAAGTACCACCAAATATAGAAGATCCTTTAAATTTGGAGGGCAAACATGATCAAAAAGTGATTGACCGGTTACTAAATTCTACAATTAAAAAACGTCATAGATCAAAGAAGAAAAAGCATGAAGATTTGCAACAAGCTGGTCCATCAGGTGCAACTTGTACCCCTGCAACAGAATCTGTTTGTGGCACAGATATAGCCACAGATGTGGAATCAGAGTCTCACTGTGAAATTACACCAGTGGAGGAAGATACAATTAAAAAGCCCAAACCAGTAGATATCCCAACACCTACAAAATCAAACACTTTCAACAATAATCGATCTCGATCTAGATCACTAAGTATGAGCCCTGAAAGAAAATTCAAGCGTCAACTAAGTGGAAGCAAATGCAGAACTGGGCCCAATGAGCCAACAAAATTCCCAGAGAAGCCCATGTTCACACTAGGAAACTATAATCGGTATTATGGATACCGTAACAGAGATCACGAGCCAGATCCTCGTCTACAATATTTTAATCCCACTTGGTTTAAAGACAAAGATGTCCTAGACATTGGTTGTAATGTTGGACACATTACACTTGCTTTAGCTGAACAATATCACCCACACAAAATTCTTGGTATGGATATTGATGGCAAGCTTATTCAAGCAGCTCGGCAAAATATTCGGCATATGTTAAGTCTACGCAGAAAAGATTCATCCAAATACCCTCGTGTATTTGAAATGACGAAAGGACCATTAGAAGCACACCCTCTCATGGGATCATCAGATCAATTTCCAAACAATGTTCTTTTTCTACAGGTGAGTCAGTGTTATTTATATAAATATAATTGTTTTTTGTCTGGAATGCAAGTTAATTATTTTCCCAGTCATAGCATTTAAATATCTATTTAGTTAATTATATTTAACATATTTCTTTATGTAATTATCTTGATGAGTTAAAGTTTCAATAAATAATGGTGAATCTAATATTTGGTTTTTATACTTTTAAAATTCCTTTAGGGGAACTATGTGCCAGGAAGTGAAGAAATCCTGAATCTGCAGAAGGAAGAATATGATATCATTCTGGCTCTTTCCATCACAAAGTGGATCCACTTGAACAATGGCGATAATGGATTGAAGCTCTTCTTTCAGAAGATTTTCAGACAGTTACGTCCTGGTGGAAGGTTGATTTTAGAGCCTCAGCCCTGGTCAACGTACCGAAAGCGAGCGAAACTATCCGTAAGTTAGAGAGTCATAGAACATAATTCTTATCATTACTATGTAGTAAGTCATATTGTTTTTTTTATAGTATTGGCGGCAAAAAAGGCAGTCTATTAATACTGCTGCTTATTGATGAGAATAAATTTAATTTTGGTATGATGCAGTACTGCATTGTTCAATAGTAATATGTTGTTTACTAATTTGAGAACTTTGTCTGTTTCAGTTCATGCATGTTAAAAGTCAGTTTTTGTATATTTAAAATATAAGAATTTAATATACCAGTATTAATAATGTCAAACTTATTAACAATTAAAATAATTTATTTCCTTTATTCAGTCTGAATTATTTGCAAAGTACCAGTCAATTAAACTTAAACCAGAAGGCTTCAAGCATTATTTATTATCAATTGGCTTTGTCAAATGTGAAGTCATTGGAGTACCTGTTACCAAAGCCAAAGGTTAGTAATTATTTTTGCAAATTTGTATTAGAGGAAGACATTTTTTTTTGGTGAAAAAATGTGTTCATTTACATTTGCCATGTAATAATCATTATAATCAGTAATGATGAAAAGTCAGGATAGGCAAGTTAGACTTGTAAAAGATTTTTTATCAACATTTGTACTCTAGCACTGTTCGTTTCTTATACTGATGTTTGTGAATGACATGTTTCTTCTTTGTTGTATATTCCACTTTCAGGTTTCAGACGTCCTCTGATTCTTTTTACAAAGGCTGACAGCAAGCAGACCCCCAGCTTATCTTTAAGTGAGGAGCTAGACTACAGAGATGTCTGCCAGGAGTGTGGGAGCACAAACAAGTCAGAGTGTGAGCATCCTCAATTTACAGGCATGAGGCGTGGCCCCTATGCTAGTCATATGTATGACCACATAAATTATCCAACAAACGCTTCATCAGATTCACCCTATCTGAACACTCTGAGAACTTGTGCTAGTTTTTCATTTAACAATGTTGATGATGGGGATGCAACCCCAATGGAAATTAGTGCTACTGTAACAGAAAGATGTGATCCCATGGATGAAACTCTGGACAACAGCATCTCAAATTTTGGAAGTGAGAGTTTAAGGGGACTAAGTGTTTTGGATGCAGACAGTAAGTTCAGTTCCAGTAGTAGGTCACAGGTCAGTAATGTTTCTCATAGCATCAGTGGAAGTGAACATAGCTGTACTAGTACTAGTTCTAGCTCCAGTGGGTCCGGATCAACGGGTTCCTCAACTGTCTCCAGTAGTAGTTCATGTTACAGCCCAAACCCGAACGGGCCCAATGGTGACATTGCTAGTGATGTGGAATATAGCCCCAGTTTTAATGGGCCAAATGGAGATGTGGTTGGGTATAGCCCAAATCTTAATGGACTGAATGGTGACATTGCAGATAATATTGTTGAGGCAGACTGGCCTCAGGAAAGTGTAGCTGGTTTTCTTCCTGTTGTCCCCATCAGTGAGATTGTAGCTGACAGCCCTGAGCTGGATGAGCCTATTGTAAATATTGTTGAGAATGTTTGGGATGAAAACAGTGATGATGTGGGGGTAGTGGTCACAGCTGGGGAGGGTGAAGGCAGCAGCAATGAGGTAGCTGTGTTAGATGAGGAAGAGGATCAAGCCCTTCCTGGACCACTCGCTAATGTTGGACACATGAATGGGGACCATAATGTTGTACAGCACTGGGACAATGACAATCAAGATGCCAATATTGATGCTCCGGTTGGCAGTGCTCACCCTCCAGGCTTGTCAGCTGACAGTAGTGGCACCACAGTTGCTGGGAATACTGACAATGGTCTCTGAAAATACATTTGTATAAATGGCAGTGAGGGGAAGATTTTTAAAAGTATCACTTGCAAATGTGATTGACAATGGACCAAGAAATTTGTGCTACCTACATGAATTTCTTAAATGTTATGGTAAAAAAATATGCAGTGGAAGGCAAAACACATTTTTGTTATGAGCTCTGTATAAATATTATTTGTTTGTCCTTTTTGTGTCATTCTCCTTCATTATTAACTGTTATAACAGGTATGAACACAAATCACATTACACAATTTTTGTTAATGAACTTAATGTATAATCGTATAATATAAAAGAACAGGATTTTTATTTTATTGCAATTAGAATGTGAATTTTTTTTTAAAATAACGTGAAGACTGACAATACTGACTTAGTTTCATCTGTTGTCTTTAATTATTTTGAAGTATGGAGACGAAAGCTCACATTAAATTCAACCAAACTTTAAAAATGATCAACTCACTTTTGTTACATGACTGGATGTAAATATCTTTTCAAAGAGCAAAGTTTTTCTCATTTTTTTTCCAGCCAAACATGATTGGGGCATTATTGGGCAATGTTGTATGTTACTATTGAACTTCACAAATATTATGGCTTTATAATACTTGCAATGGCAAGAAATTTGAGCATGGTGTTGAAGGATTAGGAAGATTTGTGTGTGAATTAAGTTTTTTTTTCTTTTAAAAGCTACCTAAAGATACATCAACTGTAATATCACAACAAAATATATAATCAAGACCTAATATTACTGGTAGTAATCAATAAGGTTATACATTTTTTAAAATAAAAAAGCTGTATGTGATGTATGCAAAGAAAACTTTCTCTTTACAAGTTTTGACACTAAAAATGAAAGGATTGAATATTTAGGTATCACTTCAAAACGTTGGAATTTTAGAATGAACTTCTAAACAGGTAATGATGTATTGTAGTGGGTGGAGGGAAAAAAATTAGGAATACCAGCATGAATGGCTTGATTAAAATTAAGCATTTTTAAATTAAAAAGTGTTGTTGATAGTCGATCCCTTTTTGACAGAATCCTTGTAAGTATTGTCTATATTAGCCATAAAAATGTTTAATACTAAACACTCCTAATGTAGCTGAATTTAGTGACTGTTGTTTTGAAAAAATTATAGATTTGATTTAAAAAGCATACCAGACAGTACAATAGTCACTTCACAAATTTCAAAGTAGATCCAAGAATAAATATTACTTACTTTAAGTATAGTACATGTTTAAATCAGACTGAGGCATAGTTTAGCATATAAGTTCAATTAACAAATTAAAGTGAATGCTTCTCTGATAATAAATTAAGAGAAACCATATTACTTTTGTAGTCATTTCAGCAGTAAAAGCCTTACATACTACATTCTTTTTTAATTGTTTTAAATGGAGACAGCTCAGCTTTAGAAAATGTACAGGCTCAAATTGTTTGCCACTGATTTTATTTAAGAACCTTTTTCTTTTATGTGTTGACAGTCGTTGACTTTCTTGGGACAAATCTAGAGATAATTATATTGATCAAAATTTTTGGCTAATCAGATCAACAGTCTTACCACAATTTGATCTATATTTTTTTTTCTGTTCAGTTTTTCTTTCGAGAAATGTATGTTCAACTAACATATAGGGCGTTGTGTTGAAGATACATTAATCATTAAGAGAGTTTAGTCTTTATCTTTTTAAATATGACATACTACCATTGAGATCTGTTGCATATGAATGGAAAACGCATTTTATTTTTTATTAAGCAATTTACATTCGAATTACACAATTGATGATACTATATTGAATATTTCAATACTCTTTCACTGGAACTCTCTCAAAGCAAAAGATCCTATATAATAATGTTAATATTTTACTTCTTAGTGGAACATCATGTGTCAACAGATTTCTGTGTACTGGACAAGTCATAGAAAATAAATGTGAAGAAAAATTTGCTTGATGAACTTTGACCTACTGCCAAGGTGCAGTCAGTGTGAATGTAATGTCAGATCTGTAGAAAGAAACAACTGCATTTACTGTCTACCCAGAAACAATTGTGTTTTTAGTATGCATGAAAATGTGTTCTAAGAAAAACTGTTGTTGTATTTGGGATGGAAAGAAGTGTACTGGGATATAGCAGGTTGACAAGAATGCATATAATTGATGGTGATTTTGTTAAGCTTAATAAAGTGTCTGTTAACTCAAAATGCTATTATTATTTTGTCCTAAAGCACTGTGATTATCTCAAATTTCTTGCTCTGCAATGCATTGGCAAGATATTTTTGTACTCTTTCATCCCTCAGTCATAATTTGTTTTCTGCCCTTCTATAAATTCTTATAAATGTTTATAATGTGCCATGGGCTGCGTGTAACACATTGCATCAACATACCTTGTATTTTAATCATTGAACAAAACAACTCTTTGACTTCATCACTTATCTTTAGCCTTGTTAAAATCATTTCTTTCAACAGTTTTGTCCATATGAATATTTCAGATGTTCTGTAGTAAACGAGATATAGGATGATGCAAGTTAATACATGCCATAAAAAGGATAAAATGCATTCTTAAAAAGTATTTTGACATAAAAAATCTCCATCAACATCCAAAGTCTGTACTGGCATATTCCATTGTTAGTTTTTTGTTGTTTTTTTATACGAATTTTTAAACAGGTTTGTAATAAGTTAATAAGCATATAAGAAGAATAGAGGGTAAAGAACCAAACTGAATATGTTCACCACATATACCTTTTGTTGATAAACAAACAAACAAAACCTGTTCTATTTTTAAAAATATTTATATATAAGTAAGAGAGATTAATTCAGTTTTTGATAAATATTGTTCAATATATTATAAGGTAGATTTACTTGGAACTGTTTGTAAAAAAAAAAGTATCCTACTCTTTTTAACTGGGTTAGTTCACAATGACAGTGTTGTGATGCGGTTTGCCATTAACTACCAGATTCTATTATTTCAACCATCTTTACTATCAATTTACTTTTTGACAATGTCAGCAGATTGAAAGTATTTGTCTAATGTCTTTAGTGTTTTTTGTTTTATTGTAATTGTAAGTGAAATGATGCTGTATCTCAAAACTGATCCTGAAAATTGACTCAACTGAGATGCTCGGGCCACCAAGCAAATAGATAGGATTAGATTGCTCAATCCTTTTTAACTTCCAATAACAAATAATAAGATTTAAAAAAATTTCTTACCAGGTTTTAAAAATGTTTTCATTATAAAATGACATTATTTGACCCTTGGCTACTGAAAAGAAGATAGAATCTGTTAAATCTTTTTGTTTTAAAGTGCACCTAGAATTTTTTGTTTCAATAATGAATCTTTTGTTAGATTGTATTATGTAAACCAGGCATTATTTGTCATCATGGATATGTTTGTGATGTGCATAATGAGAAAGAGAAATGATCGTTATAATAAATTAAACAGAGGACTTGTAAGCAGAAGTATTTATAAATATGGTTCATGAAAGTGGTCTTAAAAATATTTTCTTACCTGGGCCTTTATGTGTCCCATTACCCACCCATGAGAACTATAAGTACTGAGAGCTATTACTTGTTCCCAATTTTAAAAAAAATGTAGTAATTTTTCCATAATATTAATAATTAAGTATTTTAAAATAAATATTACACTAGTGTGGTTAAAAACTTTAAAAATTTCATTATTTTTTTTTCTAAAGATTTATTTGCAGCAACAGCCTTTGCAATGTTGCTGTTTTTCCCCCCGCCTTTGACTTATTCTTTAAGTGATCTTATAGTGATGACTATAATTTAAAAATATAAATGGTATACATTTAAAAAAAAACTATGCATCACAGCAAAGTTACAGCTGTGACAGTTCAGAGATACTGTTTAAAAATGTCTTTGTTAGGGAATAAACTCTTCTTAAACAATTTAGATCAAATATGATTATTTTTTAAAATCATAGTATCTATTCCCACATGACTGATGATTACTACCAAACAACAGATCAACTTGTTTACAAATTTGTGGTGTAACTATGAAATTGTTGCAGTGTTCACGTGGAAAAAACAAAACTTGCATTTTTTTAAACTACTAACAAAATAAATTCCCCACAGCCTTTCATGTTCTTATCTTTCATATTTCTGGGTTTTTAAAAAAACTCTTTTTGCAAAAAAATGACTTTGCAATTTATTAATGTAATATGTACTAAGAATCAATGAATATTGAATAAAATATGTATTAAATGTTCCATTATGATGTTGTTAAAGTGAAATGTTGTATGAAATAGCAAGGTCGTTAATAAATGTACTCTCTTAATTTTGGCCCTTAAAAACCTGCCATATCTGCACAGTTTATGAATTACATATTTGTAACAAAATCGGGGTGCATAGGATTTCTGTGGAGATTGCAATAATTATTAATAACCTATACGAAATCTTCACAATATGCTTCAGTTGGTGGTGTAATTTATAATTGCATATTGCCTGCATATTGAGGGAATTCTGGTGTTAAGCTTAAACAGAATAAAATTGGGTAACATGATGCCTGTTGACACATTTGACAAAGGTCACCACCAAAACCATGATTTATGTTATCTAAATTGTTTAAATATCTTGGAGAAAAACTCAGTTCTAAAAACATGTTCTAATTTTAATGTCGTCATGTTTTATGTGTTTTCTATCCTGATAAAGATACTAAACGCTCTTTCAAAATAATTGTTGCCATAACAAAGACATGAAAAAGCAAAATAACTCATGGATTCGTTTAATTATGAAGACATTTAATAATGAGGGCAGCTATATGACTTGAGAAACAACACCAAATAAAAGACACAAGATTATGCCCGTTACAAGTTTCCACAAATGTGTTAGTACTAGTACTTCAAAATCCCTAAACAAGTTATTCCAGAAAACTGTCACCCTCAATCAATAATGGTCTCGTTTCCAGAAAATTACTTTTTTTTCAGAATTCAACAATTTGTTTTTTTTTGTTTCTCAATTGTGGAGCTGGACACTGCTTACAGTGATTTTAGCTTTTGCGCTTACTTCAATGAAATATTGAATCAATGTTTATATTTTTACTACTATTCTAAAAACAGGGTGGGGGAGGGGTGTTTCGTTACAATTAGTACCTTACATTCTTCTTTGCAACTTCCTCACTTGCACCCCGCCCTTCCCCCCTTATAAACTGACATACTTTCAGAACAGTGAAGAATGTCCCATCTAACTTGTGAAGAAGAAAGTCAAGATAATAGTACCATGATAACTAATACCAGTTAAACTGATGACATTATCTGACCAACTAAGAAGCCTACTGTTATAGAGGCATCCTTTCCCACACTTTTCAAATTGTATACAACCCGAGTTATCAATCAGATACAGATAACAATTATGTGTTAAATTTAATATTGGCAGATTATTAGACGAACAATGAGGGTGCATGTCAGCTGCCCTTACCAGAGAGAATGACCAGAAAAACCATAAAAAATCTGTTATCATACTTAGTTGTTGTAAAAGCAGCATGTCTTCCATTAAGGGAAAGGAAACTGTAATGAAATACACTGATCAAATGTAAAACATTATGGCCCATCAGTGCTAAATTAGTCAAAATAGCAAATGGATTTAATACAGTGATGAGCAAAAAATAATTTACAAATATATGTAATACCCTGAACAAACTGTCGCAATCTGTTTCTCTAAGAATACTTTTGATAAATTTATTTATAGAATTAACCACAGTACATCAATCACATAACCATCGATATAACCACTGATAGCAAAATGGATAAAAAGACATTTTTGGACATAAATCCAATGTAAATAAATCATTACAGTAAATACATTACTAGTTCAAAATTTCATCATCAGGTCCCATAGTCCTTCGACCATTGGGGCGCCACAGATGACATGTACACTATTCTTCTCCATTCCCCTCGGTCTTCTGCCCTACGCATAGCATCGCATAGTTCAAAATTGATTAAAGTTAAAAGATAATGTTTTAAAAATATTAATTTATACTTAATGTCATTACATTATTAAAGTCCTTAGCCTTTAGTTCACTCAGACATTTCCAAAAGTAATTCTAAAAAGTGTTGCTAGGATGACAAACTTCTTCATAATGGTGAAACAACAAAATAATTTTTTTTTTAAACAAAATTTAAAAAACTGTTAAGTAATAGATGGATTTAATAATTTATTCTGCAGATCCATTTTTTAAAAGACAGATTCATCAATCTAGCACTATCCAAACAAAGCAACTACTAGAGGATTTCCTTTAGCTCAGATACATAATGCAGCATCCAGCCATCTTTATTACTTTAGCTTATCAACAGCAGTTCAACTGTTTGCTTGAAAATGACGTGTCTTAGTACTATTGCTGTTTGTGTTTTTTTTAAAAAGAAACAAAAAAAAAAAAAAAAAAACTAACTCTCTATGACCTGAGAAGTGATGTAAAACAAACAAGAAAAGCAAAATTATAATGTATTAATCAAATTAATGTAATGAAATAAGCCTGAATTTTATGATGAATAAAGGAGAGAAGACACATGTCTACGTGATTTAATGATATATTATATAGACCCGTGTTAATTAAAAACAGCAGACTGAACAAAACCCATAGTTTCTGACTGCTCAGAATAATTTGTAATGTTTAAAAAGCATGTTAAAATTTAAAAAAAAATATTTTTTTTACAGTAACATTTTAAGGCATTATTTTCAAACACATTAAAACAATAATCCTTTTTTAACAATATACATAAGCCTGAATGCCCTTTAGTCTGCAAATGTAAATATTGGATGCAAGTCAAAAACAGCAAATATATGAGTGTATTTATTAATAATTGTTTACAGTTGGTCTTTTAACTATTCTAACCCACACTTTATTGTATATGTTAAAAAAAAAAAAAAAAAAATGCAAATCTAATAATAATCCACAATAATTATTTCACAATACTGAATCCAGAAGGTCTTAATCTAGTACATTCAAAACCTGTTTATTGTCTAGTATTAAAGATTGCAATTAAAAAAAAGGCATTCCACTGATTTGTTTAAATACAATGTACTTCAAATTGATTAACAGGTTAAGGATACAGGATTGCATGTTGTCTCAAATATTCACCCAAGAGTTATATATTTTAAAACATCTTTTTGGTCTGTATTTTAAACAGATACAGTGAATCACAAAACAAGTGATTCAGATATGCTATAAAAGGTTGATCTAAGTTACCAGAAGGATTGAATATGCATAACAAGAGATATACGCAAACCAGTGGTGACAGATCACATGCCTTGACTGGGGGGACCAATGGAGATTCTGGATGGTAAAGCCTTATAGCCATAGATATCATATCCCCACAACACATACAGATAAATTGTTATGATTAAATAAGAAATGAAATTCAAAGGAAAAAATAAAAAAAGAGGAAGAGACTCAGATACAGTATATGATTTATGAATAGAAATCTAAGGAAATATGTATATATGAATATAAATGATGTATGTGGACACTTATTATATGGAGACACAAATGTATATAAATATTTACAATTAAATGACATATTTAGAGGCTAAGTAAAAATGGCAATGACAAGCCAAGGGGTATAGATAAAGATATTGCACACCCTTGAACATACATCTAAATTGCACACATATTATGCAATTACTTTTTTTTCTGAGGGATTAAATTCATGAGGAGTGAATCAGAACCTGGTTATGCTTACCAAGGAAGTGTCCTTACTCAACAATTTAAATATTTATTTTTTAAAAAAAATTAATATTAAATTCAGACTTATCAATGAACAAGTGCATCAGAAATATTTGATGCCAGTATTTATTTTTTGGGGGGTAAAAAATGTTTTATAAAAACAAAATTGTCTTTTAGTGAGTCACTAATTAGGTGTGTTGAGTAATACAAATCTGAAGTTGGCATAATGAAAATCTTACTTCTCTTGTGGACAACAATATAAAAATTGTTGGCAGTCCAAGTTTGGGAATGAATAAACACTGAAGTGTTGCTTAGAATATCCCAGCTGAAGAAATTTATTGTAGCTGTTGTATAAGCATTATATATGACTCTCTTGAAAACAAAAGATATCTTAACAAGCCTATAATCTTCATAGAACAAAGTACTTTAAACGTTGCTTTTGTTATCACCTAACCACCTCACACATTTTACAGTTTTTATTACAATATAAGGTGATTTATTGATGCTCTTTAGGGTAACCACTAAAAAAAAGCACCGCACAAAACTGAAATATGGTGCTTGTCCATGCTGTAATATATATTTTAAATGCTAATTTGCAGTTAATAGTTAGCTCCTGGAAAGATTTTAAGGACAAAAATAATACTTGGTGGTAAAGACATCTTACACACTGTTACTGCTATAAAAACTCTACATTTCTCCATAATTTGCAATAATTCACCCTTGCATTATTTTGTCCCAAAATTTCATTTGAATGAACAATTCTTGTTAAATTTGTGATTTAGGCAGTACACCTAGCTAGTTCCCCAATGACAACAAATTTCTATATTGTCTTACTTAAACTGAGTTTCTTTCTTTAGAATATTTAAAACAGTCAAACTATTATAATGAGGAGTAATGAAGATATTTTTTCCCTGATGGTTTGTGCAATGAATTTAACTATTTAAATAAATTTTTAAGAACATTATTTTCCAGACATTAAGATAAGAAAATGTATTTGAAAATTAAATGAAGAATGTGTGTCAGATCCCTGAGAGAAATTCAAATTCTAAAATTTTGTTTGTGTGATGATGAATAGCTAGGAGATATATAGTTTGTAAATATTTATTTTGAGATTTAAATAGTCTCCACAAAAAAATCAAAGTGTATATGAATTTAACATTTATAGATGTACAAAAAAAATTAAAGTAGGAGTCTCCTGTGCATGAATAACACAACAGACAAAAAAAAGTGATACACTTTAGAAAAAAAAAATCTTTACAGTTAAAAAATAAAAAAATATTGTAAAAAAAAATAAAATATTTAAAAAATCACATACACGTTTTAATCTTCTGATTAAAAAAATTTTACAATGAATTTATAGTTAAAATAGAATTATGCATAATATAATTACTGTAATAAATGAATGCTTTTACTTCACATACTATTAATTGTTTTTTACAGCTAAACAATGTACTGACAGTTTTAAAAAAAACAATATCTGAGGAAGAAATGTACAGAATGATAATAAAAATTACATGAACTTCAGATTAACCACCACCAGCTCTTTATTAACAGAAATTGTTCATAGTAGCTACTTAATGTTAAGCTTCAGAATAAAATAATACATCAGCTTTCTACACAATGGTGTACATCTCATTCATAGGTTAATCTGATCTCATTCTCAAGTTAAGCTCACTCTCAAGTACATTAGTTTTTGTTTAGCTTAAAAATATTATAATTTAACAAATTAATTAACTTTTGGTAAACATCTACTAACATGTAGTTGTTTTAAAAATACTGGCCAGAAGTGAATATCCCAAGTACAGCCCAAACCTTTGAACAAAAATCCACTCTGCATCATTTCTTTAGCAGAAATTGCAAATACATTCAGTCAAATATTTTGGAATTTGTTGAGCATTCGTTCTGTTAGTTGTAGGGATACACACATGTAAAATTAAACAAATGATGGATCATTTAGTAAGTAGTTCATTAAATCATTTTAAAATGACAAATCAAGTAAGGGTAGAACAAATATGCATTGTGTAATCATAAACAATAAGATATACACTGTTATCATTACTTTCTACTTATGAGGTAGTCCATTCCATCAAATGAGGCCATAGATGATACTTGGAATAAATACAATTTTTTTTTTTTAAATGTAACACAAAGAAACAAAGATTAACAGCATAGTTGACACTCAGCATTTTATTTTTTTGGTTTAACAAAAAAATTTTTTTAAAAATGATATAATGTTTTGCTAATGCTCCGCTTCTAAACACAACTTGTCTTCATTTCATTTTTAGGTACAAGGAAGTATATCTAGTAGTAATATGCTCATAAACTAAAAGGATATGTCAATTGTATTTGTTTTTTTAATTCATTAAAAAGATTCACAGCACATGAAACAAAGATAAATATAGAAACAAAGCTAAACATATGCATCAGAATTTCCATTGACATGCTATTTTATAATAAATGAAGTTGAAAATAGAAAATATTGTTAGATATTTGTAAATTCATCAAGGTAAATGATACATGGACAAAAAAAATTATGTCTTTTATTTTAAAAAAATCTTCTTTGAAATTGGGGAATCAACAAGAATATATGAAATGGAATCAGAGGTAGAAGACAGCAATGAGGAAATGGAGATGCTTTTATTATAACAACAATAATGGATAGGGGGTCAATAAATGTACATTTAATAAGAAATGCACTGCACACATAGTAATCTCGGTTTGTGCAAACTGGAAAACAGAATTTGACTGGTAAAATTTTTTATTAAATACAAGCACAGCTCATGATGTGTAAAGTACTTAATAGTATCAGTTTAATTTCACCATCTTAAAATTTGATATCATGAAAATTTTGTTTAAAAAAAACAATCACTGAACATGAACATCATGATTAACATAAACCAAATCTTGCTTAAAATAATTATTACAAATAGATAGGCCTATAATAGGTCAACAATTAGGCTTTTCAAATTAAAAATTACATCTTCCATGTTTTTATATTATATGCTCCACAGGGAACGGTAATTTATGATTTAGTAATACAATTTTGAATGAGTTTTATCTTTCAACTCAATCAGTAATCTTTAAAAGCATATAATTTCATAGTATTCTTTTTATTCAAGGAATCTTGCTGATGTTTTAATTAGGCTGGCAAAAAGCAATGCCAACATAGGAATTTCAGAAATCTCTAACTATTACTTGGCAAAATTTCATTGGAAGTCCCTAATGGAAGGGGAAGCACAAGTATTTAGGAGTTTTAAAATACAATACTCTGGTAGAATCTTACATAAAATTAATATTTCTCAATGTAAAGCTGGTAGAGAACTATTTAAATCAGTATTTCTCTACCAATAGCTGTAGAGAATTATTTAAATCAGTATTTCTCTACCAATAGCTGTAGAGAACTATTTAAATCAGTATTTCTCTACCAATAGCTGTAGAGAATTATTTAAATTAGTATTTCTCTACCGATAGCTGTAGAGAACTATTTAAATCAGTATTTCTCTACCAATAGCTGTAGAGAATTATTTAAAAGTAATATTTCTCTATGTAAAGCTGGTAGCCAATTATTATTTATAATTACCCAAACTCTTACCTCTTATTAAAACTGAATTCCTAAATAATGGAAAATATAAAAAGTTAAATGTTTAAGTTTAAACAGTAGTTTCTAGAAAATATATAATGTAAATATTATGAGACTTCTTTTGTTATCATTGTCAAATTCAAATGTAACTGCTATTGTCTAAGCCTGTAAATAATTATATCACATGATTTGTTGAGGTTTGGAAAATAAATCTAGAAAATCTGTCCTTATGTTACATTTCATTTTGAAGACCAGGACTGTCCATCTGGTGGTCCAGGTGGTGGCGCATGAGGCCATTTAGCAGCATATTTTGAGGCAGTTTTTAAAAATATAAAGACGTTCAGGACTCCCTTAAACATAATTATGGTGTAAAGTTATATGTATTATTTGCTAAAGATCAATTATTATGATTAATAAAATATGTATTATAACATTTAATTCAGCTGAAAATAGAGAATATTGTAAACAGAGAACAGACAGATTTTCTGTTTTGGTAACCCCACTGAAAAAAAACCCCCACTCAAAATGTTTATGGGCCTGATTTCCCTTTGTGAAAACACAAGCTAAATTTAAGTTGAACAGCACTGATGTAGATAGACAATGGAAAAATGGTACTTTTCATTAAATATTCAACAGAATCCATTTTAGAGGGTTCGAGAACACAGAATAAGCATATTTTGATGACAATAGAATCAGATTTCACACAAGCTCTCTATTCACTGGATTAGTGTGGCAATGTCTGGGACTGGGCTCCCTCTCATCACTTAAAGTTATGAGACCATGGTTTTATTATATGAAAATATTATAATTTTCCCGATGGAGTTGATCAGAACATAACTTTGATATTAGCTGTTCAGAATGTCAATAAGAGAGCACCTTTTGTTCAGCTTATTTACTAGTATGCTGCCTTTAAATGCGTCAGGCTGTAATCCCTGAATATTTAAATAAACTTTGTGTCAAAATTGAGGATTTAATGGCTGTGTCCCTGAAAATTTGAAGACTCAATAAGAAATAATTAATATAAAGCAATGCACAAAATAAGCAAAATATTAAAAAAATAAACTATAAATATTTGTGGATCAGTATTCCGTTTCAATAACTCCCTGACTCTGATTGTTAAATATGATCATTATCAAATGGATAGGGTTAAAATGTTTCAAGTTGAAAGCTAACTTAGGGAAAATGTTCACTTACAGACATGTGAATAAACTGTCAGGTAGTAAATGCAAAGCCTTAATTGCATATGGAAAAAATCACCATATCCTGACTCAAGCACTAAAATGATAACACACAATAAATATATATATATATACTCGGTACAGCATTGAAAATAATTTTCTCTAACTTCCAACACAAGGTAAGGCTGGAAACAAAACTCTCCATTTCCCCTTTTCATCAGCCTCATGCCAAACTAAACATGACTGAAAACACAGAGTGAAATATGCATGCCTCTGTTAAGTATGAAACTACTGCAGTTGCGTCGAAATATTGAATTTGTGTTTGTATTTCACAGGAAGTAAATTCCTTTTAAATGCTCATAGGACTGTTTCAGTGATGATTCATTTTCACAACCTGCAATGGATCATCATCCTGGCAGAATTCATTCCAAAACAATGGTAAGGTGGGACCAAAAAATGACTCTTTTTTAACTGAACATCGGAGTTTACCCAATAGACAAAGTTGCTGTAATATAAACATCTTCATACATTTGAACTCACACTCAGAGCTGTAGTGGGAGGTATATAGATAGGTTGGGCGGACTATTTTGTTTAAAAAAGAATCATGCATACTCTCTATTCTTTTGGAGGGCACAAAAAAAGGTGGCCTTAATTTTGTTAGGCCAGCACTCTCTCTGTCAAGTCCACTGCTTGATGGCACGGTTTATCACCTTATTCAATGTCAGTTTCATGGCAAGCTGCATTATTTAAATTCCCTTATAAAATTACTGATATTTGTGCCGTTTATAAAATACATGAGGTAGAATGTAGTTTTTACAACCAATGTCAAAGCATTTTTTTTTTAATTAAAAAGAATTAGCTCAAAGTAATTATGTGACTCAAAGCCGACAGCCAGGTTCATTATAGTTGTAATGCTCATGCAGTACTGCTTGATGATATATGACTATACAACAAATCACCTTTTTCATAATTTTTTTGCTTATAACCAACCAGATAGAAATCAGAAAAAAATTATTTTGAAATTTGTTTTGACTCTGGGTTGCAGTTTAGTATATTAACAGCAGGCCAAAACTGTACAACTTCAGTCAGTTAGGCTCAGCGACTGCAATACAAGAAAATTAAAGATTTAAATGAGATGAAATTGAAATTAAACTTAGGCTCTCCATGTCATCTCATTTCATTCACAAGGAAGGTGTACACAACTAGAGTGGATGGAGACTTCATAAAAATGTGTGTTTTTTTACCAGTTCTAGTGACTTTGCACAGCAATAGGGTATTGTACAAATCAATTTTTGATCCCCTACAAAATTTTCTCATAAGAAGAGCTTAAAATTTATTTTCTTTAAATTTTAATTTCCGCCATGGGTTCTAGAAATGTACACTGTTTTAGTAAGAGATTTTAAACTGTCTTGTCGATATTTTGACAGACCATCGCATCACATCTAACTTATCTCCAGGATCTGATGAAATGCTTGAAGACCTCAATGCATCATCTGATCAGGGCGGTGTTGCTGGTTCACAAAATGCAGGTGGAAATCATTTCTGTCGGCACAGATCTTGTGACAAATGCTGCACTGCCAGGGACTCATCTCCCCGTGAAGGGACTTGTGCAGAAAGTAAAGGCCCCGCTCTTCAAAGCTGATGCGGCAGTGCTGGCAGCGGTACAGGCGTCCTTGAGATTCATAGTAGATTAGTAAGTCTTCCAGGGAGGGAAGTTCACCAGGGAGATTGGTGTTATTGTATTGTGTACCAATTTCCCTTGTTATCTATAAGATGGAAAGAAATTGTAAGATATGATTTTACCACATTATGTGAGGGAACTTTCAAAAGTAATGAATTTTTAAAAAATTACTTTCCTCTATAGCAATTTGTAAAAGCAATAATTGCTAGACATCATAAGATTGTTGGACTGTGATAAAGCTTTCAAGTAGATTAATGATACACAAACAATTTGTGTACATAAAACAACATAGTAAGCTATGCACAGAATACTAATGCAAACATTTTGGCAAATGCCTTCTTCAGTACAACAAAAATATTCATATAAGTATAAATTAGATTATATATTATGTAAATTTAATTTATACTTAAGAATATTTTTGTTGTACTATATTATATATATGTATCCTACCTAAAAATAAAAGAAAACAAAAGTAGGTAGGACACATTTATATAATATGTAAATTCAATTTATACTTGTATCAATGTTTTTTGTTGTACTGAAGGCAATTGCCAAAACTTTTGCATTTGCTTTCTGTTTAACCGTAATTAATACTTAACCTATAATGTTTTATTAACACAAATTATTTATGTCTCATTAATCTGCTATACATCGCATACCTTAGGTTTTGAGATATTGACATGTAGCTCAGGAATTTCTTGCGACCTCTGAACTAGGCCTTGGAGAGTAGAGAAAAACTCAGAGAGGTTACTGGTTGAATCTGCAATAGATCGAACATGCTCTGAGTTGGGACCTCCATGTCTCATTGATCCCATAGGGTTCATGGAATTCATGGAGTTAGCTCTGCGGTTAGGAGGTAGAAATCTCGGACTACTGTGGAACTTGTTGGCAAGAGAGTCTAGGCCAGGAATCGGAGAAGCATCTTTGCGCCCAGTAGCCATTGAGAGTGGGCTCCCTTGCTCTGGCTCAGATGGGTTTGAGTATGATCGGGCCAGAGTTGTAGAGAATGGAGGTAGGCGGCTCTGTCCACGTGAAGAGTTGCCTATGGTAGAGCTTGGAGATCCATGATTGAAATGATGGTGGTCCCTGGAGGATGGTGAGGCAGGGGGGAAATGATGGTGGGATGGCTCAGGGGGGAACCTGACACTCCCTGGAGATAAGGGCTCCTGCTTGACCTGCTGTGTTCCATCTCCCCCGTGATGACCTTGACCTCTGCTGGCCAACTGTGAACAAATGGTATCAATTCTACGCATGGCGTCAGAGTCCATTGTCAAAGACATGTGCCCCGGAGACTTGTCCGGTGAAGTCAGAGTAGGGCTGGGCAATGACATAACAACCTGCAAGCAAAACCAATCAAGTATTGAACATCTATTACTTGGATGAAACATCCCATACTGTGAATTATAGGTTTAAATTTAATGTTTTTTTTAAATAAAACACAATGAATAATGTTCAAAGTATTTTTTCCTAAAATCACAGTGTATTTACAATTAGTTAAATTCTTCTGTCTAGAGTGGTTCAAATGCCTTTAAAACCACTTCTCTCATTACAATGAACACATCTAAATTTTTAATTAAACAATTTGAGTCCCTTATTTGTTAAACATCTACTCTGTGCTGATCGGTTGGGCCAGTTTGCAGTAGTCGCTCAGAATATGTACAGCTTCCAGATCTTTTGGATATGTTCTTTTTTATTTTAATATTTTATTTGTTTTGTTCTCAGAGGAAGACTGTTTGCTGAAAAAATTCATTGTTTTGTTCTGTCTATTTTCAGTTTTCCACTGCTTTGTTTTTTGTTTTTTTTATTGCTCATCTGCTGAAACCTCACAAATGATTTAAAATGCATTGATGTTCAAATGTCTGGTTTTAAAACCATCTTATATACCTCTTAACTGGGTACATTAAAAACTGAAACCAGTATAAATTTTTGAACTACCAACTTATAGGTTTGAAAAAAATTAGAGATGAGGAGTAATAAATTACTTGAGAAGGGGGATCGCCGCTGTCACTATCAAAGCTGGATGAATGTCTGCGAGTGTCATAGGTGAGTAACTTATGGTTTTCCTGTAGATGCTGGTTCAATGCTTCAACATTGGTAGCAGTGAATGGACACTGGCTGTTTGAAGACAAGGTGTATAAGTTAGATTTCATTATGTAAGAAAATTTAGATTACCATTTGTGAAATTAGTATGGAACAGCAAAAGTTGATAATCAAAGAAATGATAGTGAAAAAACTTCTTTCTCAAATATTTATTTTTAACCCTTCTGGTACCGACCTACTTTTTGCTCTAATAGCCTCTCAGTACCGGTTATTAATTTCCTATCTATCCCCTGTGGCCCAGACATTATTTTGAAAGGAGCCAAAATTTGATAGTTTACAGACCAGCACAAAAAAATTCATAATCGGTTGATTTTCATAATTTAAAAGGCAAAATAAAATTCGACTATTCGCCTAGCGAATAACATTCTTCTCGAAACTATTGTGAAAGGTTTTATCCTCGTTTTTGTTTTTATATTAGATACCCCTCTATGTTGCGTAAGTCGTCATCAATAGCGATAGGTAGCGCCATGGAAACAACAAAATTCAGATCCGCACAGAAAATTCAGTAATTGGTAGATTTTCATAATTTAAAAAGCAAAATAAAATTTGACTATTCCCCTAACGAATAAATATTCTGCCCGAGACTATGGTAAAAGGTTATATCCTCGTTTTGGTATTTATATTGACATCCCTCTATGTTGCGTAAGTCGTCATTAATTCCGCTAGGTGGCGCCACGGAAACAACAAATTCAGATTAATTTTAAGTTAATACAAAAACTTGAGTAATTGGTTTATTTTCATAATTTAAAAAGCCAAATAAAATTCAACTATTCCCCTAACGAATAAACATTCTGCTCCAGATTAAGGTGAAAGGTTATAGCCTCGTTTTTTGTGTTTATATTAGATACCCCTCTATGTGGCAAATAGACGCGCTTGGGCCGCAGGGAAAAAAATCGGCTGGTGAAAAAAGACGCGCTTGGGCCGCAGGGAATACCGGAAGTCACTGCAAAAAGACGCGCTGGGTACTGGAAGGGTTAATAGCCTCTCAACATTTTTTTATGTGCCGTTAATCCATTTTGGTGATATGCTTCAGCACTTA
Source organism: Omphiscola glabra (assembly GCA_964017045.1). Lineage (NCBI taxonomy): Eukaryota > Metazoa > Mollusca > Gastropoda > Lymnaeidae > Omphiscola > Omphiscola glabra. The sequence continues at coordinate 26,286,570 of OZ024805.1, forward strand.
ACTTTGTAATGGTTCTTGCTTTTTTTTTTTTAAATATATGATTGACAACTCCCGGCTGTTGTGATTTCACTGGTGAAATAGAACTATTATTTTCTTTCAAATAACTAGTAAAGCTAAGATTTTCCTGAAAAGATAGAAGAATCAGACCACCAACTATTTCATTCCTTTCTATTGAAATTTGTAAATAATTTGTTGAGGACAGATAGAATTAAGTTCTTAATTTTTTTATACTTCCAAGACATTATTTTTTAAATTTTTTTTCCCCAAGAGCTGTATTCTTACATTATTGAAAATATTGATATTCAGGCACTAAGAAATGTGACACTTGGCAGACCAACATTTAGTGTCTCTGGATTTCTAACAAACATATTTTGTTCATTGATAACTTAATGAGGTCGCCATACCTGCAAGACAGTACATTGGCTGTTGGGTGAAGCTTAAGGTGTCTCTGCAACTGCTCATCTCGATCGAAGCGCTTGTTACAGATGTAGCAGCAAAAGGGTTTCATATGAAGGAGGCGATGCTGAAAGAGGTTTGAGCGTGCAGCAAACCTCTTGTCACACAGTGTGCAGGCGTAAGGCTTAATGCCAAAATGGATATTCTGAGGGGGGGGGGGGGGGGGGGGGGAAATGAGATATTTTAATAATATGTTGGTGAGGTGGGGTGTTTTTTTTAAGCAATGGCAAGAGCTTAGAAGTTACATAAGGTGGAGACATAAATATTAATTAATAATAATTATTAATTTTTGTTAATTACCACACACTCGTCATATCCTCTCAAGCATTTTAGCTTAACACAATAGCTTTGAAGTATTTTACACACATACCTGATGCTCCATCAAGATGTTTTTATAACCAAAGCGACGGTGGCAGATATTGCATTCAAAAGGTTTTTTCTTTTCATGTGTCAGCTGAATGTGTCTTGTAATAGCTGCTTTGGAAACCACAACCTGTGATAAGAAAACACACAAGTTGCACATTTACAGAATTTTAAGTTATAAAATAGTAAAACTCAATTTTTTTGTCATTTAAAAATAACTGCCAAACAGTAATTTTAAATGTCAACAGGTTCAAGAAACGGTTAAATTTTGTGCAAGCCTAATGTAAGGTAAAGACAAAATTTAACTGCTGAATTTGTGTTAAATTTTCAAAAATACTGCACAAATAGTCTTCCAGATATCACATATTTTGTTCAACTTACTTTACCACAGAGCGAGCACACGTAACTGTCTCCTTGCCTGGTATATGCAATGGAAGATATGCTTGAGTCACCACGATCATGAGGCTGGTATTCATAAAATATTTCAAGACATTGAATATTATTGATGGTGAAGAATTGATTGACTTTATAAAATCAATGAACTAACTTAAAAGATTATTTTTAAAATAAAACAATGCATGATGTTAATGGTTTTTTTGTAACAGTTAAAGATTTTTTTTATAAGGGTAAACAAAAATTTAAAAAAGAATGCATACATCGGCAGAGCCTTGATGGGAGTGAGATGAGTGCGATGGCCCAGGGGTTGAATGTGAGGACCCATGTGTAGAATTTGATGATGAATGCCTTGAATATATAGGAGTTGATGACAAAGGCAGATGACTGCTCGACCTGTAATCTGAAAGAAATTTTAAAATAATGTATTTAAAACTCTGTGACATGTCTCATAAAAATGAGAAATTAAGAACTTTATTTTAAAAGTTTAACTTATAAATCTCACATTTATAACAATTATTATTAATTTCATTAAATGATTCTTATACATATTTTCAATTAACTGATAATAAAAAATATTTTAAATAACAAAAACTGAAAATTTGTATAATTGGGATGAATCAAATGAATGGTTAAAAATTAAGATCAACAAAAAATTCTTTTTCCACCAATGCATTAGATGAGGAGTCAGCGTCAAAATGTGTGTCATGATTATTAACCTGACATGCTGACATGGTGGGAAGACAGGCCAGAGGGCATGTTATAATTCATAGAATTGTCTGAACCTGGTGAAGCCATAGATACGCCGCTGTTAAGTGTAGCAGTTTGTGGAAGCATGCCAATTAAATCACTGATGCTGCTGCTTCCAGATGCAAGCTGCTGATGAAGCTGCTGCTGCTGTTGCTGTATTGACTGATGCAGCTGTTGTAGATGTTGATCATGCATCAGATCTGGACTCTGGCTGGAACCTGGGTGGGAATGTTGACCTGGTGGACCTGGTCCTGGCATCCCGTGATCAGAAACAGGATAAGAATCCATCCTGCCAGTGATGGGTAGGTGATTTAGATTACCTGTGGTGAAACAGTTCAAATATTAGTTAATCTTTCAATAAAGTTAATACTAATAGTAAGTCATAACATGCTGGCCCTGCCCCATCTAACTTAAATCTTCATGCTGGTTAACGAATCAAGACAAAGAAGAAGAAGACTTTAATAATAGTTACATCTAGTAAAGTGAACCCGAAGGTTGAATTGAGCTCTATGTGTAATTTTTACCAGGGCCCCATTTGTTGTTTTTTTAAGTGCATGCACATTATGCCCTTCCACCAACTACACGCAACAAGCATCTGATAACAACTGAACTAAATTTATCAGAATATTAAATAAATGTCTAAATTGTGGTGCGCAGCATGCAAAAACCTGCAACTGAGACTACACAACTGAGATTCAAATGTCACAAAATGATTACATAGGTTAATATTAAATTATGCTGCATTAATTTGATTCCTGGTTCAATCTTAACAATTTAAATTTGTTTAAGTAAAAGTAAGTAGGCCTACTAGCAGTAGGTACTAAGTGTGACATGTGTCCCTACTGGTTGAATCCCACACACCCACCCCCCACCCCCAAACCACAGTTAAATAATTTTCCTGCAAGTGACACATCATTGCATAGTTATGTGCCCCTTGTTCAACTTTTTGTCTGCTTGAAAATGTAAAAAACATTGCGTAAGGCATAAGCGTTGGGAAATAATGCGGTTCGTGGTTATTTCTTTGTTAAATAGGTTATGTGCTAGATCATTATAAAAAGGGTTGGATGCAGAACAATAATGTGTTTCCAGTTTCTTTATCAAGAAATTTTTAAATAATCTTTATAGATCAACTACGATTAGTCACTTCCTTGTTTTGTCACGTGATATGTGTAAGCCTTCGAGTAGGCTGTCTGCTACACATAACAACACATAACAACGGATAACAGCTGATCAGCCATTATCATTAATTTTTAAGCAAAATGTTTGTCTCCATCAGCGCTTCCCCAATGTTAATTAAAAATTTTACTTTTCAAAATATTCTTGAATACACGTGTTTTTTAAATGACATTAATAAATGTGACAATAATTATAATTCAGTTATGATTAAAGGAAGAAAGTTGTTTGAAGAAAAATTTGTGAGCGACTAGTGTGTTGCAGACAGCCTCCTGGAAGTCTTACTCGAATTTACTCTTATCACATGACAAACCAATCGACTCATCGTAGTCCATTAAAGAAAGTCTACTATTTATTTTCTCGTAAATTATCCATTAGTCATGATTTTCATGAAAACAACCATTTAAAGCATCCAATTATCCAAAAGAATCTGCAAATATATTTTCACCCCACACTCATTTCACATCAACAATATTATTATGCCATAATTATAATTTAAGTTTCAACAAAACAGTGAGCACATGTGTATGATGAATACATTTCCTCCCTGGATATTAATGTTTATTAAATCTTGAAAATAAGAAAAAGCATATGACCTAGGAATGTGAATGAGAGCTCTCTTAGAGTTTTCCCAAAATAATTCACAGGAAAAATAATAAATTTCTTTAGAATTGAATTAAAACCATAAATTTTGTTATTCTAAAAGCTGTAACTTCATCTGGAAAATTCTGTCCACATATTAAACAACAGAATTACATGACATAAAAAATTTATTATTATAATATTATTAGCTAGTGCATCAACTTCAAGCACAGGAAAGTGAACAAGATGATTGTAGCATTGCTTGTGTTGTAATTCTAGAAATAGTACTGAGTTAACTGTTCTGTGATCAGGAGAAGAAGCTATGCACAGTCTCAGTCTGCACAAACACAACTGAGTTTACTTCACTAAAGACTTCAGGCTAGTTTAATGAGGTGGGGTGAAATAAAATACCAAGTAAATGAAGTAAACCTAACTTTCTGATCTAAGAAGTTAGCCCCAGTAGTATTAAAGTAGTAAATTAAGTAAAACTATTGTATAGTGACAGTCTTATTAGTATTAATTAGCCTATAATGATATTCAGCTATTGAGCTTAAGCAAAACATGGTATACCCTTAAAAATAACAAATTTGTAGTTATGGTAATCATTTTGCAAGTCAAGTCACCTCAACGTTTAAATTAAAATATTTTTTAAAGTGGTTGATGCATTCTTTAATCGTTTGCAACTTCACTATTGGTCGGCCATCTTTGAACCGGATGTGTAACTGATTTAGTCAAAATGAAGCGACAGTAAAGGGAAATAAGTCAAAATATGGAAAATGGTGGAAATCACAAAATCCAAGACAGCTTCGCTAGAGAAGTGTCGAGGAATGACAACCCCCACCCCCTTTTTTTTCCCCTCTCTCTCTTCTCCTCCCAGGTCCCTGGACAAGCTGGCTGCTGTTTCAGGGTTTGCTTCTCCTAATGTCCTAAATGAAAGATATCTTGCTGGGTTGACAATCAGCTGTCCCACAGCTAGGCTACGCCTGGTGATACATTAATATTTATAAACCCCGCTACCTACTCCTTGTGTTATGTTGGAGACGCTGTACCGCGACTGTACGCTGTACCGCGATTGTGCGCTTTACTGAGACGTGATAATGTCCTCGCATAGGACGTGGCTTTTGTTATAGACGTAAGATGAAATTAATTTTGAGGACGAAATATATAAAAGTAAAAAAGTAGGGAGGAACATTTTTTAAAGGTATTTACCGGTAATACTTATATGACGTTATTCTTTGAATGGACCTCAGGACCCCACCCTCCCAAGGATTGACAAGGCTACCGCTATTTCAATGGTGTTTTTGATCCATGCCGGAGGATAAGTAAGCAGGGACAGAGCCATTTCAAGTTTCAAAATTTATGGTTTCACATTAACAACAGAACGGGAGAACAAAAATTAATGCCACTTAACCTTTTTATTTTTTTTTAAAAAGGTTGCCTATGCCGGTCTTAAAACATTTTTTTCTGCAGCATATTTCTGTATATTTAAAGAATATGGATTTTAATAGTATAGTATGAGTAATACATAATTAGACGATAGAAATTATTTTTAATTTTTTTTTTTAACAGCAGGATTAATCAATTTAACAATTAGAAGCCTACCTCAGCTTCAATATCTCCTGCTGGTGTGGGAATTCATCGTCTGACATCAAACAACGATTAAATAGACGAATCAAGAAAGATAGTTGTACCATACTTGCCGGGGCCATTAAAGAGCAATAGCTCGGTCCTTTTCAGTGAATGTAATATTTTAGTAATATCATGCAAACTAAACATCATTTAATTGAAGAACTATTTGAAGAAAAATGCTGTTGTAAAAATTAAACAAATTTGGATGATACATTCCACCCACTTCATCACAGATCAGCTCAATCAGGGCAGATTATAGAATACTTTAGATGTCTTGTTGTGTACACATTTGTATAATTATAAAATGTTGTCTTAGTTAAAATATGTAGGCCTATTTATTTATGTGCTGAAAATGAATATGTAAACGCTACATTGTAATACATAAATAAATAATCATTTCCATTTATTAGGATCTATAAAATAATCTTATTTTATTTTAAAGAGATTTTTAAGTATTGAATTTGAATAGCCTGCCCTTTTCCTACGTTTTTTTTTTCATAATTAATTTGTTCTATTGCTCATACAAATAATATGTAGCACTCAGTAAATAGACTGGCACAATCAGAAGGTAAAGTCTCGTGAAAAAGTTGTGGGAACTCAGCCAAGATCTCCTCTCCCACCCCCAAATGAATACTGGTATATAAATTTCGCACAAAAAATATATTACAGGCATGGCCTTGGTCGACATAATCGACTACGATGACCACAGCCAACTTCAAGCAGATTTGGAGTGCCTTATGAATTGGGCAGACAAATGGGGCATGAACTTTAATGAAACCAAATGCTACATAATGAGCATCTCAAAAAAAAAACCATCAAGCTATATGTACACCCTAAATAGGACAATCCTTCAACAAGTAACAAACAATCCATACCTTGGAATTCTCTTCTCAAATAACCTAAAATGGTCACCCCATATAAACAAAATTTCAAAAAAAGCCAACTCCACACTAGGTTTTATTAGAAGAAATCTGCGCCACTGCCCAACATCCTGCAAACGAAATGCCTATCTTGCACTCGTTCGTCCGATACTAGAATATGGTGCAATCATCTGGGACCCATACCTCAAGCAAGACGTGGACAAATTGGAGAGAATCCAACGTAACGCAATGCGCTTCATAGCACATGACTATAAAACCACCACGCCTGGCTACGTCACTGGCCTTTTAAACAGATTTGACATCCCCACCCTCAAGGACAGACGAGAAAAGATCCGCCTAACATTCTTATATAAAATGGCCATGGGGCTAATTCCGGCCATCCAGGCAAACAATTATCTTACCCCACAGAAGCCAGGCCGATTAATTAGAGCCAAACAGTCACTTAACACTGACTTAACATCTGACAACCCCATGAGAAATTACACCCGAAACAATAACAAATGCTTCACTGTGCCTCGGAGTAACACAGTGCAACATAAGCAGTCATTCTTTCCACGCACCATAATTGCTTGGAACAACCTGGACAATACCGCCGTGAACTCGACAACGATCGAAAGCTTCAAGGCCGCCCTGGCATCTGCTAGGGGCCGTTAGATTGGCAACATCGCTTCCCCAACCGTTGCACATATGCCAGTATATGGATGCAGCAACGTACCGAACCAGATTCAAAAGCAATGCCACCGACCCACTGGCTCAACCCGGGGCGTGTAGAGACAAGGGTCTTGCGTGGGATCTGCTATAGAAAGAGCACATCTGTAATTATTAATACCCACCTAACTGCAGATCATGATTACTAGTTGCCGCTAATGGATGTGAAGCATGTGTGGGTAGCTGCAGCCGATGGCTCTAATATTCAACCCGTGAAGGGACTATCCCTAGACAACCGTATCGTTCCTGCTACTTCGTGAGGTATTTACCCCTTTGGCATTTGGGGGTCGAGCGACACTTTCCCAGGGGTCGTCTAAGACCATCGGAAAACACATGTACTCTACAGTAATGAAGTAGCAACGAAATTAATTTTGTGAGTGGGGATCGCCACAACATGATGAAGTAGACTGAACTAAGTAGAAACCAAATGGAAACACCCTAATAAGGGATGGGAGGGGTGGATTTTAGGGCGTTAATATAACCATCGGAGTAGTAGGTATTTCGATCGCTGATATTGTAGGGGCAACACTACCAACCGACCAGGTTGGGGAGTCCCCCGCTTGGCTAGTCATTCGAGTGGACTGCAGGCGGGGGGTGTCGCAGCGGCGGAGTGCTTCCGGCGTGCCGCTTCGCTTCCCGATTTCGAGCTATCGGGTTGTTGGAAAAGGTGGGGGGGGGGGGGGATATGGGGTAAACTAGGAAGGGCATAATGAGATTAGGTTCAACGGCCCGCTGTTTTTATTTAGTGAATTAGATTACAGAAATGACGTTTTCATGCAGTCTTGCAGGACTCGTGCCCTGCGAAAAATTATAGGCAAAATACAAGTGTTACTTTTGTAAATCCTTACATGCAGGTATTACATGATTTTTAAACAAAATAATTACTTGTTATAAAAAAAAACATGACATTAATTTTAGCAAGCACAGGTCCAGACCAAATACTGGCAAAGACCACGATTTTGATGCGGTGTACGCAGACCAACGCCATTTTGCTAGGTACGCCACAGCAGTGTATGCTTGCCACAACCCATGGTTTTGTCTTAGTGAACATCCTCTGCCGGTCTTATTTAATTCAAAATATAACATGACTAAAAAAAATTCTAAATGGCGACCTTTTTAGCGTGATCAACATGGATAAATTTCAGGGTCTATTTTATTTTTGAAGTTTAAATATTGATATAAAATTTTATTTAAAAAGTTAAAAAAAATCATTATAATCATAAATATATATCGCTTTTGGTGTGTCCTGCTTCCTCCCCCCCCCCCACTTTTCTCCACATGATTACTGAGGGGGGAAAATGGCTTACACGCAGCAAGCTTTCATGTGTGACGTCTGAACTCTTGTAAAAAGGTTGCCTTTTTTTATTTAGGGGGAGATGACTATTATAATAATCAATAAAATAATCAATATAGAGCCACGAGTATGGTGTAGGACGGTCTGATGGACTATTCTTTAAAGGACGGCAGGTAGGGTGTAGGTCTTTCTGTATGCCTTATATTATAGCAAATGAACAAAATAACCGGACCCGGTGTAAAAAAACAACTGCACCCGGTTAAAAGGCCTAGTATATTTCCAAATGTGTTACATGTTCCCAAATTGGTTGCAGCAAAAGTTGAAATGTTGACTTTTGAGAATTCCGGCGAAACGAAAGACTACATTTCTTTTGTAGATTGTGTACTATTAGACTATATATAGCCGCCGTAGGCCCTAATTTGTTATGATAAAATGGAAGATACGCTCATAAAATTTTTAATGAACTGTAATAGATATTTTAAAAAAACATAAATAAATTTTAAATAATTTAAATGTGAGCTATTATAATCAACAGTTAGACTGTCAGAGTCACAGTCAGTGAGTGAGTGATTCAAAAAAGTAATTGAGATTGCTCATACCATTGGTTGACATTGACTCATTGCTGCAGTGGGCTTCACTCTACTGACTGATTCTACTAACCTAAAAAAATGCACTGCAACTGTACTTGGGCAAGCGGCTAAAAAATAATAATTAGGGCGAGTATTGGTCCTCTAGAGTTCTAACCACATTAAGTACTAAGTTAGTAGTTAGTACAGACTAGGTCTAGACTGCTAGTACTTTAAGAGGACATAAAAATTAGTACAGTGTACAGTAACTTACTTGAGTAACTTATACTATTATTACTATACTATACTTATAGTATAGTAGAACTGGACTGGAGTAAAAATAATACCACTAATACCATCTGAGACCATCAAGTACAAGTCAAGCTCAGTCTCACTCTGAAGAGTCAAACTGAGTGAAGTCACTGAAGTGAGTATGGTGAACGACTTAGTTCTCAGTAGTAACTAGTGACTTGTAGGAACTCTATATTACTATTATTACTCAAAGTCTAAGATTCTAAGTTAGTGTTAGTTAGTATCCTCATATACTTCACTTCGTTGTCTCTGTTGTTATTAAGTGTTATAGTAGACAGTAGAAATAGAATAGAAATTATGTCATAATGACGCTGATAGTCTTCTGAGACTTCTGATAGCCAGATGTGGGATCGGATAGGACTATTCCTATTTAATTACTATTGAATGATTTAATTTTCATTATTACTATTACCCCCAGTCATTAGTCCTAGACCAGGCTGTTGAATAGCCTAGTGTAGGCCAAAGTCCAGAATAAATTAAATAAAATATTGTAGTAACTTACATAATCCATTATACTATACCACAACTATATACCAAATTAAGTTTTACTAAAGGCTACTACTTAGTAACTTACTGTTACTTACTACTTTAGTACAAGGGCAGGAATATGGTTAGGCTAAAGCCAAAGCCAGATGTGGGATAGGCTTAACTTATTATTATAATATTATTATTTATTATTATCTTTAGTCCTATATATATAGGCCTAATTCCATACTGAAAATTAATTAACTAAAATAAATATAGTATTCTAAAATTTTAGCCTAACAGTCAAAATCTTTCTTCATGTCACCACAAATTATTGTTTATTTTTGGACATTCATGGCGCCAAACAATTTTAAATGTCATGGTTATGGTTTTAAATTTGAAAAAAATGGTCACTTTAAACTTTAGACAAATTTGACTTGAGTTTGATCTGTTAAAAAGGGGCTTAAGGAATTAAGTTTTCTGGAATTAATAAAAAATTTTGAAATCGGGGCCTATAACTAAAGCTCTAATTAGCCTCTAATTTAATTATAGTGGCACAGCCTTTAAAAAAAATATTTTATCTTGTTTTTTTTGCCGAAGGCATTAATCAAAGTTCCTAAAATATCCCTTTCGAAAAGTTTGAAAGCTGGCTTTACATTATTGTCCTTAATAGCTTTTTAAAGTCTGTTAATAAAATTGTATATTTTCCTTCCAGATTGTGATCAACATAAATAAATAAGCCATCATGACATCAGTAAAAATAAAAAAACGAATGATGTATGGAGTTTTTGGAATTATATTCATTTTTGGTGGTATTGAATATGGTATGTAAAAATTTTGGATAACATTTCAAATCTCAATAATTAATACTGTAAGGTGCTGGGGTCTGTGAAAGTAAATACTTATTATTAGTTACTTATTATTTATTGAGAGTCACGTCAGGTACAAATTTATGCTTAAAAAAAGACAATAAAAGGCACAAAATTCATATTTTAATTCAGGGAATACATTTTTTCAAAGCTTATTGAAAGCATCCAAATTATCCAAGATATTGAGGTCTTTATCATCGCAAGGTGACTAGGGTTTCTTTAAAGGGATACTGGAGGATTTTTAATTAGCAGAGGAAAATGAAGCACTCGTAGCACATGATCTACTTCTCAACTAACCTAAATATCATTTTACATCCTTTAATATACACAGAAATTTAGCAGTTATAAAAACCAATTCGGTTATAACATATTTTTAATTTGAATTAATTTAATCCATATTTCCCGGGATAGTCTTATCATCCTGGGACTGAATAATATACATTTGTTTATCAGCAAACAATTAAGCATATCTGTTGAATGATTAATCTAGGTTTACAGGTGGAAAATTTAAATAAATATGTAATTAGAATCCTTCTCTTAAGACAATATTCTTATATTTATAGATCTTTATTTTGTATATATTTAAAAAAACTGTTTAATCAGCTACTCTGCTCTAATTATATTTAACAGATAAAAAGAAAATGACTTTTGAAGGATTTTGACCATTTTAGCTACGATGTGCTTTATTGTAGTATTAGTATTTGTTTCAGAACCATAAGATTCCTCGTGACCAACACCCTCTTTGTTTGGAAAAAAGGAAAGGGGGGGGGGGGACACATGGAAACCTTTAGTCAATGGGATGTGCCTAATGGGGTTAACATTTTAGTAACCATTTTCATCTTTGATTCCAGCTGTAATTCTTCCAACCCTTTGGCTGTATCTGAAGAACACCTATGATGCTCCTGAGTATATGTTAGGCTTGGTGCTTTCAGCTTATAGTGTGGCAGCATTTTTGTCTTCCCCTGTTTTTGGAAGGTAGATTAAAAGCAATAGATTGATTTTCTCTTTTAAAGTAAATAGTCAATAGTGTCTAGGTACATATATATAAAATTAATTGTTTTTACAATGTTGGGCCATGAAGACAAAATAAAATACTCAATTCATGTTTCAGATGTGTACATGTAAAGCAAATTTTTGTTCTATTCAGAACAATAAGTTAAATATTTAACTTTCCCAAACTATAAAATGTAGAAAACTACTAAATTGTGAATCATGTATATTTTGCAGTCAGAGATTGAAATTAATTAACTTTATTAATAACTTAAAATTTATAAACCTCAATTGACAACCTCGTTTATATTCAACTATTAGTCACATCTTGTTCCCACTTGCAGTAACTTATAGGCACGTTTAAAGAGCCTTGCAATTGCAAAAATTACCAATTTTTATGAAAGTTATTAATTAAAATTTTCAAACATTGAAATAATGACCTTTAGTGTTGTTTTTTTTTGTTTTGTTTTTTTTTAATTTTCCTCTGTGAAATTTCATACAAATAATTAATTCTTTTTTTCTTAAAAAAAAACTTTTTACCGTACTATAAAACTGTAATTTGTCTTTCAAGTTTTGCATTTCTTTACCCTCTAGGATCTCTGACCGTATTGGCTGCACAAAACAAATTTTTCTCATTTGTTCCATGTTTGAGTTGGCTGGAAGTTTCCTGTACTTCATGGGACTATCCCAGTGGCTCTGTGTGGGGAGCAGGTTTATTTCAGGTTTTCTTATATATTTATTCCGTATCCATAAATTTTTTACGAAAGAAATTTAAAGGAAAAATTGTTAGATAGAAGTTTGTTTGAATGGAAATTTGTTAGAATGGAAGATTGTAGGAAATTAAATTTGTTAAACTGCAATTTATTTATTAAAATTTTTTTAGGGAAGGTGCAAGTAAGAAATGGAGAAAAATTATTAAAGAAACTTTTTGTTGGTTATTTCCCATTATTTCATTTCAAACAAACACTTTTACTTTGAACAAATTTCTTTCATAAACAAAGTTCCGGTTAATGAATTTATTCATCTTTGCATAATCATAAGCAAAAGCTTTTTTATAACACTGTTAGCATATTTTAGTTATAATCATGAATTATGTTGAATGTCTGGGTAAGGAAAAAAATAGAATAAGTTATTGCTCACTATTGAAGCTGAATTGTATGAGGCTGAATGGTATGAGGCTGAATGGTATGAGGCTGAATGGTATGAGGCTGAATGGTATGAGGCTGAATGGTATGAGGCTGAATGGTATGAGGCTGAATGGTATGAGGCTGAATGGTATGATGCCGTTTGGTCCTAAAAAATAAATGGAGACATTCTCTCATTGGAATAAATATATATTTATATTATATAACATAATAAAACTTGCTTTTTAGTTATTCGTCTGCTCTGTGTTCCTTCGGAATTGTTATCATTTTGACATGTTTAAACTGTCATTGGTCGAATGGACCCATTCAAAATAGAAAAGAAAGAATTGCTAGAGATTTATAAATGTCAAATGGCCTTAATATATCTTCTCATGAAATCAGGTCTTGGTGCTGCCAGTGAAGCCATTGCCTTGGCAGAAGTGTCCAGGTATACATCAGAGAAAGAGAGGACAGGAATCATATCTAACTTGGTGGCATCACGCCAGATTGCCTTGCTTATTGGTGGGCAGGCCTATTACCTTAACATTTTATTTTATACAAATTTTAGATCTTAAGTTTCAAATGTCGGCTTATTCACTCTTTTGAGTGTCTAAAAATAGCATCACAGCACATGTAATAAATGTAGATGATTAGTGAAAAATGTGCTGCATAGCACCTTCATGTAGATGATTTGTGAAAAATGTGCTACATAGCACCTTCATTCAAACTGTCACGAAAGCAACTTATGCTAAATGGGGTTTTCATTGGCTAGACCAGCGGTTCTCAACCTGTGGGTCGTGACCCCTTTCCCCAGGGATCGCCTAAGACCATCGGAAAACAATACACTCAACAGTAATAAAGTAGGAACGAAAATAATTGTGTGGTTGGGGGTCGCCTCAACATGAGGAACTGCGTTAAAGGGTCGCGGCATTAGGAAGGTTGAGAACCACTGAGGTAGACCATCATAGTGCTTGTTGGGGGATATCACGATACGCTTGGGCACATAGCTTCAGGTAACATTTCGGCAGTTTTGAGGAATGCTTTTCATTAAAAAATCATTTTGTGTTACATTTTTTTTTTATATCAGTGGTCACTTCGATAAAGAAATATTTAATAAGACCGGGTGTATTACATTGTTTTTGTTGAATGACTTATGTATTTAGGAATATGAAATTAAATTGTTAAACTTTTGTGAACTTTGTACGCAGGCCCAGGATTGAACTTATTTCTACGTATAGCAGATTTCAAGATAGGACCGTTTGTGGTCAATAAATACTCTTCACCAGGGGTAAGTATTTTTTTTAAAATTTATCAGAAACTGACGTTTTTAACTTATTGCATTGGGGGTGGAGGGTTGGGTTTTTTTTATGATCTTACTAATTATAGATCATTTACCGTATTTTCGCACATAAGACGCACCCATATATAACACAAGTTTTGATGATTTGTGTAAAATAAAATTACATAAGATGCAGGCGGCCTAGCCATCTGTCCCACTGAGCAATTTGTATACACAAAAATCAGAAGCACCCTGCGTACGTAAAACTTTGTATATGATGCGTCTGATATACACGAAAATACAGTATGTAAGTCCATTCCATAAAAAAAGCTTTTGCCTTTATACTTTTTCAGGCCTTCATGGTAGTAATGTGGGCAATCCTCATGGTTATCATTGTAAGTTTATACACGGAACCCAAGCAGATCTATGATACAGAAGCAAGTGAGAGGAGACAAGCTGAAAGGCAGGCCAGAATTCAAAAGAGGCAACATGCAGCTTCTGGTACTCCGGACGGCGCAATTAAGGGTAAGGAAAACATATATTTTCGCTACTAATTTAGTGTTTAAATTTTTAAAAATCGGTATTTGTGTTCTTTTTTTTCCCCTATAGACTTGTATGTTCTCCAATTTTTTTCAGTCTCAATGTAAAAAAAAACCAACCTGATGTGATGATTCTTATTGATTTATGTCACAGCTCTGGGCTTGAGTTGTCTTCAGCTTGTTCACTTTGTCTGCTGCACAATCACAAAGCGTGTGAATGAGTTAATTCTTTAAACAAGTATATTACTGCCCATGATGTGAGAAATTTATGGTAAAAATGACATGCGCGTTTAATCAATTTTTCATGAATTGATATATTATGCTAATGCCCATGCAACTAAATCTGCTTGACACACTTGCACCCGGCGGCCAAGTGCGCATCGTGTCTGCTATGAAGAATGTAATGTAAGTAGCGCCCATTGACTGGATATTAGCATATCTGTGTTGGTGTGACCACAGTTCATTTTGAATATAAAAATTCAAAGTATTTTGAGATTTTAATTTTGGAATGAAATTTATCTCATCACTTTGTAATGCCTTGTTGATAACAATAATTGGATACAATTACCGTAATGGGACACAATTACCATAATGGGACACAATTACCGTAATCGGACACAATTACCGTAATGGGACACAATTACCGTAATGGTACACAATTACTGTATTTTACGGACTATAATACGCAAGTTTTTTCTTTGAAAAATTGCATCCAAAATTCAGGTGCGTCTTATACTCGAAATTAATATAAAAATGATAAAAATGTTATTTTTTAAAAAAACTGCTTACAAATTAAGGTGGGTCTTATAGTCCCTAGCGTCTTGTAGTCCGTAAATACGGTAACAGACTGCATTATACGTTGACATTGCATTTCAGGGGGTCGGTGGGGGCTGGGGGTTTAAACAAAAAATGTGTACACATTTTATGATGATCGTGTTATACTCAGTAATGTACAATATTTATTGTATAATGGATCAGTCCAAGGAAAAACAAACTCATATTACTGTTATTACTGTCTTACCCTGTTACTGTCTGACGCCGTCACTGTCTCACCCCATGACATCTGACCCCAATCGCTGTCTGCCCCCATCACTGTAATTTTTGAGAAATAGGCATTAACAAAACTGTAGTAGTTTTGTACAAGCATTCATTTTAGCAAACAATTGGAAAGAACCAATAGGCGCAAAGTTGTTGAAAAAGTGCTACCAACACTGCAAGGTTGAACATAACACAAGTTTTATCTGTTTGCAGTGGTAGTGTTTTGTTTTTTTACAAATATAAAAAGCCTTCACTCACACTTTTGGTTTTTATTACAGAGCTCTTTTGTTATAAATATATATATATATATATATATATATATATATATATATATATATAATGTATTTCTTGAATAAAATTTACATTTAAAAATCTTAATTTTTTTTATTTTAAAAATATATCACATCCTTAATTTAAAAAAAAAAAAAAATTCATTTAAAATTTTGATGTATTGGAAGGGCTCAGACCCTATGTTAACTAACTGCTATTAATAAACAGGGATCATTCTACTGCAATAATCTACGATAAATATTGGTTGAAAGAGAAATGGGATTGTCTGCACTGCATACATCTTTCAAGAAATGTGAATAATGCCATGATTTTCCAAATCTCATTTACAGGCAGAGACGATAACCAGGCCACAGTTTCTTTAAACAGAAGGAAACGCTCATCTACAAACTGTAACAGTCAGAGCGATCATGAAATCAATCAGCCGGGACCATCAAATTATGCAAATGACAAAGACCAACCAAGAAGTCTGAATGAGAACGATATCCATCACAAAGAGTTCCTGGAGTCAAACAATGATCCAGATTTTGATTATCCTCCCTTGACATATGACAGAGTCTGTGAACCATTTCATGAAGATGGTGATTTTAAGGATATCATGCCTAATGAAGACATCACTTCGACCGAACAAAATTCAATAAAGGAAAGCGTTGGCTCTGAGCATGATGAGTCTTCGGGTGAATTCCATGATCCCCGCCCGCCAACAGGAAGTTCTGATGGCAGTGACCAGACTATCACCAACAACTTAGAACATCGACTCAGCTGCTCTGTTGACTTGATGGTGTCGGCAGAAAGGCTCATCAATAACACTCACTGGTCTGACACACCTGTCAGTGTCAGTGAGTACATGCACAAGGCTGCAGGTTCGGATCTTGTTTTCGACGAAGACCATTTTGGTGTTAGTGTGGAGAATGACCTGATAAGAAGCACTTATGAAGAGGACGAGAAAACTCCACTCTTGCTCGGTCAGTCAAACGTCAGTTTAAGGTCCAGTTCAAGATTGACACGATCAGTAAGTGAACAGAAATAATGTGATTGGTTAGTGCAGCTGACATGTGACTCGTAGATTAAAGCTAAAGATTAATCAAAGATTATCAAGCTCACGGCGGTTCACCTGCAAATGACGGTCTGTTTATTTGTCATTTGTCCTTTCTAAAAAAAAAAATTTCTATGCTTTACGCACCATTGTAAGGTTTAACAAATTTAATTTGTAGTTTTTAAAAGTTGCTCTTTGGATGAACAATATGTAACAATGCTCTTTAGATTAACAATATGTAACAACGCTCTTTAGATGAACATTATGTAACAATGCTCTTTAGATTAACAATATGTAACAATGCTCTTGTGATGAACAATATGTAACAATGCTCTTTAGATGAACAATATGTAACAATGCTCTTTAGATGAACAATATGTAAAAAATGCTCTTTAGATGAGCAATATGTAACAATGCTCTTTAGATGAACAATATATAACAATGTTCTTTAGATGAACAACATGTAACAATGCTCTTTAGATGAAAAATATGTAACGAAGGACTGAATATGTAACTTTATTCCTGCAGCATGGGACAAATGACCCGTACATTGAGCGAAGTGTTTCAGCCCTTGATGATCCTATAGCCAGAGAAGGGAAGATGGGCTTTTTCTGCAATGGTATTTTGTCACTGTTGTTGAAATTATGAGATTTTTGTCAAATCTAGATTACTGTGAATTAATGATATTAAAAAAAATTATTAATTCAGTGGGCGATCCGTACCACAAAATGAAATACAAAAAAATTAATTTTGCTATTCCCCAGAATACATCAGAGATGAAATCATAGCGATCGTGTGCCTGCTTTTCTGTGCAATGTTTTCACAAGTTTGTGTTGAGGTAAGGGTTTCTAATCAAGTTTTTATGCTATTTTACTTTCCATACCCTATTTATTTTGTTACTTGTATTGTAAAGGTCTGTAAATTGATCCTCTAGATTTCTATATCCGTTTATATAAAATCGCAAAATAAATTGATATACTTGCATTATTTGATGTTTTTTTTTTATTTTTATCTCCAAAAATCATAAATTCTAAACTAGTTTTGATATTGTAAAAAAAAAATATTTTTTCTTTCAATTTGCTTTTGTTTTGACACAATGCAAAAAGTGAGTTTGTTTCACTATTTTTCCAGACTATGGTCTTACCTTTAACTTTAAAGTATCTTGACTTTAGTGAGCTGGAGAACAGTTTACTCTACTGTGTGTGTGGTGTTGAGGTGAGTTGGTCTTTTTCTTTCTTTCTATTGTACCGGTATTGTGTGGTGAGAGCTGTCTTGCAAGACTTGTGCCATCAAGGTGCCCTTCTGCCATCATGGTGCCCTTCTGCCATCAAGGTGCCCTTCTGCCATCAAGGTGCCCTTCTGCCATCAAGGTGCCCTTCTGCCATCAAGGTGCCCTTCTGCCATCAAGGTGCCCTTCTGCCATCATGGTGACCTTCTGCCATCATGGTCCCCTCCTGCCATCATGGTGCCCTCCTGCCATCATGATACCCTCCTGCCATCAAGGTGCCCTTCTGCCATCATGGTGCCCTTCTGCCATCATGGTGACCTCCTGCCATCATGGTGCCCTCCTGCCATCAAGGTGCCCTTCTGCCATCAAAGTGCCCTTCTGCCATCAAGGTGCCCTCCTGCCATCAAGGTGCCATCCTGCCATCAAGGTGCCCTTCTGCATAATGAAAGAAGTGCACCCTGATGATTACTAATTTTTTTTTTAATGGGTTTTTAGATTTCAGTGCATTACAATTCAAATGTTGATACAAATATTTTATTAAGAATGAAATAGCAACGAGTGCACAACTTTGAATAGTTTTGTTCACTAAAGTGTGGATGAAAAACTGACTGTGCTAAATCATCTCCAATTTTGCCTGTCATTAAAAACACTCAGTGGTGCATTATCTTTGGATATAGTCCACATTAGGACTGTCCAACTTGGAGTTAGCTAAACGCCTCATCCTTGAAAGTGTGTATGTGTTGTATTTGTGGTGGGGCACATTCCCCTTCAATTATCAACAATACTTTTAGTCGTTTCCTTTTTTATTAAACAATACATTGAATAATTTTGATCTTTTTTATATTTAAATGCTTATCAATTCTCCACAATTTTAGTACCTTGTCTGAGAAGTTCCTGGATGGTGTTATTGTATTCAAATACAGACCTCTCTAATGCATAAAGGGCTCCCACAGATCGTGATCTTGATTATGGGAATAAAATTAATGACACCGATGAGTCTTTGTGATCTGCAAAGAATGTTGAGTTCATGGACTCCCCACCCTTTCTTTAGTCGTATGACTAACCCACCCTTTCTTTAGTCTTATGACTAACCCACCCTTTCTTTAGTCTTATGACTAACCCACCCTTTCTTTAGTCAGATGACTAACCCACCCTTTCTTTTGTCGTATGACTAACCCACCCTTTCTTTAGTCATATGACTAACCCACCCTTTCTTCAGTCTTATGACTAATAGCTCTGATGTTTTTGGGGGGAACATTTACTTGATGCTTTTTAGTACAAAGTATTTTTAAAAAAAAAATATTGTTTTGTTTATATGCAGATTCTTGTAGTGTTTTTGATAATGTCACGTCTAAGTCGATGCTTATCCGATAGAGTGTTAATGATGTTTGGTGCTTTTATGATATTAGCATCCAACATATGGTTGCTGTGGTACTTACCAAATGCACCCCCACGTGAGTTTTGTACATATACTTTTTTTCTTGATTGTATAAATTCTTTTTATTGTTGTTTCATTTAATTGTGTACTGACAATTTTTGAAGAAAAGAAAATCTACATTTACTCTATCTAATATTAACTAATATGGGAGGGCTACCTCTAGACTGGTGATATTCTTTTACATTTCATATCACCAAGATTAGCAAAATAAATGAGGCAAGCAAGGTTTAGTTTTTATGCTAGTTTACTCCGTAGAATCACCAGATATAGGAAAATTAATTAAGAAGAAAAATATTTTTATGTGTGGCACAATTAAATTGTATGTTTTAAAAAAAAGAAATACATCTGAATTTAACTGTAACCAAAACATACAAATGTGCAATTGATGTCATATTGAAAATTGTTCAGTTTAAGTTAAACCAGAGTGTCCTATTCTGCACAGATAACCGTATGAAAAATATGCCATTTTTCGCCATTGCGGTATTCCTGGACATTCTAAGCCTGCCTTTTTTGCTGGTGTGTGCCACTTCCCTTTTCTCCAAACTAACAAGGAAACAGACAGCGGGTCGGTATCAGTTTACTTAATAGCATTAAAGCAGTTTTCTGTTTTTATTTGGGCTGTTGTTTTTTTTTTTTACATTGTGTGTGCTACACACCATTTCCAGAGTGATAACAGAAAGCATTAGTTGCAGGCTTTTAAAAAACTGTTGATTCAATGATCCAGTAGAAACAATGTATAGGATTTGACACTTGCAGGTCTCAGCCAGGGTTTACGAAGGGGTGTGGTAGGATTGGGTACAATCATAGCACCACTGTGGGGGTCGTCTGCTGCCAATCAACCCTATGTCTTGCTTGGAGTGCTTGTTGGTTTACAAGCCATATCACTCGTAAGTAGAGCCTCTTTTCAATGGTATTATTTTCCCTATTATATTACATAAATATACATCACATAAAATAATTCTCTTGGTATACAATATGTATGGCATAACGCTCTGTTCAATAGCCAGAAAAATACAATGCCCCAAAAGTGCACCAAAAAGAGTACACATTTCTTATCTATATATATAAAAATGAATGTATGTATGTATGTCTGTTTGTCTCATATGCGCTCCCACACCATTCATGCGATTGCAACAAAACTTTGGTGTGTTGTTGGCCACCTACCTGGGCATTTAACTGCGACATTAAAAAACTTTTCAATTATTTCGTTTTCGGCCGTTGGCCATTCATTCGTTTTTTTTCTTATACGAGCTTTGTAAAAAAATATTTCCGTCTGCGCTCATACGCCATTTGTGTGAAGGCGCTAAATCTTGAGTAAAATGTTACAAGCACGCCCACAAAGGTTTGGAAATAATTATAACCGTTTTAAAATATTCCGTTTTGAGCCAGGGGCCTCGTGTTCGTTTTTTCTTATATGAGCTATATAAATATAGTTTCAAACCGTATGCGCTCCTACACCATTCATGCGATTGCGACAAAACATTAGAGAGTTGTATTCTACAAGCTCGCGCATTTTACTGGGTCATTATAACACTTTTAAAATATTTCGTTTTGGCCGTTGGCCCCAAAATCGTTTATTTTTCTTATATGAGCTTTGTAAACAATAGATTTCGTCTGCGCTCCTACACCATTTATTTGAATACGCTAAAACTTTGACGAGATGTTGCGAGCATGCCCACAAAGGTTTCTAAATTATTACAACCGTTTTAAAATATTCCGTTTTGAGCCAGGGGCCCCATGTTCGTTTTTTCTAATATGAGCTATATAAATATAGTTTCAAACCGAATGCGCTCCTACACCATTCATGCGATTGCGACAAAACATTGGAGAGTTGTATTCCATAAGCTCGCGCATTTTACTGATTCATTATAACACTTTTAAAATATTTTGTTTTGGCCGTTGGCCCCAAAATCGTTTTTTTTCTTATATGAGCTTTGTAAACTATAGGTTTCGTCTGCGCTCCTACACCATTTATTCGAATACGCTAAAACTTTGACGAGATGTTGCGATCATGCCCACAAAGGTTTCTAAATTATTACAACCGTTTTAAAATATTCTGTTTTGAGCCAGGGGCCCCATGTTCGTTTTTTCTTATAGGAGCTATATAAATATAATTTCAAACAGTATGCGCTCCTACACCATTCATGCGATTGCAACAAAACTTTGTTGAAAGGTTGTCCATAAGGTCGCCCATGTTAATGAGTAATTACAATACTTTTAAAATATTCCGTTTTCAGCCGTTGTTCCCAAATTCTTTTTTTTTCTTATATGAGCTTTGTACAAAATAATTTCTGTATGCGCTCCTATATCATTTATCTGAATGCGATAAAACTTTAGTAAAATGTTTTACCCAAGTCCGCAAAGCTTTTCAAATTATTACAACCGTTTAAAATATTCTTTTTTGAGCCAGGGGCCCTATGTTCTATTTTTCCTATATGAGCTATACAAATACAATTTCAAACAGAGCTAATGTGTGGATGGATAGATTTTTAATAAAATACAAATAGCGACATTAAATTGTGTGTGTCACATAGTAATTAGGTTTCTAAAGTAGTTACAACACTTTTAAAATAATCCGTTTTGGCCGTTGGCCCCAAAATCGTTATTTTTCTTATATGAGCTTTGTAAAAAATAATATCCGTATGCACTCCTATACCATTTATCTGAATGCGATACAACTTCAGTAATATGTTTCTCTTTTTTTAATTTTGTGATATAATAAGTAGGTTTCTGAAGTAATACAACAATTCTACAATATTCCGTTTGTGGCCGGGGGCCTTAATTCGTTTTCCACCATTTATTATCTATATAATTATCGTATGCATTCCTATACCATTCATCCGATTGCGATAAAAACTTTGGTGAATAGATATGCGCGCTCCCGCAAATGTTTCTAAATTAGAACAACATTTTACAATATTTCGCATGGGCCGATGTCCTTAAATTCGTTTTGTTTTCTTTAACAAACTTTATCAAAATAATTTCAAACAGAGCTATCAACTCGACCACCCTTGAACAAATGCCAACATACATCAATTTGTAGCAAGAGCAGAGAAAACACGTTTTTGCATGTTTAGTGTAGAGAGTATTTTTGTTGTTTTTATAAATAAGCTTGAATTTTGTGACGTATTTTAGAATCGGATATAGCTTTGTAAATATGTTGTGATTTTGAATAGCAATGATGTAGTAATACATCTATTATATAAGAATGATCTATGCTGACCGTAACTCACAAAGAACCGATACGATTTAAATACGTTCCCATTTTTTAAAACAATCATAGTTTTCTTCTATTATTTTAAGGAACTCGAATCAATGGTAATGCGAAAAATATATTGTATATTCGCTTTAATTTTAATAAAATTTTAAGTATTAATAATATAAATTACAAATAAATCTGGAGTAACAACTAATAACTATTTTAAACATTTTATATGTGGTTGAAAGTTATGAAAATTAGTAAAACAAATTATAATCAAAGAATTACACTGTAATCACATGTATCGAGGAAACCAAAACATCTGTTGATTTTAGTGCATTTTTTAAGTACGTTCCAAATATTGCGTAATAAAAGTAAAATTAATTTGTTCTAAATAATAACGCAAATGACCTCAGAACTCAAATTGTCTATTTATTCAATGCAAAAATTTATCTGATTTAATAACCGCGCCTAATAAAATTGATAATGTATTTCCCCCTTCCTAAAAGTAAAATTAATAAATATAATAGATTGCTTTTTAAATTGCTACAATTTAAAAAATGAAATACAATTTTTGCTTTTTATTTTTAACGTTTAATAAATTTTTACTTTTATTCTTTCCAAAAATATACATTTATGAAATTTATAAATTAGTAAAAAAAAAAAAACTAACCTTTAAATATACTTTTAATACGAAAATGCCGTTTAATGCAATCAGTGCAGCGAAACTACATATCCAAATAGCATCCACTAATGCACTTATCACTCATTTAAATAAGAACAAAGCATTTGAAATGCAAAAAAATTGTTTTTGCGTAAGTAATTGGATTACAATCCCGTGGATGATTTTATTAATTTTTTTAAAACTCTGTTTGGGGGAGGGGGAAGTTGACAAAATGAATTTGACAAATAATTTGCCTTCTTAGGTACATATATATGGGGGTTAGGAAATAGGGTGTGTACAATTTTATATCTTTAAATCCAATGATATTACTGTTGTGAAAAATAGATGCTATATTCTCATTTTACGAATTAAGAAAATCAATGACGTTAACACAACGTAAGTACATTTTCAAAAGTATATCCATGAATATCAAAACCCATTCATTTTACAAAGAATTACCAGTTTTGGACCGGGGCCCTATAGTAGTTTTTCTTTCTAATATGAGCTATTTAAATATAAAATCCGTATGAGTTCCTATACTATTCATCTGAATGCGATAAACTTTCAGTGAGTTGTTGTGTGCAGGCCCGCATTAGGTTTCTAAAGAAGTGCAAATATTTTACAATATTCCGCTTTGGGCCGGGGGCCTTAAATTCTTTTTTTTTCCTTATATGAGCTATGTAAATATAACGTCAAACAGAGCTATTACATAAGTGGGTGGAATTACATTAAATATAAACTGTGACATTTCATTTTGTATATGTGACTTAATAAATAGGTTTCTGATTTAGTACAAATATTTCACAATATTACTTTTGGGGCCGGGGGCCCTAAATTTGTTTATATGTAATAAATGAGTCATATAAATATAAATTCAAACATAGCTATTTCATGGGGGTATCAATCGCTATAAGTTTTGGGACTAAATTTCGAAAATCCATGCTTCCCACACGGGCAGCTGCGTGTGGTCTGCTGACACATCTTAAAACCTTCTAATTAATTCGAATACGCACAAGACGGTTAAAAAAAGGTGGTTATTAGAAGAACTTACAACAAAATTATTAAAACACAGACACTTTATTTCGATGAGTGGCATTGCAACGCATGCCGGGTACTCGCTAGTTCATGATAAAACTCACATTTCCAATTGGGATACTTGAAAACACTGATGTTTGTTTTTTATTGCATGGAAATATGAATCAATTTAAATCTAATGAATATAAGAATTGTAATATTTACTGGAATACATGTTTTTTAAAGTAACTTTATTAGATGAGAAGATCATGCATTGCCTCTAACATTGTTTGGCGGGTTATTTCTAGTATAAATAAATATATATATATATACAGACCTGTTTACTCTTACGATTTTGGAGTACAATGTATGATTTTGAGATGTATACATTAAATATACTTTGTTTAATTTTGATTATTAAGATAATGTATTGAACAATTTTGTGATGATGTTGTACGATTTTTAAGAGTTTGAGGGTAAACAGGTCTATATTATATTATATATATATATATATATTGATTTTAAGTTTTACAATTTGTCCTTATTTCTTTTTTTTTACATTTTAAAAAGGAGTTCTGTAGCTTAAATTCTTAGACTGTAAATTTTTTTCAAATCAATGGAATCACATAAAAATGTACATAGTACTTTAATTTATTCTCTCATATCCATAAATGTTTTATTCATTGACTTAATTTTTTTACATTTGAAAACATTCTTTTCTCAGATACTATGCACGCTGTCATACAAACGCCTCAAAGTTATTCCAGCCACAACATCAACCACATCAGTGACACCACCACCATCACTTTCAAATGCAGGCAGGTTTCCTGGTAACACTTCACCTGTCCAGCCTTACGGCTCCAACCACAGCCCTGGCACTCCCAACATGAGTGTTCCTCAGATCAGGTCAGCTCACTCTACTCCGTACGGGTCGATACAGAGAAGCTTTGCTGGGTCCAGTTACCATTCCGTGGGAAGTTTATCTTACGATCCACCATTTCTACCTCGTCCCATTGTTTAATTTTTTCCAATTATATTTCTTGCTACGTTATAGAACTAATGTTCTGTTGTAAGTTTTACTTTTTGATTTCATCCAAATATGTTTCTTGCTACATTATAGAACACATGCTTTGAAATAGGTCTTTTGTTTGATTTTTATCCAAATATACTTCTGGCTACATTATAGAACACATGTTCTGTATTAGGTCAAGTTTTTAAATTTCATCTAAACGTACTTCTTGTCACATTATAGAACACATGTTCTGTATTAGGTCAAGTTTTTAAATTTCATCCAAACGTACTTCTTGTCACATTATAGAACACATGTTCTGTATTAGGTCAAGTTTTTAAATTTCATCTAAACGTACTTCTTTTCACATTATAGAACACATGTTCTGTATTAGGTCAAGTTTTTAAATTTCATCTAAACGTACTTCTTGTCACATTATAGAACACATGTTCTGTATTAGGTCAAGTTTTTAAATTTCATCCAAACGTACTTCTTGTCACATTATAGAACACATGTTCTGTAGTAGCTCTACTCTTTAATTTGATCCAAATATACTTTCTGCTACGTATTAGAACACATGATCTGTAGTTGGTCTATTGTTAAGAGATTTGAAATGAGTTAATACTCTGTGAGATTTATAAGAAAAACATTCTTGTTCATTTAAAATTATAATAATAATATGGTATTCTAATGAAATTGTTCAAGGTAAAAAATAAATCAAAATCTTCTTATTTTATTAAGATATAGTGTTTTCTTTGTTATTTACACTAGAATTTAGAAATTGAGTTGTACAATCGAAGCTACAAACTTTTTGTTTGCATGTGAAAATTTGATTTGATGACACTTTTTCATCAAGTTTTTCATTGGTAATACATTTGTATGAGAAACATTTATTCAGATTCATGCACTACATTCTGCTTTAACTGTGTTAATTATTGAACATATAAAATTAGTATTTTTTAATAATTATATATGATTGTTTATATTATCAGTAGACCATTAATCGTATGGGTATTATCAGTAGACCATTAATCGTATGGGTTTTATAAGTAGACCATTAATGGTATGGGTATTTTTTTTCCTTTTATACCCATGTTGCTGTTAGCCTGTTTTTTTTATTAAAAAATACTGCTTCAGAGTTACACATTTATATTTTGAAATAGGTGCGGTATTGAGTCTCTGTTTTGCTAAATCTTCTTCTTCTTCTTATGCCTTTTTACCCCGTCTGGGGCATAGGCCGTCCACAAGAATTTTCCACTCATCCCGGTCCTGTGCTTTCCTTTCCAATTGCTTCCAGTTGTATCCCATATTTTGCGTGTCTGTCTCTAGTTCACGTCTCCATGTATTCTTAGGTCTTCCTCTCTTTCTTTTTCCCTGTGGATTCCATGTTAGACATTGTCTGGTGGTGCTATCTGGGGGTTTTCTCAGAGTATGCCCAATCCACCTCCATCTTTTCTTTATGATGTCTTCATCAACGGGCACCTGGTATGTCCTTTCTAATAGATCTTTGTTGGTGATGGTATTTGGCCATTTGATGTTAAGGATCTTTCTAAGGCATGTGTTTATGAATGTCTGCACTTTCTGTGTAATGCTCGCTGATGTTTTCCACGTTTCTGCTCCATAAAGTAGGACTGTTTTGACATTTGTATTAAAGATTCTGACTTTGGTTTGAAGTTTCAGCTGCTTCGACTCCCATATTTTCTTTAATAACACAAATGCTGATCTAGCTTTTCCAATTCTAGACCTCACGTCTGCGTCGGATCCGCCGTTTGTGTCTATGGTGCTGCCTAAGTAATTGAAGGACTCCACTTCTTCCAGTGCCTTTCCTTCCAGACAGATATGCTCTTGGTTGGATGAGTTCACCTTCATGATTTTCGTCTTGCTTTTATTTATATTAAGTCCGAGCTGTGATGAAAAGGTGGCTACATCTTTTGTTTTTTCCTGCATTTGTTGCTGGTTGTGGGACAGAAGTGCAATGTCATCTGCAAAGTCTAGGTCATTCAGTTGTTCCCAGAGTGTCCACTGTATCCCATTCCTTTTTTTGTCTGTGGATTTTTTCATTATCCAGTCAATGGCAAGGATGAATAGAAATGGGGACAAGAGGCATCCTTGTCTGACTCCTGTTTCGACTGTAAAGGCATCTGTGAGTCTACCTTCGTGGACCACCCTGCATGTCATTTCTTCATAAGAGCTCTGAATAATCCTGACTAATTTCCCTGGTACTCCATAGTGCCGAAGAAGTTTCCACAATGTTTGTCGGTCCAGGCTATCAAAGGCCTTTTCGTAGTCTATAAAATTTATGTATAAAGGGGAGTTCCATTCGATGGATTGTTCTACAATGATTCTCAGTGCTGCAATTTGATCTGTGCATGATCTGTTTTGGCGGAATCCAGCCTGTTGATCTCGTAGCTGCATGTCGACCTGGTCTTTCATTCTATTCAAAATAATTCTGTTAAAGACCTTTCCTGGTATGGACAGCAGTGTGATTCCTCTGTAATTTGCACAATTGCTGAGATCCCCTTTCTTTGGTATCTTGATGAGGTATCCTTCTTTCCAATCTTTTGGAACTCTCTCTTCTTCCCATATCTTTTCAAACAGAGGGTGCAGCATGTTGACTATTGTATTTATATCAGCTCTCATCATCTCTGCTGTGATGTTGTCCGGTCCCGGTGCTTTCCCTAATTTGAGCTGCTTGATGGCCAGAGCTATTTCTTCCCTATTTGGGGCGCTTTCTTCTATTTGTAAGTCTTCATTTGCTGGTTGTATGTCTGGTGTGTCTGTGGGTGGGGGTCTGTTTAATAGTTCTTTAAAGTATTCCACCCATCTTTTTTGTTGCTCTTTCCTTTCTGTTATTGATCTACCTTCTCTATCTTTGACAGGTCTCTCCGGCCTTTTGTATCGCCCTGACAGCTTTCTTGTTATATCGTACAGCTCTCTCAGGTTGCCCTTCTTGGCTGCTTCTTCTGCTGTTGATGCTAGGCCATCTATGTAGGCATTCTTATCTTTTTTTATGCTGTTTTTTACTTTTTGGTTTGCTTCTTTATATTTCTCTTGCGCTTTTGTTTTCTCCGCCCTGGTGCGGCTGCTGTTAACTAAACTTTTCATTTCTTTTCTCTCTTTTATTTTTTGCAGTGTGTTGATTGAGAGCCAGTCTTTGTGTTTCTGTTTCACTGATCCTAAAACTTCTTGGCAAGTGGATGTTACAGACGACTTTATGTTTTGCCATTTATGTTCTACTTGGTCATCTTCTGTTTGGTCTTCCAGCGCTTGGAACTTATTCCTTAAGGTAACACTGAATTCCTCTCTTTTCTGCTCATTTACCAAAAGTGCTACGTTGAATTTTGTTCGCTTAACATTTGGCGGTTCCCAGTTCTTCTTCAACTTTAACTTTAGTCTTGCCCAAACAAGATGATGATCAGATGCGACATCTGCTCCTCGTTTTGCTCGTACATCTTGTAGAGACTTTCTAAATTTTTTGTTAATGCATATGTGGTCTATTTGGTTTTGCGTTTTGTTGTCCGGGGATACCCATGTTATCTTGTGGATGTTTTTATGTTGGAATTCGCTGCCTCCGATAACAAGCTCATGTGTTGCGCAGAAGTCTGCTAGTTTTTCTCCGTTCTCATTTCTCTCTCCTACACCATGGCGTCCCATGATTTCCTCATATCCACTGTTGTCGTTTCCGATCTTGGCGTTAAGGTCCCCCATTAAAATGTTCAGGTCTCTATTTGGGAATTTTTCTATTATTGTTTGTAGTCTATTGTAGAATGTTTCTTTCTCGTCTTCTTTGCTGTCGTTGGTGGGTGCGTAACACTGTATTATGTTCATCTTTATTTTCTTTTTCTTGGTTCTTGCTAAATCTGCTCAGTAAATATTTTAACACAATATTTTGCAAAAATATTTTTTTGTTAATTCTGTAGTGTGAACTTATGAATTTACCACCAGGAATAGAACAAACTGAAACAGTCACGGGATTGCTTACACACCCAGCCATAGGAAACATACAAAGAAGAGTTTGGTTACCATGTGGTGTTTATAAAAATGTAACAGATTAAAACCACAGTTTCGCCAACAGTATAGGCTTAGGGCATCCATGCAATAGGTAATTAAACGCTGAACTGTTAATACTCAATAATATATGCCTATAAATAAATGTCATGCGTAACACTATAATGATGTGATACATTTTCAAAGGAAATACTTGCAAATAACTTCAAATAAAACCCCCACAAAAAACTTATACATTTGAAATTAAATGTAAACATCAGGTACCGGCAGGGCCGGCCTTAGGCCACTGCAACCTATGCGGATTTATTTTATAATACAAAATCTTAATTTTCACTTATTATCCTTATTCCTACCCAGACTGGGCCCCGCGCAATCCGTTTCGCATAGGGCCCCGCAATTGTTGGGGCCGGCCCTGGGTACCGGTATAATAATACTACTTTTGTTAATCATATTGTTAATTATGTTGTTTTTACCCCTTTCCATTTGTTAAGCCAGCTTATTATTTTGATAAAAAGTTTTGTTTATTGCCACCCATGACATTATTGTGGCACACTAAGCAGCTTTATGGCCGTCATTTTACTTTCCATGATGTTTACTTCCCCTTACTTGTGATAACTCTTTTATTTTCTTTGTATATTTATTTGATGCACTGTATAAATGCCCATTCTTCTGTACCAGTATTCAGTGGATGTTCACAAATCAAAATATGTTCAATATTTTTTTTAAAGCTGAAATTGAACTAATGGTAATAGTATATACTTGGTCTTGCATTCAACCAGTCAAACATTATTATAGCCAACTCTTCTTTATTTTTGTGTTTTGTAAGAGAGTTTACCAAAAAGTGCGACTAATTATTTTAATTAATAGTGTATGACTAGAATTATAGTTATCATTTCTCTAAAATGAAATTGAGTTGCAAGATCTTTTATTTAATTTTTTAAATTTCAATTAATAAATTTGAACAATATTTACTGTATTTCAGTAAAATGCGATAAACTTTAAAAACATTTTTTGGATTGAAGAAAAAAAATTATTTATTTCTTTCCAATATCTTTATTTCCATTTTTTTTAAATAAAAAAATTTCTTAACGATAGAAAAGTTTACTTAATCAGTGCTTCTCAAAGTGTTGGTCAGTGGAAATGGAAGTTTTGAAGAAAGGGCTGCAGAGGTGTAAAGTAAGCCCATATTTTATTTGACAACAAATATGTACAGAATTTTTTTTTTGGAAGCTTGCATAAACATTACATAGGAAGCCTTGAGAGGGGAGGGGGGGGGGGTCATTTTCCTTGTTTATTTAAGTTTTCATGGACTTGTTTGTTAAATTTTTATGGCCAATGTGAACACACACACCCCCCACACAGCATTAATCTAAATTATGTTGTGTTGAGGTGCTTCGGAAGGACATTCCTGATCAACTGTTGCTCTTTGACAGACAGATATTCTTACTCACCCAAAAAAGGTTTTAAAACCATCATTCCAACATCTTAGTGTTGCCTGATCCCGGGGACTAATTTTTGCATGGCGGTCTCAATACTTTAATTTAATTAGATATTCTAAATGGAGCTTTCATAACGAAATTAACTGACCTTCAACTAGGATCACTTGATGCTCACTGTTTTCTGACTTGTTAACAGTCCAACAGAACATCATTATTTAAACTAGGCGTACATCAAAGAATACAATGGTTCATTTCACTGGTCATGTTGATAATTTACTTAGTCTGGGGACCAGTGAAACTGTGTGGCACCCCGCACACGCCCCAGTGATGGTTACACCACTTTTATAGCTGTTTAGTGTTTGTATTAGCTCTTTTCTCTACCACCACTAAACACCCTGTGTTTGATTCAACACCACTATGAGGTTACATTTTAGTGCAATTGCCGGGTAACCACAAATTTCAAGTGTGCCATGAACAAAGAAGTAGCCATGCTGCATTATTGCCTTTTTTTTTTTTTTTTTTTTTTATAAGGTGTCCTTGTGACTTGTTGCATGTTTGATGTTACATCTTTGTCAGCTAATTTTTAACATAAACAAAAGTGCATAATTTTGTAAATTCATTAACACACATACTCAAAGCTTTAATGAGAATAAGAGCAGTTTTAATATGTGCTTGATATGTAAACATTATTTATTACTGGACATTTTTAAAGAATTCTTTAACTTAAATTATGTTTTTAAATCTGTGATCTACAACATATAATACACATGTAGGCAAGGGTAAACAGCAGGCCTTTTTTTTTTCTAATCTAGGTATTTCTGGTGAAACAAACATACAAAGGGTAGATAATTCAATGAATCAGCCTTTATTTTAAGTTTGTAAGTCTGAACCCTGAAAGGATGTGCCGCCATTTTGAAACAGTTGTCAAGTTTTTGGTCATTATGTGAAAAGTGCCACAGCATAACTCTCTTTTAATAAACAAAATATTTCTAATTTTATATTGCTCTATTGCTTTAGTTCATAAATGATTGCCATAAATATCTGATATGTTACCAGTGACCAGCAATGAATGTTTTATTTTTCATGTACGGACAGAATGTGAAGTTTGCATTCATTCAATACATATTATAAGCTACCAATTCCGTCAGAATCGCATTGCGTTACAAAAATATGTATGGCCAATGAACAGTTTTTGATAAATTAAAATAGATGAAAGGATGAGGGTTGTGGCACAAATAATGACGGGGAACAAAAACATGACAAGAAGGACAGAAAATGTCAGAGACCAAAGACTTAATAGTGGTGCCACTAAACATCTGGTGCCCTAAATGACAGAATAGTGTGACACTGTCATGTTTAATGATAATGACTAGGCAAGCACAAAATATAAAACGCAAAGACGGGAAATATAAAAAAGAAAAAAAAGGAGTAACTATATTTTGATCATATTAAATGTCTTTTAAATATTACTCTTGGTTTAACATATTTTTTTAAAAATGTCTGTTAACAATATTGATTTTTTTGGCCAATAATTTAGATAACTGTGCTAAACCTTTGAAGTGGATAAAACTTGTTTAAAAATAATTATTTTCTTGCCTTTTCATCTTTGTTTCTACATATCTACTTTGACTGATGATCATTTTGTCTTCATGGGCTGATTATAAAAGAAATTGTATAAAATGAGATTTTATCAAATGACAACATTGTTGCCTATTTATTTTTACCACAGTTTCTTATCTCGTTCATTGTAAGTATTGTGTATTACCTTCAGTTGTACACAAAAAAGTAGCTCAACATATTTAACATATAAAAATTTGTGTGACACATCAGAGGTAAAAGGAAAAAGTCCTTTGAAAAAAAAAGTTAATGTTGAGTTATGTGATATAATTATTATAAGAGAAATGAGAATGATACATTTATATTATTTGAGTTAACATGTGAATAAAAATTTAATTTAATGTACCATTGACCACAAAATATTGGACTACAAATTAATGGACTAATTTTCAAAAGTAAATTTTGTTATTACAAAAGGGAAATAAATCAAAGTAAACATAATGAAGTTAATTAAACGCATTTTATAATAATTTCTACTAAGCATTGATTTGTGTCTTTTTAAGAAAATACTACTAAAATAAAGACATCGCCCATAAAAACTGATACAGATATTTTCAGCCTGCTGGCACTGAACCAAACTTCTGATATTTTTCATTAACAATGAATGAAAATTAGACTTAAATTCTCTCTAAAAGAGAAATGCATTATTAAGAAAGAATTCATTATCAGGGGTTGGACCAATCAGTGGTTGAAGTTCTTGAATAAAATGGCTATTCTGATAATTCAAAAATGTTCACTTGTACTATTTAAAGTGATGGTTGAGTACAATGCAATCATTCTACTGAATCAGTCCCCATTTATGCATTTCTGATATAATATTCTAGTTGAGATTGACAACCTTGGGGCGCTTTCATACTTACTTTCCCATAAGCTAGACAAACATTTTAATTGTTATTATGATCTAAAGCTGCAATACATTGGCAAGTGTATAAAAATATATTCTTTTATTACATAGGAATTTCATTATTTGAATAATGCTTTTTTGTATATGTTGACTTCGGAACATATAATTTAAATAATGCCTCAATCGAGTCTCGGCCACATGAGCTGTACAAAAGTGAGGATAAGCAGAAACAAATTATTTTCACCACTGTAAATAATCCTTATTCTCTTAAACCAATTCCATTGGTACTGTCAGTTCCTCATGAAGGATTAGTGCTAGTTTCCTCCGCAGCAATCCTTGACCTGAAGACCCTGGCTGTGATTCATGAGTCCCTATTAATGTCTTTTTCTGATCTCTTTTGATCGATGGGCTGTCTGAGAAGAAAAAAAGAAACTCATGAACACAATATCATGAGCAAGAAGAAATTAATAATAGTCAATTCCAATGTTAAGTGATAATATTATAAAATATAGTTTTTAAAAAAAAATTTATTACAAATTTTCCCATCTCTTTTTTTTTTTAGAAATACTTTTAAAATCTACTTCAAGAGTCATAAAATTTAAAAGATTTCATTATCAATCATTCAGAGAAGGCCTAATAGCTGGTGCACATGACCCTTTTAGATGGTCTACTCATGCAAGTGTATTGTTTTCATTGATGGATGTTGTCTGTATTCTTAGCCTGCTGTTGGTTTACACTCAGAAAAATTAAGTATTAATTAAATAAAAATAACAACTATATGACCTGATCAGCTGCTGCAAAACTAACAAATGAGAATTAAAATATTCAAACAATCAACATGCAGTCCAATATAATTTATACCACCATCACTTGCTGGAAGATATTTAGTAGTAATGTAAATGAAGGCACGTTGTAACTGTCCATGCGCAAAGCACTTAATTATAGTGGCCCTATTTAAGC
This sequence comes from Omphiscola glabra, assembly GCA_964017045.1. Taxonomy (NCBI): domain Eukaryota; kingdom Metazoa; phylum Mollusca; class Gastropoda; family Lymnaeidae; genus Omphiscola; species Omphiscola glabra. The sequence continues at coordinate 26,320,725 of OZ024805.1, forward strand.
CTAATAAATATGTCAATATGTGGGCCATGATCAACATTTCACAAGTCATTAATAGGAGCCAGAATTATCCATAAATTGATCATGAGCCCTTAATATATAGAAGAAGAAGAAGGTTTGTTAGTCATTCCAGATTTATCTAAACAAAACAGAAGAGCATTGTAATAAAAATATAAAAATTAGAAGCTATCCATTTTTCAACTCGGTATCTCACACTGAAAGGTCCATATTTATCACTGCCACCCCAAAGTCGATTCAAATACATTTGCAGATGAGCAAATCATCTTTCAATAATGAATTACCATCAAAGAAATTAAAACCAGATGAGACAGAGATATTTGGGGTTTTATTTTATTCCTTTCTAAAGTTTTTTATTTTATTTCTTGAATTTAAAAATTCTTTAATTTACAAACCTCTAACCTGTTTTGTTATAGCTAGCTGTACCCACCTTGTATTTCTTCGATCTGCTCATTATTAGGTACTGCTTTCTTGTCCTGATATTTAAGACAAGGTAAATTTTGTAGACACTTCCACTTTGAACACGCTGAATTGATGTAGACACCCTTCACCGCTTTGCACAAATGGTGTCTCACCAAGCAAAGCAACATGAATTGAACAATGCAGATTGCTAATGTGATGTCAAACAGGATCATGCCAGTTTTTGGTGGTTCTGAAACTAAGGAATTCATTTTGAAAAATGTATCTACAATCATTCCACATTAATTAATCCTCCTTCTGTCCCTTGAGAATGGTTTCATGAATATTGAGCAATCCAATTAATGAGTGAGTCAGAGTTGAGGTAAATTATTTTTTCAAAGAACTAATTAAAAGGTGTGTCAAGTTGTAGAATTAAAAAATATAATGGAGGTATTGCACCATAAGAACCAAATTTATTGGGGAAAATGTCTGGACTTAAAAATCAGTGTGGTCATGTTTAAATCTTATTTATTGAACTGCACATTAAGATACAAAATCTAAATTTCTAATTGACTGAAATAAAATATTAAATTATCACCTTTAGACTCACCGTGCAAAAATCCTGATATTTAAATTTAGCCTTGCACGCCAAAGTGCATGCATTGTTATTCATCAAGGACACATCAAACTGTCCTTTGTCTCTACACCAGTCCAACAAAGCGCTTGATTCTATTTCTTTGGGAAAACAGGTCTTGACCTTTCCCTCGTCACATACTTCAAAGCTACCATAACACCCACTGTCTCCTGGACATTTGTGTGGTTGATTTTCTGGGCAGACTTTTTGGGACAACTTTTGTAGATCTTTTTTTATGGTAAAAAAAAAGTGTATACATTTTTTAGGTTCAGTCGCTTGGTGTGAAATACATTTATTGAAAATAGATTGCAACCTACAGTAATAATTCTATGTTCAAAAATATAAAACTCAACAAATAAACTGGACGCATTTTGAATAAAGTTCACTATTTCCTTTATATTTAATTATAACTCTTTATTCTTATTTAATTTAAAATTGTGGTGGAATGATGTTCATAAAAATATTTTACAAAACATTATAAAATATTTAAAAATTGATTGTAGAATTCATGTAACATCTGCATACTACTTATTATAAAGGATAGATTTAATTCAGTGGTTCTCAAACATTTTAAGGCGACCACCTAATCCATTTCAAAACAGAACTCAGTTAATTACTTGAGCAGGGTGAAACAAGATCAAGTTATCACAAGTTCAATTTGTCACAAAAGTTATTCTAATGAAAGCTGCTAATTTTTCTGGCATCTTGTCTGATGACTTTGGGCTCAGCACTGAGAGAAAAATTAGCATTTAAAAAAATAATTAAGTGTCAAATAGGTTATAAAAGCAACTTACGCACTTGCCTTATGAAGGTCGATTGACTTTTATTTTTTATCCACCAGATATAGGTGATGAATGAAAAAGTCAAATGTAAAGATAGTATGTACTATATAAATTTTTAAAAATTTAACACGGTAAGAATCTATCTTTAATGGTAAAGTTTTTGTTAATTTTTAAGCAGTGAAACTTGCTCAAAGTCGTGCTACTCTCCTTTATAAAGATGACACAGTTTATTTGAGATCTGAATCAAAACTAATAAACTTTCTGGAAAATAAAGACATACAATGAAATAATACTATTTACATTGAAACTGTGAGCACGTCTAACACCGTCTCTGACAAGTTATAACCTATCAACAAATGTCCAATACCAACTCTGACAAGTTATAACCTATCAACAAATGTCTAACACCATCTCTGACAAGGCATAACCTATCAACAAATGTCTAATACCAACTCTGACAAGGCATAACCTATCAACAAATTTCTAACACCATCTCAGACAAGGCATAACCTATCAACAAATTCTTGTTTGAAGAGCTGATAATGATAACAAAAAATATTATTTTCTGGTATAACCAGAGTAAATGAGCATAAAGATTTACTTTCTTATTTCGGCATCAAGTGAATGTGTTGCAAAATATGTTGGAATCTGCTCTTTTAAGTTAATTCCCTTCATTGTACAGTATATTGGTTTCACCTTACTAAGTAAATACATCTTGTTGTTATAAGCCCCTTCTGCTGTTTCAATGTTGTCTATTTGTGACCCTTTTTCAAGGCCAATAACTTGGCTATAGTGATGCAAAATTTTAAATCATCCTTTTAAAATTTAAAATTAAAAAAAGTTTTTCTGATATAATTCACTACCACCCACTTAGGTAGTCCCAGCGCACCCCACCCCCCAATCTACTGAATATTTTACCACCCTTTCTGATATCTACCACTGAGAACCACTGATTTAATTAAATCTTAAGATGTAGGCCTACTGGTGGAGTTTTCCTTACATAAATATTTCTTTGTGACAACAGTCAATGCCCTATAAGAATTCTATCTATTGCATGATGCAGAACATTAAATCATTCACCTTCTGACAATTCTGAGGAGCTGAATCGCGCCTGACATGCCAGTGAGCAGGCAGACTTATCTCTCATCAATGTGGCATTATACTACCCTTGTTCTCTACACCATTCTAAAAGAGAACTACCAGGAGAGGGTGAAGGAAAGCAAGTGTCCACAGTTCCAGATGCAGGTTTGCAGTATGAGTCTGCATTGTAGCATAAACCATAGGGCAGGCACTTGAATGGCTTGTCTGGGGGACATTTTTTTGTGGAAATATCATCAAGTGTTGGAGGAGCTGTGGAATGAAAACACCAGACTGACTTAAGATTTTTGTCATAGCCTAAATTATGATGTAAAGAAAATCCTTTACTGTGTGATAAACATGAAAATCAAATGTAATCATTCTAAATCATAGACACGCTATGCTAGATTGTATTAAAAAAATAATTGCATAACTTATAATATATATATAATATAAGGCTATACTATTGTCAATTGTTTTTTTTAATAGAATCTTAAGAATTTTTAAAAATTTTTGTTTTTGGACAAATCTTTTTTAAAATATTTGTTATATATACTTGGCTTAATTAAAAGCATGATTTTTCTTCAGTTTTTGAACAGTAAAATGAATCAAAATTTGTTTTCAATTTATTATTATCCTTAATCCTATTAGTATATAAACATGTCCTATTTTTTTAAAAGGTTGAAAATAGTGTTTATTCATTTTTTTTTATTAAGGTGCATAATAAAAATTAGACACTCTCGTCTAGTCAACCTACAATCTTGCTCAGTGGTTGACAACCAGTAATTTATCTGTAATGACATGTGGCTCCCATAAAATGACATTTCAGATTAATTGTTTTTTAAATGGCTAAAAAATAATCTTTAGAAACAATCATAAAAAAATACAAGTTTGCCAACTTGTGAATTACATCTCATGTCTGACTCATGTAGGCAATGTAGGCATATGCTCATGCTTATTCAATAGATCTTAAATAATTTAATTGGGATAGATCCACATTTAATATTATTAATTATTATGTTTGGGATAGCAACTTGATATGTAAAAAATGTAAAGATTTACCTTTCATTCAAAATTAATTGTTTTGTCTTCTACTCTACTACTTGTCTTAAGGATTAAACTAAGTCATGACATGATCTCACACAAGTTACATAGCTAACCCATCATTTATTTTTTTTATAATTTTTTTTTTACATTTTAATGATTTTTTAAAATGGCCCACCATTCATTATTTTGTTTAAATTAAATTAAATATTGAGTAATTGACTAAGATTAATGAATAAAATACTGATTAGACTGGATCTGTTTTTTTTTTCACTATTGACTTTAACTTAACTTAATGGCAATGGCTGATCAGCTGTTTATCTGTTGTTATGTGTTGTTATGTGTAGCAGAAAGCCTACTAATGGCTGGTATGTATCACGTGACAAAACAAGGAAGTGACTAATCGTAGTCCATTGAGTAATTGAGTGAAACAGATCACTTTTAGGTACTTTTATTTATTTTAAGGTGTAATCCAAAGTGAGAAGTTAATGCAGTCGAAAATTTTACCTCCGATTTCTAATCATTAAAAAAGTAATTTCTAGGACTGTACTGTGTCAGCTATGTGTAGCATTCGTATACAATATAATATCATTATGTTTTCATTGTTGTCATTATTCATTATTGTCATTACTGATTTTCCAATTTTGGAAATTTAGGCAATTAGATTAGGCTATAGATTAGATTACGATTTAAAATATCCGCAATTACCTGTTAAACAAAATTTGAATGAAAAGTAAAATACTACTACTACTACTATATTGGCGAAATTGGTCATTGTTTTGTCCCATAAATGATAAATACCAATTTACATATGTTCAAAGATGAATGTAGTTAGTAGTACGGCGTGAAAAATTGTTTCGCTTTCAAAGTAAAACCCCCTAATAAAAATAGATCCATGGAAGTCCCGTTTTAAACAGTGTAGACAAAACATGACATTTAATAGCAACTTTATCACTTAGTGGCAGAAGTCGTAGTGAGTCAGTCTGTCACGATCATAAACTAAAATTAAGATTTAGAAATGCTAGTCAACCCTCCCTCCCACCCAAAAAACAAACAACGTTTGCTCTGTTTACCGTTTACCTCACCTTCTCGCCATTTCATCCCTCTTCTCCCCATCTAGAATCTAGATCATATAGTTATATAGTATATGTGTGGGGGGAGGGGGTCGTGTCTGTGGCTGACGACAGTGTGAGTGATTTTTGCTGTCTGGATTCGTTTAACTACTTATGTGTCCTCTCTCCGTCTCCATGCTTTCGGGTTTGCCTTTTACTTATTTTCCTCTTCATCTTCTTCCACCAGTCACTGTTTTCATTTCCTTCTTTGTTGCCTGAATGTCTGTCCCCAATCCTCTTCTCTACAATCTCTTTTCCCGAACGACACCTTTTATTTGCTGTTTCTGTGTTATATACTATTCTGATCCGTAAACTAAACACGTGCCAGCAATATTTTGTAAATGGTATGGGTTGCTATGGTAACCACCTAAACTTCGGGTTCTGGAAGCCATTTATTGGTAAACATAGTCAGACGGTAACGCAAGTTCATGACACCGATAATTGATAAATAACTAATTTTCAGATTTAATTGTTAAAAAATATTTGATTTCAAAAATGGAAAGAGGTAAATGTTTATTTACAGACGCACTGAAAACCCAAATTCCAAATAGACAGGTTAATATCGTGCGGGTCGATATAATATTAATATGACGGGATGCTGAATGTTTCACATGCGGCAAGAGAACTTACACTTACTCTTACACTTACAAAGTTACATCTCCGTAGCCAATTCAATGATTGAAGAAGGGTTGATTGGATTTAAAGGCGTATGTCGGAACGCCGAAGAAGGTGGTGAATGAGTGTTCTGGGAAAAAAATCATCTACCAAATCTTTCGTAACGCCAGGCCAGGTTAGAAAAGCAACCATCTGTTTGAGCAGCAGAAGACATGTTGGCGTTTCACGCTTTCAAGCAACATCACAGATATAAATCAATGGACTGCAGTAGTCGCTTTTTAAAAACAGTTTGACCTGATTTTGATATTGCACGCAAAAAATCAGTAATGTATACTGAAGACTCACTTAATAAAATCTTAAAATTGAAACTCTTTGTAATAAGAACACTATTTTATTGCGTTTAAATTTAATTTTATATGTACAAAGCGACAACACTTAACATTGGCGTAGCCTTTGGAGCCGACTACAGGTTGGTAACCGGATTTGATGAAACTTTTGAGAGTCCCCTTTTTCATCTGAGGACTCATGGTAACCCTATACTCCTTCCTCTCTATCTTTTCTCTTCGCTCTCGGTCTCTACATCTCAATTCTTTCTCTTTTCATCCATCATCCTTTAGCTACGCTAAGTCCACACAGTTTATCACTAGGGGTCGCAACACTGGCCCTCGTTACCAAAACCGGTATTTACGGTATTTAAAATTTTACGAATACCGGTATGTTCGATACTTTTTCAATATTTAGAGAAAATTTTACTGCGCAAACTTCATTTTAGATTAGATAGAAGAGACGTCATGACTAGATAGAAGTGACGTCACGACCAGATAGAAGCGACGTCACGACCAGATAGAAGCGACGTCACGACCAGACAGAAGCGACGTCATGACGTTCGAATCAATGAAACAAAAACATTCAGATAAAAATCACATTTTAATTTTTTCTTAATCGGCCTTCAACAATGGACACCAACATAAACAAAAACACAAATGTCTGACTTCAGACTTAGTAATAATAATAATAATAATAATAATAATAATAATAATAATAATAATAATATTAATAATAATAATAATAATAATAATAATAATAATAATAATAATAATAATAATAATAATAATAATAATAATAATAATAATAATAATAATAATAATAATAATAATAATAATAATAATAATAATAATTAATAATAATAATAATTAATAAATAATAATAATAATAAAAGTTTATTTGAAAAAATCACGCTTCATCCCCAAAGGATCGAAGCGCGTTACAAAGTCATCTCCTTGATTGATTGGAGTACTTATATGGCGCTCATTGCATAGCATGCTCACGGCGCTCCGCTGTTCGATGTGTCTCACTGCTGCCAGTTAGGCGCATGTGAACTCCATCTCCCCCATCTCGTTGCCTTCTCTTAGATGGGTTGCCGTCCAAGGTTAACGAGTCCCATCCACCCGGGGTGCTGGTGGTGTTTATTGCTTGACTGGGCTTAGGCGGGGATTGAACTCCTGACCTTGAGATTTGCTCAGTTCAGACCACTCGGCCACCCAGCACCACTCGGCCACCCAGCACCAAGACTTGAGACAAACTTGAACAAATATAATTCCTCTATGCATTACGGGATGTATAAAAAGGCAAATCGGAAAGCATAAACTACATTAAAACATTTTTAATAGTTTTATTAAAACAAACGTTCAATTATTTTTTTGGTCTGTTTGTTTAAAATTTGGTCAAATTTAAATAATGAGATCGTAAAAGTGACAACGTGTCAAATGTTTGATCTCTTAATTTTGGGCGCTAAATGGTTACAAAAGTAATCTGTTGACGAGAACACCCGCTCAGAACCCACACTGTTTGGAGGCATGCACCCTAAAACAGACTGACCCCCCCCCCCCCCCACTAAAATAGTCTGACCATTTCCGACAGACTCACCCACTCTATGACGGACTGACCATGCTACATGCAATAACAGACTGACCACAGACTGACCACAGACAGACCACAGACTGACCACAGACTGACCATGCTACATGCAATAACAGACTGAGCACCATACGTTCACACGTCACCGCATAGCGGTACTGTTAATTTCCCACCACAACAACACGACCCCCGGTATTGTGTTGAGCAACAGCCGACCTGCTAGTCACTGCCGGAGTATCGTAACATCGGCCGTGCCGGACCTGACACTAATGGCCGGATTGACGTCGCGATGAAATGTTGCATGCCCCCCCCCCCACCCAAACACTGCGCGTGAGTGACCGCTCCTCGACTATCTATTCACCTACGTCCTTCGCCGCGTGAGCTTTTCATCACGGGTCTCAGTCACTGATTCACACTTGGCGCGAGTTGGAGTGGTGACACCGTGTATACGATCTCACCTTGGAGCAGGTGGACTGTTACAAGGTCAGGACCAAAGATGATTGATAAGGCGTTTCCAAGATAATATTTTCCTTATTCGACAATACTATGTAACCGCCCTTGCGAAATCAGAGGTCAACAGCCTATATCACACAATCCAGACTTAAAAACGCAGAGCGATTTTCAAAGGAAAACGAAAGACGAAAAAAAAAGTATATATCAGTGGCGTAGCGAGGGGGGGCAAGGGGGGAATCATGCCCCGGGCGCTACTCACAAAGGGGCGCCAAATGGTATATTTTACATATAATATTGTATTGTTTTCGAATAGGAGGGGGGCGCTAAAAAGGTATTGTGCCCCGGGCGCGAGTTAAGCTCGCTACGCAAATTGTATATATTAAAATTAAATTTAACCTTTTCGCTACAGATGACGTCAACATGACGTCACGATCACCCACTTTCAATGACCAAGGACGTCACATGGTCGTCATAACAAAAAGGCAAAGAACTTTTATGAAATACCAAGTACGTCACGTCGACGTCATAATACAATGCTATATATTTCTTTTTTCGTTTATGTATAGAGAAGTTAAAAAGCGAATATGATAGAGAATGAAAATAACGATTTTTTTCTTTTTTATTATATATATATATATATATATATATATATATATATATATATATATATATATATATATATATATATATATATATATATATAAAAAGTTTTTTATCGCCGAGTCAGCAAAAATCGATGTCAAAACCCAGCGGTAGTTAAAGGGTTAAAAAAATAAATGATTATAAAATGCGCAAGCAAGTTGACGTATAGTTTAATGGCTGAATCAATTAGAAATCCTTCTTTGGTACAGTGGCGTAGGAACGGAGTGCGGAGGGGGTGGTTCGCCCCGGCGGCACTTTTTTTCTTTTTATGGAGGTGCGGCATTTTCGGCCAACTGCAGAGTTTTATTCGTTGAAGAGGGCTGCAAAATGCCCGGCCCTGGACAGCACTAACCTTAGCTACGCCAATGCGTTGGCACAACATTACCAAAAGGTTGGTGACCCCACCCCCCATGCCTTAAATATACCATTAAGAAATAACGCTCGTCTTAGTTGTCTCTTAACTGAAGAGGTGGGCACATACATATTGATTTATTATCTATTTAAAGGGGAATAGGTACGCTACATTTCTTGATATAATATATTGATTCAAAATACTTTTTTGATTGAAAAAATTGTTGGAAGCGGGGAGAATAACAAAAAAAGTGTGTGTGGGGGGGGGGGGAGGGGCGGCGAGGTTAAAGGTTAAAGAATCGATGTGAGTCTAGAATTCATGGTTTAAAGATTTCTAGAGGTGTCATTTCTATAATACAGTGGTGCTTAATATTTCTAATGCCGCGACCCTTTAATAGAGCTCCTCATGTTGTGGCGACCCCCACCATAAAATTATTTTTGTTGCTACTTCATATGTGTTTTTCGATGGTGCAGGGGGGAGGAAGACAATGAGAGACATGGACAGAGAGATGGATGTAAGACATGAGAGAGAGTAGAGCGTAAGACATGGGAAAGAGGTGAGAGTGAGTACATGGGAGAGAGGTGAAAGTAAGACATGGGAGAGAGGTGAGAGTAAGACATGGGAGAGAGGTGAGAGTAAGACATAATCGAGAGGTGAGAGTAACCCATGGGAGAGAGGTGAAAGTAAAACATGGGGAGAGTAAGAAATTGGAGAGAGGTGAGAGTAAGACATGGGATAGAGTTGAGAGTAAGACATGGGGGAGAGGTGAGAGTAAGACATAATCGAGAGGTGAGAGTAAGACATAATCGAGAGGTGAGAGTAACCCATGGGAGAGAGGTGAAAGTAAGACATGGGGGAGAGGTGAGAGTAAGACATGGGAGAGAGGTGAGAGTAAGACATGGGGGAGAGTTGAGCGTAAGAGATTAATGTCAACCAGTCTGACTTAGCACATTCTTGAAGAAGTTTCCATGACAAGATAATAACTGGATCAACTTCCGGTGTCCCTCTTCTGTCACTTGTCACAGTTGCTTCATGCAGCTGTGGGTGAGATAAGTAGCTGGACAGGGGTAAAATGTGTAGTTACACCGGATTAAGTCGTTCTCTCACACTGTTAGCTAGCCGTCTACTGGCACATTACCTTGCCTGGATGCGTCAACTGCGCGTGAGAATCACGTGGTTGTGATACGAATTAGAGATAATTTGCCTCTGACGCATATGCGTTATATTTGACACCTACACAATGGTACGGCGATTAAAGACGCATGTTATAATTGACAATGTCACAGTGTTGTAAGTGACCACGAGACGTTTTCTAGCAAAGATGGAGTTTCAAGTGACGGTCTGCTGTGCCCAAAGTCGTCATCAACTATTTTTCTTTGGACCCGAAGATCTGACCTACGGTCAACATGTCCCATCCGTGCTCCCTGCTGATGCTGCATCAAGATCATGAAGATGCTGGGGGAGACCTGCCTGACAGAGAATTCCATTGTCATGGGGATTGGTACCGTGGCCTGCACTTTTAATATCGAGACTCTTTCTGAAATAGGCCACATTTTAATTTTATGTTTTCGCTTCGGAAAAAAATAGCCTAAAAACTTTTTTAGTACCCAGTATAATTTTGTTCGTCCTTCACGTGCGAAGATGCCCGATAGGATATTTTCGAGTAGTATAGCCTTGACTTGAGCTGTATTTTGTTTAAAGTGAAGGAGAGCTGCTCAGTTCGTCGGCCTCACCCTCTCGTCCTTGCCTTTTTGATCCAATGGCAAGACTTAGTCAAGACGGCTGAAATTAGATCAGGATGCAGTAGATGGCCAGCATAAAAAACGAGCATAATGTAGGCTCGTGATGTTTCTTCACTTTCTTAAGCGGCAACATTAACACTATATAATTGGTTGACACGTAATATAAAGTTAACGTTTCTATATGTATAATTTTCTTACATATATATATATATGTTTATAAACATCTTTTAAAATGGCACCTTCTAAGTTACCCGTCTACACATAACTATGTCTGATCACCTAAACCACAACCAAATAAATACATTTAAAAAATTAAGACAGTTAATTTGTTTAGTGTTTCCACCAAAAATAATTTTCGTGACCCAGTTTAAAAAACAAAAATTATAAGCTATATTCATCTGTATAATTATAAAGTTTGATTTTTTTTTGTTTTTTGTTGCTGGCATCCGTCCGTCGCAATGTGAAGATGGTGTAGAATTCGCAGGACAAAATCCACAAGGCCTGTGATCATTCTTCTAGGAAAGCTGGTCCCAACAGCAAATCGCCTCTCTCCACGCCTCTGTATAACCCCAGGGAACATCGTGTTGATGATACAGCTTGGCACCAGTGGCGTCGCTGGAGATGTCGGAATGTTTCATTGTACCAATGTTATCTGCCTACGGGACTCCATCTCTGGGTTTGAATTCAGAGTTTCCTTCTCTTAGATGAGTTGCCATCCAAGGCTAACGAGTCCCATCCACCCGGGGTGCTGGTGGTGTTTTTGCTTGACTGGACTTTGATGGGGATTGAACTCCCAGTACAGAGATTTGCTCAGTTGAGACCACTCGGCCACCCATAGTAAGTTTCATTATTTTCATAGCTTATGAACATTCTGAATTGAATGACTAAGAAATAAAGATTATTATGTGGCGTGTTAATTATACAATTGTTTTAAATTGTATTAATGTTAAGTTATGATAAATTGGAGGCCGTTTGGCCTACATATAATTTTTCTATAGATGTTCATTTGAACATTAAAAAGCAACTACTAACACCATTTCAGATGTGTCAAGACTCTTAAATGACACCCTTAAAATAACCACAACAATAACTTTAATGACAATTAAGCCAACTCCTTCAACACCGCTCCCCTCTCCCTGGGCACCACACCACCTCCATCCAAGAGTGATACACTTTGGTTCCCATCATAACGTACGGTAGATTAGTGAAGCGTGGCCAAGGGCGCCTTGACTATATCTCATAAATGTGTCACACATAAGTCATACTCGTTCCAACAGCCCCCAAATATCAAAGTGCCACGCACACCCAAAGCGCACCCAACCCTCTTCCGCAACACAGACGACATTGGCCTGGTCCTCGAAAAGGCCATACTGATCCACGGGCTGTGAAAGTAACATCCGGTTTGCGACACTCTTGTGCTTTTGATCCGTCCCCTTTGCTCCGTCAACGAAAAAAAAAAAACACCTGTCGCGAAACGCTCAGTGAGTCGTTCAATCTCAGTGGTTCCAAGACCGGATTAAGGGGGACCGCATGAGTTTATCGGTTAGTTTTCGTCCTTAATATACACGGAATCTTTCAGAATTTAAAAATGTACATAATTAATTATTTTGTTAACCGTGTACTATGCTAGAGATGTTGTTTAAACATCTTTTTAAACATTTTAATCACTGGGAATAGTAACAAAGTTTTTTTCTCCCAGTCGTCGCTACCAAAGAGGTAGTGGGGAAAAGGGTGGGTATGCCCTATTATCCTTAGTTGTTGATTGATGCAAGTTTATTACAAATTTAAATGAGATGTTTGCAGTGGGTAACATTAAAGCAAATGTGCAAAGATACGAAAATTTGTGGCGCATTCAAATTTTTTAAAAAATAATTAAGATTATGGGGGTACATGGATCCCTAGCTGGGAACCACCGTGGCATGTTGTCAACATGAAGGAAAATATGGGTCCCCGAAAGATGAAAAGCGAATTAGGTCGTGGGGTGTGGGAAACACTTGTGGCATGTCGTGGTGAAGCCTGGTGTCAGAACGTGAGACAAGGAGTCGAGAACTGTGGAGTCAGCGAAAAGTAGCGTCAGCTATGACACTCACTCCATCAGCTGTTGGATGACCCGCTGTTAGATATGTTTTGGAGTAGAATGTTTCGGAGTTTTATGATTTTCAGCGTATGAGATAATTGTCCGTGGGTATATTGTGGGGGGGGGGGGGGGGTAAGATAGTGATTACCACGCTTGGAGAAATCAACTCCAATTCCCAATAATTGGGGGGGGGGGGTATATTAAAAAAACAACTTTAAAATTGTTGACATCCTATATATCGGCCCTAAACGTCGAATTTATATTGATATGAAAATTTGACAACTGTTGCAGATAAACGGCACGTAAACAGTTTAAAAAGGATTATAAAATATAACATCAATCATTTGGCTCTATTAAATTATAGTCGACAGAAAAATGTTTCTAATTTAAAAAAATATAGTATTATTTTTTTTTTTTAAATCAAACCTAAATTTAACTGCACTGTCCAGCTAAAGAATTCGAGTTTTGGAGCCCGCATTAAGAAGTATAGCCTATATATATATATATATATATATATATATATATACAGAGAGAGAGAGCGAGACAGAGAAGACAGCTAGAGAAACAGAGAGAGAGAGAGAGAGAGAGCAGATGCGTACCAAAGGGTGGCAGGGGGACAGATGTCTCCCGGTGCCAGCTAGTTAAGGGCGCCAAATTGTGCTTTGATATTATTTTATTGATTTTAGAGTTGAAAAAAAAAAAAAAGAAAAGGGGGCGCTTTAAAATGAATCTTGTCCCCAGGCGCGAATCTTGTCCCCCGGGCGCCAAACACTCTCGCTCTGAGAGAGAGAGAGAGAGATACGAGAGAGAGAGAGAGAGATACGAGAGAGAGAGAGAGACTATCTCAACTAATAGATTTAAAAAAAAAATTAGACCATTTCAACAGCTAATAATATTTCAACAACACTGAGAGCAGGACTGCAAATCAGAAATTAATGAGAATATTTATTTCATCCAAGCTCTTAACCATTGATTACGTCATCTTTTTCACATGTACAACTTCCTCCACACCCTCACCCCCCCCCCCCACCCCCCAAAAAAAAACAACAATAAAAAACATGTTTCCTAAAATGACCACTCGTAGTTATTTCAAAAGTCTATTGAGTTTGGTCCCACACACTTCGTGCTGTAACTTAACCTCCACATGTCAGGACGCGCTCCGTTATCATCGCGGAACATGTTTAAGACGGTGATATGTTCAGTCACTTGTCTTCACACGCCAACAACTCCTTTTACCATTTCCAATACTATCGAAGCAATTTGCTGAAGCTACTACGATGATTTTAAGTTGAAGCCAGGATCTAACTTCAAGCTCCTTCATTTTAATTAAGAAAAAAAGATTTCAACCCTTTCGTGATGTCTTAGATCAGTGGTTCTCAACCTTTGGGTCGCGACCCCTTTGTGGGGTCGAATGGCCCTTTCACAGGGGTCGCCTAGGACCATCGGAAAACACATATACTCTACAGTTATGACGTATCAACGAACATAATTTTGTGGTTGGGGGTCACCACAACATGTATAAAAAGGGTCGCCGCATCAGGAAGGTTGAGAACCTCTGTCTTAGATGCTTCCTTCAGACTCGCTGACCAGGATATTTTGTTCATTTTGAACTCCTCTGTCCTCACTGATGATGCTATCTCAATTCTCAACATAGGTACCAAAACAAAAGAACAACAAACAAACAAACAAACAAACAACTCCCCGCATTCGTTTGATTCCCGCCAACCCATTAAAGCATTTCATATTTTCGTCTGCTCGCTGTCGTCGTCCGCCATCAAAGCACTTACAGGACGTCGGCGAGTCGAGGGAAGATTGTGAAAGTAAACAGCGCGCCGGGGTGAATGCAAACCACTCCACTCTGATCTCAAGAGGTCACGTCGAGCCACGCGGCGCAACACTACCCCTGTGTGCGGCTTTACCTTAGCCCCCACAGTGGTGATAGCTACCTGAGGTGACAGCTACCCGAGGCGGTGGTTACCTGTGTTCTGTGTTTGCTTATTGTACAAGGCAGTTATCGGCTATTTGACTTCCTGTACACGATAACTGTCTGGATATTTTAAATTAAAATGTAAACAATATTTAAGTTAAGATAAAAACCATAATATTGAGCACAGGTCACAGGGGTATACATGTGCTTATTGAAAGACTTAGTTTTCATAGAAATGATTTAAACGTATGAGCTGTTATTTTTACCTCAACCATCTACAGTTGATATGACCGCTCCCTCGGTTGTCCCCATCCCCCTCCCCCCGGGGCGGCAACAACCATAGCTACGCCACCACTCTTCACAGGTTAACTGGTCTTTATTAGTTTTACTTCTTGACTTCTTGTTTAGTAAACTTAGGATCTCGATAATATAAAAATATGAAAACAATAATGACACAATAATAAAACAATTAAAATAAAAAAAGAATAAAAGAATAATAATACAAAATAATATAATAATGATAAAATAATAATACAAAATAATAAATAACGATAAAATAATAATACACAAGTAAAATGAGAAGAAAATAATACAAATACAATAACAAAGTAATAAAATTATTATAAATTATACCCAAATAAAATGCTATAATAATGCAATATTAATACAATAAAAATGCAGTAGTAATAAAATAATACAATAATAACACATCAATAATAATCAGATAACTTAAGGACTGAAATACACAGAAATATATTCCGACATTCAAACATTAAAAACCAATAAACAAAACATTAAATAACTTTATTGAGTCGTAGAGTTTCCATGTTTGATATTTTACACGCACAAAACGCGAAATAATATACCGGAAAAAAGTTGAGAAAGAAAACAAATTGACCCTTTTATGAACATAAAATATTTTCATGGCCTTTGATTGGTTCAAAAATTTAAAAGCACTTAGCGTGCAACTATATTGAAACTATTACGTTGATTAAAATTATAAAAGTGTTGGACTGCGATAAAGCTTAAAATTAGAACTTTTCACTTTGAGTCTTGAATAAATAAATGATTATTGTGAATGTGAGTTAGCTTCCTCCCTCCAATGTTTCTCCGTTTAAAAAAAGATCCAACGTACTTTATTAACTCCCCTTACGTAGCTTACTGCCACTATTCTTTTGATATCCGTGATGGTTTGTCGTGGGTCACCTGCCTTTGACACGCGTGCACGCTACAGTGACACTGGCGTAATGCGCGGCAGATGTGCACACGTCGGTTTTGGGGAAAATCGCTGGGAACAGAGCCGGCGCGACGGGTAATGAACGCCTTTGATTTCTTGTTTGTGTATGTTTGAGTTTTTTTGTCCAACAGGTAATGTGGTTGTATCGATATGCGGGTTGTGTGACATGGCGTGGTGTAATGGAATGTGGGGGGGGGGGCGGTGTTGGTCTACAGTAGGGCTTGGGAGAGTGTGACCTCGGGAGGGGGGGGGGGGGCTTGAAAGTCTGATCAGAGCACGTCGGCTCATGGTTATGGCACTAGTTTGTAACAATACACAAAATGGCTTACGGTAAAAGGAGGGTGTAATAAGACAAAATATGTTATAGTCATTAGTATTAATAAGAAATAACTTTTTTTTAAAAATGGAAAATTAACTTATGTTTTAGAAATGTTACCTCGTGACTTCTTTGTATCACCAATTCACCATGTTACCCCTTTTCTCTCCATCTAGATCAGTGGTTCTCAACCTTCCTAATGTCGCGACCCTTTAATACAGTTCCTCACGTTGTGGCGACCGCCAACCACAAAATAAATTATTTTCGTTGCTAGTTCATAGCTGTAGAGTATATGTGTTTCGATGGTCTTAGGCGACCCCTGGAAAAGGGTCATTCGACCCCCAAAGGGGTCGCGACCCACATGTTGAGAACCGCTGATCTAGATCTTGTGTGCGCGTGTATGTGTTTGTGTGTGAGAGTGTATGTGTTTGAGTGCGTGAGTGTATATGTGTGTGTATGTGAGTGTATAGGTGTGTGTGAATGTATGTGTGTGGATGTATGGGTGTTGCTGTCTAATTTCGTTTCAATTATGTCACGTGTCTTCTCTTCATTCTTTCGGTCTATACTTATTTACCTCTTCCGGTCACCCGTTTTCAATTCATTCTCTGTTCTCTGAATGTCTGTCCCAAATCCACTTCTCTACCATCTCATTCTTTCTTTTTTGGTCCCCTTATCCCTGTTGATCTATTGCTCTCCTTTTTATATTTCCTTCTCCTTCGCCTCCCTGTTTCTCTTTCTTTCTATCGATTTCTCTCTCTTTTCTCTATTTATGTAGCTTTTCTCTTTATTCTCTTTTCACATCTTTCTCTCTACTCTCTCTTTCTTTTCTCTTTTTTCCCTCTTTCTCTCTAGTTTTCTCGTCTTTCTATTTTCTCTTTCTAACCAACTCTCTATCTTTTATTATCTCTTTTTCTCTCTCATCTCTCTTTCGTTCTATCTCTTATTTCTTTCTTATCTTTCTCTCCTCTCTCCTTTTGCCTCTCTCTCTTCTCTAACGCTCTTTACATCTCAATTTTTCGCCCCAAACCTCTGTTCCACCACCACCCTCTAGCTACGCTCCGCTAACCCCACATTCACAAAACCATCTTCTCCTTCTGATCCACAATCAAGATAAAATAAAAATATATTGACGCTTTTATTGTAATCCGTAGCCCCGAGTCGCCCCCGGTATATATTTTAGCCCTCCACCACGCCTCGTCACCTTCCTACCCTTTGATACAACCGCCGCTATCAGCAGGCAAGTGTCTCGTGTCCCTGTAGGTACGCTGGCCCAGTTTCCACAGAAGTCTTTTTTTTTCTTATTACATTTTTGGAAAGCTCTTCTTTCCCATACCTGTCATGGGGAGAGAAGCGTGTTTTTTTGACGGAGGCTGGAGTGATCGGTCTCGCGGCTATGAATATTAAGATAATGGCCTGACATGCGTTGACACTGGCGTAATGCTGAAATATGGAACAAGACTTTTAAACAAGTGGAACACAACAAGAACACTTGTTGCCCCCCCCCCCCCACCCCCTTTTTTTTTTGTCGTTTTGTTCCCTTGCTTCAATACTGACAATAGTCAGGTCATGTCGTTTGTTATTCGGAGTCGGTAAAGAAAAGCAGGTGTTTTGTCAATAAAATAAATTGCTCTATAGGATTGTTTGTACGTACCGTAATCAAAATAATTCCATTACAGTAGTAATATATACGTTTAAACAGACCGAGTCAACTGTTCCAACAAAAGCAAATTATAGTATCAGTTGAATTGATTACAGTCTTAGGGTCATTTAGAGTTGAGTAACTGATAACTAAATTTATGAGTGCGTAGAACGCTTGTTACACAATCATATCAGACCCAATCACGGAGAATTAAACAACCCCCCCAAAAAAAACCCAAGTTTTTCGTATAAATCCTTTATATCCATTCTTATTATTTTATTTTATATTAATATAATATTCTAATGCCCCTCCCGCTTTTACACGGCAGATTTATTTCACCAACTCTTTCAGAAAAACAAACAGAATATATGTTATTACGCATCAAACAGACTTGCGAAATTTTATAATTTTTTTTTAAAAGAATCTCATATTCATATATAGCGCAGTCATCGGGAATTTTATTTCGTGAAATCAGTAGCATCATTAATTCATTCATCTTCCCTTTGAAAAGTAGGGGGGGGGGGATGATTTTTGGGTATTTGGGGTGGGGGGGGGTGTGGATGAAAATTTGAAAGAATGTGTTGTCGTCGGCAACGAGTCTATATGCTAATTTTCAGCGCGATAGGTTGACGGGAAGAGGGTCAATTAACCGTCTGAAGATTTTGCCAGCCAGAAACACACGAACAAAAGCGAAGTTAAAGAAAGGATTTTTAAAAAAGGTGTGTGTGTGTTAATCGTGTCATTTTGCCCAAGGCTCATTATCCCAGAAAAAGGGGTGTGTGTGTTAATCGTGTCATTTTGCCCAAGGCTCATTATCCCAGAAAAAGGGGTGTGTGTGTTAATCGTGTCATTTTGCCCAAGGCTCATTATCCCAGAAAAAGGGGTGTGTGTGTTAATCGTGTCATTTTGCCCAAGGCTCATTATCCCAGAAAAAGGGGTGTGTGTGTTAATCGTGTCATTTTGCCCAAGGCTCATTATCCCAGAAAAAGGGGTGTGTGTGTTAATCGTGTCATTTTGCCCAAGGCTCATTATCCCAGAAAAAGGGGTGTGTGTGTTAATCGTGTCATTTTGCCCAAGGCTCATTATCCCAGAGGGCCTCAGATGTACTCATGACGTAAACACAGTCCGCTGACATTATTCTTATGTTTCAAACGATTTAAAAAAAATGTGTAATATTAGAATCTCTCTAAGTAGTCTAAGCGGTTCATTGGTGAACATTTTATTTAAAGTTATGTGTAAAGTTAAAGTAATTATCAAAGTTTGAAGAATGTTTGAACTAATGTTTGATTTAAAAAAAAAATCAGCTACTGGAGAGCGGGGGGTTGGGGATGAGGCCTCTTTGGGTGGACGCGCACGAAATCTGTCAGGCACTGTATAGAAGTAAGGATTGGTGCTAAAAGACAAAAAAAAAATAATAGAAAACATAAATGTGTTGAAAATGTGTTACTATAGTATAAAAGGTAGCTGTATGAGCCAGCACTAAGCTGTATGAGCCAAAACTAAGCTGTATGAGCCAGCACTAAGCTGCATGAGTCAGAACTAAGATATATTAGCCAGACTAAAAAGATGTAAGAGCCAAAAGTAAGCTGCATGAACCGGAACTAAGCTGTATGAGCCATAGCTAAACTGTATCAACCAGAAATAAGGTGTATGGGCCAGAACTAAGCTGTACGCCAGCCCCATGCTATAGATCAAAGCAGACAAGCTTGCTGTGGTCTATGGCTTCACACAGTCATGCACTTTGACTTCTTATATCCCTGGGTAGCAGAGGACCGATCGTGTCCACAATGGACAAGATGAGCCGCACACAAGAAAGACTCATTGAAAGATCACGCTGATACGTCTACACGTTATGCTTTTCGCTCTCGTTCAATCCTCGCCCTCGGTATCTGCCAGCATCACCTCGGACGATTGTTCATCATGTCTTTCCTAATGTAAAAAAGAAATTGATGTTTAGACTGGTCCCGTAGAGCTATCTAGCCGGACCTTCCGTTCTTCCAGTTAATGAAGTACTTTATATAAGATAAAAATGCAGACTTGGAGCACACGTGTAGCATCGATTCTAGCTGAAAACAGACGATCTCGATATCTGCACGGGTCATCGCGTTTGTGATTGTGTCGATACATCTTTCCAAAATGACCTTATTATAACCCCTTCTATCATTGGGGAAAAAAAAGGAATTGGAAGCTCACACTCACACTCCCATATATTTGTACGGCTTCAACTCCGCGTATAAATGGTCGAGCGCCCCTCTCCCACCCCAGCCCCACACATCTTCGCGCGCTCAAATTCATGTCCGACTACAAATACATAATCATAATGGTCAGGCTCAAACTTTGGGGTTAAATGTCCGGACCCTTCAAAAAAGTCTATATTTTAAAAAAAAAAAAAAAAATTTTTTTCACTGTTTCGGATGGAAAAAAGAGGGTGGGATGGAAGGATGTGAAAGACGGGAGGTAGTCTAACTCTTACTACTCACTAGAACAAAGGCGCTCATTTCTGGTCACGGGAGTGGAAAAGATTAAAGAACTTGATAAGTCATTGCTATAAGAATCATCGCGTGGTATATTCATCAAAAGAAAGGTGGTTGGGAGGCCCGGGGGGGGGGGGGGATAGTAATTTTTCGGGGCTTAAAAAAAAAAAAGGACACAGTTAATTCTTCACAAGGGAAAACTTTTTTTTTTCAACTCATGCGCCACACAATTCAGACCCACAGGCCACAGACCCACAGGCCACAGACCTACAGGCCACAGACCCACAGACCCACAGGCCACAGACCCACAGGCCACAGACCCACAGGCCACAGACCCACCAATTGTTGTTTTTAAATGTAGACGTTTCTGTAATTGCTTGTTTTTATGTGAAGCGCATTGAGTCTAGCCATAGGCTGGGATATTGCGTTATATAAAAATCACATAATAATAATAATAATAATAATAACAACAACGACAACAACAACAACAACGACAACAACAATAACGATTACAATAATAATAATAATAAAAATCTAAGAGTGGTGTCCACGCCCCCAAATACCACTGCCCTCCACTCTGCGGCACAGCAGCCCGGGGTGGACCAATATTTTTAACGCCCCCTCTCCACATAACCCCCCCCCCTAAATTTTTTTATTTTTTTTTTAAAATCTGCAGTGGACTGAAAATGGCGCCACTCGGGGCGGACCCCACCCTTTAAACGCCAGTGCCTCAACTCCACTCCCCGTCATCCATACACACACAACAAAAAATACAATTCTAACTGACAACTGTCCTTAATATTTTCTTATTCTGGTTCAGCGTTGTCCATTCACGTTCTGTTTTGATGTCAAATCTATTAAAAAAAATTAATGACATGTCCTACAAGTTATTTCCAACAGGTCTGTTATCTCTCTCTGACCACGTACGCCTAGAGTTATCTGCCTTTGGCACACAGCGTCATGGCCCCTGAGAGTAGCGGGCCCTATGATATTATTAAGCCGTCAAGGATTATGATACTCAAGAAGGAGACGAGCGAGCGACGAGTGATCCAAGATTGCGCGAAACCTTTCTTGGGTTAGAGTCCTTGTGTTCAGTGCCCCCCCCCCCCTTTTTCGTAACGACATGGCGTGACAGCAGAGACTGACAACGTGGGACGAGACTTGTACAAGCGTCCCCCACATCACGTTATCTCACGTTAGCAACGAGATGGCTCCATTGAATCATTAGGGCATTTAGGGTGACAAACAATAAGATGCAACATGAACCGGACAATATCGTTCATGTAGTGTAGCGTTTCTTGTGACCTGCAACATAAAATAATTCATCAAACCTAAATTGAAGGGCTGTGTAGAAAAAGTACTTAAGTTACAATTTTCCAAAAATGAGTTAAGACAGGCATTATATTTGATTACGTCCCCTGAATCATTCCTGTAAATATCATTCATGGAAAATGTCCACAAGTGTTTGATTCAGAGTTACCACGTACAGATTTTAATGTATCTAAATAAGAATTTAAAAATTTTAAACACAATTTACTCAAAACTTCAAAAATACACTTAAGTACTTTATCTACTCGGCCCTTCAATTGGTAATTAAGTTGTGCTTTTATCATCATTGGGCATTAGGGGTGTCAGACAAAAAGTTAACTATACGGTGACTATGATGGCCCAACATCAACTCCATATTCCATATTTCAGAGAAATTCACGCAAAGGGATATGTCAGCTTTTATGGTTAACTTGCTCAAAGACTTACTTAAGGCTTTCTTTTTTTATTTTTTTTTTATTTTTTTTATTAACTTTGCTTTTGATCGTGGGTATGTGGCAGGCTGGTAAAATCTTCGGACCGCTTCCCGTCAACCTAACGAGCTCAAACTTGGCACATAGACTCGTTGCCGATGACAACACATTCTATCAAATTTTCAGCCTCGCCCCAAACCACCCCCCCCCCCCCCCAAAAAAAAAAAAAAAGCGGTTCCTGTTTTCTTTTTGCAAAGAGATCATGAAGGGAAATTCCCGATTCTGAGGTTCATTAAACAAAATATCGCAAGTGCGTTTGGTGCGTAATTATTTGTTTTTTTTTTCTGTTGTTTGAAATAGTGGTGAAACCAATCTGCGGGTGGGTCATTGGAATATGAATATATTTGAGTTTAAGTTTAAGAGGCTTGAAACAAATGTTCGTTTGCGAGCCCGGGGTGGGGGGGGGGGGGGGGTTGGGTGAGCACTATTTGTGATTCTTATAAAGTGTGTTACTTGAATTAAGTTGTACGAATGTTTTGCCAAATTTTAAACCGCACCGCCGATGCTCGATATTACATATGTATTTATATAAAGGATTTATACGAAACAAATTTTGTATTTAAGGGTTGTTTCATTTTCTTTTCTTTTTATGACTCCAACTCCAACCAAATTGGGGTTGTCGTTCCTAAGACCGGAAAACGTCACAGTGCACTACGTACTGTTACTATTTTTAGAACGCGCAGACAAACATTGCGTATTTTAATTTTTATTCCGTCCGCTAATGGAGCACTGACAACCCAAATCCTGTCACCTAGATTCAATGTACCGTATTTTGTACTGACCACCACCATTGTCCAGTCGTGTGATTCCACCCGTCTCTGGAGCCCCGCAGAGCAACTCCCGCATTCAAGGCTGGTTAAGGCTAATATTTCTCTTTTCACAGCGTCCGTTCCTGTGGTCATTTTGGTGTGAACCACGCACAACCCCTCGAGCGAGAATCTCGCTGCTCGAGTCTCTCCGACTCGGATCTGTTATCGCTCTTGATCCCGCGATATCACACAGTGTTTCGTGCGCACCCCCCGGGCTTATTTCCGTGCGTCCCGTTCTCGGTGCGCTGGAAACAGCGATGAGCTTTGTAGTAATTAGTGTCAGTCGCCCCCCTTCTCCTTCATGCGGCCCCCACCCCCAACCCTCTCTAGATGACCATCATTATTTAAGTTACAGAACTCACTAATGTCCGTGATGATGGATCACAATTGGACACTCACTTGGCTTTCCGGCAAACAGGAAGTACCATCTCTTTACTTATCGCACGTGGAATCTAACGCCAACGGCCCCTGGCCAAGTCTGTTGGGATGGGGGACCCCAGCGTTTAGCGCGTGGTGTCAAAAATGAACTACACCAGCAGACGATTTTTATCATTGATAACTGTTGGTTTAGGCCCCCGTCTCTGACGGAGTCAGGCGTCCAGTTATCTTAGAGTGGACAACGGGGATCACACCAGGTAGATGACTCAAGTACCCCACGCGTTGAGGCACACATTTATAATGCACCCACCTCAATGAAGACATTTCCATTAACCCAATCATGTGTACTCATTTTACCGTGGTCACTTTAGTCAACGAACGTCTATGTTGACCACCTGGAGCGGTGAATTGCAACATGTAACGGCTGTACCGTGCCTCTTGTACCTTTTGTACCACTTGTACCTCTTATTAACATCTTATAATTAGTATAAAATCTGGAAAAAAAATTCACGATAAATAATGGGGAGAGACTGCAATCAGGTTAGAAGAATGGAAATGAGCGAAACAAATAACTCACTCAATTACTCTTGTAACCAGTGAAATATCCTCAACACCAGGCACAGAAACATTACAAATCCCATCTACATTCATAGGAGCCATAATGATCAATGAATTGATCGTGGGCCCTTAATAAATAGAAGAAGACGAAATAATGGGGAGAGACTGCAATCAGGTTAGAAGAATGGAAATGGGCGAAACAAACAATGTGGAGAGACTGCAATCAGGCTAGAAGAATGGAAATGAGCGAAACAAAGTATGGGAAACCCTGAAAGAAGTGTTATTTTTTAAAATTTAATTCTGCTTTTACTGTTTGTTCGCTGACGAAGGCTTCTTGCCGACAAGTTCCCAGTTTTGTTGCGCTCTTTTTTTCCCCCCTCCAGGTTTCCCCATCCTTTATTTCGCCCATTCCCACAAATTCTTTCATGCCATTATGAATCCACGATCACACTTTTTAATGTTCAGACCAGGATCGGCTCATGATATTTTCTTAGTCGCATGCCCCTCGTTGGAAGCCTTTGCCCGGGGGTCTATATACGCAATAGGGTTTAAACGCCCAGCGGTCCAGCACGTTAGGTCGCCAGCTGGGCTCGTGACGTATGTAAGCTAATGAGCTGCGTGATGTATTAGTACGTGAGGATTATCCCCCCCATCCCCCCCTTCTTTTTTGTGTGGTCAATCTCACTCAATCACACCAGAACAGGAACTTTAAGGGGGTGATAATTATTGACCAATTATCGTTCTTTCTTTCATCCATCATCAGTCTAATGTAACTCTTCAGTTCATTATACAACATGATCTAAGTATTAAACCTTTCTATCACACACTGCCCACACAGGCAACAACGAACTTTCTTGCTATTCAGTGACGTAACTACCCTCATGCGCGGGCTGGGGTAAGTCCAAACTTTACAGACCTAACTCCCCCCCCCCCCCACTCCAGTGTTAGATGGGAAAACCTCACCATAAATTTGTAAAAAACTCTCAAATCACGCCAAAGTAGGATACACTTGGAACATTTAGGAGCAGCCATTAGTTTTTTTTTTCCCAGTTTATTTCCTACACATAGCGCCATTATGCCAGCGTGTTCTATCATGTTCATCAGTGCAAGAAGATTTGTAAAAAGTTAATAACTACATATTTAAAAAAAAAAAAAAAAAGACATACTTAATAATAATAATAATAATAAAGTTCATTTGAAAAATCACGCTTCATCCCCAAAGGCTCGAAGCGCGGTACAAAAACAAAGCTGGGAGTTAATAACTAGCTGGAAAAGATGGTAGACAACTTCACCCCAGGAGGTGTTTGCGAAATAGATGAGTTTTTAAATTTGTCTTGAAGGACTCAAGCGTCTGGCTGTGTCTGAGAGCGTCAGGAAGGGTGTTCCAAATGGTTGGGCCAGCAAATGGGTTGCACAGATTATCATAAAAAATATTAACATCTACCAGACTGCCAGCAACGGCGACTGGCTTTTATTAAAAAAAATAAAATAAAAAAATATAGCATTAATTTTAGCCAGCAGCTTAAAGAGACAAACATAGAGAAGTATTGAAAATTCATTACAACTACATAGACTATAACAGTTTAACAGACATCCAGTCCTTTTTTTTTTTCCCCTCTAAATAAATGTATTAAATCTTCACCGCGCATTTCAATCATAAGCGATTCACTGTACTGCAGTGGCGTAGCAAGGGTGGGGTAGGGGGTGTTTATAAGGGGTGGGTCGCCTAGGGCGGAACATTTTTCTCCTTTCTTTTCGCTAAGATGCGGCATTTTCGGCCAACTGCAGAGTATTTTTTTTTTTGGTTAGTTTTTTTTCTTGTAAGGGGAAGGCAAAAACGCAATGATCGCCTCGGGCGGTAGCAACCATAGATACGCCACTGCTTCTCTGACTTGGTTGTAGAAGAAAAAAATCTATAATTAACTAAATCAAAAGACGTTTAGAGCTCATCTTGTTAAAGAAGGTCAATTAGATTTGGTCAAATTTCTATTGTACACACATAAGGCCAGAAATTGTGAGAAAACTCACAGTAAGACAGACTCCTAAGACATGGCAATTCTGCAAGTCTTTCTATTGTACACGCATGAGGCAGAAATTGTGAGAAAACTCACAGTAAGACAGACTTCTAGACATAGCCTTTCTCCAAGTCTCTAGCTGCTAATCATTAATGCAATTTTTTTTAAATTGAATATAACATCAAGTCACATAAACTCCACCCCCCGCCCACTCCTCCGCCCTTAACCGTATTCCCCTATGGCGTAATCACGTCCCGCCTGTCTGCTCTGGTGGGTACAGTTACGTCGCCGCAGACGCCCGGATGAAGGTACGTCCAGACAGCCATAAAAAAACTACGAGAAGCAGCCAATTATAAAACACTCGAGTCTCACTAGTTCAACACTCAATAAACAGGGATGAGAAGAACCCCCGCGTCATAGCCTCGACCTCGATTCATTAACCCTCGGCGACCCGTTCTTCTACAGTTTTTATGGCTGTATCCATGTCCACGTAAGGTCGTTTTCATTAACCCCTGCTTTGAACAGAGTGAGAGAGGGGGGGGGGATATATATCTCATTACACACTTTATTTATATCGATGGTGGTACCCGGCGGTGACGACCCCTCGGTGCGTTGTACTGACCCGTCCGACTCCAGGCGGTGATAAACTAATCCATGTGGATAAAATGCCCACCCATGCATCCGCTGATTTCTCGGCTGGCGATGTTCTTGGGACGGATCTATGCACAATGAACCATGTGACCATCCAAAGCTCCCCGGGGGAGGGATTGCCGGGGGGGGGGGGTGTTCCTTCGTCTCTGTATCAACGTGTCATGATAACTCTGCGGCCATTAGTCCGCAGACGGGCAGTCAGGACAAACGTTTAGAATATCGCATTTATCAGATTCAGCGTTATATACATTTGTGAGGAAAAAAAAACCACCTTGCAATTTTGGTATATTCCGAAACGTAGTAGAAGCTAATAGAAGCAATGCACACTGTAAACTACTGTGTGTTTTTGGTTGATGTGAGTGAAACATAAAGAGGCTTATTGGGCATAGATCACTCACGTATGACATATCGGCTTACATATCGCCACCTTACACTGTTACACATCGGCGTACGTGTCGCCTTACATATCGGCTTACATATCACCGCCTTACACTGTTACACATCGGCTTACGTGCCGCCTTACACATCGGCTTACATGTCGCCTTACATTATTATTATTATTAGTTGTCTTATATAGCGCGGTACCCCAGCCTAGGACTAGGCTCACCGCGCTAACATATCGCCCTACACTACACATCCACTAAACATATCGTGTTAAATCGATGATGTGTTCACACTAATAGAATTTTTTACACACAAATCCAATTCAAGACTTTGTTGAAAAAAATTCTATAACTCTTTAAAGTTTATTATTTGATTACTACTTCAAAAAGTATAAATGTATTAGGGAAAAAAAAAAGGGGGGGGGGCAGGTGTGGAAAAATTCCATGTGGGCAGCCAGGACCGATGATATAAAGACCGACAGGGCCGATGATATAAAGACTGACAGGGCCGATGAAATAAAGACCGCCAGGGCCGATGATATTAAGAACGCCAGGGCCGATGATTTAAAGACCGACAGGGCCGATGAAATAAAGACCGCCAGGTTCGATGATATTAAGAACGCAAGGGCCGATGATTTAAAGACCGTCAGGGCCGCTGATATTAAGACCGCCAGGGCCGATGATATTAAGAATGCCAGGACCGATGATATAAAGACCGCCAGGGCCGATGATATAAAGACCGCCAGGGCCGATGATATAAAGACCGACAGGACCGATGATATAAAGACCGACAGGGCGCTTCTAAATTACAATAAAACTTTCGTATTAAAGTCTGACTACAGATTTTTTTCCCAGTCCACTTTTTTCTTTTTTTTTTGGGGGGGGGGGGGGGTGCGCGGGGGAAAGGATCCCTCCATGTTTTATCTGTGAAACGCTTTTTACAATTATATAACAGACGTATGATTGTTATGATGGTGAAGTGTAAGAATATACAACTAAATGTGTTGGAAGTGATGTGGAGCAAAGCGCCATTTTGTTCGTTACTATAGTAATAGGCGCACGAACGCTTTCTGTGTGTCAGTCCTCTGTTTTTATTGTAACGACAGTTTAACAGTGAAGATGCGCTTCCGTGCAGATGAATGGCGAGATCCCGACACAAAGTTAGGAGACCGTCCAAATGTCAGGAATCATGAAATTATTGAAACAACCTTTTCTTTGCGAATTAACGTGAAACTATGCTTTCTTCAACATTATTAACTTTGCCATGCATGAAGCCGATAGACACGACTATTACAGATTGAATAAACAAAATAAATGGTAGTAAATGATTGTTCATTTGATCCTCGCGTCTGATCTCACCGGCACATCTCACCTACTCAATGAAAATTGGAAAGCAAGGGACATTGCACCGTAGTACCAGTTTACTGATAACTCCATTCAGACAAAGCCTCAATGGCGTCGTCAATGTGGTCAAAGCGGCTTTGGACAGAAAGACATTAAAAAAAATCTTTTGTTCACCAATCTTGTCTGACTTAACCAAGGTACTCCCCACGGCTGTGTTACAATCACATACCCCCCACGGCTGTGTTACAATCACATACCCCCCACGGCTGTGTTACAATCACATACCCCCACGGCTGTGTTACAATCACATACCCCCACGGCTGTGTTACAATCACATACCCCCCACGGCTGTGTTACAATCACATACCCCCACGGCTGTGTTACAATCACATACCCCCCACGGCTGTGTTACAATCACATACCCCCCACGGCTGTGTTACACTCACATACCCCCACGGCTGTGTTACAATCACATAACCCCCACGGCTGTGTTACAATCACATACCCCCACGGCTGTGTTACACTCACATACCCCCCACGGCTGTGTTACAATCACATACCCCCACGGCTGTGTTACACTCACATACCCCCACGGCTGTGTTACAATCACATACCCCCCACGGCTGTGTTACAATCACATACCCCACGGCTGTGTTACACTCACATACCCCCCACGGCTGTGTTACACTCACATACCCCCACTGCTGTGTTACAATCACATAGCCGTAATCACACTAACATTCATTACTGTCATCAAGGGAGTGTGGTCGAACCAAAAAATATACAAATTCATTTGTTCCCCGATCTTGTCATGATTTATTTATGATATCTTAAATTCTGATTTTTTTCTGTGACTTTTTCCATGTGACTTAGTAAAACTGAGATTATTTGTCTGTGACTTTTTCCATGTGACTTAGTAAAACTGAGATTATTTGTCTGTGACTTTTTCCATGTGACTTAGTAAAACTGAGATTATTTGTCTGTGACTTTTTCCATGTGACTTAGTAAAACTGAGATTATTTGTCTGTGACTTTTTCCATGTGACTTAGTAAAACTGAGATTATTTGTCTGTGACTTTTTCCATGTGACTTAGTAAAACTGAGATTATTTGTCTGTGACTTTTTCCATGTGACTTAGTAAAACTGAGATTATTTGTCTGTGACTTTTTCCATGTGACTTAGTAAAACTGAGATTATTTGTCTGTGACTTTTTCCATGTGACTTAGTAAAACTGAGATTATTTGTCTGTGACTTTTTCCATGTGACTTAGTAAAACTGAGATTATTTGTCTGTGACTTTTTCCATGTGACTTAGTAAAACTGAGATTATTTGTCTGTGACTTTTTCCATGTGACTTAGTAAAACTGAGATTATTTGTCTGTGACTTTTTCCATGTGACTTAGTAAAACTGAGATTATTTGTCTGTGACTTTTTCCATGTGACTTAGTAAAACTGAGATTATTTGTCTGTGACTTTTTCCATGTGACTTAGTAAAACTGAGATTATTTGTCTGTGACTTTTTCCATGTGACTTAGTAAAACTGAGATTATTTGTCTGTTACTTTTTCCATGTGACTTAGTAAAACTGAGATTATTTGTCTGTGACTTTTTCCATGTGACTTAGTAAAACTGAGATTATTTGTCTGTGACTTTTTCCATGTGACTTAGTAAAACTGAGATTATTTGTCTGTGACTTTTTCCATGTGACTTAGTAAAACTGAGATTATTTGTCTGTGACTTTTTCCATGTGACTTAGTAAAACTGAGATTATTTGTCTGTGACTTTTTCCATGTGACTTAGTAAAACTGAGATTATTTGTCTGTGACTTTTTCCATGTGACTTAGTAAAACTGAGATTATTTGTCTGTGACTTTTTCCATGTGACTTAGTAAAACTGAGATTATTTGTCTGTGACTTTTTCCATGTGACTTAGTAAAACTGAGATTATTTGTCTGTGACTTTTTCCATGTGACTTAGTAAAACTGAGATTATTTGTCTGTGACTTTTTCCATGTGACTTAGTAAAACTGAGATTATTTGTCTGTGACTTTTTTTCCTGTGATTTTTTTTCTGTGATTTTTTTTCTGTGACTTTTTTTCCTGTGATTTTTTTTCTGTGACTTTTTTTCCTGTGATTTTTTTTCTGTGATTTTTTTTCTGTGACTTTTTTTGCTGTGATTTTTTTTCTGTGACTTTTTTTCCTGTGACTTTTTTTCCTGTGATTTTTTTTCTGTGACTTTTTTTTCTGTGACTTTTTTTTCTGTGACTTTTTTTCCACTCACCGAAAAATCCCCCTCACCTCACGCACAGAAGTTAACGAAATGTAACGTAATTGGATTGACCGCAGGTGAGAGGCAGATTTCAAGGGGGGGGGGGGGGGTTAGAGGGTGTAGACGTAACCTGGGATATTTATGCCGTGTTTTTATTGTCCTGGTCAGCAGGAGGAGGCGAGGGGCTGGACATTCACGTTCGGCAGTCAAAGGTGTGGGTGAGTCGACAGCCTCAACTCACCTGTTGGCAGGCGTCACTCACAGGTTGAATCTTACGTCACGGAATCTCATATGTCGAGTGCCACTTTAACCAGTTTCAAGGTGCCCCCCCCCCCCCCCCGTTAAAATCTATTTTTTCTTCTCACTAAACAGAGTTCAAAGATCTTTAAATTCATTGTTGAACTTTGACCCGCAGTGTTGATTTCTCTCCACGGATAATTTTGAAAACCAATGATGAAATTCTATAGGTATTTTCATGATTAAATTGTATTAATTTAAAGACGTGAATTCATGGCCATCCATGAACGAAACGCTTACCATAACTCTACTGAGTAGCAATAAAGACTTTCAAAGTTTGCTTTGGGGGATAGTATTGAAAACTGATTTTCCCTAGTATTCCCCCCCCACACACTTTTTTCCAAACAAACATCCAAAGTAAAATAAATAAGTTAAATTTTCCAAAATCGTTGACGTGGAAATTATTCCATTATCATTCAGAGTCGGTGCAAATGAGAGATTTCACTTTAGGCCCCAGAATAATTTGCTTTAAGTTACAGCGGTATATCTATATAGCATTACCATTCTGCCTATATATTATAGAATTGTATATACATACATGGGCTAATAATAATTTAAGCGTTGAAACCAGTAATTGCGGTTGAAAAATTGTGTTGCCGCCGACACGGATACAGCTTCTCAGTTAATTGCTATTTATTAAATTTTAATCTGTTTTCTTCTGTTGTTTGTTCGCTGACGAAGGCTTCCTGCCGACACGTTCGTTGTTTTGTTGCGTTCCTTTTTTTCAAGTTTGACCATACTTTGTTTTATTTATTTCCTTTTTTGCTAAACGGATTGCAGCCTCTCCCCTTATTACCATAAACCATTCTTCCACCTTGAAATGTTTCGATTCTGCGGCTAATTTCGGACGCAACCGCTCATTGCTTTATCGATTGTTTTGTGCACGTTTCTTGGCACCGCTCTGGACAGAGGCCAAAATTACATCGAAGCAGACGTGCGCTCCGGCGCCGACGTATGGCTTACGCCTGCGCTCTTGACCGCTGGTCATTTTTCATTGTCACCTCTCACACGGACCAGTGTCTGGCGTCTTTAGAGGGCGTCGAATCTGCCTCAAGCCGTAAAAGGATTAGACCAGCCTTCGCAACCGCCCCTAAAAATACACTGGGGTCCAGAGTTCATTTAAAATTTGTGTGCCGTCTGGACGGCCAAGAAGGACGAATTTGGACCATTTTGGGTCAGTAAGGGGAAAATGTTGAAATCGAGAACGCTCAGAGAAAGGATGACGAGATTGGTGAAGAGCAACTCCGCGGAAAAGGAATTAATAATTTGCATTTCTTACCTATTCATTACTCCTCACATTGGATGACAAAATAAAATATCATTTTCGTAAATATATGAGGAATTTTTTTAAAGCAGATGCAATGTTCAAATATTTTATCCAGAGTCCGAGAATGTTATTTTATTATATAAATATATAGCGTGTATATAAAATCAAGGCCTGGATAGAGGATTAGTTTTTTATAAGGAAGAAAGTGAGAATGCAGATTATAGGAGAATCGGAGAGAGAAAGAGAGAGTGGGAAGAGAGAGAGAGAGAGAGAGAGAGAGAGAGAGAGAGAGAGAGAGAGAGATGAAGAAACAGAGAAAAATGAGTGAGGGAGAAAAAGAGAGATATAGTAGGATACTAATCAGTCAGCTTTTCTCAAAGCACAGAAAACAACAAATTTAACCACTAAAATTAAAATGTCTATATTTTTAAATGTCGGTTGAGTGGAAAGAAACATCTCAACTTAAATAATCCCACCTGCCCACCTTCCTATACATTTTGTCATTATTACATACCATCCCCTTTCTACCACCGCTGAGGACTTCAAAGAAAGATCTCATTCTCTTTCTGTGTAATCGATTCTATTGTCACTCTATAGTTAAATATTATTCTTTTACAAAAGTCAAACTCAAACACAAGATATAAAGCAAGTTAAAAATTACAAGGAAGTTATTTAATTTAACACACCCATTCTCATAACATAGAGTGTTTGTTTAAAAATGTATTTAAATTCTGTGCCATCCATCGTGAGAGCACCTTTGTCCCGCATACCAGTGAAATTCAACTGCACGGCCGTCCACTGCACGTGCCAGGAGTTGATGTAACAGCCCAGCCCACGTCAACATCTGTCCATCTGCTTTTCGTCACCCCCGGTCATCGTGCTGGAGTCGGCATTAATTTCCTATAGAACCCCATCTGCATAACCGCCATTATTGCTCGTGTCATGCCCGGACAGAGATCAGCGCGAGAGAGGGCCTCCCCCCCCCCCCCCCGCGTAATTAACGCACAATGTTCTGTTGGCGGGAATGCTCACTCACGGTCACGTGACAGTTTGTTTTGGGGTTGAGTTGGGGGGAAAGGTTGTGCTGGAAAGTGTTATCATGAGATGGGCCCAGGAGGCCGAGGAATGAAAACATTATCCGGAAACGATAGCTTGGAGCAAATATTGTTTTCAGTTAATTTTAAATAACAACGGAACTGTTATTTAAGTCTTTAAAAAATAATGGCAATAGAGAATTTAATTAAGTTCAAAAGTAATAACAATAGAGTAGTTAAGCCAGTTCAAAAGTAATAACAATAGAGTAGTTAAGCCAGTTCAAAAGTAATAACAATAGAGTAGTTAAGCCAGTTCAAAAGTAATAACAATAGAGTAGTTAAGCCAGTTCAAAAGTAATAACTATAGAGTAGTTAAGCCAGTTCAAAAGTAATAACTATAGAGTAGTTAAGCCAGTTCAAAAGTAATAACAATAGAGTAGTTAAGCCAGTTCAAAAGTAATAACTATAGAGTAGTTAAGCCAGTTCAAAAGTAATAACAATAGAGTAGTTAAGCCAGTTCAAAAGTAATAACTATAGAGTAGTTAAGCCAGTTCAAAAGTAATAACAATAGAGTAGTTAAGCCAGTTCAAAAGTAATAACAATAGAGTAGTTAAGCCAGTTCAAAAGTAATAACAATAGAGTAGTTAAGCCAGTTCAAATGTAATAACTATAGAGTAGTTAAGCCAGTTCAAAAGTAATAACAATAGAGTAGTTAAGCCAGTTCAAAAGTAATAACTATAGAGTAGTTAAGCCAGTTCAAAAGTAATTACAAAAGAGTAATTAAGTCAGTTCAAAATTAATAGCAATATTGCAGCTATGTGTGTACATATAGGGAGATATGGGAAAGTTGAAGAAAAGGCTGGACTGCGATAAAGCTTTAAAGTAGATTAATGAGACACATTGTGGAAACAAAACAATATCTGTTACCGGTAAGTTTGAATTATAATTAAAGGCAAACACAT
Organism: Omphiscola glabra; assembly: GCA_964017045.1. Taxonomy (NCBI): domain Eukaryota; kingdom Metazoa; phylum Mollusca; class Gastropoda; family Lymnaeidae; genus Omphiscola; species Omphiscola glabra. The sequence continues at coordinate 26,354,940 of OZ024805.1, forward strand.
AGGAAATAGAGAAGATCTTTTTTTAAAAGAAAGAAACATTTTATAGTGTAAGTACGCCCCCCCACCCCAGTGGCGTAGTGAGGGGGGGGCAAGGGGGCATCATGCCCCGAGCGCTACTCACAAAGGGCGCCAAATGGTATATTTTACTATAATATTGTATGGTTTTCGAATAGGGTGGGGCGCTAAAAAGGTATTGTACCCCGGGCGCGAGTTAAGCTCGCTACGCCACTGCCCCACCCCTCAACAAATTACAAAACAAAGAAAGGAATTTATAATCTATTACTAGTTTAGGGTCATAGCAAAATATAGTAATGTCATTGAGAAAGCATAAACAGACGAGTTAACAAGTCATTACTCATTACATGGTTTGATAAGAAAATCTACCATCGCGAATTATCATAAACTTCATGTCATATAAGTGTAAGCTATACGAAAAGATGTAACACAAAGCCCATATCTTTTACCACGTTTTGACCGACTCAACCCCAAAGTGTCACGCAACAGCACCCTGCCAAGCGTTTCTCTAATGTCATGTTTTTTAGCAGCGCTGAATAATAACGGGATTTATCCCCAACCCCCCCCCCCCCCCCCCAACTCCTTCCGCACATAAGGGGAGCTGCGTTCCATCACTTACTGATATCAGACAATTCAAAAAAGCAATAAATATCCGCCCGAAGTGCAGACGCTGTTTCAGGCCCACATCTGCTCTGGCGGTATGCACGGGCGCGTGCCGATAGTAAATCGGAGCACTCTGATTGGTCGGGTCTTTCGGAACGTCATCATTGTTCCGGTGTCAGCGAAGCTTCGTTTCTAGTGACACTTGGCGTGGGCCTTAGCAAGGAATGGATATAAAACAAACCATGTATCGGAATGGACGTTCAGATTCACTAATTCCTACAGTTAAACTCCAGTATTTTGGAGGCAGTAACGTAGTGAACGGGAGAACTATTTATTTTTATAAACTTAGGCTGTGTAGCAGTTTTAAATCCGTCGGTATTGGGTGATCATATTTTCACTCACTTGAAGTGCATTTTCTACTTTCGGTTTCTGTTTAATGTGCATGATCACCAGTTACCAGTTTCACAAAATGGATAACTTAACGAATGTTTGTGAAGCAACCAGTCAGTCTCACGATATAGATAACTACAGGCCAACTCATAGAAAGGTAAGTCGATGAAATTTTAAAATAACTAAATAATGTTGGCCTAGGTCTAGTCTTTTAAGTCTAAACTAATAAATTTGACATAGTTTAGAGTTTAGACAGTTTAGTGTACTTTGTTATTTTACTAATAATACTCTATTTTATTAGTTCGACGTTACTATTTCTAAGTCTAAGATTACTAGTATTTTTTTAGAAAGTCTAAGTACTTAGGAAGTTAAATCCAGTGTTAAATTAGCGTTATAAGATATTAGTATTAGCTTAATTAAAGAGTTGGAGTTAGTTGAGACTTGAGTTAGTAGAATGTAGAGTCAACAATGTTTAAATTGACTTGATTCAAGTTATTATACTATACTGTATACTTGGCAACTGGGACATACGTTTAAGAAACTTAAAAGTGTGTTCTTTTTTTTTTTTTTTACATATAAGTCAACGTCATATATATTATATAATTTTAGTTGGCATTTAGTGTACATTTTAAATTCACAAGACTAATAAAAAATATGACCCTGTTTGATTGAGTTTGTAACACTAAACAGTTAATATTTATAATCAAATAATGCTTTTCTTTTTTAACAGGGTAAAAAGTTGCTTGCAGAAAAGAAGAGACGAGCTCGCATTAATAATTGTTTAATGCAAATTCGAGATTTGGTCTGTGAAGGGGAAGAAGATAAGGTATGCTGCACAAAATACTCTTCGATGTATACATATTATAATAAAACTTTAAGGCCTATACCTTATGACAATTATTCATATCTTGTTATAATAGTTTATTAGGCTATGTATTTTCTGCTGACTAATTTATTTCCAAAACTTAATCACATAATAAATAAAAAACAAACTGAAAAAATTTAGTTCACAACTGATCCAAAATAGATTTAGATATTTTAATTAAAATTCCTCGTACAATAGCTCTATGGGAATGTTTTGGCCATATTCATATTTTTGTTTTATTTAGATTTTTAAAAAGGATGCTACTTTTAATTAAACTACTATATTTTCTGTTTTATTCTTAGGACACAGACTTGGACAAAATGGAAAAGGCTGAAATTTTAGAGAAAACCCTTGAAGTTCTCACAAGATTGCGTCATGATTATAGCAGTTCCACTAGTGGCAATACATTTTCTGCACGTAAGGCCATGGCAGTGCGTTATGCATCAGGGTTCAGTTCATGTGCTGAAGAGTCCATTCGTTATATACAAAGCTCTCGCCTTGTTCCTACTGAAGTTAAAGTGCAGCTACAGAACCACCTTAGAGCTATTGCAAGAAGAATGGAGACAGTGGTTCAAGTTGATGATCAAAATGTGAACTTTGGCTCAAATTTTCCCACCTCATCTGTGTCATCCTCATCCTTTTTGTCAACAGAGAAATACACAGCAGAGGAAGCAGAACAAATTTCTGGCAGTCACTGTGAAACCACAGAAGCTAGGGGAGTGTATGTTCCTTCTCCCATTAACTCTTCAACACCTGCCCTTCAGTATAACATAACACACAGTACAACAGCACCTATTTCACAACAGTGTGACCGTGTTACAAGTACACCTGATGCATATCCAAAAGGGGAACGCCTGAACCATTACCAGAGATCTGCAGACCAAGATTTTCCACACTCATTGATTATCACTGAAACCAGTGAAGGCTCCAGGGACCTCAAGTGCAGACAACAAAATGAAGTCCATAGCTCAGCAGTGCACAAGTATGAAGCTGTTACCCCAGAATTCACCAGGGAACACTTTGTTAGCCCGTACGCACCTCTGGCGGCAGATCAGTCATATCCTTCATCAGTCCTGTCCATGTCAGCCTACACACCTTCAGTCAGCTCTCCTATTATAATGCACCCAGCTGCACTTTTAAACACCACAACTGTGACACCCGACACACCTATCTACTGCTACAGAGGGTATGAGCCATACCCCACTATCTCCAGTGCCTTGGTACAGCCAGTTCATTACATTTCAACACCAATTAACAGTGCTCCCCTTTTATCCACACCTGTCACTAAGCGGACATCAACAGAAAGCAGTGCACTTAATCTGTGTGTTAAAGGAAATGAGGCACATCAAATTTCACCAGAAACAATGTGGAGGCCATGGTAAAGTACATTCAATAATGAAAAACATTTGGCTCATACATTTTGCACTTTGACTCTCTTATGGATAATTTTTTTTCTTTTCTTTCAATTTTAGTTAATACCTTACATTATTTTGATGAACATACATTTTTTACCTGACTTTATGGATTCACATATAGGGCATTCGAAAAATTTAAAACTATTTATATAATTCCCTCATGATAGAGTTTACCACTTGTTCCATAACAAGATGAATAGCCATAATGTTTAACAAATCTGTTTAGTTGTGTGTTTCTGCAGATTTTTGTGGGTAATTTTTACAACAGTATAATTAATTCCACGCTATTCCATTCACAGCTTAAAAATACAGTAATATTGTAAAAAAAATAATTGTAAGACTATTAAGAATGTAGTTCAAGTTTTTCAATTTGTTTTTGATTAATTACCTTTGCATTTTTTTGTTGTATATTTTTCTTTTGTTTAAAAATGTCCCATTATTCATCATATTGTTAATTTCAAACTAATATATGTTCCTATTGAAAGCTGCTCTGTGATAGCATGTTACATATTGATGCTTCTTCCAATTAATTTAAAGCCTTCTAAATAAATATTTGGATTTAATTATTATGAAATACACGTCTTGTGTTATTTATTATTATGGTGCATTTATTTCTTTCAACAAGTTCTCGTTTTTGACACTTATTATAAGTTTAGGTGGGGTTCTATTACATGACAGTAGTAATAGAATGTTTAAGGTAAAAAACATTGCATTCTGAATTTGAAGAGCCGTGATGCCCTATTTTGTGATACATTTGCCAGGTGTCATATATTTGCCTTTCTGTCATCAAATTAACATGGGTTTTAAATCAACTCTCCATGTTCTCCAATTAATGTTTCAAATGAACCCCAAAAAAGTACTTCTGTGTAAGTGTAAGATAAATGTTCTGCAAATATTTCCTGATTTTCTTAAAGGGATACCACTCTGAGCTTATAAGACATTTATTTAATACTGTCAACAATGTACAACAAACTTCTTTAAAAAAAAATCCAAGTCTGTAATGACTAACAATTTAATTGCGTATAAACTGGCAAATTGTAATTATAATAATAAATGTTCATACCAAACAATGGCATTAAATAAATAAATGGTAAATGCTGAGATTTATAAAGGAAATACGTTTTTGTTCATATTGTTTGATCAGTGAGATAAGGCAGACTTTTATACATGACATTCACATTTTCTTTTTCTCTCTCATCTCCTTTGAATAGATTTACAAATTGAATTTAGTTGTAAAGTTTTATGAACAATCTACTTCTAATGTTTAAAGTGATGTTGTCAAAATACAGACAGTCTCAAGGTGAACATTTTAAAACGGGCTTATCTTATTTACCTTTCAATGCAAACTATAAAGGATTAGATTAAAGAAGGGTATTGCTAATCAGAAAATTATGGTGAAATCTGGCGGTTACTGGAGATGTTCACAGATAGGATAGATATCTTCTTTCTTAAAACCCAGGTATTATTCTATTAAATCGTAATTTCCGAGAGTTTATACAAAATTTTCATGTTGCCTCATAAACACATACATTTCAACTTTGAAAAAAACTATAAACTTGTTGAAAATAAAAAAAAAGTGATAATCAATAATAAAAATAAGCACATCATTAAACAAAACAATCAGACATAATATATATATTCACAAACTCATACTTACTTGACCATTTATACTATACAGTTCCTAAAGAGAATTAAGCTAAATTTTTCATTACCGGCACATCAATTGATCACTTATAGAAATGTTTTAACAAGGAGGAAATAGTGAAATCAAAGTAATCTGACAAAATTAATCAACAGAAGATAATAAAATATGAATTTTTTCTCATTTGCTTAAATTTATATTTTTGAAAAGCAATCTTAACACTTGAAAGTTAGTTCTCTGAATACAACTTAATTCATTTTAAATATTTTAATCAACATAGAAACATCAACTATAGTTTTCTTATTTGGTATAATGTAGAGATAAACTTTCATTCATTCTTTTGAGGGACGATTTTATATTTTGTAGATAAACACATTTTTACAAGATCTCATTGTTGGTAACAATGACAAAAGCTCTAAATGAAACACATGTTTAAATTATACAGGATAAACCACTTAAACCAGTCTGTCTCGCACACAACACTTGGTGTCTAGCGTATATCTTGCTAGACCAGGGCAATGAACTGCTGAAACGTAAAAGTAATTCCTATTGAACGGCGACTCTAAAAGAATCATGTCCCCGGCCTGGGCTCCACCTTCGTTACCATTAGTATGGTGCCAGGACCAGAGGCCAACCCACAAACAAATCTTGGTTCCACAGGTCGAACAGATGCATTTCTTTTATAGGTCGAGTGTGATTCTCTTGTGTCACCAGTGTTAAAGATACTCATGTCCTTAAAAGAATATGCTTCATTTTTTTTTGGGGGTGGGTGCAGTTTAAGCTGTAAATCCTGTGTATAATCTAATCGTACATATAATCTGCTTTTAATTGTTGAAAATATTTGCCAGTTTTATTTAAAAAAAATTTTTTTCAACAAAAACAAAACCTGATGCTGATATGAACTGCATATGCAAATGTTTACAAACATTTTCTCATCATTTTAAAGCTTAAAGGGATAATTTTCAAATATCCGTCCTGAAAATAACAGACAAAAGTATAGGACCTATCTGTTCCACAGAAAATGAAAAATTTCAAGAGTGCAATAGCTAAAAAGAATAAGTTTCTTTAGGCATCTTACCGTCTCCAAACGTGTCAGATATAGTTGTACTGCATTGCTGTTCATCAAAAAGGAAATATAACAATCAATACTATCAATTATAATCAACGTTGGACTGAGGTAGAGTCTAATCAAAATATAGAAAACTTATTTTTGCAGGATATGTTATCTTGTTTTTTTTCTTCTTGTTGTTGCACAGATGTTGTGAAAACAGGAGAGATGCATTACATTTCCAAATTTGTCACATTTCAAAAGAACATTACAGAGTAAAGAAATTTAAATTTTCACAACTGTCAGGTTCTGGAAATTTAAATTATGTTTCAAAGTGCATACGTTATGTATTTACATTTTCAAAACATTAAAAAAAACATGTACTTTTGATTAAAACCCCCAATACTTATGCATTTACCATACGTTGGTTATAGTAATAGCTTGCATTTTGATCAAATGTATTAGGTTTCTAGCATAAAATAACTTAATTTATTGTTAAATTTGTCTTGTCATTAATAAAGGTATATATGATAATATATTTTTAAATTTAATTTTACCATCTTCTTTCCTGTTTGCTTAAATTTCTTTTGACTTATTAATAAATTTATAATATTCCTTCCTCTAATATTGCATGCGATGCTGACTGTCTATGATGAGATTGATGAATACAGAAAGACTAAACTACCTACAAACATATGGTTATTGCACATATCATTTATCATTAAGCCTGTTCAACTCTGACAAAAAGCTCAAAATAAATGTACAAAATGAATTACGGTAACTAAATGTTACAAAGTACAAAGGTTATGACAATATCTATTCATCAATTTATAACAGTGATTTGATCTGAACATAAAATCCACAACAAAGAACAAGAACTTATTTTCACTTCTCTTTCAGGAGAAATCTCTGGTGACATTGCAACACATCTATAAACTGATTGGCTTCATCAATTGGTGCTACCATCAAAAGCAAAACTAATATAATTTGATATAACGTGTGACAATATACAAATGTTTATGTATGATTTTTTAACGTTTAAAAAAAAAATGAATATTGTTTTATTTGTTTCAACATTGCAATATATTTTTTTCATTAAATTTAGGGCAGTCTTAGATTTCTTAGATGGTCAAATTACAGACTGTATTTTAAAATATATTTTTTATATATAAAACTCCTTTGAACAAGAATTGAAGTACTGGCCAATATTGTTGTTGATCCAATTTAAACTGAACTGATATATGTGTTAGCCAAATGCAGATTATGTTTAAAAAATGGATATTGGTGAAATGCAGACAAAAGTTTTAAAAATGTATGTGCTTCTTATTACAAATAAATTTTAAATATAAAAAAACAGAGCGACAATTACGATTCCACTGATATCATTGAGTTACAAAGTTAATTGAATAGCCGCAGATCATGAAATAATATAAGTACACTGTACAATAATGGATGACTTTAACTAAAATTTTGAGGATTCCTGCTTTAAATTTATTCTGTGGAACCATCCCCATTTTTAATAATGTTAAAAGAATTACACAGAAGTAATGTTACAAATTTTTATTTTACATTTTGCAGGCCTAGGAATAAATTAATATATTGCACTGCAAAAAATACCAAAATGCTATTTTACTGGTTGGAAGCTTCCACATTTTGAAATGTTCTGTCATTTAATGTATTCTTTCTTTTTGATTCGTCTTGTCCACATGGTCAGGATAAACCACTAGCGAGTGCTTTGGTTTAGTGACTGCTGCCAGAAGTCATGGATATAGCCTGGCACTGGAAGCTGAATTATCTTTTTAAAAACATAATAAATGAAGAAAAAAAAAAAGGATAGAATTTAAAACACAGACACACAATGTAGATACAACATATTAAAGACTATAGATCATTGAAGAAAATTGTTGACTCAAACATCAATTGGCTGAATGAACATTGCTGGTAAACATTAAATTGTACGCAGTGTCATGATTATGAAACCGAATGTTAACAATGATATTAAATTATAGGTTAGTGTACATGAATATTGTGTATATATAGATATAAATATATAAAACAACAATTTTGTGTAAACTAGTACAGCAAAATCAGTGTAGAACTGAATAAAAAAAAAATTTAAATTAAAAAAAAAAAAAAGAAATAATATGCATATGGTTTTATATCAAGTCTACAAGACTTATCGTCCAGTAACAAGAGCAGGAGACTTCAAGCACTCTAACCCACTGCATGAAGTATTGTTCTCAAAGGACTAAGTTGCTAGTCTTACTAACAATTAACAGACTTAAGCAACTTTATTAATTTATAAACAAGCGCATGATTCATGCATAAAATACATGTTAACAATGTCTATTCATCAGGCTCAAGGGTTGATTAAAACATTGGGAGATAACCAAACTAATCTCTATAACAAACGTGGATGATTTTTCTACTTCACCATTACAGAAAGGAAATGTGGGATAAAGCCAGTAGGAAAAAAAAACCCACCCAAAGAATAAATAATTGTAGAATTGGACAATGTATTTCTTTTTTTTTGTATGAAAAATATTTTGTGTTGCTAAACCCAATTTAAATATTTTTTCAGAATCGCACCTATAAGGCTGTAACTTAAAAAAAAAACAATTTGTTGATGGTTTTAACCATAATAGCTAATTTTAACTTAAATTGGTGGCAAAGAAACATTTTTAGGAAATACAAAATCATCCAATTGCATGTATACAGTGTTAAACTACAAAACACAACTTTTATGAGAACCGTACGTCACACCTAAAGCAGAGAGGTTAACCTATGCTTGATAACAGAAATGTCAAAGGGTTGGAAAAGTCAATCAATCTTTCATTTCAACAAAGACTAGGACAAAAATGAAAAACAATACAAAAAGTGAAGAAATCTGTGGTGCTAGTTGGCTATACTGATCTTGTCATACAATAAGTCCATGTGAATAATTCAAACAGCGTAAATTACAATTTTACTCAAGTAATTTTCAAAGTGATAGTACATTAAACCATTAAAAATATTTTGAATTAAGGTACTTCCAAATATATAGATCTTGCTAAAGAGAAATTATTACCAACTAAAAGGGACATAACAGTGAAAAGCATTTTTTGCCCCACATAACAATCCAATCATATTTTTTTAATGTTTTAAAAAATATTTAGGATCATGCAGCAATGGAATATACTTGAATGAAAGCTCTTTATTTAAATGTCTAAATTGTCACTACCACTGAAAGAATCAACAATGCCATCTATGTGACTGCTGCTTGTGTAAGTATTACTGCTAATGGTCTCACTAGTAACCATGGAAATGTCACTTTTACCAAATATGATGTCATCCTCTTTGTTATCATCATCATCATTGCTGGGCTCGTTAAAATCAAAACTTATCACATCTCCAAGGTCAAGGTCGTTCACCTTGTCCACGCCAGCTTGCCCGATGACAGAATTATCCCCAAGGCCCCGACTACTGGTGCTGATGTCTACAGTGCTGATGGTGTCCGAGGGATGCAAGGAGAAGTTGTCGGAACTATCACTACCTTGGTCCCCACTTGTGGCTGTGTCTGGAATGGTGATGTGGCTAGCTGTAGTTGACCGCCCAGGGAACGTCACCTCTTCTTGGCCCTGTTGGGACTGCACACAAGTAAAAAAAAATGTTAAACATGCCGGTTTGTTGAATTACATGTAAGTCTACGTGAAAACAAAATCTAGCTTCCTGAACTTGATTTGATTAAATTTTTGAAGAAGAATCTTTCAGATTTGACTATTAACATATTTTTAAAATTAAATAGATACTGGTATTTATAAAAAAATTAAAATAATATTTTTATGTGTTTTTTAAAACAATATTTAATAATTATATGATTACTTCACGGGACATATTTTTTCATTCATGATCTGTTTGATAATTGACCAAGTTTGAATATGTTTCTTTAATTTTTCAGGATTTTTCCCCACAAAACTTAATAAATAAATATTTCAGGTTAGTTCAATAATGCAGCAATAGATAGTTCAATAATAACAGCCATCAAGATATCAACAAAGAATATTAATGACATAATCTGATGTGTCATGAAGTCAAAGACTAGAAGTCATGCCATTGGCTCAAGCAGCAGGTAGAAACTTACAGTGGAAACCTGAAACTCTTTGTTTGCTGGAAAATTTTGAAACATAAAACTTTTGTAGTTATACATTGCAAAAATATTTTAACAAAAGACAGATTAGTGTGTTTTTCATCTATGTTGATGAACTTTCAGCATAACATTTGTTCAATGAGCTAGCAATGTATCAACCACTAACATTCAAGCTTGTCAAATCTTGGCACTCTGATATATTGGGCATCCACTAATATTTTTCACTACCAGTATATTTGTAAGCTGAAATGGAAAATGTTCAGACATACCAGCTATGCAACTAAAATATGATAGTGGAAGAATAACTTATCATCCTGCAGTCATGCAAGTGTGATAATTCAGACATTCATGTAACATAAAACTACAAAGTAAGAGCTCAAGAAAACCAAAAGGGAAAGAAAACGAGCGCAACATTTTAGGTCATTGAAAATAAATGCATAGATCTTCTTATTAGTAGATCAAGATCAAATAAAGAGTTAGCAGGTAGTCATTATAGATTTAGCAGGTTGTCACAGTGACTTGTGTGAGTGAAAATGTCACGAAGAAATATGTAATGTAAAAAAATAAAAAATAAAAAAAAAAGGATAAAATTAATTCAAATGAACTCTAATAAACTAAGAACAGGAAAAAGTAAAACCAATAAAGCAAAAAGTCATCCAAGCATCAAATCAAGTGTAAGGAATAAGGATGTGCTTCTGGGAGTGCTAGGACATATAAATGTGTGAACATTCTTGCCAACATCAACATTAATATCAGATTTGAGTCACTTTTTTTAAAAATGACTAAATCTTGACTTATTGATGTGATGAAAGGCATAACAAAACCTTGAGACAAGGACAATTAATGTTATCTGTTTCTCCACATAGTTGTAACAAGCTTTTAATGAACACTTAAATTTATGTTAACAGTCAACTAAATAATTGAAGAGTTTTTTCTTGTTAGGGTTAAGAGCGGTTATTAGTAATGAATTAAAAAAAAAAAAGCTGTAACATTCTCAGAGAGGAATAAATGAACATTTATTTTAGTACTGGTGTTCATCATCATCATCATCAGGTCCCGTAGTCCTTCGACCGTTGGGGCGCCACAGATGACATGTGCACTATTCTTCTCCATTCCTCTCGGTCTTCTGCCCTACGCATAGCATGGCCTAGTTGTAAATCCGTCCATTCTTTGATATTATCTTCCCATCTTTTTCTTTGTCTTCCTCTTCTTCTCCCTCCTCTAGTAGTGCCCTGCAAGATCTCTTTGGCGAGCCCTTGTTTTCTGGTCACGTGGCCATACCACTCAAGTTTGCGCTTTTTAACAGACGTCAGGAGGTCACCATATTGCCCAATTGCCTGACGAATCCTTCCTTTTATTTGCTCATTGGTGATGTGGTCTCTATAGCAGATGCCAAGAATGCCTCTGTAACATCTCATCTCCATCGCCTTTATTTTCCTTTCAAGTTCTGCTGTTAATGTCCAGGACTCGCAGGCATATAAGAAAATGGAGAGGGTTAATGAGCGAATCAACTAAAAAAAATCAGTCAGAGTTAATTTAAAACAACCAATGTCATATCTTTAAATGGCCAGAAAATAGTTTTTGATTAGTGTCAAATGCTTCAAGACAAAACTAACAATGTACTGTAATTAAAGACTAATCTGTATGCAGAGTGAACCATCATTTGGTTTGATTTGAACACATATATATATTTTTCATTTTTTGTGGAGTTTCTACCAAATGTTAAGCTTTTGATATGCTTCTGATTAATCTCCTATATGTTAAAGGTCTTAGAATAAAGCAATCTTCTCTTGGAGATTTTACGTAGAACATTCTCTGAGACTCGGGCATAAAACATGGGAGATAACTTAAGGAACAAGAAGTGAAAATAGATACAAGATAATTCTCCTATTAATTTACATTACATGTTAATAGTTCAATGTATTTTCTATATTTCTACAACTTACTACAAGTACAACATATTCTCCTTGAATGCCAAGCATAACAGAAGTATGTTGTATATTCACCATTTAATAGAAATAAAAAAATGTGACTATAACAACTAAATACAATATGTTCTCAGCGGTTGAGTTCCTCTGTGCATTTGTTAGTCTCAAATTTATTTTTAAAAAAATCAATTTTTTTAAAAAAAAAGAAGAAAATCTACAACAGACCATAACCTAATAAAATATAAAAGGAAGATTAAAAAAAGAGACCTGCAGAGTCAGTTGTAAATTTTCAATAATCCAATCATTTAAACTACATTTGATCAATAGTTATATATATATATATATTACACATTAGTCAATTAGTCATCACTTCATTAAACAGTTTCAGTCATTATCATGATTAAGTAAAAAAAAACAACAACAACCTTATTTATCATTGCAATGGGACTAGACGCAATTTTTTAAAAACTGCAATATTCTTTCAGAGTATATGTTAATGAAATTTCTTTGATTGGGACAGTGTGTAGTGTTTAATAGCCTGGAGCAGTGTTTTGTTTTTAATGGCCTGGAGCAGTGTTTAGTGTTTAATGGCCTGGAGCAGTGTTTAGTGTTTAAAAGCCTGGAGCAGTGTTTTGTGTTTAATAGCCTGGAGCAGTGTTTTGTGTTTAATGGCCTAAAACAGTGTTTTGTGTTTAATGGCCTGGAGCAGTGTTTTGGGTTTAATAGCCTGGAGCAGTGTTTAGTGTTTAATGACCTAAACAGTGTTTAGTGTTTAATAGCCTGGAGCAGTGTTTAGTGTTTAATAGCCTGGAGCAATGTTTAGTGTTTAATAGCCTGGAGCAGTGTTTAGTGTTTAATAGCCTGGAGCAGTGTTTAGTGTTTAATAGCCTGTAGCAGTGTTTAGTGTTTAATAGCCTGGAGCAGTGTTTAGTGTTTAATAGCCTAGAGCAGTGTTTAGTGTTTAATAGCCTGGAGCAGTGTTTAGTGTGTATTTAATACCAAACATTTCATTAACACACATCGTTTTGGTGCAGCCAGCTGCTCAGGACCCCAGTGAATAAGTTTGTTATGAGTAAAGTCAGAGTCACATCAACATAACCAGGATAAATTGGAATAGATGACATGACACATTACCCTGTAATAGAATACAACCCAAAGTGCTGACATGTGTGCTGTGTGTTAAGAGTCTAAAGAGCTGTTCATTAATTTTATCACTGTGAAATTCTGTTATAAGTAATTACTACAGTTACATTAGTTTGGAACAATTTCTTATAAACCTTTGTAAAGCACATTTGGGAAGAAAACAAAATAAATGAAGAATGGAAAATAAATAACAGGGAATTTGAAATCACAGGGATGGATTCAAATAAATCATAGGGATGGATTCAAATAAATCATAGGGATGGATTCAAATAAATCATAGGGATGGATTCAAATAAATCATAGGGATGGATTCAAACAAATCATAGGGATGGATTCAAATAAATCATAGGAATGGATTTGAATAAATTATAATGTGGATTCGAATAAATTATAAGATGGATTCAAATAAATCATTGGGATGGATTCAAATAACTCATAGGGATAGATTCAAATAAATCACAGGGATGGATTCAAATAGATCATAGGGATGGATTCAAATAGATCATAGGGATGGATTCAAATAAATCATTGGGATGGATTCAAATAGATCATAGGGATGGATTCAAATAAATCATAGGGAATGATTCAAATAAATCATAAGATGGATTCAAATAAATCATAGGGATGGATTCAAATAAATCATAGGGATAGATTGAAATAAATCATAGGGATGGATTGAAATAGATCACAGGGATGGATTCAAATAAATCATAAGATGGATTCAAATAAATCATTGGGATGGATTCAAATAAATCATAAGATGGATTCAAAAAAATCATTGGGATGGATTCAAATAGATCATAGGGATGGATTGAAATAAATCATAGCGATGGATTGAAATAAATCATAGGGATGGATTCAAATAAATCATAGGGATGGATTCAAAAAAATCATAGGGATGGATCCGAATAAGTTATTTGTTTCCTTCTGAAAGGATTCTGAGGATGAAGTCAAGCATTAATTTAACAACTCCATTGTCTACAGAAGGATGTCAGCACGTGATTGGCAGATCGGTCAAACTGGACACACATCCAGTGCATGAACAGAAATACAGATGTCATAGTGACCCTACGAAACATAACTTACTTTGTATTGTTTGACACTTGGCACCAACCCAACCGTCTGGACATTTGCAGGATCCTGCTACCGCATCACAGATCCCTTTGTTAAAACAATCACAGAAATAGGAACATCCGGGACCGAACCGACTAGGCGGGCAACCTGAGGATGAGAAATACATTTCATGTGTAATTATATATGCACTGGTGAGCAAGAGGACAAAAAGATTTGCCAGAGTTGAAATCCCTGTCCTGATTATTATTTCATTATTTAAACCAAATGATTACAAGAAAATTCAGGCAAATGTCTTCCTAATTTTATGATTAGTTAGGGCACACTTACTTGTTTCACAGTTGTCCCCATGAAATCCTGGCTGGCAGAGACATTTCCCTGTAACTGAATCACAGCCAGCACCCTGGCCACATGAACACTCTTCCCTACAGTTGACACCCCAACGATTCTTGGGACATGCTGGCAACATAGATTAGTCAATAAACATTTAGTCTATTCATGGAACAAGCTGATGACACATATATATAAATGTTTAGTTTATCACAGTCTCTGGTGATCACCTCAGACTGTCAATTTGAGTAGCAGACCATTTAGTGGTGAAAACATCCTCATTGAGATGTATTTTTTTAACAAAACTATTATAAAAAAAGCGGATAAATATTTTGTAAATGAAATCAGATTTAAAGTTCCCGTTATAATTTCGACTTTAAATTTACATTTAATAATAAAAAGAAACTGATCTTAATAGATTGTTTGTATTTTTGGTTACAAGTTTGACATGTTAAAATGTAGTGTAAGATCTTATAATACTTTTAAGGTCTAAATATTTATAAATACTAAACAGTGGCAAAATCAACAAGGTTCTTCCCCCCAAACTTAAAATTTTTCCCCTCGAGTTTCAATACAAGCCAACATGACGCTATACACAAGATGTATGATATGTCTTACCCCGCCCACCTGTTAATTTTTAGCCTCCACTAATTATGAAGAAACACACTCAAAAAAAAAAATTAAAAAAAAATTAAAAATAAAAAGCCCTTACATTTTTCACACTTGTCTCCAGTAAATCCTGCAGGACATTTACACTGCCCTGTGGTGGGAAGACAGCTGGCGCCATTCACACAGTCACAACGCTCTGTGCAGTAGTTGCCATGTGTGCCAGAAGGACATTCTGAGGATTGATCAAATGATGTTAAGTCCCATTACATTACTTGTCAGTTGGCTTGTAAATTACGGGAGCTTAAGTAAAAAAAAAAACAACTTAATATATGTTGACAGCTGTATCTGAAAGTAAAGTTATGTCTACGTACAAACCTTCGGAAGGACATTGAATTTTCCCATTATCGATAGCAATCTTAGCAATATATGGATGAAATGTACGTCAATATATATTTTTATTTCAGCATTAGTAAGCTAGGCTCCATAAAGTGACAGCTGTTTTTCAGATCACTAACAGCTCAGTGACATTTAAACGAGAGATTTATTGTCAGAAAGCAGACATAAAAATTATCACCAGTATTTAATAATTGATTAATATAATTGTACATAGTTCTCATAGCTTGTAACTCATCTCATTAATAATTTATGCTATTTCTTCACCAAGATCTTGGATTGTATGAATGAACAAATTAACTTCCATGTTCTTGGATTGTATGAATGAACAACTTAGCTTCCATGATCTTGGATTGTATGAATGAACAACTTAACTTCCATGATCTTGGATTGTATGAATGAACAACTTAACTTCCATGATCTTGGATTGTATGAATGAACAACTTACCTTCCACGATCTGGATTGTATGAATGAAAAACTTACCTAATTCACACATCTGACCATAAAACCCCTCTCCGCACGTACAGCACCCAGTGGCCGGGTCGCATGACGCACTGTTTCGGCAGACGCAGGAATGTGTACAGTTTGGACCAAACTGACCAGCTGGGCACTGCTGGTCGCATGTCGTGCCCATCCATCCTAACTGACAATTGCAGACCCCTGTGATATGATCACAGTCTCCATGCTGGCAGCTGCATTTCTCTTTACAATCATCACCAAATGTTCCATCAGGACACACTGAGAATAGAATTAAAGATTCTTGTATTGTTAGAACATATTTCAAGATATTGCAAATCCTGCATTAACTTAAAAAAAAATCAAAAGATATAAATAACAATTTTTTTACATTGTGAATTTTAAGTGCACTTACTATCTTGGCATTTATCTCCCTTGAAGCCAGGCAAACATTTGCATCTCCCATTACGCCTGTTACAGCGGGCTCCATTCTGGCAATCACAAACCTGTAGACATACGACACAAAACTCAACACATCTTTATTGAGAACAGTGAATTATTAAATTTGATTAGCTGAAAATTTACAGCCCAGTTGAAGTGGTTTCTAAGAGTATTGTGTTGTGTGAATGAGGATGCAAGTTTGGACTTCCTTCTGCTCCAAAAATGTCTGCTACAGCCCATATAGGTCTCTGCCCTGCTCTACTACATCGTTCCATTTGGAACCTTTCTATGGATGTGGCCTTCTGCGGGGACCCTTTATGATTTATTTTTATACCTATCTCCACATCATCAAACCATCTCAGTCTTAGTCAAACGGTGAGTTGACTGCCCCTTGGTTTCTTTCTGTAAACAACTTTTGCTCCTCTATGATCTGTCATCCTTTAGGT
This sequence comes from Omphiscola glabra, assembly GCA_964017045.1. Taxonomy (NCBI): domain Eukaryota; kingdom Metazoa; phylum Mollusca; class Gastropoda; family Lymnaeidae; genus Omphiscola; species Omphiscola glabra. The sequence goes on from OZ024805.1 coordinate 26,371,862, forward strand.
GTCCTAACCAGTGCAGCTTGCCTTTTTTAATTACAGCTGAGATTGATGGGTCTTCATACAACTGGTATATTTCATAACTTGTCTGAATTCTTCATCCATCCATCTAGCTATACGAAGCCGTATATTTTTCTGAGTTGTCTGCCTCTCCCAGGTATTAAGCCAATTTTCCTCTTTCATGGCGAGGTTCCATTCTCACTCGATTGCTTAGAATGATAATCATATGATAATCCCAATAATAGTAACAGATTAATGTTGACTCAGATTAATGTTGACTCAGATTAATGTTGACTCAGATTAATTTTGACTCAGATTAATGTTGACTCACTCCTGTACAATTAAATCCAAATCTGTTGTCGGGACACTTGTCAGAGCAGGTGGGCCCAACATACCCCTCTGGACAGAAGCACAAACCAGTGGCTACATCACAGTCAGCGTTGTTGTCGCACCGACAGACTTTATCACAGTTCAGGCCATACTCTCCTTCTCTGCATCCTAAACACATGGAGTAAGACTAGTATTAGGAATAGTTCCACCGGTACGCATTTAACTTAGATATTGAAAATCTTAATGATTTTTCTATCACCTAAAATGAAATTTAGATTCGTGGCTTATCGCTTGTAGTAGTTGTAGTTAAGGTCAATAAATTTCTATCTATGACATTAAATTATAAATATTCAATTTAACAAAATTTTACATTTCTACTATTAGTTGTTTGTGATGCATGTGCAAAGAATTTCATCAGTTATCTATAACTGTATTGGATTTTTTGGGTGTCTTAATTTTATCATTCCTGACCATTAGAATTAATTTATGAGTTAAAAGAGATGGCAAAATTAAAACATAAATTAATTATAAATATTTCAATTGTGTATAAATAACTGAATAACAAACACAACACACCCCCCCCCCCCCCCCCAATCATGTTGATGAAGTTTTAACTTAAATACTTTTTAATAAATTTTAATCACTGTACAGACAACGTTCATTTATTTAATTTATTAAACAAAAAAATCAGACTACAAAATAGGAAATATGTTAATAAAAGCTGAGCAGGACACTTATAAAAAAAGAAAAAAAAAAGCGTTTCTAAATAAAACAAATATTTCTTTATCGTGATACAAAACAAGAGCAAACAAATGCGTAGAGACTGAATACTGAGAATAGTATTCACTTTAAAAATATAGGCTAACGTGTGAACAAATAAAAGTGCCAATGGATACATTACTATTTTTGCTGTGCATTTTCTAACTACTGAGTGTGATAAAAATAAAGTGAAGTACTTGACATTATATACATTTCTTACCAAAGACCCATGAAGCTTAGCATGGGGGTGATAAACAGAAGAGAAAACAATTTAAGTCTCTCAACGTATAAACTGTCATATAAAGAACACAACCGCTTTAATTAATGATGTGGTGAACACGACGGAGTGAAAATTGGGAAAAACACCCCCCTCCCATTCAATGTAAGTTTCTAGACTAAGGTAAATTTATAATTTGTTTAATTGACTAGAAATTCTGTAATTGGAAAGCAATAATAATCTTTCTTATTGAAGAGACTTAACTTTAAGTGTCCGGTTATTTTTGTTATGTTTACTTTTTGCTTCGTTCGTGTTCATTGTTAAATTAATTCACTGTTATCTAACTTACTACACATTATTTCCTTTTTGACTAGGGGCACATTTCTATGTCGGTTGTTTATTTTACAGAAGAAATAGTAAAATGAAAAAAATAAATTAGATTGCCATTTTGACATCTGCCTGCATTTGAGAAACATAACGAAAATTGAGAGCCACAGACATGCAAATGGATAAAGCTTTTCAATCAGTTAGAAACGTAATTCCTCACATAAGATGTTTTATCTTAAAATTCGCTTATATCAAAGAGTTCAAATAATATACATCTGCTATGGAAACATTTCTTAAAGAACTGATAAATTAAAAAAAAACTCTCAGGTTTAAACATAAACCCATAACAGTTGTTTTTAAAGAAGTCCATTACAATTATTATACATAGGGAGTACTTTTTTTAAAGAAAAAAAAAATCTTTAATTCTTAAAATGAAATACAATTTAACTGCTGTTGTATAGATATATAAGAAAATATCCCTGTCTCACTTTAGTTAATCATTATTCCCAACACCCCAAGCAGGCCTACATGACATAAAATGAAATAAAATTTAACTGCTGTTGTATAGATATATAAGAAAATATCCCCGTCCCATTTTACACAAACATTATTCCCAACACCCCAAGCAGGCTTACATGACTTTCTTATCATAAGAATTTCTACCCATTACATAAACTATTTATGTAAGTGTTTTAGCAACAGTCACCAACATTTATAAATAGACCAGACAAAGGGGAAATACCTGCTTTGAGCTTGCCAAGAGTGTTCTTGTCCTTGAGCATTTTCTGGTACTTGCGACTGGGTTGCTTGCCCTTATTTTTCCTACCCTTTCCCAAATTTTTGCCCTTCTTTCTCTCTGGAGAAATGGTTGGAATGGGGCAATGGTTGCGATTGAGGGCAATGGTTATGTGGGGGCAATAGTTTTGGGGGAATGGTATGTGTGTGTGGGGGGGAAATGGTTGTGGGGGGGAGATGTTTGTGTGTGTGGGAGGGGGGCCATGTTTGTGTGTGTGGGAGGGGGGGGGCAATGCAAGATGATATAAAATCAAGATCTCATGGATATTTCAGAAAGAAAAAAACGATAGAGAGAATGAGAGAGAAAGAAATATGTCAAGTGTGACATGTTTAGTGCAGACAAAATACAAATGGACATCAATTTGAGCACTGATGAGGATTGATGAGGAAAGCAGAGACATCTCTCTTTGCCAAGGCTACTGAGAAATTCATTTGAGAAAACCATATCGCATGACCAGCAAGAGAACAGCTTTGATATGATCCTAAAGGTAGGATATCTTGTTCCTGTCTCCGGTTAAAGGTCTGATATAAGAGCATGGAAGATGTGAACTTGTTTGTTCAAGAACAGGACAATCATTACAAAGTGTCCGGACAAACTATCACCAGAAATTTTATCTCGAGTAGTTGAGTGCCATGCCAAAGATAAGAAATCTTTTTCCTTTTAAACAAACCAAAATATCTGGTTTATTTTTGAATTTTTTTCCTTCAGATTATGGGGAGATGAAACAAATAAATAAATAAATAACAATTATTTCCTTTTTAACACCTTTCTTGTTATTTCTTTTTTATCAAGTCACATGTTTTAGTAGCTTCTTGAGGTTTTTATCAAATGGAATCATAATTTCAAACGAATGGCAAATATAATGTCTCTTAGTTAATAATATAGGAGTTGTAAATTCAAAGCCCAATGGATTTGAACATTTCTCACAATGTTTCACACTGCAAGGCTGAAGTTTCATAGGAAATGGATAAGATTGAGATGAAGGAGGATTTGAGTTTGAAAAAATAGAAAAACTTTAAACAAAGAAGGATCATTCACAAGACAAGTTAGTAAGAAGGTATAAGTCAAAGCATTTCAAAGGGAGATAAGTTAATATAAATTTTCTGAGGCTTTTTCCCATTACAAAATCACATTTTAAGTAATAGTTTTACCATATAATCTAGACCAGTGGTTCCCAAACTTTTTTGACTCATTGAGCCCTTTTTAGAATCATTGTTAGGCAGAAGACCCTTAGTCATACAGTATGTCGCACAAGTTAATAGGAACTTCCTGGAGTGGGCAGAGCCCCTGAGATGTGCATGAGGAGCTCAGGGTGGGGACCACTGATCTAGAATATGATTTTAATGATAAACTTTTGATAATTTTCCCGTTAATCTAGATTAACTGATCCTCCCCCATAAAAAAAAAATAATTAATGAAACATCAAAAAGTTCATAAATCAATAAAATAAGGCAGCATCACATAATAATCCTGATAATCCAATACACTTGTCAAAATGTCTAAAGTGTGACTATATCTAAGTAAGTGTTGGTTGGAGCAAATGTAAATCAAGGCAGGTGAAACAAAAAGCCAGTCAAAAAGTTTGAGGAGCATTTAAAGTATACCAAAAAGACTACTTTGAATTTTCCAAATGTTTAACTTGAAAAAAAAAAAATCTTCTGACTTTATTTAAATGTTTACTACAGACAATAGTTTTGGAAGTCATTACAAATAGTTATAAAAAATAACTCTATAAAGTACCCATTGGCTGGTCATTTTAAAAATTATTTTTAAGCATTACAGTAGATGTCTGTGTTTTTTTTAAAAATCATATAGTTTTGGAACAGTCATCACAAATAATTATAAAAAATCTATAGAGTACCCATTAGCTGGTCATTTTAAAAATTATTTTTAAGCATTACAGTAGATGTCTGTGTTTTTTTTAAATCATGTAGAAAAAAATTAATAAAATTAAGCTCTTCTGTGTTCAAAGATTATATTTTAACTGGATAACTAAAAGCTATGATTATTTCTAAGCAAGTCTAAAAAATAAATTTTTTATATTATTTTGAGAAAGCAAGTTAGATAACCCCAAATAAAATTGTCTTAGTGGAATGATTTGTTCTCATCCCATCTACGTCATCGATGGTTCAAGAAAGCTGGTCTACTGACTTACAAAAAAGCAAATGTGTGTTGAATGCTCCTAAATGCATAAGTTGTGCTTTAATGCAGCTTCTGAAACAATGCCTAAAATATGGAGGGACATCCCCTTCAATTTAAGGAGTTGCAATTTCTTATCAATTCACCTGGATATAATTGTATTAAATATAACTGGTTTGGCTTTCATCATGTAGTGGAGTCACATCAGAGAAAGTTGAATATGTCTGAGTTAGGTGAGGAAAGGGATGGATTCGAGGTTAACTAATCATAAGAGTTTTATCAGTTGTATGTAGTTCATCAGTAGAAATTTCACAGAAAGTTTATATGGGGATATTGCTTCTGCAAGGGTGTCTCAGAGGTTTGGGTCGGGGTGGAAAGAAAGGGTGGTCCTTAAAATAAAGTTCAGATTCTAAAAAAATATTCAGTTAATCATTTCATTTAAAATTAATGGGGATAAGTAGTGGGCCAAATTTATTATGTATATAGAAAAAAAAAATACCGGTACAGTGAAAAAAAAAAGTGAAGTGTCACTAATGATAATTTAATAATACTTAACCCAAACTTACTTATTTCGTATTGTAACCTTTGACCTGAAAGAAATTTACTGTAACCTTAGTATTATTTTACTTGTTGGTTATTAGGTCTGGAATTATTACTTTTAGGATAGGACTCGATAGGACTTGATTTAAACTTAGTCCACGCATAAAGGACATTTTAAAAGTTCAAGAAATTGCAACTCCTCAAAAATTAAAAAAAAAAAAATTACTCTGGTCATCCCATTTGTCAACTGTTAATGCAATGTGGTCATTTACCCTTTTCACAGTTCTTCCCATAGAAGCCTGTACGACACATGCATTGTCCAGTTATGCTGTCACAGGTCATGAAAGATGCACATTCACAGATGCCTCGACAGTCTGGTCCGAATCTTCCCGTTGGGCAATCTAAAAATAAGCAAAGTGGTCAGGCCGTATAATTTGCCAGGTAGATCCTTGACATTTTTAAAAAAACCCAGTGCTTTCCAAAGTGGTGGTCAGGGACCTGTACAGGTCTGTGTGCCTTTAAGTGCCCTAAAAGCGTTTAACAAATTGAAGAGAATGAAAAAGTAAAAAAACAAAACAAATCAACAGCAATCTGGTCAGCAGTCACTGCTGCAGTGTGGATAACTCCTGCCTGTTGAACACACAGAAAAGTTTAGGAAGCACTGCTTTATAACACAGTTACCTTTAGTACAGCCATATAAACACAACCTTTTTATTTCCACCTATTTGGATGGAGTGTAAGCATGATTTCTTTTTCTTAAAATAATATGTATTTATTTATAACTATATTGTTTGTTATCAACTGAGCTATTTGTCCACTCACCTGAGCTTACCATAAATAAATTATTTTCACTTTCACTTCATGGCGGCATGCAGCCTAGGGGCTGTCTGACCACTAAACTGAAGTGGACCATATCAACACTTACCCTTTCCTTATCAGTCCTTTTTGTTTTCTCCCCTGAGTTCACCGTGAATAAATTATTTACCTTTACTCAATAGTTATAGTGACATATAGCCCAAGGGCTGACTGACCACTTGACTGACGCGCACCATATCAACACTTACCACTCTCACACCTCTTCCCTGTCAGTCCTGGTGGGCACTCGCACTGACCGTCAACATGGTAGCAAGGCTTCCCTTCCCCACAGGTGCACTGCTGTTTGCATCCAGTACCAAACAGGCCGTACGTACAAGCTGTGAGAAGCAACCAACAAGGACATTGAGTTGGGTGAACTTTTTTTTTTTTATTTACAAAAAGTTCACCCAACTCAATGTCCTTGTTGATTGCATCTCACAGCTTGTACGTACGGGCCGTACGTACAAGCTGTGAGAGGCAATCCACAAGGACATTGAGTTGGGTGAACTTTTTACAATGGAAATGAGTTCGGCTGCCAAAGAAAATATGTGACACAAGGTATGGGACGACTTGGAAAAAAAAAAAGGATGCATGGAAACAACATACATGTCGACAAGAAGCGTTCTTCAGCAAAAATACAAGTAACACAAACATAAATGCAAACATTTAGCTGATATGTTGTATCCTAAGGGGACAGCAGGAATGTGAACAGACCATTAGCAGGTAAGTGAGTTATTATTATTATTATTATTATTATGGGTAGTTTTCTATAGCGTGGTACCCCGCTGTACATGCAAATTAAAATGAACTTAAAAAATATAAATTAAAAACCAACCATTCCATAACAATTTAAAAAGAGAGAAGTCCAAGGCAATTGGTTCTAAAAAGGAGGGGGGGGGGGCAGAGAAAAGATTTAACAAGTGAAGAAGAACATGGCATTCATTCCATGCGGTGTCAGGGTCCCATAAGTGTGTATGAGTTTGTTCTCTAGGTTCACCCTGCCGGCATGTTGGTACAGAAAACAATGGGGGTAATGGCCAAGTCACTGGAGCCCTTTTGGTCGATTCTATTGAAATGTTTAGATATAGGACATTGTTCATCTTGTGCAATATTTTGAAGGTGTTCAGTACATCTGTCCCAGAGACGCCGATCAGTTTTGCCCAGATAAGCCATATGGCAAAGGGTACAAACAGTGGTGTAGATAACATTGCAGCTGGTGCAAAGGAAACCGTCCCATATCTTGAAACTGCCCTTAAGGAAGGGATTGTGTCTGGATGACAAAAGCGAAAGTTTTGCAACGATTGCGTCCCCATGGCTTGGTCTCAAAGTGGCTTGCTTTTTAAAGTAAACTGTTTGGCTAAAAGATTGTGGGGATGGTACATGAGAATAAGTTTGGTCCTGTCACAATTGTCCCTTGGATGAGACCTCCATGCATCAGAACTAAAGATATTTTTAACTTGCTGAAGGGAGATTAAAACCAACTGCTCCCTCCCAAAAGTCATCCCCAGACTGGCAAAGTTGATAGATCAAATGGATGAGAAAAGGGAATAGAGTCCTGAGAGGATTTAGAGTGGGATGAAGAGTTCAAGCAGTTGACAGAGGAAATACCCTGTGGTTAGACAGAGGAAATACCCTGTGGTCAGACAGAGGAAATACCTTGTGGTCAGACAGAGGAAATACCCTGTGGTTAGACAGAGGAAATACCCTGTGGTTAGATCAATAGAAAATTTTTTTGTTGCTTTTTAAAAAACTTTCAATCTAATGAGATAATGGTATTTAAGTAGCCTCAATGGAAACATTTATTTTCGTTACCTTCATTACAAAATTTTCCTGTCCAACCATTTTTACAGGAACATTTGCCATCTTTGTGGTCACACAGCGCGTCATTCTCACACTTGCAGATTTCCTTACATTCCTTGCCATAGAAACCTTTGGAGCAGGCTATGGAAATATGAGGTATAGATAGAAACAAATAGACATAACATGTCCAGTTAAAATTATTTTGCTAACTATCAGCATGTACAAATTAAATGTCATGATTTTCCACTAATTCAAATAGTGGCCATCAAGCCAATGACACATTTGCAATGTCAAGAACGCAGCATTAAAAAAACAACAACACTAATTGTAAATGAAACAATTAATTTCAATCAACTTATTAACTCTGTGCCTAGTCTGAGCAAAATGAGTAGCAATGCTGCTGCTGTGCCAAACTCATCATGAGATCATCTTTTATAGTTACGTTACAGCTACAAGCACAGCAGCTAAAATGTCAACCGACAGTTAAAATTGCCCAACGGTAACAGCAGCTGAAATGTCAACCGACAGTTAAAATTGCCCAACGGTAACAGCAGCTGAAATGTCAACCAACAGTTAAAATTGCCCTGCGGTAACAGCAGCTGAAATGTCAACCAACAGTTAAAATTGCCCTACGGTAACAGCAGCTGAAATGTCAACCAACAGTTAAAATTGCCCTACGGTAACAGCAGCTGAAATGTCAACCAACAGTTAAAATTGCCCTATGGTAACAGCAGCTGAAATGTCAACCAACAGTTAAATCTGCCTTATGGTAACAGCCACAGCAAAACTTAAAACTAGAAGCACCACCCAGAATGGTTGATACAAATTAATTCAGTTTTTCTAAAATAAAACATTCGAAAGGTATATTTCAATAATTATTTTCACTGCTAAAGACAATCTCAATTTTTTACATTAGTCTTGAAATTAGATTCAAACGTGTAATTTTCCCTCTAGTTTCTTGGCTAATTTTGTGGGGCCGGCAATGCAAAGCTCGACAGTTGGCGCTGGTCCATGGAGAATCATTTGGGTTTCATCAAGCATATAAAAACACATATTTCAATAGGAGAATAAGAAATGCAATGACTTACGTTTGTCACAGAGCTTGCCTCTGTAGCCAGGCTGACATATACATTCTCCAGTGAAGGGATCACAAGTTTTACTGTTCATACATTCACATTTCTCTTCACAGTTGGGACCGTAGTAGCCTGCCTCACAAGCTAAGTGAAATAATCAACAATGCAAATAAAATTTAAGAAACAATTATTATGAAATGTAAAAAATTATTAATTATTCAAACACTTCCTTTTTGTTAAACATTAGCTTCACACTTCCTTCTACTCTTCTCTGTCGATATTTATCATGGATGGCGGTATATTTTCCCCCCAGCAAGGGTACTTACGTTTCTCACAGGCAGCCCCTTCCCAACCTGCTGTGCAGTTGCAAGTGCCATCTATTGGGTGACAAGAGCCACGCTGCATACAGAAACATCTGTACATACAGTTCTGACCATACATCCCGGTGGGACAAGCTGAAAACACGGAGAACAGAGCATGTAAAATGTTGATTGATTTTCAATCAAGTTTCACAATGGGAATGAATGTTGATCATAAAATAGGGTCTGCTCCTCCACACTCTTCGGATTTTAATCCAAAAGTCACATGACTTACGCTCTTCGCACTTGGCCGACTTCCAGCCAGGTTTGCACTGACATGTTCCTGTCACTGCATCACACGACCCGCCATTCTGACAGTCACACGACTTCTCACAGTCTGCACCCCAGAGGCCTTCAGGACAGCTGTGGTCGCAAGAGGTTCCCATACTGCCAGCAGCACAGTGGCACTCTCCGGAAATAGGATCACAGCTGAAATCAAAACAGAATCAAGATGGTAAATAAGATTTACAGTAGATTATTTTAATCTGCAGTGAAACCTGAAAAAAATGAACCTTGAAATGGTGCTGTCCTTGGACAGATGCCCTACCTCACGGGGGGACAGAACACATTTTCAACACAGGCTGAACCAGCAAGTACAACCATCTCTGCAAAAAGTACCACTTTTGATTCATTCCCAAGGGTTTGCTGTATTTGCATTATAAAAAAGCATGAGGAATTCTGGGAAAACAACAATGTACCCGAGGATCTTCAAAACCAATATTTATTGGTTGAAAGTTTATGAAGAGTCGGGGGACGTGAGTAAATTTGATTATTTGAAGTGTTATTTGCTGGTAGCAACAACACTTTTATGTCATGTAGGAGTGTTATTACTAGTTTCAATTGATCAAATTATTCCACAAGGTGAGGCCTTCAGAAACTTTGCAATACAGATTTACCAGACTACACTGACACTTATTGAAATCTTTTTTTAATTTCGACTTGAAAATAACCAAATTTTTTCACCACAAATATTTTATAGTTCCTAAATCGGTAACTGCTAAAACGGATTAAAATGAGTCAACAGTTGGGTGTAGAATTTTAGAATTAATTACATTTTGGTTCAGAGATAGTAATGATAAACTATTGTCAAACACAAGGCTCAAGTCGAGAGTTATAAACAGTTTCAGAAAAGAAACTCCTCCCCAGATGAACTCACCTGGCACCGTTCCCACAGCTGCACATGTTCTGACACTCCGGACCATAGAAGCCGTCAGGGCAGGCCTTCTCACAATGTCTGCCCCGCCAGCCAGCAGTGCACATGCAGGCGCCGCTGATGTGATCACAGCTGGCACCGTGCTGACATTTACAAGGCTGGCTGCATCCAGCTCCATAGAAACCCTCAGGGCACCCTGGGAAACAGTGGATCAACATGTGGGTTGACACATCAATAGTGGATAATGTACAAATTTAAAAAAGTGTATTTAAATGGCAGCACCCAGATATTAATATCATTTAAACTATATTCCTTTCTGGAATTTAAAGATATGTGATTATATCTAGATAATGCCCAATGTAAATTGGTTACAGCTAGAAACATTCTTGTACATAGGCTCAATGATTCCAAAAGTTTTTTTTTTAAAAGCTTGACCTTTGACATTAAAGGGAGGCCAAAGATTAGTAGCACTATTAAATATCAGTTGTCTCCCCTTGTGATGGTAAGGAAAAAGGTCCAGGTTTACCATGGGTTATGCTTCCGGGGGCCAGGGATTTGGGGATGTGTGACCAGAGTTCCAACGGTTAATGACTTGAACACACACTTAATCACTCTGTGAACCAAAACTTATCACATCTCAGTCCCCTCAAGTCAGGAGCCCTGTCAGCACTGTTACATCACTACTTACTTTCATCACAGCTGGGCCCCCTCCAGCCTGAGTCACAGTCAGCACTGATACATCACTACTTACTTTCATCACAGCTGGACCCCCTACAGCCTGAACCATTGTCAGCACTGATACATCACAACTTACTTTCATCACAGCTGGACCCCCTACAGCCTGAACCATTGTCAGCACTGATACATCACAACTTACTTTCATCACAGCTGGGCCCCCTCCAGCCAGGATCACAGTCAGCACTGTTACATCACTACTTAATTTCATCACAGTCAGCACTGTTAAATCACTACTTACATTCATCACAGCTGGGCCCCCTCCAGCCTGAGTCACAGTCAGCACTGTTAAATCACTACTTACTTTCATCACAGCTGGGCCCCCTCCAGCCTGAGTCACAGTCAGCACTGATACATCACTACTTAATTTCATCACAGCTGGGCCCCCTCCAGCCAGGATCACAGTCAGCACTGTTACATCACTACTTACTTTCATCACATTCAGCACTGTTACATCACTACTTACTTTCATCACAGCTGGGCCCCCTCCAGCCTGAGTCACAGTCAGCACTGTTACATCACTACTTACTTTCATCACAGCTGGGCCCCCCTCCAGCCTAAATCACAGTCAGCACTGTTACATCACTACTTAATTTCATCACAGCTGGGCCCCTCCAGCCAGGATCACAGTCAGCACTGTTACATCACTACTTACTTTCATCACAGTCAGCACTGTTACATCACTACTTACTTTCATCACAGCTGGGCCCCCTCCAGCCTAAATCACAGTCAGCACTGTTACATCACTACTTACTTTCATCACAGCTGGGCCCCCTCCAGCCTGAATCATTGTCAGCACTGATACATCACTACTTACTTTCATCACAGCTGGACCCCCTCCAGCCAGGAGCACAGACACATTCACCTGAGGCAGGATCACAGTCAGCACTGTTGCGGCAATCACATTTCCTGACACAGCCGTCTCCAAAGGTGCCAGGTGGACAACCTAAAATGTACAAGTTATCAAAGACTTAAAAAAAAAAAAATTAATTGCAAGGAATAAAAAAAATAATTATAAATTGTATTTGACCCTGTAGGCTGCACCGGACACATAAGTTTACATATATTAAATACGATAGGTACCTCTATCACAAATCTGTCCCGTCCATCCAGTCTTACAAGTACACGATCCATCCACAGGGTGACAGTCTCCGTTGTTTTCACACATACACCTCATCATACACTGAGGTCCATATCTGTCCTTGGGACAGGCTGTTGATAGCACAACAAAATATGTGGAAAATCTTTGTTAAATGTGTAATTATTATTATTAAAATAATAGTATCAGCAATGTAAAACTTGTAACTTCACATCTAAAATTAAAAGGATACTTCAACACAACACACTGCAATGGTCTCGACTGCATGTATTACCTTCATGACAATGTGGTCCATACCATCCATCCAGACACAACCATCACCAATAGTTCTCACCTTCATGGCAATGTGGTCCATACCATCCGTCCAGACACAGACATTCCCCAGTGATCCTGTCACAGGTTGCGTTGTTATCACAACCACAGTTGTTCTTACAGCTGATCCCCCAGCTTCCTTCGGGACAAGCTGCAATAGCACATGTATTGCATAAGGAGCATGTATTGTATAAGAGTCGTTATACATGCTGAAATCAGCCACTACAGTTGGACACATTTGAAAGTTTAAAATATGAAAATAAAGTGAACTTATTCACAAATGGCATGACCTAGTGATAAGTCATTTAATCTATATCCATTGTCATCTTATTTCTCAACTATTCATTTGATCCACTTTTGTCTAAATAGATTATTGTTGATAATCCTTATGTAAAGTGTGTTGAACTGTTAAACACTGTTTCCTTAGGTTCCAATGAAATTCCCACAGAAAGACTAAGTAAAACATCTGATGTCATTTTGATTTTAAATATTGTTATTTTCCCTAGATAATGGATAAATCTGACATGGAGACATGTACATTTATTGCTGCCCAGGGCACTGAACACTCGAATATTTATCAAGCTCTTACCATTCTGAATCAGTTACAATTTTCATAAATCATCAGCTGCAAACTTTTACACTGAGTTCTAAGATTAACAAAATTCTTTTACTAATAATTATTTTAATGGGGAATAAAATTTAAATATGATATACGTAATATAACCTAATAAACTTTAAAATTACACATAAATATTTTTTGTTTTAAAAAAAAAAAAACCCTGCAATTTCAAATTTTATTATTTACTTGATAAAAATGTTAGACAAAGGTTGACCATAAAATACAACAATATGCAACTAAGTGAATGCTTAAATAAAAAAAAAAAATACAACACAACAAAATTTTATTTAAAAAATAATTGTGTAAGTAAGGTCATTGTGTTATTGTAGCTAACACTGAACAACGACTTAACAAAAACACTGCCGAAAAAGTAAATGCCATAACGCCGACGGTGTTTTGTTTACTTTTGTATGCCAACAGGACACACATGCCGGGCACATTAAACAATGCCACAAGCAGTGACTACAGATTTAGTTAAGAGTTCAAGTGTGGAATACGTTCTTATGTGATATCACTTCTCATTATATTAGTTACTATTCTGAAACATTCACATTGAAGTTTGATGCTGTTGATGAGAAATTTTGGTAACCCTGGCTTTAGTGTTCAATGGAATGAAATAAAGATAGGGGCTTTTAAAATGTGTGTGTGCTTTGACACAGTGAATAAAATAATTATGTACAGTATTGATCGTGGGCCCTTAATATATATAAGAAGAAGAAGACAATGAATTAGCTCAGAGCATAGAGCAAAAACTTCTGGTTTAACAAAGTTATATTTTGAACTTGGATAATTAAAAAATTGCACAAGTACTATTTTCAAATATATTATTTACATTAATTTGTTTTATACCCTTTGTTCCAAAGCAGCTGCACTCTATTTAAAAATCATGATTCATCTAAGAGCTTTGAAATGTATGAAAGGCTAAGTGATTGTATGAATAATAATGTGGATGAGGTCAACTCACGTCGGCTGCACTTCTTGCCGTGGTAGCCAGCTGAGCAAATGCACTTCCCCGTCTCAGCATCGCATGGATTGTCTTCGCACTGACAACTCTCCAGGCAATACTTCCCATGTTTACCCAGGGGGCAAGCTGATGTTGCATCATCACATGAGAGTTACATGGGAGGACATCAGGAGGGGGACATTAAAAGACACACGGGAGGGGGGATAAGGGTTTATGGGAGACAGATAACAAATTAATACAACAACTGGGATGACTTCACACACCAAGTGCATTTAACATATTATTTTAAACATAAAATTAATAGCAAATAAAATCGTGGTATAAATTGCAGCTTTACGAATTTATGCAATTTCAATGTTAAAGTTAATCACTCTGTGTAAATGCAGTCAATTTATTATAACCAAGCCCAGATCACAGTTAAACAACACACTACTACAGAATATTTCTAAAGAATTACTTTAAAAATTCTATGGAATATTTTTTATAAATAAGTGCTCTATCAAAACACATAATTCTCTATGTAACTATGCCACTAGCACTTCTAGATGGCGCTGATTTTACTAACTAAAATTCCTGATAACTGCACTAAATAAGATTCTTAAAAATACAGCAAGTGCATTTGGTGTGTAACATTTTTTTGTTTTGTTTTACTGACAGAGTCTTTATTTAAATATGGTGTTATAAATCTGTGGTCTAAAAGAGGGGTGGGACATTAGAATGGTTCAAGGGTGTGAAAAAAAGTTTTGCAGTTGCGGACCAAAGAGAGATGTTTTGTCAAGTAACTTTATTAGATGGGAAGTTCACACATTGCGCGGCCGCCATCGTTTGGCGAGCTATAGCTAGTAGAAATAAATTTCATTTCATAAGCTGCAAAGTATACTTGATTTTATTTAAGATAAGGTGCAGACAGTTAAACTAAACACACATAAATAAACTATGAAAATACGAATGATATTATAAAAATTAACATATTTAAAACATGAACCGCCAATGTGAACTCTCAGTTAATTCCCATGCAACAACTCTACATTTTTCCTCTATGCTAGAAACTTTTAACAGTATTTGTTAAAACACTAAAATGCATAGTGAATGGTTAAAGAGTTTGGCCCCAACATTAAGCCTATCACACTGGCCAGAAAGAACGACCAAAACAATGAAAATTTTAATTAGGAAATTACAAGCCGTGCCCCAAACCCCATTCTTTTTTCTTTAAAAAAAAATTAAAAACTCAAGGTTTGCGTTTGAATAATGAAGAACTCACAAATTATTACATAGCAATATTTTGGTTTGTTTGTTAATAAATACAGAAATGTGACTGTAACCTTTTAGATTTCATAGGTTATAGCATCGATTTAAATGCTAAGGTAAACAATAGAACTATTTTAATGACCTCAATAGTAACAGATTAACCCAATAAAAAAAAACATCGGAACCAATGTCATGTGATGACAGGGAATTATAATTTTCTTTTTTTTAAAATAAAATATTTTAATGTAATTTTCAGGTAGTAATTTCAAAAGAACAGTTAGAAAAGTGGATGGCACCTCTCTTCCCCTAACTGTGACAATATAGATTGTATTTCATTTTTACATCGTTAATATATTAGTATATTAAGAATATTATAAATATATTAAGACTTATTTAGCACTTAGCCATACATTTTCTTTTGAAATATTTAACTATTCTGATTTTAAAATAATAATATTGGATTGGAGTGAAAAGAGTTTAGTATCATTATTTAAATGTATTCTTTAAGTGCACACCGCTTTGCGCTTAAAGTAATTTGTGGGGCTGTGGCCACAGTGGGTAAGTTATAGAGCCACTGTCAGTAGCTTGTTTTAGTTAGTGAGTTCAAGTTAGAGAGCCTTAATTAAACCATTTTGAACTTATTTTAAAAGCATAAGAACCTTCAAATAAAATTCTACGAGACACTGACTATGTCTAATACAACAAATAAATATCAAACAACCAACATATTAGTTCACGTGACAGCTTACATTCACTGCATCTTGGGCCCGTCCAGCCTGCAGGACAGTCCTTCAGACACAGTCCGGTCACATGGTTACACTTGGTGTCATTGGTGCAGTCACATGTCTTCTCACAGTCCTTGCCGTAGAAGTTGTCCTGGCACTGAGACTCACAGCGGTCTCCTGTGTACCCTGGCTTACAGTTGCACTCACCAGTCTGTGGGGGACACATTATGAGATTGGCTCACGGCATAAACAACACAAAGGAAATGGCAAGGAATAAAATGGATGCTGACCTCATTGTTTGAGGAACTGGACAATGTCAATGACAAAAGGGTGGCTGGCCAGCAAGCACCCAGATGCCCAGGAATAGACACAGAGAGAGGCTGAGACTGCCACTGGCCTCAAAGTCAACGCCATGTCATAAGAAAGAAAATGGAGGCACAGAGGACGTAATCATTGAAGATAATTGCCCCATGGAAGATGTGACAGTTGGTGTACCTAGGGAGCAAGGTTATAACGGATGGAACTTTGCGCAAAGGAAATCAAAGCAACAATCAGCCAAGCAGATGAGACATTTGGAGATGGATATTTATTGTCGTGAGTGTTCTTTATGGATCAGAATGCTGGAAGACCCCCAACACACCAGAATGCTGGAAGACCCCCAACACACCAGAATGCTGGAAGACCCCCAACACATCAGTATGCTGGAAGACGACCAACACATCAGAATGCTGGAAGACCACCAACACATCAGAATGCTGGAAGACCACCAACACATCAGAATGCTGGAAGACCACCAACACATCAGAATGCTGGAAGACCACCAACACATCAGAATGCTGGAAGACCCCCCAACACATCAGAATGCTGGAAGACCCCCAACACATCAGTATGCTGGAAGATGACCAACACATCAGAATGCTGGAAGACCACCAACACATCAGAATGCTGGAAGACCACAAACACATCAGAATGCTGGAAGACCACCAACACATCAGAATGCTGGAAGACCACCAACACATCAGAATGCTGGAAGACCACCAACACATCAGAATGCTGGAAGACCACTATCACACCAGCATGCTGGATGACCCCCAACACATCAGAATGCTGGAAGACCACCAACACATCAGAATGCTGGAAGACCACCAACACATCAGAATGCTGGAAGATCACTAACACATCAGAATGCTGGAAGACCACCAACACATCAGAATGCTGGAAGACCACTAACGCATCAGAATGCTGGAAGACCACTAACACATCAGAATGGAAGCTTAAAGATTTTTCGGACAAAAAGCTATGAAGGCTATGCAGACAATTTCAAATAAACAACCGGGACAACAAATCTCTTTCAGAAACCATGAATGTATGTCACAGGAGATAGCATGGTCCTGTTTGTAGAATGCCAACACTCATTTCCTAGCATAAAGATGGACAACTCAGGAAAATTGAAACTGAAGAAGAAAAAAACAACTGACAAAAAAAAAATATAGAAAGGTCTGCCGAATAGAAAGCTGACCCTGAAGACGGAAGAAGCTGTTGGACAGAAGCAGCATTCCTTGGCCATGGCTTCAAGTCCCAGTCCTATGACAAAGACTGCAGGGAATGAATAAATGACAATAAAGGGAATGGTCATGAAGAATGTTCAGAGCAACGCTCACTGAGATAAATGTGTTGGACTCACCTCAGCGTCACAGCCTTCAGAGTTCTCAGTGACACAGTCACACTTCTCCATACAGCTGGATCCAAAAGTAGACATTGGGCAGGGCTGGTTGCACGAGGGACCAAACTTTCCCGGTCGGCAGTTGCAAAAACCATATTTTCTGTTACAGTAACCACTGGCACACTGCTGTGGGCAGACCTGAGAAAAAAAGAGTGAGGTTTGGGTGGGGGGTTAAAAAAGAAAGTAACAGAGCTCCATATAAAAGGGTTTAAATTACACTTTTACAGATCCATACATATACGGTCACATATCTAAACATTACTGTCACAGATCTAAACATTACTGTCACAGATCTAAACATTACTGTCAAAGATCCAAACATTACTGTCACAAATATTAATATGGAAGAAGTTTACCTTTTCACATCTGTCGCCAAAGAAACCAGGTGGGCAGCCATCTTCACAGAACTCACCCTCCACACCTGGTGGACACTTGCAGTCACCCGTCACATGGTCACACTTGCCGCCATTTTTACAGCGACACAAGCTGTTGCAGTCACTTCCAAAAGTACCCTGTGACAATATATGTGGTCAGACAAAGAACTGTACCAGAAGATTCTTGCTAGAAGTGACAAGTGTGGTTTATAAGCTGGTTTATAAAAATAAAGATGTGATCTGAGTAAACCAGTATTAGGTCTAAAATAGTGATATATATATATACATATATATAAAGACATATATATACATATATCTATATATATATATACATATATATATATATATTTATATATGTGTGTGTGTGTGTTTAAATATTGTTTATTCTTTCGTCACAATTTCCTTCGAGCTTTTACAACTTTAAAAGCAGGCCATAGCAGCTTCCGAGGATTTTTTGAAACAACAGCCTTAATTCCTCGGCTTAGAACCTTCATGACTCCAGAGCTTGGTTATGTATACTTGATATCCCTATTGCTTTTCAGTTAAGAATGAAAACAGCCTTAGCGCTG
Source organism: Omphiscola glabra (assembly GCA_964017045.1). Taxonomy (NCBI): domain Eukaryota; kingdom Metazoa; phylum Mollusca; class Gastropoda; family Lymnaeidae; genus Omphiscola; species Omphiscola glabra. The sequence goes on from OZ024805.1 coordinate 26,390,572, forward strand.
CACTCCACTAGGCTAGGATTAAAATGAACTTCATGATGGTTTATAACGTATGAGACTTTGCCCGTTAAAGCAGTGTGCATGCTACTTTGGTCAGCTCTCTAATTGCAGTCACCTACCTCAGGACACGTATCATTACACAGCATCCCTCTCCACCCAGGTCGGCACAAGCAGATGTCCTGCTGGTGGTTACACCTGGCGCCATTCATGCAGTTGTTACATGTGTAGAGGCAGTCCGGGCCAAAAGTTCCAGGTATACATCCTATTCAATTTGTAGAATATGATATATAAAAATTTGCTTACCAGAATTTAAATTTGTTTTAATAGCCACACATTTTATCAATAAATGCACTAAATTGTTATTCAGGTTATATTTTCTAAAGGTCAAATAATAGGTTAATAAGAGAAATAATACTTTCAAGCAGTGGCAGATTGGGGTTAAATAGAGGGAGGAATAATTGGATACTCTTTTTTTTTTTCCGAACCTGCCACTGCTTGCAGAATTACTTTATACTGTCACTAAAGTGTGTCTATATTTTTAGGTGAAGCTTCAAAAAACACACACCAAGTAATCAAAGAAAACAAATAAGCAGAGGAGAACTTTGATGAAAATATTTAAAAAAAGCAGACCCAATTTTAGGTCTCTGGAAGCATTGTAAGGTAAACATTTTTTTTGGACAAATTAAATTCAAGACACGATTATCAGTTGCCGACCAATTTTCTTATTTTTATTTTTTTAAAAACAAAACATTATCTGCAAACTTATTATTTTAGAACATTTTCTGTGTTGCAGCAGGTCAAGTACCTGATATCAGCTAGAGTATTCTTCAAATAAACCTGTTTTAATTAAACAGGCTTGTAAAAACAAATCAGTAATAGTCACACTGTGCCTTACTCTTATAGGAATTATTTCAGTGAATTACATTATAAAAGCATGAAGCCATGATAAGCTAATATCTTATTTCTCTTTTGCAAGTTAAAGATAAGAAAATAATTTATAACGTTACATAACATTTAGCCAAATATTTTCCTTAAGGTCTGGTTATTTTTAAATATGAATGTTAAAAAAAAAACAACAGCAAAATGCATTTAAACTAAGCCAAAGACCAAGACTGCATAAACAGATTATAAGATATGATAAGATACTTTTATTGATCCAAAGAAATGGAAATTTGATTTTGTCTAAACATTACTGCAATTAGATTACGCAATTTTAATTCTTTTAGTATTAAATTAATTTAAAAAAAAAAATTAATTGTATCACTTACTGGAATACAGATGAAAAGTGAATTTTTCTTTTATGATACTTTTTTCTTCTTCTGAGTTTCTAAGGTTTTTTAAATCTTATACTTAACAACAAAAAATGAAATTATTCAAAATCTTTTTTTTTAGCAGATTAGGAGGATTATCCACTCCCATAATGAACTGTGTGATATATTTCTAAAGCAATCCTAAATACCAGTAGGTCACCAATGAGATATGAGAAGAAAAAAACAAAATAACCTTTCATTCTCTCTGGTTCCAGGCCTGTGTCGTAGCAAGCGGGGTTGGTTAATGTGCAGACAACAGATGGAAAGTTAACAAGGTTTATTTCAAGTGTTGTTACATGGGTTAGTTCAAATACATGAGTAAATAGAGTTCAATGAACACTCCTCCCCCCCACCCCTCCCCCTTTCCAGGTACAATAAAAATGTAAATCAATACAAACAACTCAAGCTAGTTGAAGTTAAGTGAAATTTTCCCCTCCAATGATTTATTGGATCAATTATAAATATACCTGATCTGTGTGTAAAACATAATGCTGTGTCAATTAATTTATTTTGATTTTATTTGTGCTGTAAAACAAATGACTGGCTAGTTTATTTCCTGTTCTCCCCCCCCCCCCCCCCCCAACCTCTATTTAAATCATCTTAAATTACTCGTCAAAAAAAAAAAAAGAATAAATTAGAAGCAATTTAAATAGACACAAAAATGTTTATAAACAATTAAAAAAAAACAACTTTTTACTAAAAACCCAAAGGATTAAAATTAAACAAATTATTATTTTTGAAAAGTAAAAATTTAAAGTATGTCACCAATTCCCCCTGAATCAAACTTGAAAACAAAGACATATCGAAAGTTGATTGCATGTTTACATGTCTATGTGTCTGATGTTAGAAAGGTATGCTTACCTGTGCCATTTCCTAAAGCAAGCAGTGGAGTTATAAAATACAGATTTAAAAAAAAACAACAAATCAAATCAAGGTTCAACTTAAAAATGCTTGTTAAATCACACAAGGGAGCATATTCAGTTTTTTTAATGCAGTAAACAGAGCAGAGGAAGAAAATTTAAATAAAAGAGTAATAGAGAGGGTCATAGGGGCAACAACTCTCTAGTTCTTTTGTATGGGATGATACATTGAACAACTGATAAAGCACATCAAGAAAATTGTTAGCTAACTAAAACATTCATTCTAAAAGTATTTAACACTTAAGAGGAAAACATTTGTTGAGTAAATTAAAAATTGAGTAGACTGAGATTCAATTCAAGGACAAAATGTGAAGATGCTGAGAAGAAATTTAATTTCCCCGAGCCCATATTATTCAGTTATTGAGAAACAATTTTATATATAATATTTGGTATCTTTATAAACCATACTCAGCATTCAAAAGTTAAGTGAACGATGCAAAGCTAATATTCCAGGCTCCTACTGGCTAATCTTTTTAACACCATGAAAGCACATTAAACACTTAGGAAAAAAACAAAAAAAAAAAAAAAAAACAAGAACACAGTTACTTCAGTGCTAGTCAAAATGGCAGAATTTCAAATGTAGCAAAGCCATCAAATTTTTAATGAAAAGTTCTCTGGCTCTCTTGTCACTGGATGAAAAATTGAAGTGCAATTTTAACCGCGTTGCCAACAGTGAGGAGCATCGGAGATACAATTATCAGCACGATTGGGTTTGTCCATTGTCTTGAAAGATTTATTACTACAATACTGACACTCATTTGTTCAAGGTTTTAGAAAATTAAATCTGTCAATTCAGTGATTGTCAACTAAAAAAAAAAAAATAAAGGAGAAATTAGCTTAAACCCCCCCCCCCCCCCCCCCCCACCTATATAAGCTAAACCGCAAAACAACACCTGCAATAGGTATAATGGTGTCTAGTAATGGCGGATTGCTCTTTTATGATCTGGGATTTCGATTTTTTTAAAATTTAGATCATGTTCCTTACATTATTTATCACTATCCCCCACAAATGTAATTACTAAATAATTAAGTAACCAGAAAAGTCTTAAATTCAGGAAAAGTATAGTGAGAAAAATAAGTTAAACTGTTTGAGCAGCACTGGGGCCGAGAAACAAACCAACACAAACTAGTGAAATGATTGAAAATGAAAATTACTAACTAAAAATGTTCTGATGATCAGCCAATTCCTGAGACAGAAAACTGTCGTCATTGTCTGATTCAATGGAGTAAAGAGGCCTTGGTGTGCTCTGGTAGCGTATCCTGGGCAGGTCGCCCCTTTGTGGCCCTGGATCATGGATGCGGGACACAGTGGCTAAACACCAAACAGTTGCAAGGTTGACAATAATGAAAGTAATACAGAAAAACATCATTAATGTGGAGATGGAGGATTAAAGAGGTAGATGTATGTTCATTGACGGCAATTCATTAAAGTATTCTTTTTCTTATAACTGATGATAAGGTAGCTTCTTCAATTTACTAAAAAGGAGACATATCAATAGTATACTAAATAATTGATATAAATTCAAAAGATTACTACCAGTATTTAAAAATATTTTAGGTCTTAAAGACTTAACATTTTCTTGTAACTTCAATGGGGGAAAAAAGTTTATTTACTTTAAAAAAAAAAATAAAAAAATGCAAAATCATTCTTAATAACTATCTTTATCTCCATTCATTGAACAGCAACATCTTATAAACAAATAACTATTAATTAAGTCAACTTTCCTTGTTTTGTCAAAATTTAAGACAGAAAACTATTTAATATGAATTGGGGCATTACATTATATATCATTGTGTTTGTTGTTTGAATGGTCAAACCATTTGATCAACTCTATAGGAGCATATTAATGGTTTAATACTTTGTAATAATTTGGTTTTGTAATTTTTTTAACAGAATAGTTTCAGTTCAAAATTCTTTTGATTTCATGGAAAAATTGCAAGCTAAGAATGAAAACAAACATACACAATTTTTAATAGCTGTAGCATAACTTAAAAGCCGGGAACAATGAATAGATTTTGAGAATGTGGAAATTTGGTTTTATAAGAAATTTTACAAAATAGGTGCAAACACTATAAATTAGGAGACACCCAAGCAAAACAAATATGGAGAATTTAATAAAACAAAATAGTTTGATGAAAAGATTTTTTTTTAAAATTTGATAAACGAACATTGGCTGAATAAAATTGATTTAGGAGGTTAAGAAATGTTTTATTTTTAAAAATCTGTAAAATAATAATTAAAATTTAAACTAACAATTAAAAAAATAATAATTATAAAACTTTTAAAGAATGCAAGGAACAACACATGAAAATTATTGCGAGATGTTCCCATTTTTAATTTAATTTTTGAGAAAAATTGGCGCATCGTAGATTATTGAAAATCATATTCAGCAGACAGAATTTCCTACCATGCCAATTTCACATTTAAAAACAATTATTTCAATTAAACAAAATTTATCTGCCAGTAATTCTTAAAAGAGTTCCGGTCAAGTAAACACTTGAAGTAAAGTGCTAAATTTTTTTATTAACATTTAGGGTGTGCATAATTTTCACAGCTATTTTATTTCTCATTTTCCAAATGAAAGCTTGCAAAATTAAGTTTGAATTACAATTTTAAATATTATATCTTATCTCAATATTCCTTTATAGACAAGTTCTATATTTAAAAAAAATCTTTATGAACTAAAGAGAAACATTCTGTCTTCTGCAGATTAACCTAATTCTTCATAGCTGAAAAAATGCAATATTAACAGTACATGTTTGAAACATAAAGGTGCCACACCAATGTTTTAAACCTAATTTAAGCACATATCTCACTCACATTTTTTAAAAATTATTTCTTATGAATAATGCTCCATTACATTACAGAGTTATCAAATATTATTTCTTGGCAACAGTCCAAATGTCAAAGGAAAACAGTGATACAGGCCTACATCATTCACTGCGAACTGACTCAATGTTTAATGTAAAAATTAAAATATTTTTTTTCTCTCTTCTTTTACATAAATATTATTTGTACATACAAGATTGCAAACATTTTCACTTGTACACTAATGAAAAGATGTCATATTCCAATGGCCATTACTTTGTGATAGTTTGAGTTTGATAAATAACCCATCTAACTACATGCCCTGGTCCACCTTTAAGACCGGACAGGATTACTGCCCTTACATCACTAGCCAAAGATACATTTCCCACTGGATTCACGAAACAAAGTGCCGCACATTGTTTGGAGGGCGGTACAATGTTTAGAGAGCTGCACTTGGTTTGAGGTACTTACGAATGCAGGTCTTTCCATTTGCAATGAATCCTGCCTTGCAGGCACAGCTATATGATCCCATTGAATTGACACAATGTTGCTCACAGTCACCGTTATCATTGAGGCATTCATCAATGTCTGGGGACAAGTAAGGTATAGTTATACTTATTTAAACTCATGTGTGGCATTCATCTATAACTGGGGACAAGTAAGGTATAATGATGCTTATAGTAGAGTATATGGATGGTATATGAGTAAATAATTATTGTCATTCTGAGATCTTTCAGTTTTCAAAAATAATTTTCTTTCTTCAAAAGTGAAATATCACAATAACAGCCCGAGAAAAAAAAACTTGAGCAGGCGTAGAATTTTCAGACGTCGAGAAAAGTTGAAATAGTTAAGATTGTCCAATTTTCGTTAACTCAAAAGGACGTTGATAAATTTAACATGAGCACTAATAACAAAGCCAATGAAGAAAGGGCAGTGAGACTATATATTGCCCCATGCTTTACACACTGCAGTAGGACTTTGCTATCACTAACTGCTGTCTGAGCAGTAAATGGCAATTAAATATATTGTTTAATTTTTAGCTTTAACACAGGCATTTCACCATCAATTAAAATACCCTAACTTTACAGATTTAAATCTAATATTATTTAATTTCAATAAAATGTAAATCTATTTTAAATATAATTAGGACCTTTTTGGAAAAAAACAATATGATCAGAGCTTAAAAAATATGTTCCAATCTAATGTCCCTTAGAAATCTGTGGTGCAACATTGAGCATTCAAGCCATTTTTCAAAATGACTTTTATAGTGAGTGCTATTTATGAAGGGTAAGAAAACAAAACAAAATTGATACATAATTGTGGGTTTCAAATGATGACTTCATAACACAGAGATTCAAATTGATGTAGTATTTAGAAGGAGATGTTGACTCCTTGCAGTGGAGCTATGTAGTATTTAGAAGGAGATGCTGACTCCTTGCAGTGGAGTCATCCTCTAACCTTCACATGTGCAAGCATCTTTGAGAAGAAATCCAGGCCTGCATCCACATGAGTATCCACCGGGATTGTTGTTACAGATGTCAGAACAGCAGTTCTCTGGCCCAGCACACTCGTCATTATCTGTGGTAAATTCAATATATATAACAAGATCAAATCAAGATATGATAAAATCAAGATATGATACAATCAAGATATGATACCATCAAGATATGATACAATCAAGATATGATACCATCAAGATATGATACAATCAAGATATGACTCCTCTTCCCCAAATGTTCTATCATTTTCTCAAATGAAAATAACATTTGCAAGTGAAGTGCTTTAATTTTAATAAGTTAATAATAATCACATTATGTTACTTATCAATTTGTAAATAGTGCACAAATATAATAACCATCAACTAATGGAACTCTTTTGGAACCATTTTTGTATTTAAAAAATATACATTTCTTTAAATCAAATATTTTTCAAATTCTTTGTATCAATTTTTAAAAAAATGAATTTAATTTTCAATCAATTTAAACATTAAAATAAAAAAAAAAAAGAAAATGAATTTAACATTATAAAATCAATTTGTAAAAAATTTTGCTCAAAGTTGTATTTGTTAATGCCCTCCAATCCATCATTTTTCAAAAGCTAGATAAAGCTAGGTACCACCCCACCCCCCTCTTAGACTTTGTACAAAAAAAGAAACATTGCATGAGTCTAACATAAAAATTAACAAAAGATGAACAGAAGTGAAAATTAGATGACCTTTGCACGTTCTCCTATCAGCTTGAAGTTGGTAGCCTTTCCTACAGGAACAGATTGGACTATCCTCACTGTGATTGCACTTATGGTCACAGCCACCATTCTCAATGGCACAGTAGTCAACTATCTCCATCTTGATGCCTAGAGGTGGAAATTATGTTGGGAGTAAGATAAAGATTATTTTGAGGTATTTTTTGTGTGCTATTATATGTCAATGAACAACATATTTGGCCTCCATAATAATATTGTAAGACAGTGTCAATAGTCCAGTGATTTCCAGAATAAGACAAGGGGAGATAACCAGTAGGCCAGAAAGTTCAAGTAAGAGAAAGGGAAATTACCAGTAGACCAGAAAGTTCAAGTAGGACAAGAGGACATTACCAGTAGTCCAGTAAGTCCAATATAGACAATGGGATATACAAGAAGGCCAGTAAGTTCAAGTCAGACAAGGGGATATTACCAGTAGGACAGTGGGGTCAAGTAAGACAATTGATGAGGGAGGTGTACAAATTAATCTAACAATAAATGGGTGAAGGTAACAGAACAGCCCACAGTACTACTGTATTGCTTGACAGGCAGCACATTTCATGGGTGAAGAATAGTACAGTGAATTCATTTAAGTTTTAGGCATATTATTGGAAGATGAGTAGGAAACCAAGTAAATGTTTGAGATTCTTTATACAGTGAGTTAAATATAAAGATAGTGTTTTGTACACTGCTGGGCCTTGCCAGACATGATACATAATAGTGTTTTGCTTTAAGGTGAGATTTTATTAAATACATCTCACTGTCAAAGTGGGCAGAGAGTCAAATGTTTAAAACACAAGGGAAGAACTAGTGTATATGTGACAATGAATGTATAACAGGTAGAATTAAAGGATATGTGACAATTAATGTATGATATATCTTATTTAATGAAATAAAAGATTTAGATTTTTTGTTTTAATTAAGAATGCAAGGAAACATGATTGTTAATATTATTATTTTGTTTAATTCAAAAGCAGCCAGTGTTGCTGACTAAGATGTAAATAACTAGTGAAAAAATATTATTTCATGTCAATACAAATGTATCAAGTTAAACTTTTACCAGGAAGTAATAGTGTTATTCTCTTAACTATGGACAAACCCCCAAGTATATTCTACAGTTATTTGGAGGATAAAGTCATTAAAATAGTTCATTTATAAAATAAAACATGTTGGTTAATTTGTAACAGTGTAAACCCCCCCCCCCCTCACCCAACCACCACCAATACTGTCAAATTTAGATACACAGGTGATGATCAATCAGTAACAGTTAAAAACCACTTTATGCCACTCAAACTTAATCCATCTCTAGCTACTCAACATATATAACAGTTTTTTTAAAAATGGTTTTTGTGTCATAGGATAAAAAATAAACAGAATGATTAAAAAAGACAAAAGATTACACAAACTTAATGAAGACAAATTTATTTTTGTTCAAAAGAATGCTAGTAATCTCCACTTGATGCACTATCAGTGTTGGAGAGAAAAAAAGAAAATAAATGTATGCACAACATGCAGAGGTTAATTTTTAAACACAACTTGGGGAAAAAAAAATTAAAATGTCATTGTTATTGTCATACAAGAGATTATGTCTTTATGTAATATTTTAAAGTCAAATTGATAACACATTCGGTTTATGAATTCAATCTAATGAAAATTAGAAGTTAAAAGTGAAATGTCAGGTAAATTTGTATTGCAATGCCTTACTTTTACTATACTGCTGGGTTTGGTGTAAGAAAGTTTCTCATAAGGTCGAATTATTTATGCAAAGATTCAAGTAGACACAATCAAATAGAATGTAAAAAAAATATGTAAGAAATAATTTAATCTTTTAATAAATATATCTATGTCACTTAAATTGATTCAGATTGACTCATTTACTTTAAATAAATTCTACAAGTTTTTTTTTTTTTTGGTTCTTGTTTTTTCCAATAAATCTGATGTGAACACAGGGCTTAAATTATAAAACAAAACCATTAAAAAGAAAAATAATGTTAAGACATTAACTACATTTAACCCGTTTAATTTTATATTTTTGGATATTAGGTTATTGAAGAACTTAGTGACATCAAAGTAATAGCAATTAAAAAATTAACAGAGAAAGTTAATAGGTGTATATAAATATAAATAGGTAATATGTTGTTAATATATACACATATTATAAACTGACAGGGAACAGACAATAAGATAAACATTTTATACTCCATAATAAAATTATAATTTTAAGATTTATTGAATTATTGTTTTGAATAAAATTTACTTTTAAAAAAGAATGTCCTTATATCTAGCAACCCCACTTCCACATTTTTTTCAAAATACTAATTCTGATTCCAGACTGAAATACAAAGAACCTACTCGTAAAACAGAAAATAATTATTAGGTGACTACATTATTTTGACATTTACGTTGCATGTAAAGATCTAAATAGATTTATGCTGACCAAAAAAAAATGTAAATCAGATCGACAACTACCGCCATTATTATCTCCCTATCTAGAAAACAAACTGAACAATGAAATTAAGAAGAAAACAACTCTAAAAATTAGATGAAGAAAACTAAATGACTACTCTTATGAAGCAAAGCAACAAAGGGTTATTTAAAGCAATATGTCCTTCAACTTCTTGTAACTTCCACGTTCGCTCAAACCAAGGACATGAAGAGCTAACAGCAAATAAAGAGGTTTACCGGACTTATTCCTCAACCTTTCCAACATAGACTCAGCTCTATAAGCTGGTGGCAGAATAGAGTAAGACAGACTTAAATATTATGTTGGCTTGCCTTTTTTTTTTACATGAACATTTTATTGATTATAGAGCACCTATCAGTTAGAGAGTATAACAATACAATATGAAGTTTGGGGAAATATTTAAATCTGTTTTATTTTTGTTATACCTTCTTTTTAAATAAACAGGAAGGCTTTCTTACCAAATAATTCAATTTATTTTGGGCTTTTTTAAAATTTGGTTTTAACAAAGAGATTAATATTTTAATAAATGTTAAATATATTTTTTTGACTAAATTTACATATTACATCATTTTGATAGAATAATGGTCAAACATCTTGTCATGAAATGATCGTCATATAAAAAAATAAACGATAAGTGGGAACATTTTACTTCAGTTATTTTACAACAAATTGTAAGTAAACAAAAAAATAATGTATAAAATAAAAATTTAAAAAATTTTAACAACATGGAATGGAAGTATTGAAATTACCTTCTCCCTCGTCTCTACTGGAGTTAGTCAGTGCTGCAAAGGGTTGAACAAACGGCAAAGAATAGGGTGACAAGGCAAAAAATAAAATTTAAAAAATAATTAGTCAGGCAAAAAGTTATGCATGTAGTATAGTCTTGCGCTAAATGCATTGTTATTGGCACATCTATGCTATATTATGCTGGTATAGTGGCAACGTGGCCTTTACCAAGTATCATATTTATTTTGATGGGGAGAACAAACCCAAGCAGGTTATAGATGTTTATATGGATGTGTCCACTTCTTACAAATATAGAAACTTTTTAGGAAAAAAAAAATGGGGGTGGGGGAGTGGGATATCACTGTGTCCCCCAAAATAAGCTGTTGGAACGCTCTCAATATAAATTGAACTCTTCAATCTTTCACTGTAAATCTATTGCACAAATATATTTTTAAAAATTGAAAGTGTAAGCATACTTATGATATAAAGTTAACCAAGGATTGGACTATTTCAACTCGTCATGGCAAAGCTTTCCAAATGTAAGTACATGCGCTCGCCCTATCCTATTAGAAAGGTCTAAAAATCTTTGTGCACCCCTAATTCCCACTGGTCAACACGTTTGACAATTTTTTTCAATAATTACTTAGGCACTTTAAAAAATGATCCTTTCAATTAAAAACCAACTATTTTGAGATATAAAATTTTAACATGTTATACTGATTCAAGAAATCAGTAAGTTGGAATTCCAAATTTTATCTGGCAACTGAAATAAAAGTTTAAGAAATATGCACCCTCTTGCCTTAATTCAAATGGAGTTAGGAAACAATCTAAACTTGAATGCAAGCAAACCAATAAATTAAATGCAACCAGAAAAACACATGCTTTTTATGTTCCCCTTAATCATTCTCATGGGCAAAACACATGACTGCAAAATGCTGTGTAAAAGAATATATTAAAAAAAAAAAAAAAACAATAAAGTTAAATAAAAAACGTTTGCTAAGAGCCCCATTAATAGTGAGTTGGAGGTAGAGTAAATAGTTTTCCTATACACAGCCCAAAATTATAATATATTTATATATTATACATATGCACACATTCAATTAAGCATTAGCTTATTAGTGATTACCAAGCTATAAATGTCTAGGTAGACAGACTATTCTAATACATATAACTAATAACATTAATATTTTGGGGAAAATACTTTTTTGGTTTCAGTAAGAATAAAACTTGTACACAATTTTATATTGTTAATGCAAAAATTAAAAATATTTAGTTATCAAAATGTTAATTTCTAATTGCCTTATTTAGATTATCGAATTTTTAAAAATAAACTACTTTGGGAGAAATTATCAAAATCAACTAAAAGCTGATATGTACTCCTTTACACAAAGCAAACCCGCCACTATTTTAGTATTTTCATGATGAGCCCCCCTGATGAGTACTCACGATAGCAGGACTTGCCGTCCACACCCAGTTGGTAGCCAGTAGTACACGTGCAGATATAGGAACCATCCGTATTGATACAAGACTGACGGCAGTCAGCTTTGTTTTGGAGACATTCATCAATATCTGGGATAAGATGAAACACATAGTAACCATGTTTGGCCAGAAGTAGTATTTATATATACACATAGTAACCATGTTTGGCCATAAGTAGTATTTATATATACACATAGATAACAATGTTTGGCCAGAAGTAGTATTTATTCTTTTTTTTGTTCAGAAGTAGTATTTATATAAACACATGTAAAACCATGTTTGGCCAGAAGTAGTATTTATAAAAGCACATAGATAACCATGTTTTGTCAGACGAAGTAGTTTTATAACACTTTCATGTTAGATACTTATCTTTCAAAAATAAAAAAAAAGAGTAAACAGCTTTCTATTTACCTAGATGGAAAATAAAATTAAAAAAAAATTTGTGTGCATAATCCTAATGCATCTATATACTCATTCATTAACTGTATTTTAAAAAAACAAACATTGAAATAGAAAAAAATATTATAAATTGAATAAAAATAGGGGAAAAAAAGAATTGTGGCTTTATACACAATAATAAACACTAAAAATAAAACATTTTGCATAAGCAGTAAAAAAAGACATACCAATGCAAGTTGTCCCATTTGGAGCCATGTGTCTGCCTTCCATGCAGATGCACACAGGACGTCCCCTGTCATTCTTGCACATCTGATTCTGATGACAGCCTCCATTGTTGATTAAACATGGGTTGGCCGCTGAAAAAAGAAAAGAAAACTGTAAAAAAGCTCAGAGGGAAATGTTTAGAAAACAAATCAAGAGAAGGTAAATATTTCATAAAGCCTACATTTTAAAAAAAAAATGTTCACTGCCACATGTTCAAGAGAATGACTAATGTGATAGAACAAAAATTTAAAAAAAAAAAAGCTTAATCATTTCAAAAATGTTAAATATTTTATTATTTGGGAAATAAATTTATATCAACCTCGATAGACTTTAGTGTAGGTATCTCACAACATGGATTTAGAAATGTTTTTAAGGGTACAAGGCATATATGAATATGTACAAAATCTATACAAAGTATGAGATCTCCAAGAAATATAATTTCCTATCAGTATTGTGAGGCAATATAGCATTGGGTAACTTCCCTTTACAGTCATTCTGTATTTTTCATACCACTATCAAATAAAATTTAATGAGCTTTTCTTTTTATGTTTTAAAAAAAGTTTGTTTTGTGTCTTTCACCAAATGGGGTCTTGATTACATGATGGACCACTATACAAAATTTAATTCATTTTCCTAACTGAGCTAAAGGCCCTATACCAGACCTGTTTACCCTCAAACTCTTAAAATCGTACAATATCATCAAAAAATCGTTCAATGCATTATCTTAATAGTAAAAAAATAAACATACAGTATATATTATGTAGACACCTTAAAATCGTACGTTGTACGCCAAAATCGTAAGAGTAAACTGGTCTGCTATACCCTGATATTTCTTTAAAAACAAATTGTATTTATTTACAAAGAGATAAGCAAGTACAAAATTGTGTCTACCACTTCACTACTCACCTTCACACGACTTTCCATCCTCTCCCAGTCGATAGCCCTCGTAACACTTGCAATAGTAGTGTCCATTATGACCCTCGACACAGGTGTGTTCACAACCTCCCTTATTTATACTACATCCAGAGGTGGCTGAAAGCAGACAACAATAACAATGTAAGTCATAATGACTGTTGATTTATATAAGAATTAGGGTTAGAGAGTAACAGTAATTGCATTTTAAAATAGTTTTAATTGGTCCTGGTTTAGTTTTGAGATAATGGTAGTGTAAGGTATTCCTTATACAGGCAGTGTTAACCCCAGTGGCAAAATGGCAAGATGTTTGATTTAAAACTATAAAATTATGTTAATATTAATTCAAACTGCTAGAGGAATTATTATGATATAACTGCCTTTTATTATTGTATTTACTGTAGGCACAAACATTTTATAACACTACCACAAATCAGGGGGAAAAACATAATTAATTAAAAATTAGACAAGGGTGATGTTTAGTTTTGGTATGTTAATAATGTCAGCTAAAAACTATAACTAAAATCCTGAATTCAGCTATTATAACTATTTTTTTACATTCACATGTGACTGACAGACAGCTGATGTGCAATACAACATTTTTTTAAAGTGCATGACCATAGCAATAATCATAAAAATTAATGTGGCAACATTTCATCTCAGCATAGAATAGCTGAAATGAAATATTTTTTTTATAGACATTACTTCTGTTCATGTGATTAGCTTAGCTTGATTGTAGTGCTTCTTAACAGTTCATTTGGAATAATAGAAAAATTACAGAAAATCATTTACTTTGAATTAGACATTTTAATGGAAGAAGCCTCAAAGAATTATCATTTTTAAATTGATATTTGAGTCCTTTTTAAAAATCCAACATAAAACTAAGTCTTTGAGTAATTTAATTCAAGATCTAAACTTTAAAGTATTTAGTAATTAAATTATTGCCTCACTGCCATTCTAAAACCCATTAAATATATAATTTCTTAGAGAGAGACTAATTGAATGCCTGTTTGATAATGAAGCAAAAATAACATTGACTATTTTTTTGTAATAATGAACATGAAATTTTTTTTAAAATTAATAATTGAACAAATATAGAAAGCAGATAAAAAGGTACCAAGGTTTATACTATGAACTTATATCAGACAAGAACAATGATATATCAACAAAGAAAATCTTATTCAAAGTCTTTTTGAAGAATTAAACAACAAAATACAACTGTTTGATAACAAAAGTCCATATCTAATGTTTCATTAGTTGATTATTAGTATGAAAACAGTCTTCACAACAGATTGGAACACAGGGGGGAAAAAACAACATAAAAAACCCCACCATAAATGAAAAGATGAGATGGAACATCAATAAAGCAAATTTTACCTGATACATGAAAAGTACTTTATTACTCTTCAACTATTCTGATTTCCTTCAAAATTTGTTAATTGGTGTCAGAATAAGTATGGCTATTTCCTTAATCAAAGTTCAAATCTAGCAAATTTTGTAATTTTCTTTCTAGAACATTTTTTTTTAAAAGAAGAGAATCTCGTAGTCCTGGATTCCATTTTTTCAATTTGTGCCTGGGCAAAATTGCCAACTATAAATGGACTCAGAGCTCTTTCAAATCTGCCACTTTGATAAAGTAAAATAATTGCCTTTTCCAATACCGAAACCATTGTCCTAAGATTGCTGTAGCCTGATCAAGAGTGCGATCATCGGTGGCTTATTGGGACAAGCAGCCAACATGAAATGAAGTACTCGAAACAACAGATGAAGGTAATCCTCAGAGGATTCAAAATGCTCTTGACAATAATGTCCATAGCTTCCCAGATGCACTAGCTATCAATCAAACATGTTACCTCAAGACTCCAATCTGATGAGGAACGATGAGAAGGAAACCCAGGCCTTTTTCTCTGAGGTGACAGCTGTGCCGAGCTGTTAACTGTCAATTTACTTGTAGGGCTATGAGTCATTTTTGGTAATGGTGAATCATTTCTGGTCATTAAATTGCTACATTCTAATTCATCTTGGCCCTTATTTTGAGCTCTTAGTCCAAATGTGCTCCCATTTGCAGAGGATTCAGCAGAGAATGTTTTCACATCTACATGTTGATGTTTCCCCGTTTCATTCTGTAGCGTGCCATTGGGAGAGAATTGAGGAGAAATATTCAAATCAAGTTTTTGCAGCGGTGAAAGGATGGTTGGAGTTTTAGAGAGTGTCGTGGTGTCTTTACATCCAGCAGTTAACAAGGCTGCTGTTTGAGCCCTATTGATCTGAACACTGTTTGGAGGTGTCAGTGGTATGGGTGAGGTCATGACATTTCTTTTCTTCACTTCCTTTGTTTTGAGGGCTTGGGACTTATAGTTATCCTGACTTAATAAAAGCAAAGCTTTTGCGGCATTAAGGCACAATTTTGCCCTGTCTTCATTAAAGGCAGACTCAATCAGTCTGGTGTGTGACTGATGACTAATCAACGGTATCTCTGCGGTTAAGGCATATTTTTTTCCTTTGCGTATTTTATTAATATGTTTTCTGTGACGAAACATACAGTGATGACATGACGTATGGATATCTTCCTTAGACTTGACTTTTAGTTTCTGTACCGAGCCCTGGGGTGAAAGAATTTTATCCCCTAGGATTTTGGACGGACTTGATTTAGTGTACTTAGTGCCATTGCAGTAGGTTTGTGAGGGATCCATTTTAGTGTTAAGCTCAAAGGATGTTTCTTTAGAAAGAGACTTAAGTTGAACTTCCTTTGTACCAGGTTTAAGGCATGACTCTTCTTGGGCATTTCTAGTACATGCTTTTTCTGCAGTTCTATGCCTTGAATAATAAGCTTCTTCCATAGTGCCAGGTTTAGGATGCCTTTTTTCTGCCCCTTTAGAATTCTTAGGATTTTGCTGTGACTCATATTTAGAATTTAGTTCTTCATTTTTAGACACCTTTTTTGGTGAAATACTTTTTTGAGCATCCTCTTTCTGGTTACTAGAGAACTTGACTGTTTTTTTCTTAACAAAATCAGAAAAAATTGGCGTGTCCAGTGTTGAGCTGCTTTGAGCTGAGCCTTGATTTGAAAGACTCTTTTTCCCACCAAGCTGGCTGATGCTATCAGATGACTCTTTGTTTTTCTTTGGTATTTTTTTGCTTCTTTTAATTTTTTTCTGTGGCTTATTTTTTGAGTAAATCCTATCCGAGTCACTACTGTAACAACATTTCTTTTTCTTTAATTTTTTCGTCTGAGTTGATGCAGCTTTTCCAGACATCATTGCACCAAGTGCCAATGTTTCCAATTCAACTTCGTCACACGTGTCAACCTCTTTGTGTATGTTTTCGTCAAGCAACCTAGGAACAGGTGGCAGTCCAGAGATAACTTTACAATCATTTACTTTAGCCGCTGGCATTTCAGTGATGTGAGAGCTAAGTGAATGTGTGTCTGATTTAGCAGAAAAAAACTCTTGCTCACCCGTGATCAAATCTGTCTCTTGTTTTGTATGACCTTTTGAGTCTAGGTGAGCTTTTTTCCAAATTCTTGAATGCTTTGGATTATCTTTTATTGGTGCAAAAGACACACCTGGAGCTGATTGGGATTTACTATTGACTGATGGATTGGTGATATTAGTATTCTTACTGGGCATCTGATGTAAAAGAGATTCCGTTTGATGATTAAGACACTCGCTTGTATTTGAAGGATCGCTTATTAATCTACTACTCTGACAAGATCGAGATAAAGGTCTAGCACTGTTTGGCAGGCATTCATGAAGACGAAGTGGAGATGTCATACTAAGATGCAATTCTCTACCCAGGTATTTCTTTCTCGTAAAGTTATAATAAGCTACATATTGTGATGTTGACAAGTTCAGAGTTTTCCCTTGAAAAGTATACAGTGGCTTAGTCAAAGGTTTTTCTTTAAAATGTACACTTTCATGGCCACGAAAGCATAAATTCATTAATGCAAAGAAGATAATGCAAAATGCTGCAACTAGTAGACCTAACTGAAAGTTTACATCAAACAGGATTAATAATACAGATCTTATGAAGAGATTTCTCATGGTTCTTTATTTGAATTCAAATGAAACTTAATGGTTCTGAAACTGACACAATAAAGAAAATGGGATGTTCAGTGTTGATTCTTTACAATAAGTGCATCTGGCCAAGGGTAAGTTTTCTTTTTAATTTGATAAACGATGAAAATCTGCTATTATCAGTAGTGGAAAGTTTTTCACCATACAGCTGCAGTCTTTAATTTTTTTATATTTTAATATTAATATTTTCTTAGGCCAAGTTAAGCATCAGCATATGATAGTGATCAATAGTAACGTTCAGACCGACTAGTTCAAGGAGAGAAACGTAAATGTATTAACAGTTTGAGATTCGGTCATCACTGACCAGGTTTGTAGCATGTGTCGGTTGGGAATGGCCTAACTCTCCTAGTCGGTTTGTCACAGTTTTTGAGTTTGAGATGAAAAATGATTACGAGTTTGTTGATAATTATTTAAATAACTGATAAAATTTTCAGCCTTAAATTAGAAATGTTCATGAACAAGAGAAATCTGTAAACGGTTGGCATTTCGTGACCTGGCTTATGGACTGTATTTTAATTTTATATTATATACACTTCCATATGACATTGTCAAGCTTCATATGCCTACAGCTAAGGAGAGCTAACAATGACTAACAAACCACATTTTAAATGTTTACCTATCTGTATGAACCTAACTTCCGGCAACGGGCGAATTTTAAAAACATTATGGTCCAAATTATCATTTAAAAAAAAAACTAACGTTTTAATTATTATTTTAAGTAAAGTTTAATTATTGCATAGTTACTTTATGCTCACATTAGTGCGCATTCAAGACCAAATAATATGTCTAACTACGCTGCACTTCAGATGACTAGCTGCGAAAAAAGAAGTGTGGGGGAGGGGGGTTGGGGTTAATTTCAGAATGTATCTGTAACTGTATGGGCATGGTTGGGTCTCAGGTGTGGCCAAAATTGAATTTAAATTTTAAAAAAGGAAATAATTAAAAACCTGGAAATAAAACTTTAAAAAAAAATTAGAATGTTCGTTGTATATATAATAATTTTCATAAATTTAAAGTGTTTTAAATAATACAAAAATAATTCATTTGTGTCTATTGCCTCAGGCCTTCCAACCCCCATTTCCTGATACCCTCGCTGAGTAGCCTTTGCAACCAGTGAAATATCCTCTTCAATACCAGGCACAGAAACATTGCAAATCCCTCTCACACATAAGAGCCAGAATGATCAATACATTGATCGTGGGTCCTTAATATATTTATAAAAGAATCTAAAATAAATATAAGTTTAAAAAAAAAAAAAAAAAAAATACAACGCCAATTTTTTTATAGAGAATTTAGCGTTCTGGAATGTAAACTAGAGTTAGATACTTTATCATAAATTTCGATTCAATGTAAGTCCCGTTTGACAATAATGGCTAAAACTTCGTTTGTTCTTCAATCTTTGAATGCTTCCAAATCAATTTCTACTGCTTTTAGATGCATTATTACCATTTATATTTTCAACGAAGAAAGCTCGTTGTAGGATGTTTCACCGAACAAATGTAGCAGTATTAAGTTTGGGCACGCGCAGCTGTAAAATTTCTTCAGAGACGGATTCAAACATTATGTTCCCATTTGAAAACAATTGAATATATTTACACTCATTTGGTGGCTTTTTATCTCAAGATGACAATTCAGGTGATCAATGGAATCAAACATTGTCATTTTCCTCTTCAGGCAAAGTGAATCTTAAGGTCTTCTGAGATCGTATTTTGAACCCGACTCTTCTCACTACTCGAGATCCACATTTGATTGGTATTTTTAAAAAAACAAACAAACATTGGATCATTTGGATTTTTAAGTAGCTTTTAGCGTTCGGAAAATGCCAAGTTATTCTAATTTTGTCACTAATATTACAAGGGTTGAACCTTTAGCATGGAAGTATTTATTTACAATGTTATGTCTTTTAGTTTTAGTATCATTTTATCAGAAGTAGGTCAACTGTTCGTGGAAAAAAAGCAAAGTCAAGGACGCTGCTGACAAGAGAGACTGTGCTGCTCTTTCGGTCTTAATTTTCAATTGGATTTAATTTTTTTTTCAAATTTATTATTTTTCTGTTGAAGTGTTTACTAAGGAGGACAAGACCAGTGAGCTTTTAAAATTCTTTTTTACAATCACGTCAACGCAGTCAGTTCACAACCTATATCCTCTCTACGTCTCAAAACGGTAAAAACATTATCAAATAAACAAAAAATACATTTAAAAAAAAGGTATTTCAGGAGTTAAAAAAACAAAAATAACTTAAATTTGATTTCAAAGTATTAAAAGACAGAAATGATATATTGGTGATTAGTGTAGTTTTACTAGAAGTGTTCAAGATTTGAGACAAAAATTAAAGGTATTGGATGACATAAAAGTGAATTGCATAAAAAAAAGCAACAAAGTCAAGAAACATAATGATGGTGATTAAAGCAGGGGAACACATAATAGTTTTATTTATTTATCAGGGGGTAATAATAATATGCACCAGCCGCATACCGATGACCTTGACATTTATTGTAGGTGCTTTGTCCGACATATTGTCTCTTGTTTGATTTGCTGAAAACATTTTAAAATTATATTATCGTTCTCGGACGGTCATGGCCTTAATTTAAAAAAAAAAAAAACAGGAAAAAATAACGCACACACATTTTGAAGCTTTTGCAGCACAGTAGGCTAGCTAGATTTAGCACTTCATTTTAAATATTTCAGTTTAATAATTTAAAAACAATATACAGTGTAGGCTACAATTATTAAAATGTATTATTAAAATTATTGGTACTGGTATTAGTGTGTTTAAACACTTTTTATAGGCATAAAATTAATTCTTCCTTCATTTTACTTATTATTTTATAACAATGTTAATCTGTAAATGGAGGGATTTTCCTGTCGACACATTCTTTTTATATATATATATATATATTTCCTAATGTCGCACTATTAGACTACACGCTGAAAAGCATTAAAATTATGCAACCATATTAATCTATAATAAATGATTAAACATATTACATTTTTAAAATTTAATATATATATATTTCTTCACCATAAGGAATACCCTTAACAATTTTAAGTTCATGAACTGAAATTTTATTTTTGAAGAATGCGTTAATTTAGAGCTAACTAGACAAGATCAAGAATAAATTAATCTAGAGCTAACTAGTCAGCGTGGGTCTTTCAATTTACCAGTTTTCTGTATCTGCGTTGTTTCGTTTATTAGCTGTAAACGTGAATTTAAAGATGTATCCTGTGAATTCTTGGTGTTGTATCGGTATTTAGAATGACCGTTGGTCGCATTTGGTATTGTGTTGTAACCGTATTCTGGATATATGGCATTTCTATTAAAACTTAACAGATCTGAGGCATTGCTCTTAGTTTGGCCGGGGATATTCCAGTTAATGCCGTCTGGTTTCCAAGGCTCGTCTTGTGACCCTCCGTCGATTTCTCTATGATAAGCACCGCTAGCTGAAAATTTATTTTTGAAATTTAACCAGTATTACTCTAAAAAATGTGTTAGTTAATAAGAGAAAGGAAACTAAATCTTAAGCAGAAATGTTGTCATCATTTTCTCTAAGAAAAAAATAATTTAAAAAGAAAGCCCAGATCTAATCGAAACAAACTATAAAAAATAAAAATAACAAAGAAGTAGCTTAAAAACATATTTCCTTCTACAATTAAAAAAAATGATTTTGGTCTAAACTATTATCTATCTCTTTATTTTGCAAAGTGGATTGCATTAGAAGCCATTCCTTCCGTCTATAAGTGAACAAATCGGAACACAATGTCAAAGACTTTCCCTTTAACCTGATACATATATAACGGTCATTACGATTTAACGAGCAACATGTTCACATGTTTACACCGAAGCACTTTGCTTTCTCGTCGTCTGTATTAAAAAAAACCCGCATAAAACAGCGCAGTGCTTCTCAAAGTGTAATAATATGCCACATCCGCTGGTACGCAAAAATGTTCAAATTTTAAAAAGCGAGCATTAAGATTACGAATCAATAAATTGGGCACCGAAACATGATGTAAATATGGATTTGATTCTCGCTGGTCCGTATCACTAAATTGCACACCGAAACATGATGTAAATATGGATTTGATTCGCGCTGGTCCGTATCACTAAATTGCTTGAAGCGCTGAGAGGGATGGGATGCAACAGTTTCCATACAGTTAAACATAATGTCCCGCTTTTTGTTATCAGTTGAATAGCCGCCCACCCTCATTTATAGCACTGCTATCGGTACCATCCGACAAGACCATTAATGTGACTCATTATGTGACCAATAATTTGACCAATAATGTGACCAATGATATGACCAATAATGTGACAAGTGCAGGCAGTGTTTCTGTCAGACAATTTGTTCCGTGAAAGAAATAAGTGTTTGTTTGGAAGGGGGCATCATTTTAGATGTTTGCTTGGGCATTACCAGTATCGCATGTAGAGGGCGGTCCACCCACGGCGGCCACGGGGGGTCCTATTTTTCTTTTATGGAGGGGCAGCATTTTTGACCAGTTTTTGGCCCCACCAAGGGCGGAACTGACCCTAGCTACGCGACTGTGTGTCTATCAGCGCCAAAACTAGGCATGATGGTGATCAAGGCCATCGATAAACAAACTTTCTTTGCATAGTGCATTTAAAGAAATTTTTTAATTATTTTCCTATTTTCAGTGCGTTTAAACTCGTCTTTGGTAATTAGTATTTTTTTAAAATGTATATATTTTGTTAGGGAACAACATGGTATTTAGAATTGAATGCTATATCTATATTTGCCATACATATTCGGATCATCAAACATATCGAGCATATCGATATTTCGATGGTTCGGCTACTTCAATAAATTTAATAATTGAAGGTTAACTTTCATGGATGTTACAAATGTAAAAAAATGACAGTTATTACCCGATTTTTAAAAAAAAAAGATATATATTGTCGGCAAATTGTTGCGGGGAGGGGGAGGTTGACTTTCTCCGCGATTAGGTCACGGGGGTGGAAATATGCATAAAAGAAAGACCGAGTCCAGATGTAGTTTTGTGGACAACAGGTCTCGAGTCCATTTGTGTGATTGACAACAGCCCACACGCACGTCTAGTGGTGTGACTGACAACATCCCACACGTCTACTAGTGTGACTGACAACAGCCCACACGTCTAGTGGTGTGACTGACAACAGCCCGCACGTCTACTGGTGTGGCTGACAACAGCCCGCACGTCTACTGGTGTGACTGACAACATCCCACAAGTCTACTGGTGTGACTGACAACAGCCCGCACGTCTACTGGTGTGACTGACAACAGCCCGCATGTCTAATGATGTGACTCACAACACTCCACACGTCTACTGGTGTGACTGACAACATCCCACACGTCTAGTGGTGTGACTGACAATAGCCCGCATGTCTAGTGGTGTGACTGACAACAGCCCACACGTCTAGTCGTGTGACTGACAACAGCCCGCACGTCTAGTCGTGTGACTGACAACAGCCCGCACGTCTAGTCGTGTGACTGACAACAGCCCGCATGTCTAGTAATGTGATTGAAAACAGCTCCAAAGTCTGGTAATGTGACTGACAACACCCCAAAAGTCTGGTATTGTGACTGACAACAGCCCGCAATTCTAGTAGTTGACTGAAAACAGCCCACAAGTCTAGCAGTTTAACATCCCCACAAGGCTAGTAGTGTGACTGACAACAGCTAAAGCTAAATGATTGAAACTTTCTAGTTATTCGTTAACGTCTCAAAGGCCAAAATAAAATATATTGGCTAGAATCCTTCATTCGTTGAGCAGATAATGGTAAATATTAAAATTTCCCCAAAGTTACAATTTACTTAAGCTGTGTCCCTGACACTGACTGTCATTGACAATTTCGTTGCTGACATCACCCTTTCCACTACGAAAGCACAGTTTTGAATCCAGGCAAAATTACAAATTTGCGTTTGCAACATCGAGGTGGGGGATGGGGTGGCGAATAGCCTATTATATAAAATAATAGATACTTCACCTGTTGCCCCCCCCCCCCCAACCCTGATTCAATACAAATTTAAACTCTTTGTAAAAACGGCCGTGTTTCGGGGGGGGGGGGGGGAGAGAGAGGGGTGCACGTTTCCAAGTAAAGCCCTTGCTCTAGCTCCACCAATGCATACATTGTACAGCACCCTAGCATTTACCTCCTCCTATTACTTTACATCCAGCTGCCCAAGTCTTAAAGTACACATCATCCCTACACCAACTGACGGAAGTGACCTCTGTAGGGGGGGGGGTGGGGTGCGGATGCGTGTGCGTGGGGGGGGGGCACTGCCGTGACAGAACGTGGCAATCGTGCGCGCCTCATTTAACGGGGGGACAGTAACATTGGACAGTGAAATACCGTCAACAGCATCAACCCTCGGCAGCTACATCCATAAAACAAAACACACGTCAACAAACTGTAAACAAGAATGTAAAAATAGGAGAGTTCTTGTAGCAGCACGCATCTACGCTTGTTGTTGAGAACGAAGAGGTTTGCTAGAAAAACTGGCAAGCGTATCCGTTGAAACGTTTGGTTAATTTAAGCCCTTACTACACAATTTAACACTCCAGCGTTCTAAAAGTTTGTTTCTTAATTTCATTTCACCTTTGTCTTTAATCAAACAATTTGACATTAAAAAAACAAAAAAAAACAACTACAACACCACACCCACACAAACGATTATGGCGGTGCCAACCCCCCCCCCCCCCTTTTTCCACACACTGGAGCAGAGGTTCTCAACCTGTGGGTCGCGACCCCTTTGGGGGGGGGGGGGTGGGTGGAACGCCCCGTCCCCAGGGGTCGCCTAAGACCATCGGAAAACACATATACTCTACAGTTTATGAGGTAGCGACGAAAATAATTTTATGGCCGAGGGTCGCCACAACACGAGGAACTGTATTAAAAGGGTCGCGGCATTAGAAAGGGTTGAGAACCACTGGGTTAGAGAGACTGCACTCCAAGGGCCGACAGAGAATCAAACAATCCTCAAAAGCATTTGGGAACATGGCATTGTTGACATGAACTGCACTGTTTTAGCCACCCGATGGGTTTGTGTAACTAACGACAAGCACCGAAGAAATGCGTAATTGATCAAATGTGGGTGGATATCATATAAAATAGTCTCCAGCGGGAAAACACGCAGCACGCATTTGAGTTATAATGTAACACCCCTCCCCCCCCCAAAAAAAAAACAACAAAAAAAAACAAAAAAACCGCATAATGGTTCATGAAACAACATTTTTTTTTTACATTTTTTTTTCTTCTTCAAATAAATGTCTTATTTTACTTCGTCGCATTTTGGGTCTTTTCGCACTATTAAACCGAATATTTCAAAGTTTTACAATATTCACTTGTCCATCCATCCACATGGCATGTGACCTTTTAGACGCGATGTCGCTTCGTGTAAGAGGAAAGCCTTCAAAGCTTAAGGCTGTGCTTTTAACCCTTGTTTCGGATCCAATGCATATTGCAAAGAACTCACGCGAAAAATTGTACACAACAGTAATATATTGCGACTGAAATGGAATTGTTAATTTACCGGTCGAGCCAAGCTTTTGTCACGTACCCGCTTCCACACAAAAACTCAGCAATGGGCCCCAAATACCAGCCCTAAATATAAAGACAAACAAATGCCGTCAGAGGTGGACCGCCCTCGGCACCCCCTCCTACCTACGCCATTGCCATGTGTTTCCTTATATGATAACATGCTTTATATCAAGAGCCGACCGGACATTAAGGACCATAGGGTTTACAAGCTGAGAGGGGGAGACGGGAAAGAATGGCGAGCCATGAGATAGAAGTGTTGAATCAATACCAGCAATAAATAAATCATAAAAAATCTGCACCACGGTGCTGGTGAACAGAATGCTTTAATATCAGCTCTTTGGAAAACTCCTTCGGGAAATTTTGCAGATCTCTGGAATAAAAGGGAGAGAATTGCGCATAAGGCAACATATTTTTTTTAAAAATAGATAATTAAATGCATGCCCCATACAGCCCCCACCCCCTGTTCTTAACCCAATCTGCCCTACCACCGCGATATCGTCTGCACTAGCGGAGTAGTTTCTTTTCAATTCTTTAGGCATTGTTAATTTTTTTTTTTAACGATAAAGTTCATTGCACCCAAGGAACACCAAACTATTTATTTATAGCTGAGCACAAATCTGCTGCAAACTTGAAAAAATAAAGGACATATATATCCCAAATAAGCATTTCCAATACTTCCACTGGCTTCTTCATGCATTGTTCATACAAACAGTCATACAAAAATTCAAACTAACATTTAAACCAACATTCACACCAACATTCATACCAACAATCATACTAACATTCATACCCACATTTATACCAACAAGAATACTAGCATTCATACCAACATTCATACAAGCACAATGTCCAGCACAGTTTTTACTTGCTAGTAAAAGCAGCGTTGGTACTTGATATGATCTTGCTTTTTTTCGAATATATATATACAAAAAACCCACAACATTTTATATGTTGTGAAAATTCAATGACGTATTGGGGAATAGAGACCTAGGTAACGGAGCAGAAAAAGTTCGCCAAACACAACATGCGCTTTAATACACACGTTAACACCAGCAGAGGGAGTGATAAGAAAAGAGAAATTAGGCCCAGAGCTGGCTGTATTTATCAACTGTCCTTTTCCTAACGGGTCTCAGGGCTTCTGGTTGAATCATTATTTTTGGATAAATGATTATAAACAAGCTGACCTCTGCATGTCAGGGCGACATTATTTTCTGACGCACATTTGTCAAGCATCTGTCAAACATCTGTCAAGTTTCTTAAAAAGCAGCATATATCTAAATCTAACACATGTACACGCACACGCAAACACAACTACATTAAGACCGCGTTGAACTGAACTCTGCACACTGCCCGATTCCCAGACTTGGTGGAGCTGTGTGTTTGTCGAGCTGCTGGGTCGATTCTTTTCTAGTAGGCTTAGCTTTCAAAGAATATACTGCCGACAAAGGAACCAATCCGTTTTTATTGGCATGCGTCGACTTTTATCTCGACGCTCAAAAAACTTTCAGAAGGTGAAACTGATATTGGATTGGATTACAAAGATTATCAATATTATCAACTGATTTGATTAATTTTTAAAATTAATTAATTTTGTTTGAAAACGAGATTTCCGCCGCAGTCAAAAGGTTAAATTTTGATTAGAGTTTCAAACCTTTGGCTGTTTGGTGTTCTTCTGATTTAAAATAATAATTCATTTCTTCAGCGGAGGTTTACAATCAGTGTCGTAAGAAAAGGGAGGGGTGCAGAAGGGGGGGGGTTCCACCCTCAGCGACATTTTTTTCTTTATATGGAATAAGGGGGGGGGGGAAAGGGGGGGGGGGTGGCGCGCATTTTTACCAAAACTGCAGAGTTTTTTTCTTCTTGAGAGGAGACTGAAAAATTATCGATCCGACATTGGCGGCACTAACCTAGCTATGCCACCGTATACAATACGTGGTCTTGATTTCTGACACATATAATGGAGTTAAAAAGTTACTGTACCCTAACATTAGAGTGATGGCGCCGTACTATGACGCCCCTAACATTAGAGTGATCGCGCCGCACGATGACGCCACGCATTGATTTCAATTGATAAGTTAAATGACAAATTCCAGACCAAATGAATTTAATTTAAATAGCAGTCGAACCCGCTTATCACGACCTCGGTTAACTCGCCAACCCCGTTATGTCGACATTTTTTAAATGGAACCACCAAATTCTCTCTTTGTCTTAGCATCTTCTCCTCGGTTATGTCGATTCTTTTATGTCGCCGAACCCTGATATCTCGAGCACAAAGGGTGGCCAAATTTGCCACTTAACTTCGGTTGTCTCGATCCCCATGACCAATCGCCGGCTTTTGAAACAAGTTTTTCATAATTAAAAATAATTTTAGAATGAACCTGGAAGTAATTAAAAAAATATGTTTTAATTCGAGCTTTAAAAACCCGGGATAGTCCATATTATAAATGATCATAACTTGCCGTCTGCAAAACGTTGTCATGGGCAGCCATTCACGGTCACTTGCATAATGGCTACGTCGTGGTACTACGTCAGCGTTTCATTCATAAGTGTTTGCCGTGTGCGAAAGCGATTAAACCATTGGCCAGGGAAAGCTCTAATTAAATAGTCATGTGCCAAAGTTGAAAGTTCAAAATAAGTAGTCCATAAATAGTATTTTAGTAATAAAGGGGATGCTTTGCCTTAAATAAACTAAATAGTCATTGCGCAAGACACGATCAGCAGAATGAGGTCACAAAATGTGGAGGCTTCGTCCATAGTAGAAAATACCAAACGAACTCGCACTTTAAAAATTTGAAGCTCAAAAAGTACTCAAGTTAAAGTGCTGATTCTGGTTTTGTTTTTGTAATTTGAAATTTGCTCTAAATAGTATATAATGTATTTATTATGTATTGTTTTAACTGAAGTACCTGCATTTATTATTGCACATCATGTACATAATGAAACTTCAAGCACATGTTAATATATTGCCGCCATATTGGTTTTCGGTTATCTCGATCATCGGTTATCTCGACGCTTTGGCAAACCCCGAGGCCATCGACATAACAGGGTTCGACTGTATTAAGAAAAAAAAAATGGCCTCTAAAGGAAAGGTGTCTAGACCTTTCCCCACACCAGGGAAGGGGGCCCTAGACCTTTACCCACGTCTAAAGCTCCGGGTGCTGTAACGGTACATGACAAACTTTCCCCAAATCCATAAATATCGACGCAGACTCCAGAACAGTTACAGTAATCGATTACTAATTGTTATAGCTGGACATAAATTCACGTTATAATCCCGCCCAACAATTATCTGCTAGGGTTAATGCCCCCTTTTAGTCCGCACTGCAAGTCCATTTACCCCCACAACGTTAAAATGTACGGTAAAAGATTTGCACCCAAACATGCGCCGTGTCGATTATTGGAGGACTTGTTCTGTCATAATCAGCGGAAGTAGATAGACGATGACGTATTTCCTGTAATGGGTCAACGGCGGGATGGTGAACTTAAAAAAAATAATAGAGAAACGCGTTAATTAAGGTAGAAGCAGCACCTGGAACCCTAAAACTAAAATGAAAAATCCGTAATTAGAATTACTTTTTATCCGATAGATGAATTCTTGGGAATTACTAAGTAGTACCGGTGATGAAATAATACATTCTATGCAAATTAGGTTCCCAATATGGCCGACGTATTACTAAAAGAAGCCTCATTTTTTCAATACTCAAAAACTCGGGAAACAACTTACGTTTAGCCTTTATATTTGGCACAAGTGTTCATAATTGGCAAGCGGTGGAGGGCCTGGGCTAAAACTATTTAAATTTCAAATAAATAACAGAGTAATCCGAAAACGCCCTAATCAATAATCTAGATCAGGCCTGTACAACTTACGACCCGCGGGCCGCATGTGACCCGCCAGCACCCATTTTGCGGCCCGCGAAGTAACGAAATATTCTTTATTCTTACTATTTTCTTAATAGCCCCCCCGCCGGTCATAATTTCTTTTAGCCCGCACAAGTTTTTCATAGAATATTTCGGTCCGCCTTACATTTTGAGCTGTGCATGCCTGATCTAGACGATTGGAGCATTTTAATGTTTTAATTTTATTATTTTATTTTTTGACGCATTGGGTTTATTTTACTTAATGACCCCTATATGACCCCTATAAGACCCTATATGACCCCTATATGACCCCTATATGACCCCTATATGACCCCTATATGACCCCTATATGACCCCTATATGACCCCTATAAGACCCTATATGACCCCTATATGACCCCTATATGACCCCTATATGGACCCTATATGACCCCTATATGACCCCTATATGACCCCTATATGACCCCTATATGACCCCTATATGACCCCTATATGACCCCTATATGACCCCTATATGACCCCTATATGACCCCTATATGACCCCTATATGACCCCTATAAGAGGGCTAGAAATATCAAGAGTAAATTTCAGGCCAGTTAAACGATAATTTAAACATATCTTGTTTTTAACATTAGATCACATATGGTATACGAAAATGAAATTTAGAGAAAGGGTGGAGGGGAAAAAATATGTCCCTCCCCTCTAAATTTCCTTCATTGAATGTTGGCTTATATTATATGTCCTCTAGGAGTGCACATGTCCCCTTCACTAATTTCTGTGGGGTCCAATGTCCCTTTCATTAATTTCTGTGGGGTCCAAAGTCCCCTTCACTAATTTCTGTGGGGTCCAAAAAGCCTTTTCTGACAGCTCTCGGCATTTTTTCCCCTATTACTGTGCACCATTTCTTAATGTGCTTTATTTATCATTGAAAATCCCATGTGAACAGCAACACTTTTCAAATAATTTCATTACGGATGAAGCGCAAACATTAAAATATGTCACCGCTTCCTCCAAAGTGAATTTTTTGACGTAATCCTTATTTTTAAAGCAGTGTTCAACTTATACAATCATTTCAAAGTTGTTCTGAGCCTTTCCGTGAACCAACTTGATATTCATTCGACAGATCCTTACACTTACAAACAGGATCGCCGAAGTAAATGACTGCTTCGGGAAGACCATTATTGCGTTTATAAAGGTTTATAATCTACCACATTCATGCACCATGCGTGGTTTGCCTAGAAATAATTATGATTCGGTTTCCTCTTACATGGGAAATGTTAAATTATCGATAACTGGTTGTTTTATTTTCTTCACAAAAAACAAACAAAACAAGTCATGGAACCAGTCTATGTGGTCATTCATGATAATTGCTACGGAACTTAAGTTTCATTGCTCTACAAAATTTATCTTTGTTTTCCTGTGTTAATAAGGAGCAAATATTCACTATATTCAACCTTCTAACTTATTAAGATAATATAAATCAATCAAATAAACTAAACACGACACGAGAATTAGAAGGAGAAAAAAAACCCAACTCGAATTGTTTACATCTGTCATCTGTTGGTACCTAGTAACCAAGTATTTAGAGTGATCCCCCATTGATGTTTTTACTAGCTTCCTGCGATGTTTAAGTTCATAATTATTTCGCGTTTTTAATGAAAATATTATATTATTGTTGTTTTAGGTACCTAATAACCAAGTATAGACAGTCGTCGCTATGCAAAATGTAATAAGGGTAGTGTACATTAAAAAATTTATTGCATTTAAATGTTTAATAGCACAGTAAATTAGTAGTCGAGTGCATGTATTTTTGTTTTATGCACTTAAGTAAATGTGTCGAACTTCACATTAGTCTTACAATTTTTTTTATGTGGGGTGGACCAGCTAAAATTGCAATAAATATAAATTAAAATTTTGTAATAATAAAAATAAAATGCTGCTGCCTATGCGAAATATAAGAAATAAAATAAATATGAAACCAATACCTTTGAACCGAAGAAAATTGAAATCATGAACATTATTCAAAATGAATTGAAATAAATGGAAAAGAGAAAAAAAAATGCAAGATAAAAACAACATTTCATTGAATAAAGTTGTGGAACAAAATTTAAAATAACTTTAACAAAATCAATAAATGATTTAACGTGTTTGAGAAAATAAAAAATTATGTGAACATTTTAACCACACAAAATAGACATTCAAAACATGAAAATTAGACATTCCACACATGGAAAATAGACATTCCAGCTGCTGAAGGAGAGAAATAGAACCATTTAAAATTTTTAAGCCTGCATGCATTGCCAAACAACAATTATTTAAGACAGCTCCTTGTCTTATAATTTTCCAATCTGTAGTAATAATTTGTATGATAAAGATGACATAAAGTTTATGCTAAACTCATGCAAGCCATAACAAAAATTGATTCATAAATTAATTGGCCTACACATAATATTATGAGAATCACGAATTATTCAAATAGTGTTTATTTGAATGGTAACTGTTCGAGAAATTTTAAATCTATTGGAAACTTAGTTTTGATGCTTCTTTTGTTAATAAAATTGTCAGTTTTGATGTCCATTATGTTAGTACAGTGGTTAGTTTTCTGCGGCTATCTTCAACTCGTGTAGCAAGCAGTTCCATGCAGGCGCTGCAGCAAAAATATAGCTAACACCATCATGCAGTGTAACAGTCTTTAGGTATAGGCTACACTGTATGAATAAGATGACATAGTCATATGCCATATCCATTTATTGATCACTATTTTCGTATAAATAATTCTTTTAAAATTTAAGTCTTAAAACTGTATCATAAATTTTTGCGCTATCCGTCACGCCCCCACTACTGTGTTTAAAAAGATCGAGCCCCTTTTGAGCTCCAATTCACTGATCTTATTATAGATCTATTTAACGTTACTATAGAATTGACTTTAGCCTATATGTTAGTATAGAATTAACTTTATCCTATATGTTACCACAGAATTGTCTGTAGCCTTATATGTTACCGTAAAATTGACTGAATCCTCAACATTTACAATTATTCTATAGGCGGCAAAGGATGCTTTGGTTAGTGACGTTGTTGATGACGTGACCAGATGACCGCTACTTACTTAGGGTGCAGTTGTGACCGTTCGAGTGGAGTCGATGACCTTTGGGACACTCACACCCGTAGGCACCGTCAGTGTTTAAACACTTGGACTGACAGCCGCCGTTCTGATAGTCGCACTCGTCCACATCTGGAAGTCAGGGTTTTTTCGATGGTACACAATGGAAGGTGGTGATGGTATGGGGGTGATGGTATGGGGGATGGTATGTGGCGATGGTATGTAGCGATGGTACGAGGTGATGGTATGTGACGATGGTACGTGGTGATGGTATGGGGGATGGTATGTGGCGATGGTATGTAGCGATGGTACGAGGTGATGGTATGTGGCGATGGTACGTGGTGATGCTATGTGGCGATGGTACGTGGTGATGACATGTGGCGATGGTACGTGGCGATGGTATGTGGTGATGACATGTGGCGATAGTACGTGGCGATGGTATGTGGCGATGGTACGTGGTGATGATATGTGGCGATGGTATGTGGCGATGGTACGTGGCGATGGTACGTGGTG
The DNA here is from genome assembly GCA_964017045.1 of Omphiscola glabra. Lineage (NCBI taxonomy): Eukaryota > Metazoa > Mollusca > Gastropoda > Lymnaeidae > Omphiscola > Omphiscola glabra. Next base: position 26,423,170 of record OZ024805.1, read on the forward strand.
ATGGTACGTGGCGATGGTACGTGGTGATGGTATGTGGCGATGGTACGAGGTGATGGTTTGTGTCGATGGTACGAGGTGATGGTATGTGGCGATGGTACGTGGCAATGGTATGTGGCGATGGTACGTGGTGACGATATGGGTGATGACATGTGGTAAATATATGGGGTGTTGGTATGTGGTGATGGAATGGGGTGATGGTATGTGCCCATATTTAGTAAGAGGCAATTCATATATAACGTACGCACTTGGTTGGGGGGGGGGGGGATTATTTAATTACTTTTGAGTACATGTGAATTTGTCTTAACAGAAAGTACGTACACATATGCACAGATTCTGCAATAATTGTTCAGATTTCAGAAAAACTGACAGTCCATTGATATATCTAATAAAGCGATTTAATCACCTAAACGCTGTATAACATCCCAAATGCCACATATCACACAAATGCCATCGAACACTTTATGCCACCTATCGCCTAGATGTCACCTGTCAACTAGATGCCACCTATCACCTAGATGCCATCTATGACATTAATGCCATCTAACACCTAAATGCCAAATATCCCAACATTCTCAATAACACCTAAATGCCATCTATGACCTAAATGCCATCTATTACCTAAATGCCATCTATTACCTAAATGTCATCTAACACTTCAATGCCATCAAAACACCCCCACCCCCACCAACAAATATGTGAAATGCATGATTCCTAGTTCGCTTTGAAGGCCATCCCCCTCAACTATTCACAATTATCGTCATACCGTAGCTTTGTGATATCCCCCCCCACCCCAGTGAACTTGCTAGATATCACACCAGTAAAAGTAATATTTAGAACAGTGGTTCTCAACCTTCCTATTGCCACGACCCTTTAATACAGTTCCTCATGTTGCGGCGACCCTCCCAACCACACTATTATTTTCGTTGCTACTTCATAGCTGTAGAGTATAATATGTGTTTTTCGATGGTCTTAGGCGACCCCTGTGAAAGGGTCATTCGACCCCCAAAGGAGTCACGACCCACAGGCTGAGAACCGCTAATTTAGAAAGTGGCTCGGTTCTTAGTCTTTCGAGATATTTTATAACACTAGGTACTTGAAATACCCTAAATACCCTTTTTTTATTCTTAATTTATTATTTTTTTGTAACCCCCGAAGCCCTCCAATAAAAACAGTTCTTAAAATAATGTGATGCTAAAGATGATATAAGATGGTGTTTATGATTGTATGTGATAGATATGATGGCATAAGGTGACACAGAGAGATGGGATAATCCATGACTATTAGCAGGTTTGCAAGTAGCTCTATTTTTCTTTCCTCTCTCAAGATTGTTGTTCCATAAATAATAATGCCGTTTTTTAAAAATAGTTTTTAGCCAACCTTGTGTGTTAGCCGTGGTACTTGTGGGGACCCTTGTGTGGTTTAAGTTGGGAACCCATGATATAATTGAAGTATATTATTAAGACACGGACATTTTTAATGATATTTGAATAAGGAATAGCGTATATAATGATATATGGGAATAATTGATGTTGGGAATATAAAAGATATATTTAAATATGGGCGAAGCAAAGGAAATAGAAGGGGAAAAAATAGATACGTTCATAACCATTGGAAGCTAAGAAATCATTAACTTTTATGTAAAGCAAAAAGCTTCACCATTTCCCCTCTGAAAGTGGGAACACTTATACATGCTACTATGCAAAGCAATCAAAATGAAAAGCAGTTTTAGGGTAGAGAGTATACCGGTAACCTTGTCCTCACACACACGCTCATTGGCTTATAATGATGGTATGACGTAATCATGATCATGTTTTTTTTTTTTACGAAGTAGCTATTGGTACACCGGTACCAGAATTGAGGTTGGGATTAAAAAACGATTTAAAATATTATTGTTAGGTTTGTAAGACCAAATGAGGTATCAAATGAAAGATAATTGAATGGATTATACGTTTGAAATCTTAATTCTTCAGTTTTGCTGAAATAAACTACCACAAATGGCATCCGAATAGCATTGAGTCTAATGGTTCCCGGGTGCGAATGGCGGCTTTTCGTGTCCGTGTATATTTTGACTAATGCTATTCAGATGTCATTTTTAGTAGTTTATTTTAGTTAAACTGAAGAAGTACGTTTACAAACGTATAGTCCATTCAATTATCTTTCATTTGATACCTCAATTGGTCTTACGAACCCAACAATAATATTATTTTTTAATCCCAAACTCTCCCTTCTTCTACCCGGGTACCAATAGCCACTTCGTTTTTTTTTTTTTTATGATCTCAGCTACAAACCAAGTTTAAAAATGGAGGCCATCGTTACTGGTGATTGACAAGGTCATTTCAAGTCGAGACCTAACGTCTTACACTTACATGGTCACTGATTTTAAGGCGCAATTATTTTTCCACTGTTATAATGTAAAGAATGTGGGTAGTAAGTTTTTTTAAAATTATTTAGAGCACCCCCCCACACCCCTCCTCACCCCCCTCGCGAAATCCCCACTGTGATATTTTCGAAGATGATATGGTTGCGCGAATGTCACGTAGATTTGATCATGCTTGATATGACAGTCGATGATTGGATACGTTTTTGAAGTACTTGATCACGAAGCGCACTTTTGTTAAGGGACCCTGTGAACGTTTAATTAACGTACTTAAGTCTTTACTATTGCCCCCCCCCCTCCCCAACCTTTTACCGCTTTGGATATCTGCACTTTATTTTAATTTTAGTTGTTCGAGGAAATTTTTAATGGGGGTGGGTGGGTGGGGCTGGTGTGACCTGTTATAAAGTCACGTGGTAAGGGGATATTTACATTCTGAGATCCCCGAGTGCAGTTCGGAGGGTTCTATTAATTCTTCTTATTGTTGAGGGTTCTCAAAAAAAAAAAAAAAAGTTACAATAGTTTATGTAAGGGGTCCTAACTATTACAAAACTACTTAGCTGATAAATCGTTTATATTAATTATGCTTTATTTGAAGAAAGAAAGAAGAAGCTGAACAGAGCAATAAAGCAAACTGTTTAAATAATGCAAACAATGCGTCATCACAGACCTGTCATTGCTGTTTTAACATCACCACCACCACCATCACAACTCACCTATGCAGGATTTAAAATCCTCGGCCAGTTCGTAGCCGAATGGACACTTGCACACGTAGGAACCTATCGTGTTGACGCACTCCTTGTCGCACACGTTTTTGTTGATGGCGCACTCGTCGACATCTGAAATGGAAATTTGTTTGAAGAAATATAAATGATAATGATATTTAAAGTCAAAACATATTATTTTATAAATATGTTTATTTATTTCATAATTATACGCATTTAAATCCTAATACTAATACACGGTCAATTTACTAATTTTGGGACGCCACTGTTAGTTAGAAATAATATGATAATTTCCTATAATATCAATTAAGAAGAAGACTTTTTTTTGGTCCCGTGCATAATTTGATATAGAATTTTTTTAAAGCCGCGGAATAGCCCCCCCCCCCAGTGGCGTAGTGAGGGGGCATCATGCCCCGGGCGCTACTCACAAAGGGGCGCCAAATGGTATATTTTAGTATAATATTGTATGGTTTTCGAATAGGGGGGCGCTAAAAAGGTATTGGGGGGCGCTAAAAAGGTATTGTGCCCCGGGAGCGAGTTAAGCTCGCTACGCCATTGCCCCCCCCCCTCTCTTCCAACCCACCAAACCTTCCATTTTTTTCATCGAGACTAGAAAACAACCCTGTGTTCCCTGTGTTAGAGATTATTATTCACGTGCCGTCAAAAACTTACGAAAGCTAGATTTTGTTTTGTTTATGTTTTAAACAAACAAATTAAAGGATATTTGATTGCCCGAAGTCGTTAAGTGCGCAGCCAAAAACAATTATGTCTCATTTCCTCAGATTACCTCCCATCTCGCTCGATTACCCGTTTTCGTCTTTGATTATCTCCCCTGGCCCCCCAGAGCAACAGTCGCCATAATGCTGCCTATCCAATCGTCTGCGCAGCAAACTATGCTTGGCGGTAAAAACCTTATTTGGCCGTTTGTGTTTGAGAGACCCTAGAGACGATTACATAGCCAGATTTCTGGCCTATGGCCCGGCCGAATTTAGCTGGCTCTATCTCTAGCTTTATTCTGTTAATATCTCGTGACGGGCACTTTAGAAATGGTTTGCAATTCATGGTCATCAGTGCGTTTTGAAGAATACATATAGCGAAATAATAATAGTACTATTTGTATGAAGTACTGAGACTGTACGTTGATTTAGTTTGGCCCCGGGGGGGGGGGGGGGGTAGAAAAACACTAGCTTTTTTTTTGTTTGTTTATTGACGTCAGTGGCGTCACTGAGGGTTAGTGAACCCCTCTCCCCTCCTCTCCTCTAAGAGCTTATCATGTGTCAGGCAATAGGAGACTGTATCTTCCTTGTCGGCCAGAGTTATCGTTCATACCGGGGAGTACAAAGAAAGTACAAAGATGGCTGCTCACATGGCGAAAACATAGCGAAAACAGCATTTGAGACCTGGCAAGTTGAAGAAATTAAGAAATTTTTACGAGAATTGCATCAGCCGGTATCTGGAAATAAAGCAGAACTTGTAGATCGGGCACGCGACTGTGTACGGTTGCGAATTTGTGGGGGAAAAAACGTATGTATCTGAGACATTTTTCTAATTTCTAGGCGAAAAAGATTAACAAGGGCAAAAACCCCGCCTTTTTTCAGATAGTCGCAGTCCCCAATACAGACGCCATGGTAATGCCACAAACGCATAGACGGTTCTCTTATCGTCGTCCTAATTGATGGTATCATCCGGTGCGGTGCGGACACAAGTTACGATTGGTGCGAAACTGTCAACATCGATGCTCCCTTTGCGTTTTCTCATATGGAAATAACAGTCGATTCTTATTCTATTGATTAAAAAAAATGTATAATAATCTCTAAACTATTGTCTCTAAAACGGCGATCTAATTTATCCGCATCGTTTGTAAAAAAACAAAACAAACACACAAACAACTAAAAAAAAAAGAAGCAAAAACATGAAAAGTTTCTCTAAAAACCACAGCAATTAATTAAATTACAAGGTATGTGTATGACCCCCCCCCCCCCCCCCCGAAAACAAGTAGCAAGACAACTAAGTTTTTAATCTAGGGTAGATGCGTGAATTTGAATGGTGGTTGAGTGGTGGTCGAGGGTATTACATTGATGAGTGCTTCAATCGAAAGTAAGTAAACTAAAAGTGCAATCTAAGAAATGTATATTTTCTAAACGAAAGCCGCTGTAACACGTTTATTCCCATATAAATCTCAGGTTGTCCTTTACAAAACGTGTGTCCTAAAGAAAAGCGTGTCCTTTCAAACGTGTGTCCTTTAAAAATGTGCGCACTTTAAAAGTAAAAAAAAAAAAAAAAAAAAAGAAGGAATTAACAGAGTTATCTGCTGTAATAAAATCGTTGTACCCATAAACAAAACACAAACAAACAAGCAAACAAACATTCCGTCTTAAACTCTTTAAAGAATCACCCCCTCCCCCACTTCTCCCACAGCATTCACAACAAAATTTTGCCAAACGTCCAGCGCTATAGTCGAGCCGTCAGATATTGGCAAGGGCCACGGGTTATTCCCACAACTCTCGTGACGTTACTTCTCCATCAATGACCCGAGAAAGCAGCTTCCGGGAAGCTCAATAGCCGCCCTGTCAGACGCTAAACGCCACAATCTGGCCGTGGAAATAGATCTCCCCCTCCTCCCTCCCTCCCCCCCACAGCAATCTGCCAATACATGGACCCCCAGGGGGGCCCTGTCGGCTCCCATCCTTAGACATGATGGTCTGGGTGCGGTGTTTTGAAAATGGAAGCTGTTGTGTGAGGGGTTGGGGAGTCTCAGGCAGAAAGGAGGGGGCAAGGGGGGAGTTAAGACAAAGTGTTGTATCAACGCAAACAGAAAGGTATTTTGTATAATATTTACAATTATCATGCATCAAGTGGTGCGCAGTGGAAACGACGAATGGTATTATCAAACTATTTCCACTACTGTTGCAGTGAGACTGAGCCAAAATGACGAACTAATTTGCTCAACTTTGTCAATGAAAGGGGAGAGGAGTTAAATCAATAATGATAATTAAAAGAAAGGGATTTGAAAATCAACACTTATTTGGGAATAGAATGTAACATGATGGGAGGGTAGGTGTGCCAGGAACCTCTCCCCACTCCCCAATATTTTTTTTTTAAAAAGAAGCGAAAAAAAGAGGAATAATCTTGAGATGAAAAGTTTAGAATCGTAGTCAAGTAAGAGGGAGACTTAATGCTGATGAGTGAGAGATAGAAAGATATAGTCACGAGAGAACAGTGGAGAGATAGAAGGCGTATGAGTATGAGAGAGAGAGCGGAAAACAGAGAGAGAGAGGACTGAGAGAGAAATATAGATATAAAGAGGGATAGGGCGCGAGAGGGGGAAAGAGGGAGAGAGATATGATGAGAGATATGGCGAGGGAAAGAGAAAGAGGTAGAGAGAGAAAGATGTAGAGAGAGAAAATGAGAGAAAAAGATATAGAGAGATAAAAAGGGAGAGAAAGGGGAATAAAGAGAAAGAGCAAGAGAGGACGAGGGAGAGAAAGAGAGAGAAATTGGGAGTAAAGGGCTAAATTTGGAGCATCTGAAATATAGCAAAGTAAAAGACAGCTCTTACAATACCCGATTTGTTCAAAATGAAGCAACAAATTCTAGGGCACCATTGACGACTTCTGAAGCAACCAATGCCATGGTCCCATTGAGGACTTCTGAAGCAACCAATGCTATGGTCCCATGACGACTTCTGAAGCAACCAATGCTATGGTCCCATTGACGACTTCTGAAGCAACCAATGATAGGGCACCATTGACGACTTCTTAAGCAACCAATGCTAGGGCCTGATGACGACTTCTGAAGCAACCAATGCTATGGTCCCATTGACGACTTCTGAAGCAACCAATGCCATGATCCCATTGACTACTTATGAAGCAACCAATGCTATGGTCCCATTAACGACTTCTGAAGCAACCAATGCTATGGTCCCATTGACGACTTCTGAAGCAACCAATGCTATGGTCCCATTGACGACTTCTGAAGCAACCAATGCTAGGGCCCGATGACGACTTCTGAAGTAACCAATGCTAGGGCCTGGTGACGACTTGAGTAAAGCCCTAGCTAGGCACAGAGACTAACCTAATGGCGGGGTAGTGAGCTTAACACAGTGGCCGTTGAGCAGTTGGATAAATGAAGACCCCTGACCAATTGTCGGCCATTATGTCCATTAAATTGTAGGTTACAGCTGCTACGCTGGGCTCGCGTGTTTGAGAGTGTGGTCGTGGGAGGCGTGTGGGGGTGGTTGCGATGTGGCTGTGGTGGCGCTGAAATAGTTGTGTGCTGGTTATGGTGGGTGAGTGATAGTGGTGGGGTGTGGTAGTTGTGGGAATGTGGTAGATTGTGTGGTGAGGTTGTGACTGGACGAGGATGTGATGGCAGTGAGGTTGTGGTGTGGTCAGGTTGTCGTGGGGATGAGGTTGTTATGGGGGTAGATATTGCCATGGGGTGAGGCTGTGGTTGGAGATGGCATTGTTTTGCTGTGAGTTTTGCGTTTTGGGGGTGAGGCTGTGGTTGGAGTTGTGGGTGTGCTGAACGGGTGCAGGTGAGAAGTATAAACTAAAATATAGCACTTTGTGGCAGATGGCATGGATTCAATGTCATGCCGTTGATCTAGTGACAAGACAGGGGTTACAATGGTGCAAGTTATAAGACTGTTTTATGAATGGATCCTCCAAGATATTTCTTACATTTCAAACAAGAGATTGCCTTTAAACATTTACTTTTATTTCATTCCGAAACAAAATGTATTTAAAAAATTTTTTTTTGGTTTTTATAAATCACGGTGGCTCATTCAAATCGTTTACAACCAATATTAAGCTGAAGAGTGAATTCAAACCATTAATTAATCTGGCCACTGCAGCACATAAAGTGTCATAAAGTGAACCTATAATCTGGCCACTGCAGTACATAAAGTGAACCTATAATCTGGCCACTGCAGCTCATAAAGTGTCATAAAGTGAACATATAATCTGGCCACTGCAGTACATAAAGTGTCATAAAGTGAACCTATAATCTGGCCACTGCAGTACATAAAGTGTCATAAAGTGAACCTATAATCTGGTCACAGCAGTACATAAAGTGTCATAAAGTGAACCTATAATCTGGCCACTGCAGTACATAAAGTGTCATAAAGTGAACCTATAATCTGGTCACAGCAATACATAAAGTGTCATAAAGTGAACCTATAATCTGGTCACTGCAGTACATAAAGTGTCATAAAGTGAACCTATAATCTGGCCACTGCAGCACATAAAGTGTCATAAAGTGAACCTATAATCTGGCCACAGCAGCACATAAAGTGTCATAAAGTGAACCTATAATCTGGCCACTGCAGTACATAAAGTGTCATAAAGTGAACCTATAATCTGTCCACTGCAGCACATAAAGTGTCATAAAGTGAACCTATAATCTGGCCACAGCAGTACATAAAGTGTCATAAAGTGAACCTATAATCTGGTCACAGCAGTACATAAAGTGTCATAAAGTGAACCTATAATCTGGCCACTGCAGTACATAAAGTGTCATAAAGTGAACCTATAATCTGGTCACAGCAGTACATAAAGTGTCATAAAGTGAACCTATAATCTGGCCACTGCAGTACATAAAGTGTCATAAAGTGAACCTATAATCTGGCCACTGCAGTACATAGAGTGAACCTATAATCTGGCCACTGCAGTACATAGAGTGAACCTATAATCTGGCCACTGCAGTACATAAAGTGAACCTATAACCTGGCCACTGCAGTACATAGAGTGAACCTATAATCTGGCCACTGCAGTACATAGAGTGAACCTATAATCTGGCCACTGCAGTACATAGAGTGAACCTATAATCTGGCCACTGCAGTACATAAAGTGAACCTATAATCTGGCCACTGCAGTACATAAAGTGTCATAAAGTGAACCTATAATCTGGCCACTGCAGTACATAGAGTGAACCTATAATCTGGCCACTGCAGTACATAAAGTGTCATAAAGTGAACCTATAATCTGGCCACTGCAGTACATAAAGTGAACCTATAATCTGGCCACTGCAGTACATAAAGTGAACCTATAATCTGGCCACTGCAGTACATAGAGTGAACCTATAATCTGGCCACTGCAGTACATAAAGTGTCATAAAGTGAACCTATAACCTGGCCACTGCAGTACATAGAGTGAACCTATAATCTGGCCACTGCAGTACATAAAGTGTCATAAAGTGAACCTATAATCTGGCCACTGCAGTACATAGAGTGAACCTATAATCTGGCCACTGCAGTACATAAAGTGTCATAAAGTGAACCTATAATCTGGCCACTGCAGTACATAAAGTGTCATAAAGTGAACCTATAATCTGGCCACTGCAGTACATAAAGTGTCATAAAGTGAACCTATAACCTGGCCACTGCAGTACATAGAGTGAACCTATAATCTGGCCACTGCAGTACATAAAGTGTCATAAAGTGAACCTATAATCTGGCCACTGCAGTACATAGAGTGAACCTATAACCTGGCCACTGCAGTACATAGAGTGAACCTATAATCTGGCCACTGCAGTACATAGAGTGAACCTATAATCTGGCCACTGCAGTACATAAAGTGTCATAAAGTGAACCTATAATCTGGCCACTGCAGTACATAAAGTGAACCTATAATCTGGCCACTGCAGTACATAAAGTGAACCTATAATCTGGCCACTGCAGTACATAGAGTGAACCTATAATCTGGCCACTGCAGTACATAAAGTGTCATAAAGTGAACCTATAACATGGCGACTGCAGTACATAGAGTGAACCTATAATCTGGCCACTGCAGTACATAAAGTGAACCTATAATCTGGCCACTGCAGTACATAGAGTGAACCTATAACCTGGCCACTGCAGTACATAGAGTGAACCTATAACCTGGCCACTGCAGTACATAGAGTGAACCTATAATCTGGCCACTGCAGTACATAAAGTGAACCTATAATCTGGCCACTGCAGTACATAGAGTGAACCTATAACCTGGCCACTGCAGTACATAGAGTGAACCTATAACCTGGCTACTGCAGTACATAAAGTGAACCTATAATCTGGCCACTGCAGTACATAAAGTGAACCTATAATCTGGCCACTGCAGTACATAGAGTGAACCTATAACCTGGCCACTGCAGTACATAGAGTGAACCTATAACCTGGCTACTGCAGTACATAAAGTGAACCTATAATCTGGCCACTGCAGTACATAAAGTGTCATAAAGTGAACCTATAATCTGGCCACTGCAGTACATAAAGTGTCATAAAGTGAACCTATAATCTGGCCAATGCAGTACATAAAGTGTCATAAAGTGAACCTATAATCTGGCTACTGCAGTACATAAAGTGAACCTATAATCTGGCCACTGCAGTACATAAAGTGTCATAAAGTGAACCTATAATCTGGCCACTGCGGTACATAAAGTGAACATATAATCTGGCTACTGCAGTACATAAAGTGAACATATAACCTGGCCACTGCAGTACATAAAGTGAACATATAATCTGGCCACTGCAGTACATAAAGTGAACATATAATCTGGCCACTGGATTACATACAATGTAAGGACTTAAGTAAACTTATACGAGATCTGTTTTTGTTTTTTCAACATCGCTTTCATGTTACATTCGCTTTGCCACTCCTGCCATTGGAATTGAGCGAGAGCATCCAGAAGGAGAGCAATGTATCGAACTGCTCTTATCAAAGGCATCTCAGATCAACTTGACATTTCATTACCAATTGTTTTTTCTCTGGACTACCAGTCTCATGTCAGCCTCTTGGCCCTTCATGAAAAAACTTTAGTATTCAGATAATTGAATACAGAAATAAGCGCATCTGTCTTTCACTTCTCTCCACCACAGTTATAAGAAAATGTACAAGCAGACTGAGTGCTACCTTAATGAGTGCTAAATTAATGAGTGCTATCTTAATGAGTTCTACATTAATCAGATGTCGGTTACTATGGAGGTTCTTGTGAATTTAAAAAAAAAAAAGGATGTGTTCCTGAGTTTGTCATAATCCCCCGCTGCTTGCTTTTTAAAGGATTAGATAATGTTTAAACTCACCACAGGAAATTTAAGCTTTGTATCCTTAACAGGTCTAGGTGTCTTACTTACTTGTCACTCCAGAAATGTTTGCAATTATTAAATTTACAAATGAAGAAACGTAAACTTAACGTTTCATGAAAATATAAAAATAGATTCAATAAAATAACGCTCGAGAAGAGTGGTTCTCAATCTTTCTACTGTCGCGACCCTTTAATACAGTTCCTCATGTTGTCGCGACCCCCACGCCACAAAATTATTTTCGTTGCTGCTTCATAACTTTAGAGGATATGTGTTTTCAGATGGTCTTAGGCGACCCCTGGGAAAGAGTCGTTCGACCTCCCAAAGGGGTCGCGACCCACAGGTTGAGAACCGCTGTTCTAGAAGCCAAAATATGATTGAACGTGCAACAAAAAAAAGTCATTGCCGATACCATCACTGACTCACTGATCACTCGCGTCAATAACAACAAACCGTATGAAGTTGAAATCGATTGATTTTAATGTCAAATTTATTTACAACCCGATTATATTCGATATTTGAACTTTTGGTATAGATTTCTATGCAATAAGAAATAAACCTATTCTTTAAATATACTTAAATAAACCTTTAACTTTTGTTTTATCCTCACAACCCGATTCGGTTGAGTTACATACATAAAAATTAAGATTTCTTAGATGTGGATATTTCGCAATACCAGGTAGAGACAGTATACGCCTTCAATTATTACCCGAGTAGCGCCGGGTTTTTATCTTCTAGTAATATAAGAACGTGATGAAATAATGGTTGTGATTTTATTCAAACGTTCGTTGCACCAGAGGAGACTGCATAGAGTATAGAGTGGTATGAAATTTTTTGAGCATTAACTCCTGTTCCTAAGTGGCCGGGACGGGTCCATTCCCAGGTAACATTGTCCAGACAATGTCGATAACCACTCAACACTGACGTACCGTGGTCATTTATTAAGGCTACATGATTACGACATTGTCAATAATCCGATAATTGCTGCACGGTTGATGGTTGCAATGATTATGAACATGAAGTTATCGTGGATATTTCAACCAGAACCAAATTAAATCAGAGCCTTGTTTGTTGGGAGAGGTGTGGGGGGCTGAGATTGCCGACCAGTGGCGCCACTGATTGAAAGCTACATGGAAAAAGGGGCCAAATTCATATGTTTTATATGATTGGGCCCCACGGTAATTATCTTTCCACTGTATGGGGGAATTCTATACCATTTTAAACAAAAAGTGAAGCAAGGCAAACAGAACAACAAGGAAAACAGAACAGCAAGGCAAACAGAACAGCAAGGCAAACATAACAGCAAGGCAAACATAACAGCAAGGCAAACAGAACAGCAAGGCAATTAGAACAGCAAAGCAAACAGAAAAGCAAGGCAAAAAGAACAACAAGGCAAACAGAACAGCAAGGCAAACAGAACAGCAAGGCAAACAGAACAGCAAGGCAAACAGAACAGCAAGGCAAACAGAACAGCAAGGCAAACAGAACAGCAAGGCAAACAGAACAGCAAGGCAAACAGAACAGCAAGGCAAACAGAACAGCAAGGCAAACAGAACAGCAAGGCAAACAGAACCAGGTTGTCTTGTTCAAGATGTCCAATTAATTCTCCAACCTTCTACTGACCCTTAGCACTACCAGAACCGGTCGCAACCTTCCGTCCAATCCCTACATTAGCACTGGAACTTCTGCAAATCAAGATGTGACGCTATACTAATACACTTAGGAACCAGGATGTAAAATGCGTTTGTTCTACAGCCGTTTGATCAATATCGCATCTATTGGCCATGATATCAATATCTCATCTATTGGCCATGATATCAATATCTCATCTATTGGCCATGATATCAATATCTCATCTATTGGCCATGATATCAATATCTCATCTATTGGCCATGATATCAATATCTCATCTATTGGCCATGATATCAATATCTCATCTATTGGCCATGATATCAATATCTCATCTATTGGCCATGATATCAATATCTCATCTATTGGTCATGATATCAATATCTCATCTATTGGCCATGATATCAATATCTCATCTATTGGCCATGATATCAATATCTCCTCTATTGGCCATGATATCAATATCTCATCTATTGGCCATGATATCAATATCTCATCTATTGGCTATGATATCAATATCTCATCTATCAACCATGATATCAATATCTCATCTATCAACCATTATATCAATATCTCATCTATTGGCCATGATAACAATGAGAAATAGAACTCAATTCCAACATTTTGTTGGAAAAATTATAATTCGCTTCTTATCGCTACAACATTTAAAGTTTTCAATCGGTCATTGGACAAAATATCACAGCCATTATTAACGGTCCTCAAACAAATAAATCCAACAAATAAATAATGCACATCAATAGTTTACAGACGATTTAACACATCACTGGCCACCTCCCACATTCGCCCTGTTGACGCCAGCCTTTTTTAAGTCTGTGATTTTTCGCTGGCAATTTTCTGAATAGTCTCAATTACTACCAATGTACCAATCAATCATTTCCCCCATTAACGATAATTGATTGATTTGATCATAATTGGCAAAGGTATAAGAATCGCATGTCTCTTTGTAGTGCTGCCAGATCCATGACGCCCGATTCCTACATTATGCTTCCAGATCCATGACGCCCGGTTCCTACATTAGTGCTGCTAGATCCATGACGCCCGATTCCTACTGTAGTGCTGCCAGATCCATGACGCCCGATTCCTACTGTAGTGCTGCTAGATCCACGACGCCCAATTCCTACTGTAGTGCTGCCAGATCCATGACGCCCGGTTCCTACATTAGTGCTGCTAGATCCATGACGCCCGGTTCCTACTGTAGTACTGCCAGATCCATGACGCCCTATTCCTACTGTAGTGCTTCCAGATCCATGACGCCCTATTCCTACTGTAGTGCTGCTAGATCCATGACGCCCGATTCCTACTGTAGTGCTGCTAGATCCATGACGCCCTATTCCTACTGTAGTGCTTCCAGATCCATGACGCCCGGTTTCTACTGTCAACAGACTTGTATAGATCTCGCTAACTTTCCAATCATGGCTCTATCAACTCTACCGTATTTTGTAGAACTTTTTATTTATTGTTTGCTTCTTTTGTTCTACACTCACGACATACAGCTTAAACTGTTCATATATTACAGTATTACCGACACCAACTTCACAAACACCAACTTCACAAACACCAACTTCACAAACACCAACTTCACAAACACCAACTTCACAGACACCAACTTCACAAACACCAACTTCACAAACACCAACTTCACAAACACCAACTTCACAAACACCAACTTCACAGACACCAACTTCACAAACACCAACTTCACAGACACCAACTTCACAAACACCAACTTCACAAACACCAACTTCACAAACACCAACTTCACAAACACCAACTTCACAAACACCAACTTCACAGACACCAACTTCACAAACACCAACTTCACAAACACCAACTTCACAAACACCAACTTCACAGACACCAACTTCACAAACACCAACGTTACACCAACATTACATGCTAACACCGACATTTCAATGTGACCAGTTTTTCAGACCCAAAAATAATATAAATATGTACACACTAGTTGTCGCTCGCCAAACGTTGGCGGCAGCAATGCGTGAACTTCCCATTTTTTTGAAGATACTTGACAAAACATGAACTCAAGTAAGGCACAGTTAAGACTCACAATTTTTGCTACACCCCTTCCCTCACTTGATGCGTCACTGCACACTTTTTATTTTCAGGCCCATGAACTATATTAACACTTTTAAACCAAATATTTTTTTAGACGTTTTGATCTTCAAAAAAGAAAAGAAAATATTACGAAACAAACGCAGTTGCGTTATTAAAACACATCAGTTAGCGCAGTTATTGCGGAATTATATTTTGCGCGCTATCCGGAAATGGAAGCAGTCACACCGCAAGCAAAATATAATAATATATATTATATAAGAGATGATTTCATATTGATGACATGAATTATTCAAAGAAAATATGACCAGGCATCAGGTCAAGGCATTAAGACACTGCTTTATGACAAGGCATCTGGACAAAACAGTAGGAGAAGATAGAAGGACAAGGCAGTAGGACAAGGCAGTAGGACAAGGCAGTAGGACAATAGTGTAGGACTTTGCAGTGTGAGAAGGCAGTAGGACACTGCAGTGGGAGAAGGCAGTATGACAGGGCAGTAGGACAAGGCAATAGGACACTATAGTAGGACAAGGCAGTAGTACAGGGCAGTAGGACCAGGCTGTAGGACAAGGCCGTAGGACAAGGCAGAAATATAATACAGTAGGACAAGGCAGTAGGACAAGGCAGTAGGATAAGGGAGTAGGACACTACAGTGGGGCAAGGCAGTAGTCAAGGTAGTAGTACAGGGCAGTACTGCAAGGCAGTAGGACAAGGCAGTAGGACAAGGTAGTAGGACAAGCAGCGGCGTAGCTAGAGTTAGTGCCGCCTGAGGCGGGAGGAAATTTTGCCAACCATCTTTCGCGACACCCAGGGCGGACCGCACTGCACCCCCTTCCAACGCCGCCGAGGACAAGACGGCTAGAGAAGACCTCGGACCGCCATTAGGATCCTGTTAAGTAGTTCGAGCTATACTAAAGTTAACTTGACACAATGGCAGACGACGTTTAAGAAGTCATAACAGAAGCCGGTGAGGTGTGTCATGTTCGAAGTTGTTTGTGTTTTCGTTAGTGAACAGGTTAACACGATAGCCCCTTGCTAAATTTAAGCTTCACTTCCGTCATTGCAACGACCAGATGGGGGAGATCTCGAGGTGATACCGTCGGCTTGAGCAGCACCTCTGGGCAGTGCCAGGCTTCATGTAAAACAACATGTCCATATTGCACAGCAGAACGCCCGAGACACCACCAGTGTCCGTTGGAGCTAAAACTGTCACCAGACCGACCTTTACATTCACACAAAGACGGAGCTCAAGACGAGCTTAAGGCGAGACATGCCAGATGAACGTACGGAATACGGACCTGTAGGACCAAACAGTGACCACACATTTCTTAGGTCCGAGCGAGGTCTCCCCGATAAACTTTTCCTACAAATCGACTTATTTGCACGGAACTCTGAGAACATATACTCATAATAAACTTAACATATACTCACAAGAAACATAAATATACTGATAATAAACATAACATACTTACTCACAAGAAAAATAAATATACTGATAATAAACATAACATATACTCACAAGAAACATAGATATGCTGATAATAAACATAACATACACATAAGAAACATAACATATACTCATATAAAAATCGAATATTGACCAATTTAATTTTTAATATATATATATATATACACACACACATATATATATATGTATATATATAAAACATATCAATACTCCTCCAATACTTGTGTCGGGATCACACGCCGTTTAAATAAGATTGAACATATCTATTCCTAAAAACTTCCTTAACTAATTTCTCATCTTTCCTCACAAAATATTCTTATACCCTCACAAATTTCTCTTGTACCCTGACGTATTATCTTCTACCCTAACAAATGTCTCTTCTACCTTACGCAATTTCTCTTCTGGCCCCTATAATTTCTTTTCCATCCTAACTAGTTTCGTTTCTATCCTCATTAATGTCTTTTCTACCCTCACTAATTTCCCTTCTCCCTTCACTAATTTCTCTTCTCCCCTCACTAATTTCTCTTCTCCCCTCACTAATTTCTCTTCTCCCCTCACTAATTTCTCTTCTCCCCTCACTAATTTCTCTTCTCCCACCCCTAATTGCTCGTCCACCCTCACTAATTTCTCTTCTCCCTCACTAATTTCTCTTCTCCCCTCACTAATTTCTCTTCTACCCTCACTAATTTCTCTTCTCCCCTCATTTCATTAATTTCTCTTCTCCCCTCATTAATTTCTCTTCTCCCCTCACTAATTTCCCTTCTACCCTCACTAATTTCTCTTCTCCCCTCACTAATTTCTCTGCCACCCTCACTAATTTCTCTTCTATTCTAACTAATTTCTCTTTTACCCTAATAAATGTCTCTTCTGTCCTCACTATTTTTTTCTAACCCAACTAATTTCTCTTCCACACTCAATAATTTCTTTATTACCCTAAATAATTTCTACTCTACTTCAATTTCTTTTCTCCCCTCACTGATTTTTCTTCCCCACTCACTAACATCTCTTCTACCCTCACTACTTTCTCGTGCACCTTCACAAATTCCCCTCCAACCTCGTGGTTTTAACCACCAGCTTAAACTTAAAAATAAAATCAATCAATAAAGATTTGATACGTCGGATCATCTCCAATAAATGCAAAGGATTATTCGTATCGTCTCCCTCTAGTTCTAACACTATCAGCCGGCAAGCGATACAGTGTTAGTTACACCGCTGCAGACCTAGAAAGTAATCCACGGGTGTCATCACGATAGCACAAACCCCTTGATGACTTAACCCTTAGAAGCCCACCAGATTAAACGGTTGCCGCCCGTAAGACAGAGTTCTCCGCGCGTCATCCTAGACGCATTCTTGTTGCCAACAACAACACATCACGTAACACAGAGGCTCGAGATAATGCGAAGGGCGGAGCTTGCAACGTTTTAGGGTACAGCTTCAGTGTTTAGAACTCGACACTTTTTACGCCAGGTGTCCTCAAATGTGTGGTAGGACGCCTAACCCTGAATGCATTGCTTCAATGGTCAAGGAGCTCAAAAAGCTTTCCACGTTTCGAATCGTCCAATCATAGAAACAAACGGATCTCTCCTGTTTGAGGACCGCAAATATATTTATTGACGGAAACGAGAGGGCGGGGGGGAGAGAATGTTTTTTTTTTCTTTTTGTAAAACATCAAATCTTTTTCGAAATGTTTCCCTTTCTGTCCCACCGGATGATGCTTTATTACCTCCTTGTGGTCAATGGTTACAATTTGGGGACCATCCTTGTGGTCAATGGTTACCATTTGGGGACCTTTGGGGCTTTGTTTAAAGAATTTGATATTTGGCGTGGCAGGTGAGTTCAAGCAAGCTCCCTTATTTATTTTTTATCTATCACTGCGAACAGATTCCACTAGTTTTTCACAAATGTCTTTTTACATTGACAGACTGGTGTACCCATCAGAAAAATGTGTACCGTACTAATTTGAGAAGTGTACAAATTAGAGGCGACGCGGACGGTTCTAGTGTGGGTTTGTGGGGGGGGGGGGGGGAGGGGGTTGTATGCTCTTATGCAATATTGTGAAAATACCAGATCATAATTTGAGATCTCGCTTTAAGATTTGACAATCTCGTGTAATCTCGAGCAAGAAAATATTTCCGTCACGCGTAGAAGCCTATCAATAGTCAAGAAACCATCTCTCCATTTCCCAGCCTACCTCCAAATGCCATGAAATGCCAATTTGTTCCACATAGTTATTTATGACAGGGGGGTACGCAAAGGCCAAGAATGACATGTAAAGCAGTTTATCGAGCACTTTTGCCTTCCTCTTGCACTATTCACTCCCATGATTTATCGAGAACGTGTGTCATCCACTTGCGCCGAGCCCTGCTAGTTTATCGAGATCTTTTGTCTTCCACGGCTTCTATTCACTGCTGGTTTGTCGTTTGTTTTCTCTGGTGCACGTGTTTGTTTCAGCCCGTAAGTGGATTTGTGTATTTGTGATGTCTATAAATAGCTGAACTGACTATGTCAGATCACTCGGCTGACAGCGCCACCTGGCAAAGTTTATATCAACAGCACTTTTTTTGTTTACAGCTGATTGGGATTATGATTATTTATAATCACAATATTTACATGGTTTATACTCGTTGGATATTATAGAAAATCAGAAGTCAGCTCATTTTTTGTTTGGTGTAACATTTGAACCCACCGGGTATTTGCTCAAAATACACGGTCCCGGTATAAAAAACAAAGTGCACCCGGGTCTAATTTAAATTTAAAAAAAAAATTATTTCTGGCTCCGAGAGAAACACTTTAAGAACATCGTAAAGGAAACACATTGCAAAAAGGAAAAATACTAAGCTTGGGTGACACTGAAACACCATAACACCTTTGACTTAAAACAACAACAACAACAGCAGCAGCCGATGATTCGCTGGACGGTGGCCAGCTGTTGTCTTGCAGTGAGTCCACGGGGACGTGGTTTTTAAGATTCTTGCTCCTCTATCTTGTAATTAAAGGCGTTTTTAGGATGGGACCAAATCGGTTCTTACCAGCACACAAAGATTACGTTTCTAACATGTTATGGGGGGGATCTGCAGTCTATATGTTATGGGGGAGATCTGTATTCTATGTTATGGGGGAGACCAGTAGTCTATATGTTATGGGGGAGATCTGTATTCTATGTTATGGGGGAGACCAGTAGTCTATATGTTATGGGGGAGATCTGTAGTCTATATGTTATGGGGGAGACCAGTAGTCTATATGTTATGGGGGAGACCTGTAGTTTATATGTTATGGGGGAGATCTGTAGTCTATATGTTATGGGGGAGACCAGTAGTCTATATGTTATGGGGAGACCTGTAGTCTATATGTTATGGGGAGACCTGTAGTCTATATGTTATGGGGGAGACCAGTAGTCTATATGTTATGGGGGAGACCTGTAGTCTATATGTTATGGGGGAGACCAGTAGTCTATATGTTATGGGGGAGATCTGTAGTCTATATGTTATGGGGGAGATCTGTAGTCTATATGTTATGGGGGAGATCTGTAGTCTATATGTTATTGGGGAGATCTGTAGTCTATATGTTATGGGGGATACCTGTAGTCTATATGTTAGAATTAGCTCAATCTTTTATAAGTTTGACCTTTATCATCATACGCATTTTTTTGGGACGCTTTCAGCCAACATTCTCAAACTTGTTCAGTTAAAAAAAAAATTTTTTAAAAATTGACGATATTAATTTTTTTTTATATCATTATATAAGTCTTTTCCTTCCTTGCAATTTCATACTCCAAATGGACCTTATAATGATCACACTAGCTTTACACGAATACCGGTCTGTTGCAGTCTCCTCACACTCTTTTCAACTCATCTTAAGAACACCTGTAGTAATTTGTATGAAATATATATAAAAGAGTAAAATCTTAAGTAAAGTATAACATGTTATCGAGCGTCAACACTGAACACCTTACTGCTTACAGCAACTTAAATCAACTCTTATAGTTGTTATTTCCGATGGTGGCGGCGAATCGGCGCCGGCTGCGAATGGTCCCATTCGCTTATTCTCTCCCCCCCCCCCCCCCCAATCTTCAAATTTGGCAAACCAGCACCTACCCCGGCTTTCCTTCTTGTCAATGCACTTTTCACTAACATCGGTGCAGGTTCATTTAGTTTGTCCCAGTGCGGGCACGTTTTGGGGTGCGCACTTCTCACGTGTTGAACAAAAACATGCTTTTCTACGCTCGCCACTCGGGGGGGGGGGGGGGAGGTATAAATATGTTTTACTGTACTCCTAACATACAGGTAGGCCCAATTTATTAAAAAACAAAAAAAATGTATGTTCCGTAGGTATTCAACGACTACTTTTGGCGGTAATGAGAGTTAAGAGGTAACATAATTATAGCCACCAAAGGGCCGGTTAGAGGTATCCTGTGGTCCCTGTCGTCACTGTGGTCCCGTCGTCACTGTGGCCCCTGTCGTCACTGTGGTCCCTGTCGTCACTGTGGTCACTGTGGTCCCTGTCGTCAATGTGGTCCCTGTCGTCACTGTGGTCCCTGTCGTCACTGTGGTCCCTGTCGTCACTGTGGTCCCTGTCGTCACTGTGGTCCCTGTCGTCACTGTGGTCCCTGTGGTCAATCAATGAACTGGCAGAGGTGTATCCCAACTTCCACATGTTGAAACCATTTCATCAACTGATTTCTCTCCGTCCCTACTATCCTACTATCAGTGATGTGGCCAAAATAATAAAATTGTGTGTGTGTGGGGGGGGGGGGGGGGGGGGACTTTAAACAAATATTACAACTTCAATTACACTTTAATACATGATACACATTACATAAATCTGGAAAGGTTTCACAGTGGAGAAAATAATTTAAAAAATAAATGAATGAAAAACACCAACCTTAAGATTCTTATTTATATTTAGTGTGATTGCTCTCCTTGAAGTCCACCCAGGGTACGCCCCTGTGCGTCACACAGCATGACCTTGATTCCCCCCCCCCCCCCCCCCCGTCTGTTAAATGCACTTTTTTTAAAACTCTGGCCGTTACAGCATGTTCGTTTCACGCCCCCTTTGCGTGACCTTTTCCCCTCGGCATGTCATGCACGCCACGCCCACCCGCAGGACACACCCACGCCTATGCACTTCGACGTGGCCTTGAGCACTTTGTATGTATACAGTACAGCCACGTTGAGGTCTGGCAATGATGATGTGGATTGGTGTGGCTGTTCTAAAACAGGAAAAAAAAGGAGACAGAATGAAGGTTGCCGTCCTACAAAAGTAGGGACGTAAGAAGAAAAAAAGGATAGTGTGCGTGAAAGGGGGGGGGGGGTCAGCGAACAGTTGGAAATTGGGGGGGGGGGGTGGAAATGGGGGGTGTGTGTGGTGGTCACTAAGTAGTTGGAAGTTGGGGTTAGGACGTTTCATTGAATAGGTGGAAGTCATGTTTAGAGTGACAGCAGTCACGTGTAGAGTCAAGTATCAAATCAAGCGTGTGAATATGGACAAGGTAATTTTGTACAAGTCAATTAGGTAATGTTGTACAAGTCAATTAGGTAATGGTGTACAATTCAATTAGGTAATGTTGTACAAGTCAATTAGGTAATGTTGTACAAGTCAATTAGGTAATTTTGGACAAGTAAAATGAGATAATGTTGGACAAGTCAATTTGGTAATTTTGGACAAGTAAAATGCAATGTTGGACAAGTCAATTTGGGTATTGTTGGACAAGTCAATTATAGTATTGTTGGACAAGTCAATTAGGAAAGGTTGGACAATGCAATTAGGAAACTATTATACAATAGCATATCTGTTAAATATTTTAAAAGCAACAAACCCGTTAATCAAATACTGATGTCAACCAGACGCGCCGCTGTAAGATCAACCTTGACCTTAACCGGGAGTTCGCGCCGTTAACAATGACGTCATATCAAACGCTACCCATGAGGTTAAGTTGGTGTTTTTTTGTTGACCATGAAAGTACGGCTCATTACAGTTCTTGGACATATTTAGGGTTCATATCCGTTCAACATACAAACATTCAGCACGGGATAACAAACATACAACATATGTTCTGAGCACCTGCCCCGGAAATACAACCCCCCACACCAAAATATTAATAAACAAATACATATAAATGTTCATGTTTATGTTCAGATTATTTTGACATGAATATCAATTTAGTGAGTTTCCTCCCTCCCCCCCCCCTAACTCCTCACTTCCTGGAGCTGCGAAGAGTGAAATAAAGGAGAGGGGTGGGGTGGGGTGGAGAGAGTTTCTGGTTGTTTCGACAGGGGTGGAAAGAATTTGAGTGAAGGATGAGTGGGATATATCCCAGGCTTTAGGGAAAACCGACAGTGGTCATTTTAGGATAGCGGTTCCAATGTCATAGCTGAAAGTATATGGTGTAGAGACGGTTATAAATTTATGGATGTTAAATGTTTGTTTTAGGGGGGGGGGGCGGGGGGGACACAACGCTAAGGGAGACAACAGGCGACAGAAAAACAAAAGTTCAAGTGAACAATTACGGCCTCTGTCATTTGTCATGTCAACAAACAGAAAGGTTATCAGTTAGCCTGGCACAGATAGGGGCCGTACGTTGGGTTCAGCTGGGGTCGGGGGTCGAGAGCGTTTAGATGGTGACTGGTTTATGTGGCGATAGTCAACAGTGGAGGAGGGGGGTAGACCTTAGCACTCAGCGTAGCGTTAGGAAATGTCTAGAACAGCCCTGTCTATAACAGCACTACCAGCAACAAGTCAGTTCTACATCAGCGCTGTTTATAACAACACTTTCTATAACAGCAATGTCTATAACAGCACTATCTATAATAGCTCTGGAACACCAAGCCGGTCTATAGCAGCACTATCTATGACAACCCTATCTATAACAGCACTGCCTATAAGAGCAATGTCTATGTCAGCACTGATCATAAGAGGAATGTCTATAACAGCACTGTCTATATCAGCACTGTCTATAACAGCACTGTCTTTATCAGCACAGTCAACAAAGATCAGCCGTGTTCATTCTAAAACGCCTTATTTCATAACTTCATTTCACTTGCTCGAGATATTTCATGACAGCTGTCATATTTCCTGACCACTGGCATATTTCATGACAGCTGACATATTTCATGATCACTGATATATTTCAGTACAGCTGACATATTTCATGGCCACTGACCTATTTCATGACCACCGACATATTCCATGACAGCTGACATATTTCATAACAGCTGACATGCTTCATGACAGCTGATATTGTTCAAGACATGATACCTATTTACCTATTTCATTAATAGAGACACCCTATATTTATAACCCTTCGTTTTTTAAATATTTCTTTTCCTAAGCCCAAAACTAGATCTGTAAGTGTTTCAAATTCAAATTGTAATTTTCTATAATTCCAACAAATGTTGGTTAGTTTGTCGCAACTATTTTTGACTTTACTAATGGTCTACAAAATGCAAAGCAAGGTAACACACTAGTTTGTATCTATCACCTGAAACAAAAACTAGAAAAAAATTAGACTAATAATTGAATTTGTAAATAGAGTAAGTATTCAGTTTAAGTTAAAATGAAATTTTATAAATTTAAAAAAAAAAGTCTGCCAGGCATGAAATTAACCCCCAACCCACCCCCCTAAAAAAATAAATCTAATTTAGGTTAGTATGTCAAG
This sequence comes from Omphiscola glabra, assembly GCA_964017045.1. Taxonomy (NCBI): domain Eukaryota; kingdom Metazoa; phylum Mollusca; class Gastropoda; family Lymnaeidae; genus Omphiscola; species Omphiscola glabra. Next base: position 26,447,170 of record OZ024805.1, read on the forward strand.
TTGTTAACCCCCCCACTCCCCCCCCCAGCTGAGGCGACGTGGTGGATGGAGTTAGCCAAAACGACGCAACATTTGTTACGACCTGGTCACGTCAACTCCAGCCACCACCAGCGCCCCCTGATTGTTTTAAACCAACACAAGGCTGCAGTCGCTACAGGTAGCACACGGCTACCACGTTGGGTCTTGGGGAGGAGCTTGGTGGGTGGGAGGGGTTTTGGAAAAAGCGGGGGGGGGGGACTATTTGAAAAATTCAACGTCTTGATTCTCGTCTTTGTCTTTTCTTGTCAAGATTTGGTTTATTTAAAGAATAGTTGAGATAGTTTTTAAAAAAAACGTTCTTGTTTAGTATGAGTATTGGGGCGTGTGGGGGGGGGGGGGGTAGTGGTGGTGAAAAGAGGTAATTCGTTTGTGTCACAATGTTTTAATGGGGGTGTGTGGATGTGGGGGGAGGGGGGTAATGTTGAATTCGTACAAGGCTTGTCGCCTTTAGTAAGCACGTGTAAAAATGTCAGTGGAAAGTGAATTCGTTTTGTTACATCCCTCCCTTTTTTTTTAACGGAACATCCTTGACCTTCTTGTAAAACTCAGTCAGTCAAAATTTCGCCCCTATTTCTCACAAGTGAATATTTGAATATTCTTATGACGGGCTGGAGGAACATTTTAAAACTGTCACAAAATTTAAAGTTGAAAAAATGATCCCGATCTGAAAACAGTTTGAGGATGTTTTCCAACCCTACCGCCAACAAAGACCATCAATTGTTGAATAAAACAATACAACCTGGGGACTGAAACTCCTTCATGATAATTGAATTGTCACCAAAAAACAAAAAAAACAAATATAAAAATTAAAAAGAAACGATTAATTTTTGAGAATCAAAAATCAACTTCCTTCTCGTATAAATCAATTAACCATTATCACATATTTATTTATTTACCCCCAAAATTCTCCTTCTTAACATATTGACTTCTCAATACTACTTTAAATTTCAGATTTTCTTACAGCATTGAAGTGTTTTTTTTCCTTTAAAAATATATTAAAGGAAGGCTTTTAAAAAAAATACAACTTGACTCTAATGGTTGCATCTGCTAAAATTAGCAGATTTCGTCAATTACGTTAACCTACATAATGGTAAATGTACTGATGAAGGAGAAGGCTAACTACCGAAACTGCAAGATGCACATTTTCACATCGAGTCCCGAAATATAAAGCAAATACGTGTTTTCCTTAGATAAACTTTATCAAAAACTCGATTAGAAGAAATTTAAGAAAAAAATATTTTTGAATAATATTATTTGCCGCCTATTTTGCGCGTTGCATTTGATGTAATTAAAAAAAAATTAAATACAAATTAGCAGGTAAATATAATTCAGTTTTCAACCTCCGGCTTAAAAAAGTTGATTGCCTTCTTGAAGGATAGATAGATGAATGGATTTATGGATAAATAGATGTATGGATGAATTAATGTTTAAATGGATGAATGGATTTATGGACCAATGAATGGTAAATGGATAGCTGTTTCTATGTTTGGATGGGAGGTTGGATAGATGGCTGTATCGATGAATAGACGCACAAATGGATGAATGTATGGATAGGCGTAAGGGTAGATTTATGGATGGATAGACGTAATGATGGATGTCTGGATGGACATACATCAGGATGGATGTATGTATGGATGGATAGACGTAAGGGTGAATAGTTTTCCTGTAGGATAAATAGACGCAAGAATGAATGTATGGATATATATAGACGTAAAGATGGGTGTATGGATTATATTAAATACTAGAAGGAACACAACATTAATACCAACTGCCAACCCCAAAAGAGCTCCAATTCTGGAACGTTAACTCTCACTTTTACAGCTGTTAGATATTCTCTCCCCCCCCCCCCCCCCCCCTTGCTTCAATCAACCAACAGCCACCTTCAAACCACCCCCCCAACCCATTTTCTCTCGATATTTTTAACCAGCTAAATTTTACCATCTGCTCAGGTAAAATAAATGTGTGCGTTGATAACAAGTATTTCACTTATAATTCCGCGCACCCTCACACCACCCCACTTCCCCTTCCACTGGTTTTAAAGAAAAGATCAACAAACACACGAAGACACAAGCTTACGTTGAACAGAATGCCTCAAAGCCAGTGCACATATTTACCTGCCTCGGCTACCTGTTCAGCGCGACCCCTGCAACCTATGAAATCCCGATCGCGACCAGGAAAACACTTTTTTTTCCCCCCGTATTCGAGGAACAGCATAAAAAGAGATGGATTTCTCGCCGTCGCCAAAAAAAAAAAAAAAAAACTTTAAAAAAAAAAAAGGTTCTCACACGTTTAAATTTATGGAGATACATCACAGTTTTAAAAAAAAAGGTTCTCACACGTTTAAATTTATGGAGATACATCACAGTTTTTTAAAAAAAGGTTCTCACACGTTTAAATTTATGGAGATACATCACAGTTTAAAAAAAAAGGTTCTCACACGTTTAAATTTATGGAGATACATCACAGTTTTAAAAAAAAAGGTTCTCACACGTTTAAATTTATGGAGATACATCACAGTTTTAAAAAAAAAGGTTCTCACACGTTTAAATTTATGGAGATACATCACAGTTTAAAAAAAAAGGTTCTCACACGTTTAAATTTATGGAGATACATCACAGTTTTAAAAAAAAAGGTTCTCACACGTTTAAATTTATGGAGATACATCACAGTTTAAAAAAAAAAAAAAAAAAAAAAAAATTTACATAATTATTATACATTTTGACAGGTGTAGCTTCAGCATAATAAAAACAGAAAGTAATACTTTTTTTAATAACGAATTATAATAAGATTTTTTTTCCCCCACTCAAAACAACCGCAGCCAATGCGGGACCCACTATTCCCAAAGCCAAAGTTTAAAAATAAATGTATCGCCTCTTCCACTCACAGCAAGTTGCATTTCAGTTTCCTCAGGCACTAACTCCAGGAGACAGTGGCGTAGGTAGGGATAGTGCCGCTGGGGACGTGCCAAGATTTTTGCCACCTTCCTTCCACGAAAAAACCAATAGACAGGGGCGGACCACCCCCTTCGCCCCCCCCCCCCTGATACGCCTCTGATAGGTGATCCGATTTGACGACTGAACATTTCCAAAAAATAAGACTATACATCAAATGTAATACGCAATACATTCAACGAGTAGATCTAATGTTGAAGTATTACATTCAGTACAAAGTACAGCTCCGAAGTTCCGTCATATACACGTCGTCGTTAACTTATTTGCTCATGTTTGTTTATCCGAACAGCAGATCGCAATCACACAAAACGTGTTTCACATTACGGTAAGTCTCTATACATAAAACCTCATAGCTATATGATGGTGCGACGCTTTGAGCAGGACCGTCGCTGGCCCGGGGGTCGTGGTTTGCGGGGCAATATATATTATTATTATTATTAGTATTAGTAGTAGTAGTTTTATAAAGCTGGGCTCACCACGCTGTACATACAATGTAACAAACATAATCATGAACTTAAAAATTAACATACATTAATTAAATAAAACAAAAGAAATGTATATTCACTCCACCCTGTCATTACTATTCACATGTCAAGCCATGAACGGCACCCAGCAGTATCGTCTATCCAGTGGCGTAGCGAGCTTAACTCGCGCCCGGGGCACAACACCTTTTTAGCGCCCCCCCCCCCATTCGAAAACCATACAATATTAATATGTAAAATATACCATTTGGCGCCCCTTTGTGAGTAGCGCCCGGGGCATGATGCCCCCTTTGCACCCCCCTCGCTACGCCACTGCGTCTATCGGTCAGAGGTAGGAATCAGTCAGGACAGTAGAGCTCAAAGAGATGTGCAATTTTGAAGGCTGTGGTGGTCAGTATTTTGCGGATGTGTAGTGGAAGAGCATTTTACTGGTCATAATGGGACACGTTACTACGTCACACCGCGTAGTAAATCACTTGCTTAGTTTCCGAAAAATACATTTTTACAAATTTTTTAATTGTTTCTATCTATGTCAGCAGTTACATTTTCTTGAGCAGCATTACTCATCTTGGCTCATGGTTGCTGCTAATCTCATGGCTGCCTAAAATAAAAAAAAGTGTAAAAATCACAAAGCTGAAGAGACTGCTTAAGGTAGACCTTAAAAACGAAAATAAATTCAGACGGTAATTAATTAGAGCAGTGGTTCTCAACCTTCCTAGAGCCGCGACCCTTTAATACAGTTCCTCGTGTTGTTGCGAATCCCAATCACTAAATTATTTTCTTTGCTATAATTCATAGCTGTAGCCTATACGTGTTTTCCGATGGTCTTAGGCGACCCCTGGAAAAGAGGGTCATTAGACCCACCTAAAGGGGCCGCGACCCACATGTTGAGAACCGCTGAATTAGACCGCATGAAGCTCAGATTTAAACTGTTCCTTCTTTCTCCTCTGGGGGCTCAGTGTTCCGTTACTATTACAATTTCTCTGGCAGTGGTCTAGTGGCCATGGTGATGCAAATCCTTCCTCTCTGTATTTGGTGAAGGAAGTGATTAGACCTTGGGTAATGGCTACATCAAGTTAAATAACCCAGGTCTGTAAGATCTGGCTGGCGGTGTTGACAGCAAACAGGATGTCATAACCATACGACCACGGCAAGCAGAAATTTAAAAAATCCACAGCTTGTAGTTTGCAAGACAAGCAGATTCACGATTCACTTTAGGGTCTTCACTATTCACTTTAGGGTCTTCCCTATTGACTTTATTGTCTTCCCTATTCACTTTATTGTTTTCCCTATTCACTTTATTGTCTTCCCTATTGACTTTATTGTCTTCCCTATTCACTTTATTGTTTTCCCTATTCACTTTAGGGTCTTTCCTATTCACCTTAGGATTTTGCCTATTCACTAATTAGGGGTCTTCCCTATTAACTTTATTGTCTTCCCTATTCACTTTATTGTCTTCCCTATTCACTTTAGGGTCTTTCCTATTCACTTTAGGGTCTTCCCTATTAACTTTGGGGTCTTCCCTATTCACTTTAGGGTCTTCCCTATTCACTTTAGGGTCTTCCCTATTCACTTTAGGGTCTTCCCTATTCACTTTAGAGTCTTCCCTATTCACTTTAGGATCTTCCCTATTCACTTTAGGGTCTTCCCTATTCACTTTAGGGCCTTGAGTATTCACTTTAGTGTTTTCCCTATTCACTTTAGAGTCTTCCCTATTAACTTTATTGTCTTCCCTATTCACTTTAGGGTCTTCCCTATTAACTTTATTGTCTTCCCTATTCACTTTAGTGTCTTCCCTATTCACTTTAGATTCTTCCCTATTCACTTTAGGGTCTACCCTATTCACTTTAGGGTCTTCCCTAATCACTTTAGGGTCTTCACGCAATTGAACTTGGGATAGTACGAGCATTGTGTTAACTGGAAATCAAGATCTATGAAGAGACACGGCCTGGCTTAATAATATATATTATTCGCACCCATAAGCTCGGGGCCTTGGGCGGTCACCCCCCTCTCCACACCTAGCCCCGGTCCTTCTTTGAGACCCACTGTAATAAACAATAAAACCCCCTGAGTCTGAAGCGCAGGTACAGTGTTAACTGCCCGTGCCCGGTTTTCTTGGTTTACCTGAACAGACAGACTGGGAACAGGCATGAAATATGTCCAGGCAACTTGCATGAGTGGGGGGGAAAAAAACGTGTTTTTTTTAAAAAAAGGACGAAAAGGAAAGTTATTTCAATGTATCCCAATTTGTTGTGTGTGAAGACTGAAGGCTTAAGCACCTACCTGTAAAACAATGCCAGCACGGTTCACGCTAAGCTGATACGATCGTGAACCACCGAGAGGGATGCGATCTCTTGGTTCTCTCGGCCGTACCTATCTCATGTAACATTTAGTGTTAAACAGCTGCAGACACAACTAGTCAACTCGTTTGACACAGTACGCATCTGGCCGAAGAAAGATTGTAGCATTTAACATCAGGTATATAACCTTTTTAAGTATTAAGTAAATGATATATTCCCTAACCTTGACCTTACGCTTATCAACAACTTTACCATACCTAAGTGTTATAGCCGGTGTGTTGACCTAGTTCTTGTTCACTACGAGCCGGGGCAGGCAACCTTAACCCCCACCTTTGTTTTTTGTTAATGACTCATTAATTAATGCTGCAACTCCTTTCTCCCAGGTCTAGCTAGGGAGGTCATGATTTGGGGGGGGGGGAGGGGTCCTACTAGGGGAGGTCGTGCTGTAATAAAGGGGAGTTACGGGTCAATTCACGGAGTCATACATGGCTTATTTGCCTTCTATTACTATATATATGCCGAGATAATGGTATGTTACATTGAAGAGACCATGGAAGAAACCTCTGATTAGAACAAAAAGTCAATAAAGAATACGTTTATAAATATTTATAGCCAACATTAACCGACAACAACAAATGTTAGTACGACGCCGTAATTGGTGCAAGTCGGACACTGTCCTTGGATTAAGAAATAGTGATGAAAAACAAAGGTCTTATAGAGCAGGCAGCGCCATCGCGGTAAAAGGAAAGGTCTTATAAAGCAGGCAGGGCCATCACAGTAAAAGGAAAGTCTTTATAGAGCAGGCAGCGCCATCAATGTAAAAGAAAAGGTCTTATAGAGTAGGCAGCGCCATCACGGAAAAAAGGAAAGGTCTCTTAGAGTAGGCAGCGCCATCACAGTAAAAGGAAAGGTCTTTTATAGAGTAGGCAGCGCCATCACAGTAAAAGGAAAGATCTTATAGAGCAGACAGCGCCATCACAGTAAAAGGAAAGATCTTATAGTGCAGACAGCGCCATCACAGTAAAAGGAAAGATCTTATAGAGCAGACAGCGCCATCACAGTAAAAGGAAAGATCTTATAGAGCAGACAGTGCCATCACAGTAAAAGGAAAGATCTTATAGTGCAGACAGCGCCATCACAGTAAAAAGAAAGATCTTATAGAGCAGACAGCGCCATCACAGTAAAAGGAAAGATCTTATAGAGCAGACAGCGCCATCACAGTAAAAGGAAAGATCTTATAGAGCAGACAGCGTCATCACAGTAAAAGGAAAGATCTTATAGAGCAGACTGCGCCATTACAGTACAAAGGCACTTGGCCGGTGTATGCGTGCAATCATATTTAGATAACCTCGGTCCAGCTTTCAACTTTGTAACGTGGTACGCCTGGTGGCCGCTGTGAGGTCTGCTTTTTGTGTCTGCATGCCTTCCCGCCCTGCCTGATGTTATTAGTGACAACAAACTGCCATCAAAGTGAACGCCCACAGCCACCACAAAATACAATAGTTGCGCATTTGGTTGTTGTTGGTGCATGTAAGGTCTGAAATAAGCTTTCCCGTAAGGTCTGAAATAAGCTTTCCCGTAAGGTCTGAAATATGCTTTCCCGTAAGGTCTGAAATAAGCTTTCCCGTAAGGTCTGAAATATGCTTTCCCTTAATTTCTGAAATAAGCGTCCAGTAAGGTCTGAAATAAGCTTTCCCGTAAGGTTTGAAATATACTTTCCCGTAAGGTCTGAAATATGCTTTCCCGTAAAGTCTGAAATAAGTGTTCCGTAAGGTCTGAAATAAGCTTTCCTGTAAGGTCTGAAATAAGCGTCCCGTAAGGCCTGAAATAAGCTTCAAATCATAGGGCACCACTGAGGCAGTATCTACTCAACAGATGCACTTGTAAAAGTAACTTCCAAGCTAAAAAATCCCTTACCACTATTAGACAATACAGACGGGAGACTCGAGTTCAGACCATACATCAGACCTGTTTACCCTCAAATTCTTAAAATCGTACAATCATCACAAAATCATTCTGTACATTACCTTAATAGTAAAAAATAAACATACAGTATATATAATGTGTACACCTCAAAATTGTACATTGTACGCCAAAATCGTAAGAGTAAACAGGTCTGATATATGGTAACCACCGACGTCACGAGGTCTATCTAAAAACAACATCAACTACAACCCCGGACCCGTTTTATCCTTAGACTTAACCCAACACATCAAACGCCCTTTCTAGACTTCACCCTACCCACCCCCCTTCATCTCCTTCGACCCCCCCCGTCCCCATCCACAAACCTCCTCAAAACAACAAGCCAGTATAATCAGAGGCGTAGCATCAATAACCTTAAATGTCACACGGCAAGCCCTTACTTGTTAGCTTAGTCAGGGCTCTTACTTCTTACGCCCTTGTCCTTCAATCCCGGCCCCACATACGCACACCCTCCGCCATCGCACACGTACTCCTTTGTCACCTCCTAGGCCATGTCACTATACCAAACACCCCTCTTTATTTTCTTCTCCAAGGTAATCTCTCTCTACCAACACCCTTCTTTATTTTCTTCTCCAAGGTAATCGCTCTCTATCAACACTCCTCTTTATTTTCTTCTCCAGGGTAATCTTTCTCTATCAACACCCCTCTTTATTTTCTTCTCCGGGGTAATCTTTCTCTACCAACACCCCTCTTTTCTTCTCCAAGGTAATCTCTCTGTACCAACACCTCTCTTTATTTTCTTCTCCAGGGTAATCTTTCTCTATCAACACCCCTCTTTATTTTCTTCTCCGGGGTAATCTTTCTCTACCAACACCCCTCTTTATTTTCTTCTCCAAGGTAATCGCTCTCTATCAACACCCTTCTTTATTTTCTTCTAAGGTTTACTAGTAACATTCGGATCCTAACAATCTGAGTTGCGGGCCCTGTTAACGATATCATTTAATATAGTTAGCCCACTCAACATGCAGCAAGAGGTGTCGGCACAATGTCTAATATTTGTCGCAGAGAAAGATGGAAAGGCTAGTCAAAACGTTACGTTTTATGAAATGGAAAGTTAATTAAAAGGAGTATTTTTTAAGTGGATTCATTAACGAAGCATGTCTACAGAAAAGTTTAAAATCAAAGGAAAACGAGATTTGTAGTCCACCCATTTGAAGTTAAACTATTTGTAGTCCCATTACCATCTATTTGTAGTCCAACTATTTTCAGTCCATTTGCAGTCTAACTATTTGCAGTCCAACTATTAGCAGTCCAACCATTTTTAAGCCGAGTAAAAATAACCTACGCATGCGCGTAACAAGTTTCTTTTCCAACAAATGAAGTTCCTGAAAATAAAAAGTATGACCTCTGAAGTAAACTTGAGCTAAGCTGTAAGTCTTAAATCAAAGAGAAACTTCAGATTTTGTCATCAAGGGTTTGAGCCACTAAGTCGGACATTTGATCTTACTTGAAAAAAAACCCCATTACCTTTGATTTAAAAAAAACAAAACAAACAAGAATATATGACGAAACCGTTCCTAACCTTAAAAATGCACACATATCTGATGAGATTGCGCACATCTTTAATGAGATTGCGCACATCTTTAATGAGATTGCGCACATCTTTAATGAGATGGCGCACATCTTTAACGAGATTGCGCACATCTTTAATGAGATGGCGCACATCATTAATGAGATTGCGCACATTTTTAATTAGATGGCGCACATCTTTAATGAGATTGCGCACATCTTTAATGATATTGCGCAGATATTTCCATGAGATGGCGCACATATTAAATGAGATTGCGCACATCTTTAATTAGATGGCGCACATCTTTAATGAGATTGCGCACATCTTTAACGAGATTGCGCACATCTTTAATTAGATGGCGCACATCTTTAATGAGATTGCGCTAAGCGGCTAAACGATGTTGCCGGGTGCCGTCCATGCCTTGACATGCAAATAATTCTGGGGTGGGTGGGCTGAATATACATTTGATTTTGTTTTGCTTTCAAGCAGCTGTTTTAAATTAAATAAATGTATGTAATTTTTTTAATGTCATGATAACGTTTGCTGATATTTCTATGTGCAGCGCGGTGAGCCCAGCCCTATAATAGGCCGGGTTACCGCGCTACATAAGGCTATTGTACTAAGAATAATAACATCTTTAATGAGATTGCACACAGCACCTTAAAGAACTAATTATCACGGACTTATAAGAGTACATTTTTCCCCGAGTCCTTGGTACTCGTGCTAAATGTGACGATTGTCTGTGAAATGGGAGCTGTGCTATGCTATACTGTGCTAATCCCTGTACACGCTTAGAGGGACAAACGTACACACAGAGACTCTAACCGTGACATTCTCTTAGTGGCACCGGGGGAGGGATTATCCCTGGATTTAGCCGGGGAGGTATTGAATGTCTTACTAATTCGGTTGAGGTGACTTTGGGTGGGCTTATCTCTGCCATTCCTCCTCCCCCCCCCCCCCACCCCACGTCTCACCAGAAACAATTCATTTTTACCTTAGTGATACAAACCTGGGCATACTAGGACTTGACCGAATATATATGGAAAACTAGAAATACAATTTCAACGGTTTTATTTTCGAGGATAGCTTTTTCTAGTAATATTTGTTTTCGTTGTTATTTTAGAAACTCTAGAAAAAAGAATTACTGTTGAAATCACATCTCGACTTTGTATAATAAGGGACATAATCTGATGACAAAATAAGGGACACAATCTCAAAAACGACATCGCCAAAATGTCAAGCTAATTCATAAATTTTTTTTTTTTTAAATTTAAATTTAAAAAAATATATATAATAGAAGAATTTATCCCTCACAATATATATATATATATATATATATATATATCCTCTTTAACGGCTAATATTAAGAACAAAAATATTATGATTTTTTTTTTTTACTTTTACGGAATTTTTATCCAATTCTACAACAACTTTCATGGTTTGCTATTTTGCTTTAATATATATATCAAACCATGAAAGTTGTTGTAGAATTGGATAAAAATTCAGTAAAAGTAAAATAAATAAATAAATAAATAAATAAATAAATAAATAAATAAATAAATAATTTGTTCTTAATATTAACCGTTAAAAAGGATATATCTAAAAACGTTTCGAAATATTACATAATTTAAAAAAAAATTACGTCAATATGCCTGTGGTCTATAATTCTGTCAAATATGGCACCGAATCCCCAGAGATCAGTGTAACAATATTTCCCAGGAACCGTTATCCTGTTCCTTGCAGCACCTATAAACAGGAGGATCCCCTGTATATAAAGGATGGACTCCGATGTTTATTTCACCTAAGAGTTCGGAATTTGAGAGCCATTCCATAATAAATTCAGTACGGCTCTGCCAACAGGACTGGGTCTGTTGACGTGTCCATCAGATATACGGTGGCAGACGTAGAACCTGGGCTGGTTTACCTTCTTCCCAACTACACCCTACCTACAGAACGATGCCACAGATCTAAACAATATCAGATACCATGGCTGTCACAGATCTAAACAATATCAGATACTATGGATGTCACAGATCTAAACTGTACCAGATACCTTGGCTGTCACAGATCTAAACAGTACCAGATATCTTGGCTTTCATAGATCTTAACAATACCAGCTACCTTGGCTGTCACAGATCTAAAATAACAGATAACCACACTGTCATAGATCTAAAAAAATATCAGATACCGTGGCTGTCACAGATCTTAACAATAACAGATACCTTGGATGTAATAGATCTAAACTGTACCAGATACCTTGGCTGTCACAGATCTAAACTGTACCAGATACCTTGGCTGACACCGATCTACACAATACCAGATATCTTGTCTGTTACAGATCTAATACCACCAAAACGCGCCTCCCATCAAAAGACTGTTCCGTGACGACGTATGAAGAGATGCCACAAGCAGCGTCACCCTCACCCACGACCTGGCACCGCGAGTGCATGCAACCTTTGACTTGTCACATGAAAGAAACTCTCCAACCCAGGAGGTCAATTAGCGTCATGTTAGCCACAGATTGAGCAGACAGCGGGGCTGTAAGTATCAGGGATGATTGACGTGAGTGGGCGGGGCTAGGCCAGTAACGGATGAATATGAAAATGAAATTCTTAACGCCATGTTTTTTTTTGTTATGAGAATAAAAACGTTATTTTGTATCTCGGGTAGTTCCGTTTATGTATACAGGGTAGTTCCGTTTATGTATCCAGGGCAGTTGCGTTTATGTATCCAGGGTAGTTCCGTTTATGTATCCGGGGCAGTTGCGTTTATGTATCCAGGGCATTTGAGTTTATGTATCCAGGGGTAGTTGCGTTTATGTATCCCGGGTAGTTGCGTTTATTTATCAGGGTAGTTGCGTTTATGTATCCAGGGCAGTTGCGTTTATGTATCCAGTGCAGTTGCGTTTATGTATCCAGTGCAGTTGCGTTTATGTATCCATGGCAGTTGCGTCTATGTATCCAGTGCAGTTGCGTTTATGTATCCAGGGAAGTTGCGTTTATGTATCCAGGGTAGTTGCGTTTATGTATCCAGGGCTGTTGCGTTTATGTATCCAGGGCAGTTCCTTTATGTATCCAGGGTAGTTGCGTTTATGTATCCAGGGCAGTTGCGTTTATGTATCCAGGGCAGTTGCGTTTATGTATCCAGGGCAGTTGCGTTTATGTATCCAGGGTAGTTGCGTTTATGTATCCAGGGTAGTTGCATTTATGTATCCAGGGTAGTTGCGTTTATGTACCCAGGGTATTTGCATTTATATATCCAGGGTAGTTGCGTTTATGTATCCAGGGTATTTGCATTTATGTATCCAAGGTAGTTGCGTTTATGTATCCAGGGCAGTTGCGTTAATGCAGACAGATTACAAAATTATCAGATCCCTTTATAATAATGAAAAAAAAAGAAGTGTATATTACTGAAAAACTATTTTATTTTAATGACCTTTACCTGTTTTAGGTCAATGGCTCGCTAAGGTCATGATTACCGTTCCCATTCTACGTTATTTGTCGCCCTCAAGGAACTCTCAAACACCCGCGCTTCCATTGTAAGAGGTCCATTGACCACCAAATGCTCGAGCTCACATACTTAGGGGCACGTAACTCTTTGATGCTCAGGGGCACACAACTCTTTTTGGTTCCCTTTATTTAAACAAACGTCCGATCAATTTTATCACCATCTGAGTTTCTCAGAGCACCAGCCAGGGGCGGAGACACAAGGTCCTTTTTCGGATTTTTTCGATCACGATTTAATGATTTTGGTTAGTCCTGTGATTCATGTATGTCACGTGAGGGATGTAAGTCATGTAGGTCGTGTAGCTCGTGTCAGTCATTTAAGTCATTTTATATGCAGGTTTGTCCTGTTTTAATTTGTTGTCCCCTCAAGTCATTCGATTTTAATTGGATCCCATTAATAGTTGACCTTTGTCTCACAATGTCAAGTGTGACCTTTGTTTCACCATGTCAAGTGTGACCTTTGTTTCACCATGTCAAGTGTGACCTTTGTCTCACCATGTCAAGTGTGACCTTTGTCTCACCATGTCAAGTGTGCTCTATGTCTCAACATGTCAAGTGTGAACTTTGTCTCACCTTTGTCTCACCATGTCAAGTGTGACCTTTGTCTCACCATGTCAAGTGTGACCTTTGTCTCACCATGTCAAGTGTGCCTTATGTCTCACCATGTCAAGTGTGACCTTTGTCTCACCTTTGTCAAGTGTGACCTTTGTCTCACCATGTCAAGTGTGCCCTATGTCTCACCATGTCAAGTGTGCCCTTTGTCGCACCATGTCAAGTGTGCCCTTTGTCTCACCATGTCACGCGTGACCTTTGCATCACCATGTCACGCGTGACCTTTGTCTCACCATGTCACGCGTGACCTTTGTCTCACCATGTCAAGTGTGACCTTTATCTCACCATTTCAAGTGTGCCCTTTGTCTCACCATGTCACGTTTCACCTTTCTCTACTTTATATAGTTCACCCAACATAAAACTTAGTGTCACTCAGAGCATATGTTATATCCTGACTCTCAATCTCTCTTAGAGTCACTCAAAGCATATGTTATATCCTGACTCTCAATCTCTCTTAGAGTCACTCAAAGCATATGTTATATCCTGACACTCAATCTCTCTTAGAGTCACTCAAAGCATATGTTATATCCTGACTCTCAATCACTCTTAGAGTCACTCAAAGCATATGTTATATCCTGACTCTCAATCTCTCTTAGAGTCACTCAAAGCATATGTTATATCCTGACTCTCAATCTCTCTTAGAGTCACTCAAAGCATATGTTATATCCTGACTCTCAATCTCTCTTAGAGTCACTCAAAGCATATGTTATATCCTGACTCTCAATCTCTCTTAGAGTCACTCAAAGCATATGTTATATCCTGACTCTCAATCTCTCTTAGAGTCACTCAAAGCATATGTTATATCTTGACTCTCAATCTCTCTTAGAGTCACTCAAAGCATATGTTATATCCTGACACTCAATCTCTCTTAGAGTCACTCAAAGCATATGTTATATCCTGACTCTCAATCTCTCTTAGAGTCACTCAAAGCATATGTTATATCCTGACTCTCAGTCTCTCTTAGAGTCACTCAAAGCATATGTTATATCCTGACTCTCAGTCTCTCTTAGAGTCACTCAAAGCATATGTTATATCCTGACTCTCAGTCACTCTTAGAGTCACTCAAAGCATATGTTATATCCTGACTCTCAATCTCTCTTAGAGTCACTCAAAGCATATGTTATATCCTGAATCTCAATCTCTCTTAGAGTCACTCAAAGCATATGTTATATCCTGACTCTCAATCTCTCTTAGAGTCACTCAAAGCATATGTTATATCCTGACTCTCAGTCTCTCTTAGAGTCACTCAAAGCATATGTTATATCCTGACTCTCAATCTCTCTTAGAGTCACTCAAAGCATATGTTATATCCTGACTCTCAATCTCTCTTAGAGTCACTCAAAGCATATGTTATATCTTGACTCTCAATCTCTCTTAGAGTCACTCAAAGCATATGTTATATCCTGACTCTCAATCTCTCTTAGAGTCACTCAAAGCATATGTTATATCCTGACTCTCAATCTCTCTTAGAGTCACTCAAAGCATATGTTATATCCTGACTCTCAATCTCTCTTAGAGTCACTCAAAGCATATGTTATATCCTGACTCTCAATCTCTCTTAGAGTCACTCAAAGCATATGTTATATCTTGACTCTCAATCTCTCTTAGAGTCACTCAAAGCATATGTTATATCCTGACACTCAATCTCTCTTAGAGTCACTCAAAGCATATGTTATATCCTGACTCTCAATCTCTCTTAGAGTCACTCAAAGCATATGTTATATCCTGACTCTCAGTCTCTCTTAGAGTCACTCAAAGCATATGTTATATCCTGACTCTCAGTCTCTCTTAGAGTCACTCAAAGCATATGTTATATCCTGACTCTCAGTCACTCTTAGAGTCACTCAAAGCATATGTTATATCCTGACTCTCAATCTCTCTTAGAGTCACTCAAAGCATATGTTATATCCTGAATCTCAATCTCTCTTAGAGTCACTCAAAGCATATGTTATATCCTGACTCTCAATCTCTCTTAGAGTCACTCAAAGCATATGTTATATCCTGACTCTCAGTCTCTCTTAGAGTCACTCAAAGCATATGTTATATCCTGACTCTCAATCTCTCTTAGAGTCACTCAAAGCATATGTTATATCCTGACTCTCAATCTCTCTTAGAGTCACTCAAAGCATATGTTATATCTTGACTCTCAATCTCTCTTAGAGTCACTCAAAGCATATGTTATATCCTGACTCTCAATCTCTCTTAGAGTCACTCAAAGCATATGTTATATCCTGACTCTCAATCTCTATTAGAGTCACTCAAAGCATATGTTATATCCTGACTCTCAATCTCTCTTAGAGTCACTCAAAGCATATGTTATATCCTGACTCTCAATCTCTCTTAGAGTCACTCAAAGCATATGTTATATCCTGACTCTCAATCTCTCTTAGAGTCACTCAAAGCATATGTTATATCCTGACTCTCAATCTCTCTTAGAGTCACTCAAAGCATATGTTATATCCTGACACTCAATCTCTCTTAGAGTCACTCAAAGCATATGTTATATCCTGACTCTCAATCACTCTTAGAGTCACTCAAAGCATATGTTATATCCTGACTCTCAATCTCTCTTAGAGTCACTCAAAGCATATGTTATATCCTGACTCTCAATCTCTCTTAGAGTCACTCAAAGCATATGTTATATCCTGACTCTCAATCTCTCTTAGAGTCACTCAAAGCATATGTTATATCCTGACTCCCAATCTCTCTTAGAGTCACACTGAGCATGTTATATCATGACTCCTAATCTCCCTTAGTGTCACTCTGAACATATGTTATATCATGACTCCTAATCTCCCTTAGAGTCACTCTGAGCATATGTTATATCATGACTCCTAATCTCTCTTAGAGTTACTCTTAACATATGTTATATCATGACTCCTAATCTCTCTTAGAGTTACTCTTAACATATGTTATATCATGACTCCTAATCTCTCTTAGAGTTACTCTTAACATATGTTATATCATGACTCCTAATCTCTCTTAGAGTTACTCTTAACATATGTTATATCATGACTCCTAATCTCTCTTAGAGTTACTCTTAACATATGTTATATCATGACTCCTAATCTCTCTTCAGGTCACTCTGAGCAAATAATACACCTTGCCCTTCCAAACTCCACCTACCATTCACCATCACCACCAACCTTATGAATTCCCCCCTCCATCCCTCCAGCAGTTAAATAATATAACGTCGCAGTGTCTGGCCCCTCTCACCTTACCTTCACCATGTTATACAACATCTTTCTCAAACTTCACCATGTTATACAACATCTTTCTCAAACTTCACCATGTTATATAACATCTTTCTCAAACTTCACCATGTTGTACAACATCTTTCTCAAACTTCACCATGTTATACAACATCTTTCTCAAACTTCACCATGTTATATAACATCTTTCTCAAACTTCACCGTGTTGTACAACATCTTTCTCAAACTTCACCGTGTTGTACAACATCTTTCTCAAACTTCACCGTGTTGTACAACATCTTTCTCAAACTTCACCGTGTTGTACAACATCTTTCTCAAACTTCACCGTGTTGTACAACATCTTTCTCAAACTTCACCGGATTGTACAACATCTTTCTCAAACTTCACCATGTTAAACAACATCTTTCTCAAACTTCACCATGTTATACAACATCTTTCTCAACCTTCACCATGTTATACAACATCTTTCTCAAACTTAACCATGTTATACAACATCTTTCTCAAACTTCACCATGTTATACAACATCTTTCTCAAACTTCACCATGTTATACAACATCTTTCTCAAACTTCACCGTGTTGTACAACATCTTTCTTAAACTTCACCATGTTATACAACATCTTTCTCAAACTTCACCATGTTGTACAACATCTTTCTCAAACTTCACCGTGTTGTACATCTTTCTCAAACTTCACCATGTTATACAACATCTTTCTCAACCTTCACCATGTTATACAACATCTTTCTCAAACTTCACCATGTTATACAACATCTTTCTCAAACTTCACCATGTTATACCAAAAAAATACTTCCGGCGAGCATCAAGATGGCTGCCTTAGATACTTATGTGTACCGAAATTGTTAAAAAAATAGGAAAGTGTTCTATAATTATTGTTATAATAATGAAAAATTCAATTCGGGACACTAAGAACTGTCTAGAGAACGGGACTACGCCTTGCAGGCATGTATAGGCTCGAGCTCTAGATCATATAGTACTTTTAATGTGTGTTAGCCTGATTCTCAGTATATTTATATCGTGATATTCGCCATGGATCGCTGCTTTCATCGAGTTACGTTTTTTGTCCCTCCCAACTTCAGACTTATAATATTGGCTTTTCTTCGTTGTGAAGCTCTATGAAAATTGCCGCTATCTTGTTAACCGGACAATCATGCAAGCTGCTGGTGACACATTCCGACCCCATGATGGTAATCGACATGTTCTGATATACACACGTGACCGCCTATTGTCAATGAATGTCCAGCGTACGCACTTGACCGCTGACCTCGTGTGTCGACTGAAGGAACTTTCCATTGGTCGAGGCCTACCCCGGAAACGTACCCATCGTGGTGGTAGACGGAAAATAAAACAACATGGCAATCCTTCATCCTCAAGATTTACTCAACGCTTTTCTAACCCAAACAACCTCATTCGCATCGACACCTCTCCACCTTCAAGCAACAGACAGCTTCGCATCGCCTCATTTAACGCTCAGTCGCTTGGCCCTTGTGAGAAACGTATCGCAGTCTCCGAATTTATCACAGATAGGCGAATTGACATTCTGTTTATCCAGGAGACCTGGTTTCGGCTGACTGGCGATGAAGGAAAATGTACTGATCTCGCTCCCCCTGGTTATTCTGCCAGATCATTTCCTCGTGCAACTCGTGGTGGTGGCCTTGCTGTCATCTATAATGACACGTTGTCCCGTTATCTAGCCTTTGTCACAGAGTTTTCGTTTGCTCACACATCGTTTGAAGCGGTTCAACTTACCTTGTCGGTGCCCCAGCAGATCGTTCATTTTATATGCATTTATCGCATCTGCCCTAGCAGGAAAAATAAACTTACTGATGCTGTGTTTCATCGGGAGTTCCCGGATCTGCTGGATCATTGCAACACATTGGCTGGCACTTATATTGTAGTAGGGGATATGAACATTCACTTCGACCAGCCACAGAATCCCTCCACTGCTAAATTGATTGATCTTTTGGACTTATTTTGTCTTAAGCAATTAGTCGACCAACCAACTCATAATCGTGGACATATTATTGATTGGGTGCTGCATAGGCCTCATGATTTTGTAGTTACCTCTACTTCAGTCACTCAAGAGCTTTCCTCAGACCACTTCTGTGTTGTTTGTGAGCTTAACGTTAATGCATCCTCTCCTCTCCTTCAATCCAGGGAGGTCCGCAGTTTGTGTACTATAAAAAGGGATGCCTTTAAGCGTGATCTGAGTTTGGAAGTGTCCCCTGCCCTCTGCCCTACTTTGGAAACACTACACAGTGCATTGCGCACTGTGCTTGAACGGCATGCCCCCCTAACCCGCCGTATTGTTAGGTCAGCACGGTCAGCTCCCTGGTATGCAACCATAAGGGAGGAACTACGCAGTGCCAAGAAAGAGCGGCGTAGCGCGGAAAAGAAGTGGCTTAGGTCAGGTCTTGTTGTTTTTAGGCAGATGTATTATGCTGCCAAGAAACGTGTGACCAAAATTGTTTGTCGAGCAAAAACTTTGTATTTTAGCCAAAAGATAATTATGGGTAAAACCTGCAAGCAGTTGTTCGATGTTTGTAGCAATCTCAGAGGGATTAACAAAGGAATTGCTCTTCCTTCAGTGTATCCGTTGCCCCAGCAACCAGAGATGTTCTGCAATTTCTTTACAAGCAAAGTTGCTGACATCCGCGCTGAGCTTGATTGTCTTGACATACCCCCCTTAGAATTGCCACCCTTTTCTTGTGTTAGTTCACATTTCGAAATTTTTAAGCCGGTTTCAGAACAGGAGGTCAAAATTACTATTCTGGAGTCTAAGCCTACGTCATGTTCTTTGGACCCCATCCCCACCCCCCTGTTGGTTGAGTCGTTAGATCATTTGCTCCCAACGATAACCAACATAGTCAATGAAAGCTTGTCATCGGGCACTGTTCCATCTATTTGTAAGTCAGCTGTCATCAAACCATTGCTTAAGAAGCCTGGTCTGGATGAAAATAATTTTAAAAACTATAGACCTGTATCTCACTTATCATTTTTGTCTAAGGTCATTGAAAAACTAGTTCTAAAACAACTTTTTGCTTACTTAAATGACAACTCTCTTCTCAGTCCTAATCAATCAGCCTATAGACCTTTCCATAGCACTGAGACGGCTCTCTTGAAAGTCACCAATGACCTCTTGCTTGCATTGGACAGTGGTGATGTCTCCCTCCTGATCCTCTTGGACCTCAGTGCGGCCTTTGACACTGTCGACCATGAAACCCTTTACAAAACGCTTGAAAATTACTTTGGCATTTCTGGTTCTGTTTTGTCTTGGTTTAGGTCGTTCCTCTCTGATAGAACGCAGGCAGTCGCTGTCGATGGCTGTATCTCCAGCAGTGCTGACTTGGTGTATGGAGTGCCACAGGGGTCCGTTTTGGGCCCGGTTCTATTTACAATGTATACCAGGCCACTGCTCCTCTTGCTCGAGAGGCATGCTGTTGGGAGCCAGTCTTTCGCGGATGATACGCAACTATACAAGCATACCCATCCCTCTCTTGTAGATTCAGCTGTCCGGACTTTGCAGGAGTGTATTGGTGATGTCAAGTCATGGATGATACTCAGCAAGTTGAAACTTAACGATGACAAAACGGAAGCACTTCTTATTCATGATCACAAATCATCCTCTAACTCAGCTCTCCCCACCTCATTTCAAGTAGGTAACTCAGACATACAGTTTACATACTCAACTAGGAATCTTGGTTATATTCTGTCTAACAACATGTCTCTAGATAAACATATATCTCACATTTGTCGCTCTGCATACACTGCTATCCGTCAGATCAGCTCCATCCGCCACTACCTCACAGTTAGTGCAACAAAAACCTTAGTCTGTGCTCTTGTTCTCTCTCGTCTTGACTACTGCAACTCTCTTCTGTCAGGCTCACCAAAACACTTCTTAGAAAGATTACAAAAGGTTCAAAATTCAGCTGCTAGGCTAGTTTTAAAGGCAAAAAAACGTGATCACGTCACACCACTACTTCATTCACTTCATTGGCTCCCTGTACAAGCACGGATTGATTATAAACTCTCTGTTCTGTGCCACCACTTTTTCTCGAATTCCTGCCCTTCATATCTAACCGAAATTCTCTCTGTCTATTCACCCCTTCGACAGCTTCGCTCCTCCGCAGACGATCGTATTCTTTCTGTCCCTAAGACTCGCACAAAAACATACGGTGAAAGATCTTTCTCTTACTGTGCCCCCAAACAATGGAATTCTCTTCCACTACACATCAGAAATATATCAACCATCACAGCCTTCAAAACTGCACTCAAAACACACCTCTTTAAACTTTACTATCCTGACTGATTCCCCCTCTGAAAGTTAAACGATGCTGCTGAGTGCCGTCCATGGCTTCACATGTAAATTGTTATGGAATGGTTGGTTTTTAATTTATATTTTTAAGTTCATTTAATTTGCATGTACAGCGTGGTGAGCCCAGCCCTAGGCTGGGGTACCACGCTATAGAAAACTACCCATAATAATAATAATAATACAACATCTTTCTCAAACTTCACCATGTTATACAACATCTTTCTCAAACTTCACCATGTTATACAACATCTTTCTCAAACTTCACCATGTTATACAACATCTTTCTCAAACTTCACCATGTTGTACAACATCTTTCTCAAACTTCACCATGAACAATACGCGTCATCTCTCTATCCTGCCAAACTCAATCTCACCCCCAGGCAATATTTAGATAAATCTGGGCACCAATAAAAATCTGGCAGATCGGCTCAAGGTGACAAATTCTGCCCTTGCGCACATTGATTAAAAATGGACCAATCAACGTTGCCGGCCATGGTTCTAGCAGAACGTTCATTTGCTGTGTAAAATACAATTAGTCCCGAGATGATAAATGACTATTAGATATGAGGATTTTAAAAAAAAAAAGTTATTTTCCAGCAACACATTGAGCCATTTCATCGGATTCATTTATTAATATGGCTAATGAAATGATGAAAAGCACCATTGCCACCCAAATTGATACCACCCGCATGGTTCTAGATGTGGTAACTAGGTCAGTAGAATGGCAAGGCTAAGATCTTGCTAGAGGTTTGCCATTCCGCAAAATCGTCTTGATTAAGTAGGTCAAGCTCATCCAAGTGAAATCTTCAGGAGCATGTGGAGATGTGATTACTGCACCTGAGCCAAACTATTGGAAACCACATCCCCGGGGGATTCTCACACCTTCTGCATCGGACACTGAGGGAAACCAAGAAATATAGCAAGTGATGGCGGCTTTAACTTAAGTAACCCGTCGTCAAGACTCCGTTCCGGCGTAAAAAAAACAACAACCTGACTAACCTTCCAAATTTGAGTACATGGGGGTACTGCTGGTGTGTTTACTCACTAATTTCCAACAAGTTAAAGGGCAGACAAGGAACGCTCTCCGCGCTTATTGTACTAACAAACAAGAGTTACCCCCGTCATCTGGAGATTCAGAGATAGTTTGTCAGCGTCACATGTTACTCAACAGAACCTAGGGTAGGGAAAAAATGCAATCAGTGGCGAGGCTAGGGTTAGGGCCGCAAAGCGCGGGCGGATAAATTTGCCACCCCTTCAACTAAAAAATCTATGCAGTTGTCCGCAAATGGCGCCCGTTCATATAAACAAAAATTGTTCGGCTCGGGGCAGACTGCCCCCTCTGCACCCCCTTTCTTACGTCACTGAATCAACTGATTGCCATCCATGAAGTTTACGACCTAACAGACCAAAAATATTGTTAAGTTAAACCAAGCAGTAAGTGACGTCAGGCAAATTTGGTATATGTATATTGCCCTTAGTCTTATTCAAGGGTTAAAAAAAACTATTTTGAACACACCGTGAGCTGTTTACGTAATCATGAAAGTAGAATGGCGACTTCAATATTTGAGAACCGCTGAACACGTGTGTGGGCGGGAGGTGTGGAAAAATTTGAGCAACCCTCGCAGAGTCAGGAGATGAACATTTGATTTATCTGACAGTCCTGAGAAAACTGTGAAGTTTAAATATAGCAATCTCAGCAACGGATGCCTTTAACAAAACAAAACATTATTTTAAAAAATACAATTGGGTACGAGGCTGAGATCATAAGACTTGTTTTTTGAATGTTTGAAATAAATATTGCTAGTCATTTTTCTGGTTCACATTACGTTTTATGAATTTCTCTTTCTCTCTCTCTTTCTGCATCTCTCTATCCGTTTCTCTCTCATTCTCTTTCTCCCATTCTCTCTCTCTGATTCTCTCTCACATTCTCCCTGTCTCTCATTCTCCATCTCTTTATTATTCTCCCTCTCATTCTCCCTCTCAACCTTTCTCCTTCTCTCTACCTCATTCTCTTTCTCTAATCCCTACCCATTCTTCCCCTATCCCAAAGTCATTTATGGTTTTCTTTATCCGGACATTTCTGAAGGATAAAGTGATTCCAAGATCCAACCCATGTAAAAGATCATAACATCTCGAAATACAAGTTGTGTAACAAATGTTAGCAATCCACGGCAAAAGATGTCACCTCGAAGCAGGTGAACCAAACTTAGAGATAACTAATTTATGACAATGTCCATTTACATTTCAATAGTTTCAAGACATGGGATGAGTGATAGGAAAGCAGTGACTGTAACGCCATTAATCGTGTCGCCTGTGTTAATGGCGTCGAGAGTATTCTATAGTACTGCCTGTCCTGCTGGCGTCGAGAGTATTTTATAGTACTGCCCGCCCTACTGGCGTCAAGAGTATTTTATAGTACTGCCTGCCCTACTGGCGTCAAGAGTATTTTATAGTACTGCCTGCCCGCCCTACTGGCGTCAAGAGTATTTTATAGTACTGCCTGCCTTGCTGGCGTCGAGAGTATTCCATCATCACCGTGACGTCATAAAAACAACACTAAACAAGGCTGCCAATGAAGCTAATGAGTCTGTAACTTTTGTGGCAAGGGCGCTAATCCTAAAGTTATTAATTGATACAATTAAGGCCCCTGATTGATGGCGCATTGGACCCCATTGCGTAATAGACAAAGCTTTTTAGAGTCATTAGACAAACTGCTTGTCTGTATCCCCCTCTATAACTTAATTGTTATTCTTCGGTTCAAAACTAATATTTCAGTTAATCGGATTAACAAAAAAAAATTCACGAAAGAAATTGAATGTGTGCAATTAAAAACAAAATTAATATTCTTGAAATTATTATTACTATTATTATTATTATTATTATTATTATTATTATTGGTAGTTTTCTATAGCGTGGTACCCCAGCCTAGGACTGGGCTCACCACGCTGTACATTAATTTAAAAAAAACCAAAAAAAAAAACAAACAAATGTGATTCACCCAACCATTCCATAACAATTTACACGTGAAGCCATGGACGGCACCCAGCAGCATCGTTTAACGGTCAGAGGGGGGAATCAGTCAGGATAACAGAGTTTAAAGAGATGTGTTTTGAGTGCTGTTTTGAAGGCTGTTATGGTTGATATATTTCTGAAGTGTAGTGTAAGATAATTCCATTGTTTGGGGGCACAGTAAGAGAAAGATGGTTCACCGTATGTTTTTGTGCGAGTCTCGGGGACAGAAAGAATACGCCCGTCTGCAGAGGAGCGAAGCTGTCGAAGTCGTGAATAGACAGAGAGAAGTTCGGTTAGAACATAAATTCGCGAATGTCTGTCTGGAACTAACGCCAAGACAAGCAGCACT
This sequence comes from Omphiscola glabra, assembly GCA_964017045.1. Classification (NCBI taxonomy): domain Eukaryota; kingdom Metazoa; phylum Mollusca; class Gastropoda; family Lymnaeidae; genus Omphiscola; species Omphiscola glabra. The sequence continues at coordinate 26,471,459 of OZ024805.1, forward strand.
TAGAACAACGTTGCATTTTCAATATATGGATCTGCGTTATCATTGAAAATGCTTGAAGTTAACCATTTAAACAATAACTTTACACGCCTTAAGTTTTTAACGGGTAGATTCTTGTTACTATGATGAAACGTTCAACAATTTTTGTCTGAATAACTTACGTTATTTCACATACCTAACATTTGTAAAAAAAAATTTTTTATACAAATAACTATACCTTTTAACAAGGTTGTGTCGAGTTGAGCCAACACAATTCTTAATATAGCGGAACACAAAACTGTGTACAACTACTGATTACGGTTAGTTAATACCGCACGGACACCGAGCCGCCTGAATGTCGAGACGAAAAGCTGTCTGATATTTACCTGTATATGACATACACGGGGTCACCGCCCCTGCATGTCAGATGGGGGAGATGCTTTTTTTTCTTCTTGGATGAAAAGGCGTGCCAAGTGATGACAGATGTAGGAGATCGTCAGTTTTTTTTTTTGTAGGCATAATTCTAAAACTCTTGTCTGTTCAATGCCATAAACGTCCTGTTGAATTAGCAATGATTGTCTAACGAAGCGGTTCTCAACCTGTGGGTCGCGGCCCCATTTGTCCGTCGCGCGACCCTTTCTGAGGGGTCGCCTGAGGTCATCTGAAAAAACACGTTCTATAGTTATGAAGTAGCACCGAAAATAATTGTGTGGCTGGGGGGGGGGTCGCCACAACGTGAAGAACTGTATTAAAGGGTCGCGTCATTAGGAAGGTTGAGAACCACTGGTCTAACGGATTGAAAAACTGCTACGCACCGCGATCTTATCCAACAAATGCGATTGTTGTTTTACAATCGATCGTTGGCGAGCAGCAAATAAGAAAGAGGCGATTACATTGTTTAGATATAATAATCATAAGAACGATACCACAAATAGTACCGCTTACAACTTACAATTTATATCTACTGTTAATTTTTATATAAAAATTACGAACTCAAATTTATAACAAATATAAAAGAAATATTAAAATAAAAAACTCTAATAAAATATTTACAGCAAGCCTATACGTCTTATATTAGAACGACGCCTTTGTTCTCCCGTGGAGGCTTAAGTATCGATCAGCGTGATCTGTATTCCGAAGCCATTCTCAAGAAAAGTTCTGCTTCAGACTTCTTATACCGAATCATGGAACGACAAGACCAGAGAAACAACATCATACTGTATTTGTAATTCCCCCGAAAATATCGCAGCAAAGTAGGGATATTCAGCTAGTAGTATTAAAAAGCTGTGCAGATTATCCATACACACAGTGACCATCTTTTAAGTCGGGTAAATCCTTCTTGGTCGGTCTCTGGTAGGTCTCACAAAGCCTAGTCCGTCTTATAGCTCCACCGGTCACAGTCGACCGCCTTATTTATAGTGTAGGGTGAAGACGTTTCTAGAAATCGAACCTTTCGACTAGAAAGGCAAGCGAGTATTCTCTATATCTAAGTACAGCCTTCCATTAAGTTCGAGAGAGAAAGTTGCTGCACGATAGATCCCTACAACACAAGAACAAGTTAACTGGTGTTGCCACTGACACTGACAAAAAGCCAAGGCAGTTCTACACCCAAACGATACAACCCAAAGGTCAAAGAAAACTGCGGGTCATCAAAATCTACAAGCAGGGTTATAACAGTTAACTTTCTAGAATGTTCGTGGACATCAGGCTAGGATAGTCGAACATCATCCCACCTGGATACATTGCCAGCTTTTTATAAAAAGTCAGACCAATGGTCGGCGAGGCCGAGGCACGGGTAGAAATGGCCAAGAATAGTCACATGGTAGAGCCCATAGGCAGACCGTAATACAGAATGTTGGTGCAGTCGGACAGACTGGCAGACAGCCCAAGAAAGGGAGATAAGCATGTGCGTGTGTGAGACAGACAATTTGAGACTGTGCCAAAGAAAATTGGATAATGAGAGTAATCATTGTTTCGATATCGCCAGACGAGAATCCGAATACGGTAATTAGACGATAGCGATACTGCTTTGTTAGAGTACACCCAAAATGAATGCAAGGAGAAAAAATAGATACCAGGGAAATTAAGAGAAAAAGAATGTTCATCCCAAGCGATGGTTCACCCAATCAGATATTCATCCCAAATCGATGGTTCATCCAATCACATGTTGATCTAAATCGATGGTTCATCCAATCAGATGTTGATCCAAATCGATGGTTCATCCAATCAGATGTTGATCCAAATCGATGGTTCATCCAATCAAATGTTGATCCAAATCGATGGTTCATCCAATCAGATATTCATCCCAAATCGATGGTTCATCCAATCAACTGTTCATCCCAAATCGATGGTTCATCCAAACAACTGTTCATCCCAATAGATGGTTCATCCAATCAACTGTTCATCCCAATCGATGGTTCATCCAATCTACAAGTGACTGACGTTCTGATTTCTTACTCATTTCTCCAATTATTCATACTGTTTTTTCCCCCAGCATGATGTATGCTATCATTTGTTCTTTTCGGTGCTTCAAATAACTCAAAGGGTCACAAGATCCTTCGAGGTAATGGAAACAACAACTGGTCATATTTTTCAACCCTTATTTTTCATTGTTTTAGATCTGCTCATAATTTGATGCCCAGAAGGTTTAAGGGTCGGTTCACACGATCAAATTTCCCTTCAAGCATTTGATGCAATTCGTGTATGAAGCCTCGTCACAACTTTCAAATTAATATTTGATCAAAATCCCCAAAAAGGAAACCACGAACAAAATAGTGCGTTCATACAACAATTTGACGCGAAATTTGATCGTGTGAACCGACCCTAAGGGAACACCTTAAGTCTAATGACGATTTTTTATTTTTAGTTGTGTTTAATAAATCAGTTTTACTCGATTCAAACTGTAATCATTAGTCTTTCTCCACTCTACCTTATCAAACATGCATGGCTAATTTTAAACCCTTGCAGGTGTGCCCATTAACCAAACAGCAATTACTTAATATCATTGAGGTGACGTCATGGGTTGATACGGAGCCCCTAAAACCACACCCCCCACCCTAACCAAATAAAAAAAAACAACAACAAATAAATAAAACACCATTAACACCTTCTCTGAAACGTACACAACGACTCAGTCTTTGTTGTACTCTGTTATTTCTGCCACCATCTCACTCGTTTCCATCACATATAAATCCATCTTGTACATCTTTTAACCCAACCACTACCACCGCCACTCCGTTTCCCCTGTCTTACGAGACCTACATAAAAAATTTAAAAAAAAAAAAGAAAAAAGCTATTAGCTTCCGCCTGTAGCTGATCAGGAGAAACTACAAGATATTTATTAGATATTTCATTACAAAACTACACAGATTAAAAAACAACAAAAAAAAAAACAAAAAACAAAAAAACAAAAAAAAAACAAAAAAAACCCAACAAAAAGCCCACAAATAAATTTCCCCCCTTCCACCACCCCCCTTTTTCCCAATCCCCAAACACGATTTTCTCCTCTAACGTCCATGCCCTTTCCCTTTCCCTTTTTAAGCCTTACAATATCAATCACCTGTCACGGTCCAATCTGTCTATCATCTATGAGATATTTTTAATGTCTTAATCTCTGTTAAACCTGAGATTATCTGACACCGTACGCTCTGATGTGTACACTAACGCGAAGTACTCGATGCACTGTGTTTTTTTGTATTGTGTGCACTTATGCACCCGGCTGAGTCCCGAGTTTTGTCCCCTTGCGCCCGAGCTAATTGCACAGGGAGAGACTCAACTAGCTGAGCATAAATGTTTTATGAATATTTTATGAAGTGATTTATTTATTATTATTTTTACACATAAAAATCAGATTAATTACAGGTATGAAAAATTGTGCACCTTTAAGTCATACACTGTAACACGTCGTTAAGTCATACACTGTGACTTCAAGGTTGGTTAAAATATGAGTTAAAGAAGACTACAGATGTTTGTTTACCTAAACATTAAAAAAAATATGAATCAATATTGAATAATTCAAAAATGAATATAGAATTATCCCGTTTATTCGCGATAAAGCAAACTATTTGACATTTGGGATTTATTTATTACACACGAAAAACCCCTAAAGCCATCGGTTACACTTTGAGAACCGCTGCCCTACAAAGATAGCATCCTTATTTTAGACACGTTTCTATATTTGCTCACAACTATCTATCTCCTCAAGTGATACTGATGCATCAAATTATTGAACCGTGACATTGCGCCCATCATTTGTACAGCGTTGGATCCCTTTCGCTCTTAGCCGCAAACCCTGGCATTGGGAGATTTTAAGGCGCCAAATACTTACCACCCTCACCCCCCTCCACCACGACCACCCTCATCCTATTCTAAACACACACAGAAATTCCACCTTCCTTCCACCTTTTAAAAAAAAAAAAAAAAAAAAAAAAAAAAAAAAAAAAAAAAAAAGATAATTCTCTTAGGGTGAGTTTACCTGAGAATATTTAATGACCTCTAGGTTACATAACTTGTATGCATCGGTTGGCTTGATCAGATATATAAAAAAAAGAAAAGCACAAAACAACTAGAACACGTTTTATTTGGGAGTTGGGGCCGAAGAAGCAACTGAAGTCTCTATCAGGGGGTTCGGCAGCCTTTTGGCACTAGGGTGCCACAGTAAGACGTCCAATTCATTTAGCGTGTCGGTAATTCACAAGTCTATCATTTAAGACATATTTTTAAAGTGATTAATAAATTTTTTTTTTGGTCTCCCGCATGCCAATGAAAGTCGTTATGCGTGCCACCGATGACACGCGTGCCACGTATGACACGCGAGCCTTAGGTTGCCGAGCCCTGGTCTATATTATGTTTTCTGGTGCTATCCAGTAGGTAGTCTTCAAATGGGTTGAGCTTTTAACAATACTTGGTTGGCATGGGGAACGTCAGGTCGACCGAAAACGCTGCGTTTAAAGCGTTCGCACCTGACTCTCCCGAGGGTTTGGGCGGGTTTGCTTCCACTCCGGGGGAAATGGTGTGGCGTTACCACCCCCGCCGCCCAGGGAGTCTTTCAGTCGGGATGATAAGCTGGGACGATAGCGTAGCTAAAATCAGCGGCATTGGTTTTACAACCACCCAAGCCTCATATCTATCAACGGCAACAAGTAATCATGTTAGTGCGTTACTACTCCCGTTGCGTTGGGAGTCATGCGGTCGGCCGGGGTTTTTGGCTTCGGGTGGAACCCCCCCCCCACTAGTCCGCCACGCCACGAGGAGGCAAACCCCATGTGGGCGCCCCCAAGCTGGGAGATAGAAGATGCTATTAGTGAAATTTCAAAGAATTTGGCGTTAGACATGGTTTTACCAGGTAAATTTTTGTGCGAGTGTCTCATTCTGCGATAAATAATAAGGAAAAAAAAACCTACACGATTATATAAGTATAAGGTATTCACAGGTAAGAAAATATATAAATGGGTAAGAAATGGTATCAACCGGTAAGAAGAGGTATCAACAGGTAAGAGAGGAATCAACGGATAAGAAGTGGTATCGACAGGTAATAGAAGAATCAACAGGTGAGAAAAGGCATAACCAGGTGAGAAGTGGTAAACATACGTAACAGAGGAATCAACAGGTAAGAAGTGGTATCAACAGGTAAGAAGACGTTTCAATGGGTAAGAAGTGGTATTAACAGGTAAGAAGATGTATAGACGAGTAAGAAGTGGTATCAAAAGGAAGGAATAGGTATCAGCAGGTAAGAAGTGGTATCAACAGGTAAGAAGTGCTATCAACAGGTAAGTAGTGCTATCAACAGGTAAGTAGTGCTATCAACAGGTAAGTAGTGCTATCAACAGGTAAGTAGTGCTATTAACGGGTAAGTAGTGCTATCAACAGGTAAGTAGTGCTATCAACAGGTAAGAAGATATATCAACAGACTCGATACAATATCTAGCGGCACGTAAGACTATTAACCGGTATTGACAACAATCCACAAAAGTGGACAAATTATGATCTCACGTGACCTCTCTTTCAAATCACCAGATCCTGTTGTCCTCTGTTATGTAGCAAGTAGCAACCCCACCTCCCTCTAATCCCGACAACCCCCCCCCCCTCCCTTTAAAAAAACATTCCTAAAAATCCGTGTTTCTAAACTTCTAAGAAACTGAATTTCCTGTAGGCACCGAATGAACACTCAGAAACCCAAGGGCGAAGAACTCCCCCCGACCCCCTTTCTCTTTTTTTAAAAACAAACGGGCCATCCGACTTGCTTGCCCTTTTAATGTAATTCTCTAACAACGGGAAATTGGTTCTCAGCCTCTCTTTGATTCCGAAGCATGCTTCTTTTTTTTTTACGCACTAATTTTATGCCCGTTTCACTTCGTTCTCATGGTGTGGTGTCAGCATCAAGTGTTAATGAAAGCAGTGTGGCGTTGTAAATCTGTCCCTGCTTTAATTCTTTTCTCATCCCCATGAGCTTCAAGTGCCAACAATATTGGGTTACCTGAAATTCGTTTGAAAGAAATTTCGTCGACTTTACGATATAGTAATACAAAATAACGTGTTCAAAAAGAAATTTGACGACAATTTTAACGTGTGAACTGGAAAAAAAAAAGGATTCGACCAAATTTCCGTTCGATCAAATTTCCGTCGATCGATTTTCCGTCGACGAAATGACTTTCGAAAAAAAATTCCGGATGCCAAACATATTGGGTTTTAAGGTACTAGGGATAGGCATATATTTCTTAAGATATTTATAACTAAGCATTATCAAGTAAAAAAAAATAAATAATTACACAATGTCTTCGATGGAGGCAAGTTTGAACAGGGCTCCTGGTTTAACCACAAAACCCCACACCCCCACACACAAAAAAAAACAACACAACAAAATCCCAACATTGAACAAGACATATTCGGACTTACATGATTTAGATTCATTTCTCCCAAGACTTGTTTATAACGGGAAGAGTATTGAAACTGCAAGACAGTGCTGTTTGGAATGATTAACGTTCGGACTTTTGATATGGCTTCCGGGTCAGAGTTTAAATTGACCATACGACCTTCGTTTGACCTGGGCCTGATAATCCCCTGACCGGGGGGGGGGGGAAGAAAGGTAGGCGTAACAACTGAGGATCCCCCATTTACCGATTTAAATGTCCAGCTCATCGGGTTATAGCTGTGGACAAAATATATATCTATCATTACGTCACACACACAGTGGCGTAGTGAGGGGGCAAGGGGGGCATCATGCCCCGGGCGCTACTCACAAGGGGCGCCAAATGGTATATTTTACTATAATATTGTATGGTTTTCGAATAAGGGGGGGTGCTAAAAAGGTATTGGGGGCGCTAAAAAGGTATTGTGCCCCGGGCGCGAGTTAAGCTCGATACGCCACTGCACACACATTCCATATTATTGGTGAGTGACTTTTCCACCAATTGCAATGAAAGATTTGACTTGTTCTGTGATGAAAGATTTGACTCGTTCTATGATGAAAGATTTGACTCGTTCTGTGAGAACATCAATCATTCCCCCTTTACCTTGTATGTACACCCATGTGAGCATCCGGGTCTATTTTTTTAACAGCGAGAAACACGAGATCACGCGACGCTTGGAAATCAATGCGCGGGGCTGATATCCATCCGCCATTGTCATTGGCTAATATTTATTGAACTCGAACGTTATGGCGCGCGATCCATCAGAAGTGAATTCCGGGCGTACAGCGTGTACGCCGCTTACATCATCTGTACATTTTGGGGGTGGGGGAGGGAGATGTTGGCCGAGTTGGTATTTTGGATGAATGAGTGGTACACCACAACATTCAGAAGCCAGATTTCGAAAACTCGACCAGAACATGTCGTTATAGCATAATGTGACTAGCAAAAATGATCTATCATCATAACTTAAGTAGTTCCAATACATAAGTCTAAGTATAGACATCCTTTAGCAAACTTTAAAGAAATAATAATACTTTTTAAAAAAATAAATAAATAATAATAACAAAATATTCTATTTATAAATAATGTTACAGTAATCCTTATAAATTCTATCGCAAAATATTTTTCAAAATTGTTTTTCAATTTATTTAAGTGCCGTCAATTCTAGATTCGTGTAAAGTGAATTTTTGCGAAACGCGTGCAGGGTGTTTCACTATAGCAGTAACTTGACTGCAGTCTGAACAGACATTGGAATGTCTGTGTAACGCATGCGGGGTGTTTCACTATAGCAGTAACTTGACTGCAGTCTGAACAGACATTGGAATGTCTGTGTAACTCATGCGGGGTAGTTTCACTATAATAGATCGATGATTTGTTGTCTGAACAGACATTTGGAAACTTTGAAATTGCTTGTATTGAAATAATAACTGGGCACCATATGGATGACTGTCTTTCGTGGTGGAAGAAATGGTGTCCCAATTATGGGAACTGTTAAGCCCCCGACCAGGTGTTAAATGAGATCTATGGCAGCGGTTCTCAACCGGGGGTCGCCTAAGACCATCCGAAAACACGTATACACCACAGTTATGAAGTAGCAAGGAAAATAATTTTATGGTTGGGGTTCGTCACAACATGAGGAACTGTACTTAAGGGTCGCGGCATTAGGAAGGTTGAGATTTAAGGTAATCCCACAGACGGTGAAACTGCTATATCAGATCCATTTTTTTTGTTACAATGCACTCTTCACTATGTTTTTTTTTAATGAAAATCTGGCACGAGACATGCATTTTTAAAGGCAATCTTACCAGAATTGACATGGAATAGTGGTTCTCAACCTTCCTAAGCCGAGATCCTTAGTTACAGTTCCTTATGTTGTGGCGACCTCCAAACAGAAAATATTTTTCGCTGCTACTTCATAATTATGTGTTTTCCGATGGTCTTATGCGACCCCTGTGTAAGGGTCGTTCGAACCCCAAAGGGGACGCGACCTACAGGTTGAGAACCGATGACATAGGCTTTCATCTTGTCTGCGTTCAGTGACAGATCATGAGAGGCGAACTCTCTCATTACATGCGTAGGTCAGCAGCATATGGGGGTGGGGTCTGTGGCATCTCAGATCATGAGAACCATGTATTAAATAGGGAGAGGTCGAGCGAGTATCACGACAAGGCTGGTATCACTCTGTAGATCAAATCACTACTTCCTATCTCCCCCCGGGTGTGTGTTTGGATATACAACAAGTGTGATTTATTCACCACAAAACCTGCTCCTAAAGGTATAGACACGTAGTTAGAGGGCAGATAGTCTGCACGCTCCAAAACAATCACATCTACTTCACTTGCCAGGAAATGATTTTGTTTACTGCAGAGAAAATTTTGAACAATCGGGAAACTTCTTGCTCCCACATACAACTTATGGTAAAAATCAGGAACGCATATAAGTTTTACCACACAGATACAACTCGACATCCTTACATCTGGACATCGTTACATCTCGAAATACTTACATTTCAGCATCCTTACATCTAGACATATCGACATCTTTACATCTGGACATACTTACTTCTCGACATACATCTCAACATTCGGCATCCTTACATCTCGATATCCTTACATCTCGATATCTCGGCATCCTTACATCTCGACAAACTAACATCTTAACATTCGGCATCCTTACATCTCGACATCCTTACATCTCAGCATCCTTACATCCCGGTATCCTTACATCTCTGCATTCTTACATCCCAGCATCCTTACATCCCAGTATCCTTACATCTCGGCATCATTACATCCCAGCATCTTTACATCTCGGCATCCTTACATCCCGGCATCCTTACATCCCGGCATCCTTACATCTCGGCATCCTTACATCTCGGCATCCTTACATCCCGGCATCCTTACATCCCGGCATCCTAACATCCCGGCATCCTTACATCTCGGCATCCTTACACCTCTGTACTCCACACACATTCACTCAAAATAATCCCACCGTCACACAGCTATGACCTAAACCGCAGCTTGCTCACACTACGCTAACACAATGTGGTAGTGCACAAACTACTACAGAGTGATCAGCGGCCCCACGTGCTGCAATGTTGATACAACCTAACTCCTTTTGTTCTCTCGCGTGGGATTTGTGTGTGTGTGTGTGTTTTGTTTCTTTGCAATCAACACATTTTGCAATCAGTTGCGCCTGCGCCACGCCCCTGACGCGAGGTAAGCCCTTGAGAGTAGGCCAAGAAATAACCGCAGCAGACTTGACATTACATGAGACTGTTTAGTGGACAAGTGTGATCGAAGGCGTGGGTTCAAACCTGCACCAGTGGGGATTACAAGGGTGGTCCTACTGGCGGGATGGAGTTAACGGGGCTGCAAAGGGAATACTGAGAAAACAACGAAAGTAAGGGGAACGGAAGTATTGTGTAATGGGCGTAGGTGTATCAATGAGTGCTGTGGAAAGGGCGCAGGTGTATCAATGAGTGCCGTGGAAAGGGCGCAGGTGTATCTATGAGTGCTGTGGAAAGGGCGTAGGTGTATCAATGAGTGCTGTGGAATGGGCGTAGGTTTATCAGTGTGTACAGCATATCAACACAGAAATGAGATATTCTAAAGATTTGCGGGGAGAGTGAGAAAGAGACAGAGGGAGAGAGAGAAAGAGAGAGAGAGAGGGTGGGAGAGAGAGAGAGGGGGGGTGGGGAGAGTTAGAAGATAAGGGGATGGCTGTTAAAAGCTGAGAGCAGTAAAGTTACATAACAGCGTGAACAGAGTCGTCTATCCTTTTCTCTGCTCCCTGCCCAATATGGCTCTCTGCACACTATATTTATGGCCCTTTGCCAAATCTTTACATGTGTCCCCTTTAGACCTCTGCCCAGAATAGCTCTTTGCCCAATATGGCCCTCGGAATACTATAGCCCTTTGCCAAATCTTGCCTTCTATGTCCCCTATAGACCTCTGCCCTCCTTGGCCCTTTGCCCACTATTGACCTCTGTCCATTTTGGGCCTCTGCCCAATATGGCACTCTGCACACTATGACTATAGCCCTTTGCCACATCTGGCCATCTGTCCACTGTATAACTCTGTCCATTACGGCCCTCTGCCCAGTATAGACCTCTGCCCATTGATGCCGTCTGCCCAATATGACACTCTGCACACTATGACTATAGACCTCTGCCAAAACTTTCCATCTGACCCCCCCCAACTTCCCCCCCCCCTTCCTGTAGACCTCTGTCCGCTCCTGACCTCCGAAACAGACAGCACATCAGCATGTCGTTCCCAATGTTCCGCAGCTCCTAACAATCAGCGCAGACAAATTGGCTTACGTCTGCTCTCGCTGTGTCTCTGCAGACACCAGACGTGAACCCGGAGCCATTATCTGGCAATTATATCGGCGGTTAAAAGCCATAGTTATTGCCGCATGCATTGGGGGGCGGGCGCGTTGGGGGAGGTACATTTTTTCCTATTCGCTCTGTCGTTTGTCAAGGTAAATATGTCTGTGCAGTAACGTAAGAAATGGTTCGGCCATTTGCCCCGCTGGTGGAGGTGAGGCTATTGAATTAGTGACAGGGTTGTACAATGACTAGTGGATCTCACGAACAGATTAGAGAATGGGCTGCAAGGTACATTTGTCAAATTTATTTCCAGCTATTCATGCTTCTTTTTTTTAAAAAACCAACTAGAATCTAGAAAAGTATACATTTATATACAAGTATACTTTTTTTAAAATTAAAAACAACGTCATTTCAAATGCTCAGCTTTATAACGGTTAAATTACACTGATTTACATAATACAGGCCTTCTCGCCTTACCCAAAAGCATAAATAAAAACTGCCACGTTTATGTAGGGCAATTGAATTACCAAATTTGTATTTTTCAATACATACTTAAATAAATTAAATTACATCAATGAAAAAAATCTATGTAATAAAACATAACAAATAATAATTCTCAAGGTATGTATTTATGTATGTCTTTAATGCTGTGTTCCATGGGCGCGCAAAATAAAATTCCCAAAAGTTAGCGCTAACTGGGATTCTAATAAATTGCGTTACTTGAATGCGTGTCTTGTCAAGTAACCTTAGTTGATGGGAAGTTCACGCATTGCAAGCGTCATTTTTTGGCGTGCTATTTCTAGTATACATTAAACAAGGCACAGCAAAGGCGTCAACACCAAACGGTATTTTAATTTTAGGTTCTAATTCAAACAGCCGATGAAGAGCATGTTCGTCTTCTTTTTGAATCTATCATTAAGCGTTAAGAAATGTTAGCCCAACAAATTTAAAGATTAAAATTCGTTGCTTTTTTTCTCAACGTTCAGTGCAGGGGTCGTTCAGAGCCGGTGATATCGACCAGAGGGAAAGAAACCCGTTGGCCCCCTAGTGACAAGAACAACAAAATGGGGGTCTTATAAATAAACACATTACACTAAGGAGAGAGGAAGTGGCAGGAGGAACTTGGAGAACGGGAGGGGGGAGGGATGTAATAGGAACTGCTTATGCCTACCAAAGACAATCAGGGACTGGAACAAGAACAAGCTTTCAAAAGGAACAGTTGAGGCGACAACACTTGACACATTTGCGTCTATTGCCTCAGGCCTTCCAATCCCCAGTGCATTGATACCCTCACTAAGTAGCTCTGGCAACCAGTGAAACAGCATCAACACCAGGCACAGAAACATTGCAAAGCCCCTCTACCTTCATAGGAACCATAATGATCAATAAATTGATGTACGCGGGCAGGAGGAACGGGGGGGGGGGGGAACCTACACGAACTTATAATTTTGAATGTCTTTAATTTGAGACAGGAGACATCATACAAGACCCTCAGTGTAAACCTAAAGCGTTGGTGGCACACATCATCTTGACTGAATTTCAATATCAGAGAACAGCCTCCCCCCCACGGAGGGAGCATTGGCGTCTGATATGACTTTTCAACAGTCGTCCGTCTTCTGCACGACGCCATCAATAGGATGGACGGCGGCACCGACAAGTATGGATGACGTCACTAACAGCTATGGCTGACGTCACTATCAGTGGATGACATCAGTGATCCATCAGTGATCCATTTTTAGGCCCAGGTCAAAAATGCACGGGGAGCAAATGGACGAGATGAGAAGTAAACCAGAGCCAGCGGTACAAAGGACTGCGCCAGGGTGATGTGACTTGAAAGACCCATGCAATCACTTATCGTGGTCCCCAATCATTCGTTCAATCTTTGCTTATCCTCCAGCATTTGAAGAGAATGTTCTTTGGTGTGGCTTGGAAGCCTCAAACTTGTAGATATTCCCAAGTAAACAGTCTCGCCCTGATTTAATCGAGTCTACTAATTTACATAAACAATTTGTCAGGTGGAAATATACAAGAACTTTTTTTAAAAGAAAAGAAAAGAGGGGGTGGGGGTGAGGTTGGGTGGGGTGGGGGTGGTGCGCAAACAAAGACATCAGAGTGGATGTGTGCATACGCCATAGTGAGTAAAGAGTGCACACAGATTATGTACAGTCACGATAAGCTGAACGGGAAAGAAGTCTATGTACTTACCATATTGACATCGAGGACCTTGAAATCCTGGCGGACAGGAACAGGAAGGTGTGTAGCCGCCGTTACATTGTCCGCCATTGTGACACATAGATTCCCGACAAGGTCCTGAACAAAAAAAAATATGATAAAAAAATTATGTTAACAATTACTATGTTTACAAAATAAAACATTAAAATGTTATAAGGGTACATTTATAACAGACTTCCTCCCCATGAACAATAGTTATTATTGTGTTCCTGGTCCAACCAGACCATTTCACGGGGAGTTCCCATGGTTTTGAGAACGCAAGCTTCTGAATGGCTACTTCGTGTGTCATGTGGTATGTATAGACCTAAGTTTAGCGAGCACCACTCTTATACCCTTTGTTTTGTTTGGCTATTGACGTCACCGAGTAAATACGCTGTGCCACTCCTTAGCCACACCCACCCCCCACTTGAATGGGAAAAGGTTGTTTACGTTCGAATGCGTTCGTTCTATGTTTCTAAATCTAAAAAAATACTACCATCAAGTGACGCAATTTCTAGAATTTCTTTACTAGATCGTTCCGATTTAATCCCTATATCTAGGCCAGCAGCTTTGCTAGTCGGGACGATATTTTCGCTATATTTCTTAACGTATATTTTCTTGCGACACCAAGACCTGGACTGGGCGTAAAAAATACGACACCCGGTTAAGCTCCAGTAAATGCTACCCAATTGTTAGATGTAGGCATTTTTTAAAATATATATTCGTCTTCTCGAATTTAACCCTTTATTGGATAAGACGATCGCTTTTGAACCCGGAAGTCATATCTTTATCCTACCCCCACGAAGTTTGTCGCTGTGATGCAATAGAAGATCGGCCACCAGGGAGCGCATGATCTACAGCAAAACAGGAAGTGGTGAAAGACGATGACGGGACGGCGACAAAATGTACCGCCGGCGGTTGTTATCTGATGGCGGACAACAGCTGGAACCAGGGACAAAACAAACGCACGTCCGACAAGCCCCCGCCCCGAGGAGGCGAAGATGAAACGAAAGGAGAACTATTTTTTAGAAGGGGTGTTTCTGCGGGAATACCCGGACAGGGTGTAACACATGATGATACGTTTGTTTCTACTTGTTGTGGAGGATCTCGTGAGATAGAAGATAAGGCAGCTGATTGATGTGAGAGAGGCAGGTGGAGAGATAGCTGCAGAGAGAGGGGGTGCAAAGGTGCGCCTCCAGTAACACGCTGTTGGAACAATTGTTAATTTCTGACATGCTGGTTGACAAAAGAGTTTTATTTATATCAGAAATCTGCGATTGCAATAGTCAAAAAAACTGCACGTGATCGATTGGCGGCGATTCACGAATGATAATAAACGCGACAAGTATTAATGTACAGTCCAGATTATTAGTGAATCACGCACAGTATCACCGACAAAACTCTAAAGCACACACACACACACACACACACACGCACGATCTCTCTCTTGGTTTCTAATACAGACACCCGCATTCACAAATTATTCTATTAAAAAAAACCACAATTAACGATATAGCACACATGAAATGAATTGGTAAAACTTAATTCATTTGATCTATCTTTAAATTAACTAGGTCACATCATTTAAGAAATGGACGGCCACATTTTTCTGAGCGACTTTCAGCAACGGCTAGTCTGCTTAATTATGCGCCTTTATCCCCTTTGTCCCAATGTTTCACGTCATGGTCGTGCGCATCACTGCGACGGCTGAATTTCCGTTTAGCCGCGATGCGCACCGCCCAGCGTGTGGCAATGAGAGGCGATGTCTTGTGAAGATTTGGGGATCCCTGCTGTAACGCAATCCAAGAACTGATTTCACCTCGACGTTTGAATGCGCCGTCTCAGCATTGACTTGACAGCATGGTGTGCTACAATCACTACACGTGTCAATCTTAAGTGCTTAGGTTAAACATTTATGCACGTATATACGGTATCTTGAGTGCTTAGGCTAAACATTTATGTACGTATATACGGTATCTAGAGCGCTTAGGCTAAGCATTTATGTACGTATATATAGTATCTTGAGTGCCTAGGCTAAGCATTTATTCACGTGTATGCAGTATCTAAAGTGCTTAGGCTAAACATGTGTGTACGTATACCGTATCTAAAGAGCCAAAGCTAAACATTTATGCAGGTATATACGGTAGAAAGATACAACGTTAATCGTTCATGCATAGATCGACCACGCAGAGCCACTATCGTTGGCACGCGGAGCCACTATCGTTGGCGCGCAGAGCCACTATCGTTGGCGCGCAGAGCCACTATCGTTGGCACGCGGAGCCACTATCGTTGGCACCCACTATCGTTGGCACGCGGAGCCACTATCGTTGGCACGCGGAGCCACTATCGTTGGCACCCACTATCGTTGGCACGCAGAGCCACTATCGTTGGCACGGTGGAGGGCCAAAATATGAAAAATGATACCATAAAAAGTGTTTTTTTTTAATATGTTAGCAGCAACTTTTGTTTCACTCTGAGTGAAGTATAGTGATCCCACTTTCAGCGCCAATAATACCCCAAAGATTACCGACCCGCTGCTATAAGTATCTAAACAAAAATATTTTTTTCTCAAGATCTGTCATTCAACCGTAACGAAAAGTTTAGTATTAGTTTCATATTAACGCATAGTTAGTTTCACAGCGGTTGGGAGCTCTCGGAGAATTTTCAACAGAAAATTTTGTCATAGGAATCTTTCTCCTAAAGGTTTGCTGTGTACAGTTCAGCTTTAAATGAAAACAGTCTGACCATTAGGATAAGATTTATATTATTTATTGGGGTATAGTATATGGCAGTGCTACTCAAAGTGGTGGTCTGCGGACCGGTGCCGGTCCGTGGGCCATCATCCGCCGGTCCGAAGAAGTTTTCAAGAAAACTCATTTCGCTACCACGTCAGTACAAGAAAAATAATGCACCGGTCCCTGGTGCAATAGAAAAATTCCTGCCGGTCCGCCATACTAAAAAGTTTGAGAAGCACTGGTATATGGTTTCTGTTGAGACTAGAATGGTTACTGTTGGAGACTAGTATGGTTACTGTTGGAGACTAGAATGGTTACTGTTGGAGACTAGAATGGTTTCTGTTGGAGACTAGCATGGTTTCTGTTGGAGACTAATATGGTTTCTGTTATTGCAGTTTTTGGAATACCGAAACTCTTAACCCATTTAATCCCATAACGGCCAAATCCGGCCAGTACTGATTCAATCCAACTACGGCCAAATCCGGCCACTCAACCCTTTGTTTAAATTTTGCTAAAAAGAAAGTGAAAATCTCGCCATTTAAACGTAAATCTCGCTAGAAACGAGACCAATGGAGTTTACTCCCTTATTAGAAATATTTTTATTTATTGGGTGAAGAGTATTCATTATTTTAAACGCAGATTTTTTATTTTAGTGTTATGATCGTTTGTATTCAAATACTTCGTTGAAAATTGACTTTTAGGAATTTACACAAGAAAAGCATTAGGAAATAATGTTACACAACACATATAGCAACCATTTATGGATGAAAATCAATTTATTTCATATGATTATACTGTTAAATATATTTGTTTATAATTTTTTTCAAAACCCACCCATGTTAAGGGTGGAGTTGCTCCCCTTTGGTTGGGGTTTCCAGTTAGAAAATTTCTGAGCGCCCGGGATTGAATGATAAATATTTGGAAAATAAGGGGGGGGGGGTAGGGGGGTAACATACTCAGAACATTTCTTAAACGCAGTTGGCAAAGACTTAATGTCACAAACATGAATTCCTTGTGGACTCTATAAATTGCCCGCAGGTCCACGAAGAGCAGGAAGCACCAGCTTCAGAGCCACGATTTTGTGCGTTTGGAAACGTCAAGGTTTGGGGCGTCTGGAAAGACATAGCTTGGGGCGTCGAGAAAGTCAAGGTTTGGGATGTCTGGAAATTCAAGGTTTGGGGCGTCTGGAAAGTCAAGGTTTGGGGCGTCTGGAAAGACACGGTTTGGGGCGTGGAGAACGCCACAATTCGGGGCAAATAATCAATCAACCCCCCCCCCCCCCCACCCATCAGTTGCATTTCACACAGGAATAGTCTAAAGATATCAAAATTACTCTCTAAATAGTTCGACAAATTTCACATTAAAGAGCTTGACTTAACTATTAAAATAAATAAATATCTTATGAAAATGATAATAGTTTACTGTAAGCGCTAACGGTATGAAGATCTAAAAGACACAATCCGAAAATGTCTTCCTCTGTTTTTTTGGCAGACGTTCAGAGGCACAGTGACGTGGATTACCCCAAGATTTGATACCAGCGGGTGAACAGTCGCTTCATAGCCTCCTCTGCGTCCTCGCTCCGCGGGTGGCGTGTAACAGGAAGACGCTCTCATTGGAAAACTGACAAGACTGGCAAACACGAGTCGGTGTCTACATAGACCAAATGTGGACCCCAGTTGTCACATCAAAGGGCAATTTAAAAAAAAAAAAATGAAAACTAAGAATGTTTAAATAAAATCAATTTTTTTTAAAAACATATTTAAATTAAGGGAGTTAAATCAAATGGTGGCGTTGAGTTGATAGGTTGAAAGTTGATTTGATAGGTTGAAAGTTGAGTTTGATAGGTTGAAAGTTGAGTTGATAGGTTGAAATGCACTGTTTCTGAATAATTTTTTGTTAGGTCATTCACTGGGATTCAGTTGTGAGAGTTTGAATAAGATGACATTATTGCCCCGTCACTTAATACTTGATCACACTTTAGAGTTAACACACTGAGTCGCTGGGCATCATCAGCACACTGATTTAGTGGGCATTAACACACTGGTTCGCTGGGCATCAACACACTGATTTGCTGGGCATTAACACACTGATTCGCTGAGCATCAACACACTAATTTAGAGGGAATTAACACACTGATTCGCTGAGCATCAACACACTGATTTAGTGGGAATTAACACACTGATTCGCTGGGCATTAACACACTGATTCGCTGGGCATTAACACACCGATTTAGGGGACATTAGCACACTGATTCGCTGGGCATTAACACTATTTTAGTGGGCATCGACACACTGTTTCGCTGGGCATTAAAATACTGCTTCGCCGCAGGGCATCAACACACTGGTTTGGACATCAACACACTGCTTCGCTGCATCCACCAAATAAATATTGACAAATAAGTCATTTAAAAATCATATGGGCTCTGACACTAGCCTTTCGAATTCTTGCTTGATTGATAGTTAATATAAAAGACAATTGTTTCGAGGTAGGAACCTCCAGCTTTCCACAAGCTTTGATGGATCAATTTATTTCTCCATAAAAACTCTGAATTAAAATTAACATTCCAAGACATTCGGATGTTTTGTTTTCTTTACAAATGATTTCAAAGTAGTTGAGCCTGGATCTATTCAATAAGTAACTTCTTGCTACCAGCTGAAACAATGTTTATTAAGTAAATGCTTACTACCAGCTGAAACAATGTTCATTAAGTAAATGCTTGCTACCAGCTGAAACAAAGTTCGTTAAGTAACTTCTTGCTACCAGCTGAAACAAGACAAACACTTTCTGCACCGTCCATGTATAAACAGCCATTGTCGTCATGGAAACGAAGAACTAAAAGTCTTGAATAATCCCCCCCCCCCGGCCCAACCTTCTGTATCCGCCCATGCATACAACTGTAATTAAAAATAATTAAGGCAGGTATAAGGTGTACCAGACGCCAAAAGACCTCTGAAATTCCGGTCTCAGTTTTGTGTTCAACCCGGCAGTCAAGACTTCGTAAGTGCACTTTACACCCATAGAGACGGCGCCTTGTGTCTGACGCAGACCGTGTAACCCCCGTTCCACGGATCGTTCATCTGGTGCTAAAAGTTATTTATAACCGAACCCCCTACCAGTGCATTATCTTTAGCGAGCCGACCTCTGACATCTTTGGGGTGGAAAGTCATTGTTTTTACGTCACCTATGCTCAAAAATGATGACGAATAGCACTAATGGCATCACCACTGAAATTAAGGTCGGGGAGGAAAGATTAGAGACAGTTGGCAGCTTCAAGTACCTCGGAGCAATAGTATCGGAACAAGGCTCCAGGCCCGAATTAATGGCCAGGATTGCGCAGACCACGACAGCACTAAAGAGGCTCAAGAAAATATGGAACTACAAAAATATAGCCTCCAGCACCAAAATCAGTCTGATGCGCTCATTAATCCTCTCCATTTTCTTATATGCCTGTGAGTCCTGGACATTAACAGCAGAACTTGAAAGTAAAATAAAGGCGATGGAGATGAGATGTTACAGAGGCATTCTTGGCATCTGCTATAGAGACCACATCACCAATGAGCAAATAAAAGAAAGGATTCGTCAGGTAATTGGGCAATAAGATGACCTCCTGACGTCTGTTAAAAAGCGCAAACTTGAGTGGTATAACCACGTGACCAGAAAACAAGGGCTCGCCAAAGAGGAGGGAGAAGAAGAGGAAGACAAAGAAAAAGATGGGAAGATAATATCAAAGAATGGACGGGATTAAAACTAGGCGATGCTATGCGTAGGGCAGAGGACCGAGAGGAATGGAGAAGAATAGTGTACATGTCATCTGTGGCGCCCCAACGGTCGAAGGACTACGGGACCTGATGATGATGATGATGATGCTAAAAAACCGTGCATGCCTTTTGGCATTTTTTTTTCATCACTAAAATTTGTTAGGCATGTATTTGAGAAAATTCGTCCTTCAGTATCGTCTTTATTTTGACATCCTTCTTTATTAGGACCACCTGTTACCTTTTTGTGTGGCTCTTTCTGTGAAGCTCACAACTGTTACGAACCGTTATCACGAACCGGTATCTAACCAGGTTCGTTGGCTTCGTTTTGTCTAGGGTTTATTATAGTAACTGCACAATCCGTTGAATTCATACAAGAAAGTATCTTTATTAACCGCAAAACTAAAACTACATTGTCAACAGCTGCCACTACTCAGTCACAACACCCAACACATCAATAGGTCTTTTCCCCTTACGCAACATACTATACGTCACAGAATACCAAGCGTTCAATAGCAACACCTACTCAAATACTCTCCAAACAACACGCAATCACATAATACATACAAGTCCTTCAAGACAACCTTCCTCTTTTTACTACCGTCTATACTGACATGAGAATTATTTTATCTGTTGAAGGTTGAGGCTGACAGAATTTCGGCTTCGGTTTTGGTTTAGGCGCAAACATTTCCCATATACTCATTTTCGGCGTAGTTTCGACTTTGGCCGAAAGTGATTTAGGCTTTCCACCATCTACCAGAAGTGACACTGTCACGCTGTTCGTCTGTCGACCGGCAATGCGCTATGCATTATTGATATTGCTCGACGTCCTGCTATCATGGAATAATATATGACTAATCCTCTGCGAACGCCGCTCACTGCTGCATGATGACCTACTTGTCCAATATGTCAAAAAATAAATTTTTAATTAGGCTTATGCAAAGATAAATTATTTGTGAAAAAACAGACAAAAGGAATTGTAATATTTCTAGTATAATGTTTTTTAAAAATATTTCAAATTAGCAATTGAAAAAAAATAGTTGTCATCACCGCTTACCAGCGTTGCAAGTGAGCAGTTGTTTGGTGGAGCAGTGGCAAGGGAGCAGGTGTTTAGTGGAGCAGTGGCAAGTGAGCAGGTGTTTAGTGGGGCAGTGGCAAAGGAGCAGGTGTTTAGTGGAGCAGTGGCAAGTGAGCAGGTGTTGAGTGGAGCAGTGGCAAGTGAGCAGGTGTCTAGTGGAGCCGTGGCAGGTGAGAAGGTGTTTAGTTGAGCAGTGGCAAGTGGACAGGTCTTTAGTGGAGCAGTGGCAAGTGAGCAGCTGTTTGGTGGAGTAGTGGCAAGTAAGCAGGTGTTTAGTGGAGCAGTGGCAAGTGTTTAGTGGAGCAGTGGCAAGAGACCAGGTGTAAAGTGGAGCAGTGGCAAGTGAGCAGGTGTTTAGTGGGGCAGTGGCAAAGGAGCAGGTGTTTAGTGGAGCAGTGGCAAGTGAGCAGGTGTTGAGTGCAGAAGTTGCAGGCGAGCAGCTGTTTAGTGCAGCAGGAGAGCTGTATGCCGACCAACGCAGGAATCTACTGGGCGGTAACGAGAATCAACTATCGTTTCTGAACTGTACAGCATACGTTTGTTGGACTTAAATTAATAACTAATTAACGCCATACGAGCTGCCACCTAACGGCTCTTACTGCAAGAGTAGGTAAATAATGATTTTGTTTTTCTGGATTACGGATTACTGTCTGATCCAGCGGTTCTCAACCTGTTGGTCGCGACCCCTTCGGTGGTCGCACGAGCATTTTCCAGGGTGGCGCCTAAGACCGTCTGAAAACACATGTGCTCTACAGTTATGAAGTAGAACCGAAAACAATTTTGTGGATTGGGGTCGCCACATCACGACGAACGGTATTAAAGGGTCGCGGCCATAGGAAGGTTGAGAACCACTGGTCTAAATCACTAAAATATTGTTGATAATGTTGATTATTTTTTTTATGACATCATTTTGTTCACGACATAGTATTTACATCTTGGGCTGGATTATATATCTTTCGGTTTCGGTGTCGACCGAAAGTCTCGTGTTTAGCCTTTGGTTTCGTTTTCGGCCTGAAGTCATTTTTAAATTTCTGTTTTGTTTCGGCTAAAGCCAGAAAGTCAGTTTCGGTCGGTCTCTGGTTATAGGTAGGCCATATTTTACTCAATTAAATTGAAGTCATATCTTTGGGTTTTTTTTGTTGGTTTTTTTACATTTTTTTGGTGTGTTTTTGTTAGGGTAAATGATAAAAAAAAAATTACTCCGCTACCAAGAACCTTAATCCAGTAGCTACTCAGATGACAAAATGGGAGTAATCTTCCGTTAATTTTGTTGTTGTTTTTTTTTGGTTTACTTGGACGCCTGTGAGTCCACTACAGAAAAACATCCTACAGTAATGGAGGACTTAGGCAGGCGCCGTTTAGGACTCAGTCATTCATTGTCTGTCCTTACAAGGATGAGCCGGATGTTCCGACGAGGGGGGCGCGAACACAATCCTGACGGATTATGGGAGCGATAAATCTGAACCGCTGAGCCTGAGCCTTGACTGTCTTAGTTGCCCCCTCCCCCCCCCCCCCCCCCCCCCAGGCTTGTCTACTTGAGTGATGTTAAATATTGGCTCTGACATATCCATTGATGAGAGGGAAATCTGAGGTCCTCAGTGTTAGGGAAACTTTGTCAGGGTACTGTCAAAACATGCCCCATCTTTAGGTCAGGGGTTGAACAGTTTAATTTTCGAGGCCGCTATAGAGGTATACATAAAACATACGTAAATAGTGTGCAAATGATGATACGTACACCATTAAAAATGTCCTTTTTTTTTTTTTTATAAAAAGAAAGAATAAATTCCCATCTCTTCGAGATGTGCCCTAATGCCGCGGGCACTTATGCCCAAGCAGTTTGAATACTTGTCCCCATGCCCCAATAATCCGTGCCAACTACGGGGCACATCGTTTCAAGGCTATTTCCCCATTTCTTTTTTTTTTTAAAGCCAGACATTGATGTATGTAACCTTTGAACCTCATAGGTCAACTGTTGTGTTTCCACCGTCAAGGTCGTAAATACAGGGTCGCCCTCTGGTGTTAAAGTGTGTCGCCGGTGGCCATTTTCCCGGACGCCGCTCACCGCGGGCCGCGCGCCAAGTGGAAATTAAAATCGCGTTGACATAACGAGGGGTTTAATTTGATGTCAGACGTATACCATTTATTCAAGACGAGCGAGTTTGCGCGGTTGGGGGGGGGGGTAGGGAGTTGGGGGAAGAGCACGGGCGTTACGTTAACAGACCTGTTTACCCTCAAACTCTTAAAAATCGTACAATATCACCACAAAATCGTTCAATACATTATCTTAATAGTAATAAAAAAGACATATAGTGCATATAATGCATACACCTCAAAATCGTACTTTGTACGCCAAAATCGTAAGCCTAAACAGGTCTGCGTTAAGCAGTTTGTTCATGTGTCGTATGTTATTGACAACGTAAAAATGTTATTCGTTGAGCTTGTAAGTCCAGTAAATAGTCGCGTTAAACTCAACTAATATTATGATGTATGGTTCTCCGGAATATGACACTGGGTGCAGTTTTGGGTTTTGACGCCCCCTCCCCCCGCTGTAAATATACTCATAGTTGAAGTGTTTACGTAGTGTTGAAATTGGTTTGCCGAACTCATAGCGGTCGTCAGAAAAGTTTTCCCCATGAACCATAGGCGTAGCCTTGTGATGTCATGGACCCTTTATAACTCCGCCATATAAATTTTCCACTTCATGGATACTGCATTTACAAAATAAATATTTAAAAAAAAAATATTTATAAAAATTGAGCTTTCTTGTTTTATATCGTCTGCTGAAGGAGGTGTTTAGCCCGAAACATCTGTTCAATTTTTCTGTCTTTTTTTTTTCAAGCCTAAACATATCTTGTTACAGTACTTATTAACTTCACACTGCTTGAAAACAGCCAACCCCCCCCCCCCCCGCTCCCCCCGCCCCCACATATTAATCATTTTTATAGTTCAGCGGCTTTACTTTAAACAACCCTTTAAAAAACAACACATTTTTCCACTTAAATCCTTTGTATGTATTTTCGTTTACATGTAATTTACAGCGATATATCATTTATTAAGAGAACGTTTATGTAAATGGGTAAATTTATGACGAAAACAAGTTTCATATTTCCCTACATTTTCCCCCTTCAAAAATAAATTTTATTATTTACTGCATACCCAAATCATCATTATCATCATCATCATCATCATCATCATCATCATCTTCATGTCCCTCAGTCCTTGGACCATTGGGGCGCCACAGATGTTTGTTTGTTTTCTCGTCACGTGATCATACCATTCCAGTTTGCGCTTTTTTTTTTTACAGACACCAGGAGGTCATCGTACTGCCCAATTGCTTGACGAATCCTTTCTTTCACTTGTTCATTGGTGACGTGGTCTCTATAGCAGATGCCAAGAATGCCACTGAAACATCTCATCTCCATCGCCTTTATTTTTCTTTCACGTTCTACTGTTAATGTCCAGGACTCGCAGGCGCACAAGAAAATGGAGAGGACTAATGAGTGCATCATCTAAAGCTACCAAGCGTAGTGAAAGCTACACATTTAATCTCCACACCAAAACACGCAAACATTGAACGAATCAGGTTTCATTCATCTTTCCGTTGAAAATAGCTAAAACTAATTTTAGGCGGTTGGCGGTGGGGGGTGAAACTTTGTTAAAATATGTTATCATCGCCAACGAGTCTGTGTGCCAAGTTTCAGTTTGACAGGATGACGGGAAGTCGGTCAGTTAGCTATCTAATGACGTGCATCGAATTGATATCCACAGTGGAGTATACAGGCACACTAGGCGTTACCATAGTAACCTACACACACTATTTATATATCACTTCATGACATTTTTTAAAATAAAAACCCCGCACATTGAAGGCATAGTAAGAGTAACTTTAAGTCTGACTACAATTTTTGTTTGATTTTTTTAAAATTGCGTATAGAACAATTAGATTCTAATAAAACATTTCGGTGGGTAACACTATTATTATTATTTTTGTTATTATAAGACGTTTTTTATAGCGTAGTACCCCAACCAAGGGCTGGTCTCACCACGCTGTACATATAATTTAACAAACATAATCATGAACTTAAAAATTAACATGCATTAATTAAATTTAAAAAAAAACAAATTTGTATTCGCTCAACCAATTCATAACTTTTTAAATGTCAAGCCATGGACTGCACCCAGTAGTATCGTCTATCGGTCAGAGTGGGGAATCAGTCAGGATAGTAGAGTTTAAAGAGATGTGTTTTGGGTGCAGTTTTGAAGGCTGTAATGGTTGGTATATTGCGGATGTGTAAGGGAAGAGAATTTCATTGTTTGGGGCAAAGAAATGACATTTTCTCCCACACAGTACAGTCCCCTTTATTGGGGGTTGGGGGTGGGGCGGTGGTGGATAATAATAGCAGAAATACACCATAAAACCCACCGTACGTCAATGATCTTTTGCCTTCAAATGACCGTTATTTCACATCCCCCCCCCCCATCAGATCCCCCAAATCTCTATCGAACTCGACAACTGAAAACGCTTTTGTGGCAACCTGATCCGTCAGCAAGCGCTCGAGTTGAATCAATAGCATCAGTCAGAGAGAAAACCTCTCTGTGGGGGGGGGGGGGGGTGGAGTGGGCGGGTATACGGGGGGACATTGCGGGGGGGGGGGGTAAATGAGCTATTTAAGTTTTGTCTTAATTAAGCTCTATGCTGATGGAAAGGGGGTGCGGTGCCACCGGGGTGGGGGGGGGGGAAAGTAGGGCAGGAAATGACGTCACAGTTTAGTCCTGAGCCGTTTGAAGACCCGCTTGCCAATCAGTGATTGATGAAGGATTGGGAAAGATAGAGAAAGTAAAACGTGGTCGTCCTAAAGACAAGCAGCGCCTAATAAAAGATTTTCACTGGCTGTCTTTTGATAACAAGACGTCCACTGGCTGTCTTTTGATAACAAGACGTCCACTGGCTGTCTTTTGATAACAAGACGTCCACTGGCTGTCTTTTGATAACAAGACGTCCACTGACTGTCTTTTGATAACAAGACGTCCACTGACTGTCTTTTGATAACAAGACGTCCACTGGCTGTCTTTTGATAACAAGACGTCCACTGGCTGTCTTTTGAGCTTCTATTTTTAAAAAAACAACAAAAAACTTTCAAACAATAGCTTTATAAATCCTCAGTTGCCAATCAGGCCGCTGAAAAATTGGACTTCATTTAAAACTTGCCTATTTTGACGCATCGGTGACGTCTGTGTTTTAAGTTGAGATTATAATGTGAACGTCAAAATGTCGACTTCCATTTAAAAAAACACATTCAAATGAAAGCATGGTGTTATTGAATGCTATGGTTTCCTAATACTAACAATAAGGAGAAGAATTGTACCACGACATTTGCCGTAAGAATTGTACCACGACATTTGCCGTAAGAATTGTACCACGACATTTGCCGTAAGAATTGTACCACGACATTTGCCGTAAGAATTGTACCACGACATTTGCCGTAAGAATTGTACCACGACATTTGCCGTAAGAATTGTACCACGACATTTGCCGTGAGAACTGTACCACGACATTTACCCTAAGAATTGTACAACCACATTTACCGTAAGAATTGTACCACGACATTTGCCGTAAGAATTGTACCACGACATTTGCCGTAAGAATTGTACCACAACATTTGCCGTGAGAACTGTACCACGACATTTACCCTAAGAATTGTACAACCACATTTACCGTAAGAATTGTACCACGACATTTGCCGTAAGAATTGTACCACGACATTTGCCGTAAGAATTGTACCACAACATTTGCCGTGAGAACTGTACCACGACATTTACCCTAATAATTGTACAACCACATTTACCGTAAGAATTGTACCACGACATTTGCCGTAAGAATTGTACCACGACATTTGCCGTAAGAATTGTACCACAACATTTGCCGTGAGAACTGTACCACGACATTTACCCTAAGAATTGTACAACCACATTTACCGTAAGAATTGTACCACGACATTTGCCGTAAGAATTGTACCACGACATTTGCCGCGAGAACGGTACCACGACATTTACCCTAAGAATTGTACAACCACATTTACTGTAAGAATTGTACCACGACATTTGCCGTACGAATTTTATCACGACATTTGCCGTGAGATTTGTACCACGACATTTGCCGTAGTCAATGTTGGATACACGGTTTTTGTATGAGGCGTTAAGGGATCGAGGAATTACGGCGTTTAAAAAAAATTCTACGGCCCGTGGGCTTGAACCTTAACACCTGGTCCAACAATTGATAAGTGTCCAGAAAGTAGGCTGATCTATTGTACTAGGCTGACGAAGGCTTCCTGCCGACACGTTCGTTGTTTTGTTGCATTCCATTTTATTCAGGTTTAACCTTACTTTATATGATTAATTTCCAATTTCAGCTAGTAATTAGTAATCGCTTGCCTTTAAAACTCCGTAAAGCGTGTTTTGGGGGTTTACATTATGCTCGACTGTACTCACTGTTATTGCAGCCAGACCCCTGGTCGTTCATCTGCCAGCCGCTGCAGCATTTGTACTTGGTGACTTGCTGGGGTTCATACCGCTCCTTGTAGGTTGTATAATAATGTGTCCTGGAAGAGATATACCAAATTAGGTCATCAGAGTACTGCTAGTCTTACTTGAGTTAACAGTATAACACAGTGGTTCTCAACCTTCTTAATGCCGCGACCCTTTAATACAGTTCCTCATGTCGTGGCGACCCCTAACCACAAAATTATTTTCGTTGCTACTTCATAACTGTTGAATATATGTGTTTCCGATTGACTTAGGTCATTTGACCCCCAAAGGGGTCGCGTCCCACAGGTTGAAAACCGCTGGTATAACACAACTCGTACTGTGGAAATACAACACAACGGCAATCAAAGTTAAACGAAAAACTCGCCACAGCGCGATGATTTGGGTCCATCTCATCGGATCGCGTTAAAACAGCGTGGTCGCCCCTCGTGCGGGCTCATGTTACACAAATTCATTGAGAATACCTTTTTTTTTTTTTTTAAAAGGTAAAAAGTTTGGGTGATTGTGTAACACGGGTGATTTCGTCTTTTAATCCCCTGTGATTAGTGAGCTGTGTTGTGTTGACGTTTGGACTAGTGTTAGTGGATTGTGTAACACGAGACTATGTATTGTTTAACTCTTATTTTCCAAGTACTTTAAAAAAAAAAAGTTCTCGGGGCGAATCTAGGATTAGTGGTGCCCGGGGCGGGCCGAGAATTCCGCCGTCCACATTTTAAAGGAAAAAAAAACACTGCATATGGCGGAAATTGCCCCCAATCCATTTACAGCAGGCCTGCACAACATACGGCCCGCACACACTTTGCGGCCCGCGAAGTAACGAAACATTCCGTATATATATTATTTTCTTAATAACTTTCCCCCTGTCTTATTTTCTTTTTGCCCGCAGAAGTCCTGTCCTACCATCTTTTGACACGCAAAGTTTTTTCATAAAGTATTACGGCCCGCCTTACATTTTGAGTTCTGCAGGCCTGATGTAAACCAAAAAAAAAAATTGCGCTTGGGGTGGACCAACCCCCCGCACCCCACTCATACGCCACACGGTTCATGTGCCGCGCTACGACATGCTACATCTTTATTCGCGTTACAGCGGGGTTACAATGTGTAACATTCAGTCTGATAGGCAAAGCCTGTGTCACCCGTCGAAAGTCGAACCCTCGGTGTAACAAAGTACAGAACAATATCGTATTATAGTTTGTGTAACTTAATCTACTCTACATCAGCCGGGTTGAGTGAGCGCCAGGGGCGGTGCTGCGGTGGGAAGCTGAATATGTGTTGAGTGAATGGCCTGACAGTGTTTGCTAAACCTAACTTCCAAAGGTAAAGACCAAAGGTAAAGACCAAAGGTAAAGACCAAAGGTAAAGACCAAAGGTAAAGACCAAAGGTACAGACCAAAGGTAAAGACCAAAAAAGGGTCATTCTTGAACGCCATCAGTTTGGTCGTTTTCTTTTGAGACAAGGTTTGTGGGAAAGGTTGGGGGGGGGGGGGTCGAGAAAAGGAGGTGTCCCAACAGTAAACATAAATGTAAATTGTTTCGGGGGAGGGGGTATTAAATAAGTTCAAGCTGCGGTTCCTCAAGTCCTGTCGCGTCAAAATGGGGGTGGGGGTAGCGAATCCATTGATAAGCCGACGATAACGTGATATTGCAAATGTGTGAACTTAAGTTGTTTCATTGAAACAAATAAACTAAACTTTTGAATTGAATATAAAATAAAATCGATTTTCTTCATTTGGCAAAAGGCACACATTGAATCATGACGTCACGCATCGACTCACGACTTCACACTTTGATTCATGACGTCACACATCGAATCATGACGTCACACATCGAATCATGACGTCACACATCGAATCATGACGTCACACATTGAATCAACCAGTCTCACCCGAGGCTATAACGTCATGACCTCACACAATTGTATCGTAAGATCACACATCAATCCATTACGTCATGACGTCACACACTGACTCGTAGTCGCACATAAAGCTATCAAGACATGACACATTCCTTTAGGTGTATTCGCGTCTTTTTATGTCTACCACCCTCTTCTTCCTCTTTCGCGCCATAAATTTAAAGTCAATTAATTGGTCTAATTATCGCACGTCTTCCGCTCCGGCGTCTCGTCCACGCCACGCGATATCACGGTGCGGACGTCTCGTCGTGGCCGCCCATCACTTTTTCGTGACAGCTTATGTTGTCGACCAATCAACCCAGTGAGGGCCAAGGGGGAACCACTCTCGTGAGTGATGTGGCCTCTGTTGACGGGTCGCGGACCCTGCTGTCCCGTAATGAGCGTAGCAAGCGTCCGGTCTGCGTGTCTTAACGCCCGGACGGACGGGCGCATACATTCCACCATCATTTACTCACGTAATTTGAGTCGGTGTGTCAAGCATTCTCAAACCCGTCGAAATAACCATTGTATTAGAAAAATTGGATATAACTCTACCTAGATCAGTGGTTCTTAACCTGTGGGTCGCAACCCCTATGGGGGTCGAACAACTCTTTCACAGAGGTCCCCTAAGACTAAGACCATTGGAAAAGACATGCACTCTACGGTTATTAGGTAGCAACGAAGATAATTTTGTGGTTGGGGGCCGCCACGACATGAGGAACTGTATTGAAGGGTCGCGGCATTGGGAAGTTTGAGAGCCACTGACCTATATTGTCACATACGATACTCACAAAAGGGACTCACGTTTAGAGGGTGCGCACATTACAGGTTCAAGTTCAAGTAACCCCAGAGGAAATGTCAGACATGTCGCATTGATCAACGTTGTCAGACAAGTCAGAATGATCCCATTGTTAGACATGTCACATCGAACCCGTTGTAACCTTGTCACATTGATCCCTTTGTTAGACATGTTACATAGATCACGTTGAATGGAAATGTCGCATTGATCACGTTGTTAGACATGTCATGGCACACTGATCACGTTGTTAGACATGTCACATAGATCACGTTGTTAGACATGTCACATTGATCCCGTTGTTAACCTTGTCGCATTGATCACGTTGTTAGACATGTCACATCGATCACGTTGTTACAAATGTCACATTGATCACGTTTTGAGGAAAAGACAGGTTAGAGTTTGAAAGTATTCTAAAAATTTTAACACTAAAATGTTCTATATTATCATTCTGCTTGGTTTGAAATTAGACCAACTACAACCCTGGTTCCCAACCCGTACACGGCAGACCCTAGTGGGGTCACTTGGGTTTTCTGTGGGATCCGCGGGTTAAAAATGGAACTAAAAATAAATAATGCTTTTATTGAAAAATTGTACCCGGCGTCTCAATTAAGTATGTCTTCTATTATAAAGTATGTATTTTATAATAAAATATACATTCTATGATAAAGTATCTATTTTATAATAAAGTATGTATTCTATGATAAAGTATGTATTCTATAATAACGTATGTATTTATGATTTCACAAGAATTGAAATGTTTTTTTTTTAAATGTATGCGGGTCGAGGGTTCCCTTTGCCTCAATAAAATGGGGTCGTGGTGCAAAAATGTTGGGGAACCTGTGAGCTATCCGATATTTAGCACCGCTTGGTTAAGCATTTGGTATTAGAGGATAGTGAACCTTTGGACATATCTGATTCTTACTCGCTGAGGTCTTCAATATATTATGTGGATAGGTTAAACAATTATATAAGTTATTAAAAAAAACGAAACGAAACGAAAGAAAACAAAACATGTAATCCTAAATTTTGTTTGTATGTCCTTTTTGACCGATACGACAAGTGCCGATACCCTGATGACCACACGAAAAGCGGCAGTATTAATTTCGGAGATTCAAAGACATCTTAGGTACTCACCGTCTTTCGTATCCGACGCACCAGTTCCTTGTGTACCCACAGTCGGGCTTCCACACTTTGACCAGCCGTGTGAAGGCCTGGACGCACGGCTGTCGTATGAGCACCATCATGACGTCCTGGTACTCGCAGACGTTAGGCCTGGAAGGGGAGAGAACACAAAAAATGAATTTTTCTAGGTTATGGGTGTTAAAATAAAATATTTAAAAAATTGGTAAATAAAATTGACAATTTAATTTTGAAGACAAAGAACATTGAAAAAAGATGTGATACTAAGACAAAAGTTAGAGTCAATCATTATTTTCATCATTAATTTATCAATCATCATATTGGTCCGAATCCTGATCAGTTATTTAGACGAAATTATTGCACTGAAATGGGTGCATTCCGTCTTGTCTGTCAACACTGGTTTCAGTGCAATAATTTCGTCTAAATAACTGAAAACTGAATGGTACTTGATGTAAATGTTACCTTTAAAACACAGGATCCCCCCCCCCCCCCAATTGTTAAAAACATTTTTCAACCAGCCATCAAGTGGTGATTTGTATCAGCGACGAAGCTAGGGTTAGCACCACCCGGGGCAGGTAAATAAAAACCCACCAACCTCTGCAGTCGGCCGAAAATGCCGCCCCTCAAAATAAAGAAAAAATGTGCCGCATGGGCGGCCCCTTCCATTTAAACGCGACTTATTTGTCTTCTTGCTCATAGAATTAAAATCAAAGGTCAAAAATAAGATTGATCGGAAATAAAAATGTTAACTTTGCTGTACATTCGTCTCTAGTCGTACTTTATACCAATGGGTGGCGTTGAGATTCCATTACATAACAACAGTAAAAAGAATATTAGTATGCCTCTTAAAATAGACAGGTTACTGCTCAGTGGCATCAAGAGAGTCCATTACGAATCGTATCTAATCAACGTCGGTCACTATTTTTTTTTAATTTGCAGCCCTTAATTTTAAACGGGAACCAAGGGGCCAACAAGAATGGGCATCCCCCTCTCTTTTTCGCCCTCGACCCCGTCAGTTGCACCCAATGGCGTAGCTAGGGTTAGTGCCGCTCGGGGGTGGGTCCAAAATTTTGTCCCCTGCTTCTTCCACGGAACAAATCCCTACAGCTAATCGAAATGTCCCCCCCCCCCCGTATGAAGAAAAAAGTGCCTCCCCTGGGGCGGACAGCCCCCCCTCCGCACCACACCCCTTTTTTTCCTTACGCCACATTTCCAAGATTCGGTTGTGAGCTGAGATGCAAAGTTTGTGAACGGACTCTTGGCGTTCGTTCAACAAGCGCGGGTGTCTCGCCAACACGTTGGGGGGGGGGGGGGGGGTCACGGCGTTGTGCTAATCTAATCACGTATCAACATTACGTGACTATAGAAGGTCTGTGCAAGTTGTTCATGGTGCCGGGGAGGTCTTTGGGTCTTCGTGAACATAGTCTTCACTTCAAGTTTAAGAGTTCATAGCGTGCATCGAGATTTCGAGATGAAAATCCCGTCAAAGTGTTGCTGTGTCTCATTCACGGGAAGGATCAGATAATTGTCAAACCAGACGTTTGTGGTAGAAATGTGGTCTCTACAATATGGTAGTAGCTTCAACAAATAAGAGATTGAATGCACATCTTCAACAAATTAGAGATTTGCTGAACATTTTCAACAAGTTAGAGATTAATACGCACAATTTTAACAAAGTAAAGATTGGCTGAACATTTTCAACCAGAGCTTTGGACGCACAATTTCAAAAGATTAGCAGTTGGACACCCATTGCCACAAATAATTTTATTCCAAAATTTCATCTTTACTATTTAAAAAAATATAACGAAGTGGACAATGACATTTTGTCCTATTTTCCCCCAAATGTCTTTCTAAACCAAATAGGCTTTTGTTAAAGGACAAATGCAATCTTAAACGTTACAATGAGAGGCCAATATTCAGATAATTCTAAATCATTCCCTATGTAGAAATTCGTTAACATCAGAAATCAATTTTGTGTGCGTGTAAAGTATCAACTATTTGTATCAACATTCTGTATCAACTCTATGTATTAATTAAGACGAAAAGTGGGTCACTGTTAACTACAATGTAGCTAAACGGAAGTTACGTGGATATTTTTTTTTATCGAAGTGGCTATTGGTACTCGGGTACCAGAATTGAGAGGTTGGGATTAAAAAAGGATTTAAAATATTATTATTGGGTTTGTAAGACCAAATGAGGTATCAAAGGAAAGATAATTGAGTGGACTATACGTTTGTAAACTTAATTCTTCATTGTAACTAAAATAAACTACCACAAATGACATCCGAATAGCATTAGTCAAAATGGACCCGGACACGCAGCGCCGCCATTCGCACCCGGGTACCATTAGGCTCAATGCTATTCGGATGTCATTATGGTAGTTTGTTTGAGTAAAACAAACCTCTCAATTCTGGTACCCGGGTACCAATAAGTGCAGCTTTTTTTTTTATCTGCCCTTTCGAAATTCCTCTACACACATTCACACAATGGATAGAATGAAAGCTCACATGATTTGACGGATTAACGACCTCCTTTAGGATAATCCATGTCACCAATTTTTTAACCGATTTGGCATTCCCGTGGACAAACTATAGATTTGAATTTAATTTCTCAAACCAGACGATGTATACATTTATATAAAGTAAAGAATGATTTGGTTTACTACAAGGTTATGGGTCGAGAGTTTGAAGAACTCGCTTGGGAACTTGAAATGTACATAGGTAGAAGTGATCCACACATTGATGGTTGACACTAATTGGAAGGATGCCGTCTTGAAAACTAATGTGTGTTAGGTTATGGCAGCGGTTTTCAACCTGTGGGTCGCGACCCCGTTGGAGGTCGAACGACCTTTTCACAGGGGTCGCCTAAGACCATCGGAAAACACATATACTCTACAGTTAGGAAGAAGAAACGAAAATGATTTTGGGGTTTGGGGGTCGCCACAGCACGAGGAACTGTCGCGGCATTAAGGCTGGGCTCACCACGCTGTACTTACAATTTAACAAACATAATCATGAACTGAAAAAGTAACATACATTAATTAAAAGAGGTCCATCGATTCATTGAGGGATCTTACAACTTTAACCGAAGAAGAGAAAATGGATTTAATTTGTGTTTTTATTACATAATTGTTATTTATTTAATGCTCTAACAGACTGACTTCGGGGGGCTCGTGTCATTGGATTAAGAACCTTTTAAAACCGGCAGCAATCTGACTACAATGTAAAGGTATTGACAGACGCGGGAAGGGTCGGGTGGTGCAGAGAGTATTGACACAGATTTAGCGCTCTCACAACACCAGCTGAGAAACAGGTCGGACTGCGAACCCCAGTAAGCGCAGACTGCCCGCCGAACCGAAAGGGACTTCATCGAATGAAAGCCACGGCGATAGGGTTTCGTACTGAGATAGTGCAGAGTGGTAAAGATGTGAAAAGGTTGTATTTTTTTTTTCTTCAATGTATTGTGAAGCAGTGGAATAGACGCGCGAGAGAAATAGACTATCTCTTTTGAACTGGCATTTTGTTCACGGATAACATTACACGAGAGTGTTTCTTGATCTCCGCCAGTGAACCGTGTCTTACATTGTACAGTAATACAAGCAATATACAACTTTAAAAAATGAAATAGTTTTGATAGAAAAAAAAAAGATATATAAAGCAAGCCGGGGAAAAGTTGGGTGGGTGGGAGTGGGGTGCGATGAGAGAAAAAGAACTCAAGAGAAATCCCAAGCCGTGGGGGGGGGGGGGGGCGTCTGATGTCATCAGGTAACACACATGTTATTGAGGTGCCGTCAGTTCGGCTACAGTTTATGCACAATCCGTTAGTGTAGGTACAGCAGAATAAATGATATCTCATTGAATTGTAAGCCCACCTGCCTGTCATAAATCATGCATTTCAGATCTACCTTTACATCTACGTGTCCTTTAGTCCTTGGACCGTTGGGGCGCCACGGATGACATGAAAACTATCCTCCTCCATCCCTCTCTGTTTTCAGCCCTTCGCACAGCATCGCCTAGTTTTAGTCCCGTCCACTCTTCGATGTTATCCTCCCATATTTTTCTCTGTCCTCCTCTTCGTCTCCCTCCTTTCGTTGTGCTCTGCATGATTTGTTTGGGCAGCCCTTGTTTTTCTTGTATTAAAGTTAGAGTTGCCATATTGCCCTGAACCATCCATTGCCAGTTTAGACATATGCTATTGACATAAATACCGGCTCGATTCAAACGATGAGTGAATCTTCATTCAGTTTATTTTTAAACATCTATCCACCTTCAACATTCCCGTTTGCATGAGTTGGTTTAATACAGCTTTAATTCAACAACCCTTAAAAACTAAGTTTTTCTTATTAATCCTTTATATGCATTTTAAAATTATTTTATCTATAGTAATATTATAACAACCCACCCGCTTTTACACCGCAGATTTATTTCACCAACGATTTCAGAAAAAACAAAAGACAATATTACGCACCAAATGCACTTGTGACATTTTTTTTTTTTTTTAAGAATCTCATTTAGCGCAGTAATCGGGAATTTTATTTCAAGAAGTTAGTAGCATCATATGTCCTTCATCTCCCCCTTTGAAACACAGGAAAATCTATTTTTTAGGGGTTTGGGGGGATGAAAATTTGACTGAATGTATTGACATTGGCAACGAGTCTATGTGCCAAGTTTCGGCTCGATAGGTTGACGAAGAGTTTGCCCCAAACACAAAAAAAGAGAAGTTGATATAAAGGATTTGAAAAAAAAACAGAGTTTATTTCATTTTATCCATGCTACAGCTGTGATTTCAGACCTAATTCCTTATATCCATGCTACATGAGTTCAAAACATAACTCCTTATATCCATGCCACAGCTGTGACCTAATTCCCAAGTGGTATGCTAAGAAACACGTCGATCTTAAACTTCGTTCAATGATTTCGAAGCTCCTTAGCAGCTTATTTACTGATCTCGTCCAGCCCCCATGCGACATCCAGCAACGGCTCAGGGACGCCACGCCTGCCTATCGTCCTATTCTATAGTGGCTGTGTGTAGTGTCGGGTTGCGGGGCTCATCCCAACTCAGTTCATGCCTCAAACAGATCCCGATACATTTCTTGTTGTCTAGACTCTAGACCAGGGGTGGGCAAACTACGGCCCGCGGGCCGCATGCGGCCCGGCATTTGATTTTATGCGGCCCTCTGAGGCATTTATTAATTAAAAAAAAAACTCTTTGTTTTTAAGTCACATTGTTGAATTTTACAGAATTTCATGTACCGTTATAATTGTTATTACATTTTGTATCAACATTTTTCTAATTTTCAATTTTTTAAAAACAGTCCTTGACTTTTGTCTTGTACTTGTAATGCTAAAATGCGATTTTTAATATAGAGAAATGTTTATCGACACGTAAAAATTGGACGTAATATACATGCGGCCCCCAAATAGTTTTACATATGTCAATGTGGCCCTCAGCACAACAAGTTTGCCCACCCCTGCTCTAGACCCCCATTTTTTTGCCTGGACCCCCTTTTTATCACCGTTGTCTTGATCACAGACTTTGCTGAGGAGAGGCAGATCCAATACCCAGGTGGGGGTATTCTTAGAATGCCACCCTGAATACAAATAGCCACGAAATCCAAAGACTAAAGAAACAGTCCTGAAGGGTATTGTGTAACAGGCTTAAGCTCGGCAGCTCAACTTCCCTTACAGAGCTTAGACCATGGGCCCCCGCTAAGGTCAACAACCTCTCCCTGATTTGTTTATTCACGAAATTATGCTTGAGCGAGTCATTATCTCAACAAAGAAGTTTCTGTTTGCAAGAACATTACATGTAATCAGTGGCGGATCCAGCTAGGAGGAGCTCTTGGATTCTCACCCCCTCCAATTATAGATACACTTCTAGCATTGTAACGTAAATGCTTTTTTCAGCAAATAACCAAAAGTTTAACCATGTAGACAAAACAACAATACAACAACCATTGACCGCTGTATAAGAAGCGACCAAGAGGAAGCCTCGGCTGCCTGGAGTAAACATATTTAATTTTTAGGGACCCGTGCTTTTAAGGGACCAAAATCTTTTAAGGGTCCAACGCCTTTTAGAGGCACAACGCCTTTAAGGGGCCCAACGCCTTTAAGAGGCACAACGCCTTTGAGGGGCCCAACGCCTAAGGGGCCCAACGCCTTTAAGGGGCCCAACGCCTTTAAGAGTCCCAACGCCTTTAAGGGGCCCAACGCCTTTAAGGGGCCAAACGCCTTTAAGGGGCCCAACGCCTTTAAGGGGCCCAACGCCTTTAAGGGGCCCAACGCCTTTAAGAGGCCCAACGCCTTTAAGGGGCCCAACGCCTTTAAGGGGCCCTGCAATCAACTACACTTTCAGCTATAAACGGAAATATCGAACTACACTTTTAGCTATTTCGGTCTGTGAAAAATGTGACCTAATACGTGAAACAAAAATGACATTTTTTTTCTTTGTCCGGCGTGACATGTCCCTAACGTTGATTGAGCTCAGCTTGACGGACAGGGAGATTTAACGGGTACGTTGTTTGGGGGAAAAAAAGGGGGGGACGCCTGCTAGGGGTCTCCGCAGAGCTTAATCCCAGTGGAGTCCACTGATCGACAATTATGCCCTCTCCCCAAATGTATTACAATTTTCAACGATAATATTTGCAGCGTGTTGCACACAGCACGTATCAGACATGGAAGACATGTCAGCTCGTACCCGATATGGAAGACAGGCCAGTACGTATCTGACATGGAAGACATGTCAGCGCGTACCCGATATGGAAGACAGGCCAGCACGTATCTGACATGGAAGACATGTCAGCACGTACCCGATATGGAAGACAGGCCAGCACGTATCTGACATGGAAGACATGTCAGCACGAACCCGATATGGAAGACAGGCCAGTACGTATCTGACATGGAAGACATGTCAGCACGTACCCGATATGGAAGACAGGCCAGCACGTATCTGACATGGAAGACATGTCAGCACGAACCCGATATGGAAGACAGGCCAGCACGTATCCGACATGGAAGACAGGCCAGCACGTATCCGACATGGAAGACATGCCAGCAGCACAATGGAGTGACTGGCAAAAACTGACAATAAATTGAGACTCGACTTCAAACTCGCAGCAAGGGGGTCCCCTCTGGAAGGTCACGATTCCAGTCTACGTCATGTCTGCTTGACACGCCGTCTGCCGGAGTCTAGACTGACATTTTACAGTGGACGTGTGAACAACAGAAGATCTTCCCATAACTGTTTATACTTCTCCGCCCGCCCCCCCCCTTTTTTTTCCCCAACAACCTCTGTTAACTCAGCTTCATCTTACTCTTTACTGCATCTGACAACTAAAGATGTCACTCTTATTGTCAAAGATACAACTTTCATTGTATCGCGCTTCTCAACCCCCCCCCCCCCCACTCTCTCCACCCGAACAGTCGGCCAGTTATAAATATCCGCCTCTGCCGGTAACAAAGTGTCGATAAAAATCAAATGTCCCCCGCTCACTTGACGGGGCAGCAAACAAAACACCTATGATCAGGTTTACCTAAGGGCACCAGTCCAGGTGTAGGTCTAACAGAAGGGCAGTGCCACCTTCACGGCCGTAACACTACGCCGAGGAATGCTTTGTTCCCTGTACGACAAAGTTGTCTTATCACAACGGTCGATCGCGGGGCGTGCTTAAACATGACGCCACCCTAGGCGATATGGAGGTGCACCAAAAAAAAAAAGTTTATTTCCGCCGCAAGAGGATAGGGGTAAACGGGGGAGGGGGGATATTTGGGGGTGTAGATAGGACTCCTATGATAAGAGTAACAGCGAGCATATGAAATACCAATGCCACAGTTCAAAGTATGGTTGATTCAAGTCAGACTAATAAGTCTCATAGTGGCTAATGCGACAAGTCTAATAGTGGCTATTTGAATGTCGAATAGTGGTTATTTGAATAAGGCTAAAAGTTGTTTCAAGAAATCTCATAGTGGTTATTTCAATAAGTCTAAAAGTTATTTCAATAAATCTAATAGTGGTTATTCAAGAAAAACCTGAAAGGTCAAATTTGACCAGAGACTAGTATAACACATACGTTAAGGGCTTTAACCCACCCCTCTTTCATGCTATGCTAGTTGTATGTCTTTTGTTGTCCGAAGAACCGCCTATCGCTTACATTAGTCTTGTTCGAAATAAACATTATTGTATGCAGCGGCATAGCTAAGTTTAGTGCCGCCAGGGTCGGGTCGAGGCATGTGCCGCCACCTTCCACGAAAAGAAAAACAACAAAAAACGCAACATTTTACAGACAATGCCGCCTCTCCATATAAAGAAAAGAGTGCGCCCGCGGGTTAGCGCCCCCTCCGCACCCCACTTCCTATGCCACTGTTCATACCAGAAGTTAAAAGCTATATCAAAATTTGTTCGGTGTTTAAGCACCTGACATAAATCATCACGCATTCTGTCCACCTGACGTGTACACACACACCGTAGTTCTCTAAACGCAAGACATTCATCTCGCGACATCTCATCCGAACGTTGCAACACAAAACGACCATTCAGTGGTCGGTGTCGCCCGACTACCACCACCACCGCCGCCACCACGCGCGATCGAGTTACCGCCTGCAATCTGGGGTTCAGATCTACGACACGTGACACGTATAGGTTGGGGGGAGATGTAAGGAAGACCGGTGCCGGGACTGGGGACCGGGTTTCGAAAGGACATTCATCATATCTTATCTAAAACACCCGGGGATATATTAGCGATAAGGCTGAGTGATAGAGCGATTTACATAACCGCGGCGAAGTGTTGTACAGAAATGAGATGTTTCAATGATTCAATTAAACAGCCACTAAAAAAACAAAGTTTTTCGTATAAATCCTGTACAAAATGTAATATCGAGCAATGGGGGATGGGGCTGAAAATCTGACAAAACATGCATTTAAGTAACGCACTTTATCACAATCACAATTAGTGCCCCCCCCCCAACCAACAAGCAGAGGCGTAACAACGGCTTGGCATTGGGGCTGTTGACAAGGGCACCGGCCTGCGCCAGTTCAAAAGGGCGCCGCTAAATCTCTAATTTTTAAATTTTTATTATTTAAAAAATAAATTAGCCAAGGGCGCCAAAAACCCAGGTACGCCTCTGCCAACAAGGCTCGCAAACAAACAGTTTTCCACGTCCCTGAACTATATTAATATTCTAATGACCCACTCGCTTTTAAAGCACAGATTTATTTCACCAACTATTTCGTTAAAACAAAAGACAATATTAAGCCCCAAACGCACTTGCGATATTTCTTTGCATGATGACACAACACATGATTGACACAACACTTGATGACACAACACATGATTGACACAACACATGATTGACACAACACATGATTGACACAACACATGATTGACACAAAAAAGATGACACAACACATGATTGACACAAAACATGATGACACAACACATGATTGACACAACATAGGATGACACAACACATGATTGACACAACACTTGATGACACAACACATGATTGACACAACACTTGATGACACAACACATGATTGACACAAGACATGATGACACAACACATGATTGACACAACACTTGATGACACAACACATGATTGACACAACACATGATGACACAACACATGATTGACACAAGACATGATGACACAACACATGATTGACACAACACATGATGACACAACACATGATTGACACAACAAAGGATGACACAACACATGATTGACACAACACTTGATGACACAACACATGATTGACACAACACTTGATGACACAACACATGATTGACACAAGACATGATGACACAACACATGATTGACACAACACTTGATGACACAACACATGATTGACACAACACATGATGACACAACACATGATTGACACAAGACATGATGACACAACACATGATGGACACAACACATGATGACACAACACATGATTGACACAAAACATGATAACACAACACACGATTGACACAACACATGATGACACAACACATGATGACACAACACATGATGACACAACACATGATGACACAACACACGATTGACACAACACATGATGACACAACACATGATGACACAACACATGATGACACAACATAGGATGACGCTGCTATTGCGTCAACACAATGAAGCTTGTTTGTGTTATAAACGTGTACAGATTTAGGAGCATTTTTGTAATAGCCTTAACTCACTGAGACTCAGAACACCATCTATATACCAGCTCTACATCAGCTATACACCAGCTATACACCAGCTATACACCAGCTATACACCAGCTATACACTAGCTATACACCAGCTATACACTATCTATACACCAGCTATACACCAGCTCTACATCATCTATACACCAGCTATACATCATCTCTACACCAGCTAT
This sequence comes from Omphiscola glabra, assembly GCA_964017045.1. NCBI lineage: Eukaryota > Metazoa > Mollusca > Gastropoda > Lymnaeidae > Omphiscola > Omphiscola glabra. Next base: position 26,513,201 of record OZ024805.1, read on the forward strand.
ACACCAGCTATACACCAGCTATACACCAGCTATACACCAGCTATACACCAGTTCTAAACTTTATTAAAACGCCGACCGACCCCCCAGAAAACCCCCAGTGACCCCATGGGTTGGGAACCAGAAATTTAACCTGTCAGAAATTGCCGTGCGATAAATGTCTATATTTTTAAAATTCGTATTAATTTAGTATAGTTTTTTTATAAATCAATAACGGAAGTAAAATATTGTTAACACGTGATACACTTATAAGATACACGATATATACAAACACGATAGATACAAACACGATAGATTACAAACACGATAGATACAAACACGATAGATACAAACACGATAGATACAAACACGATAGATACAAACACGATAGATTACAAACACGATAGATACAAACACGATAGATTACAAACACGATAGATACAAACAAGATAGATACAAACACGATAGATACAAACACGATAGATACAAACACGATAGATACAAACACGATAGATTACAAACACGATAGATACAAACACGATAGATTACAAACACGATAGATACAAACACGATAGATACAAACAAGATAGATACAAACACGATAGATACAAACACGATAGATACAAACACGATAGATACAAACAATAAGGAGATCCAGACCAGATGATAAAAAAGAACAAAAAAAAAACGACGAACTCTTTGAGGATGCGGAACAAGAACAGATTGTTGGCCACCAAGAAGACAAGGAACAACAGACAAGATAAGAGCGAGTAGCACCGTCTGTTGACATTGCCAGCACTCACGCTAGACCAGTGAAACCGGAGGCACCGCTCCCTCTGACGTAATGCTTGGACAACGTTTTGGTAATACGTCACCGGTGTCGGGGCAGAATTGTCACCCGGGATGCTTTTTTTTTTTGTTGTGGTAGTGTTATGTTAGAGCCCGTATCAGTTACGCGACTGACGAATTGTTTACCCTATACGTCTCAACCTGAGGGTTCTCAAACTAAGTAGTATTGCGATTTTAAGTTTCTCCTACAAAGCAGTATTGCGATCTTGCATGTAATAACTGAGGACATTGAGACCAGCGAAAGCAACATTATAAATACTTTTGATTTTTCTTTTCCTATAATGGCAATTTGACTATATGTTAAATCAATATTTTTCATTATTGATTCGTTGTTTTTCCCCGCACTGTGTAAGACAAACGGACAGCAATCACATTTTGAAAACAACGATCAAATCTGATCTTGCATTTGATTTTCTTCTTTTACAATGCAATCTAGTTTTAAATCAAAGCACACCTAAAAAGATCGGCTAAATCTATGGCTCAACGCGGGCATGGGGCCACTGGGTTTAAAGGAAGGATACTAGGAGCTTATCAGCTGTCAGCTTTCTGGCCCAAAGCACCGAGACATACAAAAAAAAAGGCACATAACCGACTAGGGGTGAATGACCTCTTATTTAGTACTCCTGGGACATAACGAAAAACGTACATTTGATGGTGGCCTTGTTATACATCAGTATTTGATGGTGGCCCCTGTTGTACATTAGTATTTGATGGTGGCCCCTGTTGTACATCAGTATTTGATGGTGGCCCCTGTTGTACATCAGTATTTGATGGTGGCCCCTGTTGTACATCAGTATTTGATGGTGGCCCCTGTTGTACATCAGTATTTGATGGTGGCCCCTGTTGTACATCAGTATTTGATGGTGGCCCCTGTTGTACATCAGTATTTGATGGTGGCCCCTGTTGTACATCAGTATTTGATGGTGGCCCCTGTTGTACATCAGTATTTGATGGTGGCCCCTGTTGTACATCAGTAGTTATCATAATGATCCTCACCAACCGATTCATACTTATCGACGGAACGAGGCTTTGCCTTAAGAACATGTCGTGGTCATTCGGGATGCAATCACACGATGCAGTCACACGATGCAGTCCGGTACATACTTCAGCTGACTTTGAATTTGAACGTCTTTGAGCTATTTTTAAAAAATAAATATATGAAATTGCATCCAAAAAGTCCATGAAAATATTAAATTTGATCCGTTTCGTGCTGCTAGTGGAAAATAATTCATGTTTTTTTTGAAGGGTTGAAAAAAAGATTAATGATTTTTAAAAAACCAACTTATTCTTAAGTTCATCGTAGAATACAACGTGAGATCCGTTGGGTGTTCAGAAATGTCCTCTTGTTCAGTCCTGTCTACAAAAATGTCTAAACGAGTCTGCAATGTAATCGACGACATATCGTTTTTTTATGTTGTTTTGTTGTTGTTGTTGTTAAGCATCTCTACACTTACAAGCGACAGGTTGTTGTCATATGCTAGTGCTAGGCTGAAAGCTTACACCACGTATTACAACGTGCCTGGTACGTCGCTACACGGACTGTACTTATGTATGCACTCGGCGCTCGCGTCCTTCGATTCAGTGTATCAGGAGACGGTACTTACAAGGTTAGCGCTCTGCGGAACTGCAGCGGCGCTGTCAAACGACACGACGTACATACGAAACGAGGGGTACATGGCACCGGAGTGTGATGTCTCACAATAAAGATGCTCTCTTTCCTGAATTCACCGAGACGTTAATTTAAAATGAAAAAATTAAAAATCTACAAACTGGTGTGAAAAGTTGGCAAATGAGATTCAGGAATTCCACGTAATTGGCTAGCGGTTTTGTCGAGAATTTAGTCCCGATAAATAGTTTTCTACAGACACAATACCAGAGGCGAGGCGAAGGGGGGGGGGGCGACGACATATGTCCCCGGGCGCCAGCTAGTATGGGGCGCCAAAATGTGCTTTGATATTATTTAATTGATGAAAATAATGGATTTGAGAGTTGAAAAAAGGAAAAGAGGGCGCTTTAAAATGAATCTTGTCCCCGGGCGCCAGCTAGTTAGGGGCGCCAAAATGTGTTTTGATATTATTTTATTGATGAAAATTATGGGTTTGAGAGTTGTAAAAAAGAAAGGGAGGCGGTTTAAAATGAATCTTGTCCCCCCCCCCCCCCCGATGCTATACACTCTAGCTACGCCTCTGCACACAACAACAATCTATTGTAGTGCTGATGAGCTCCGTGGGCGATTATACACTATAACAACGAAGCCTTACAGCAGCGGTTCTCAACCCGTGGGTCACGACCCTTTCACAGGGGTCGCCTAACACCATCGGAAAACACATATATTCTACAATTGTGAAGGATTAACGAAAATAATTCTCTGGTTCGGGGTCGCCACAATATGAGGAACTGTATGAAAGGGTCGCAGCATTAGGAAGGTTGAGAACCACTGCCTCACAGTAAAAGAAATATCAAGCTCATGATTTCAAATAGCCGAAATTTTTAGGATGTTTTTTTTTTAGATCTGGGAAAAAAAACACCTAATTTGATAAAAGATCCGAGGACGCTAAAAGAAATTAAGAAAACTTAAAAAACTTGATAAGAGTATATTTTACGTCCAATCCCATGTTGCCCGAGTCTTAGCTGCGCGATAAAGCGTACTCGCTGCATCTATCACGTAAAACCGTTTCTAATATCCAAAATCCCTGATAATCCTATCCCGACATCATTGAAAAGGGGACGCAGTCAGACGGGCTGAGAAACGAGATCAAGTTGTATCAGCACTGCAGCTTCGAGGGCTTTCAACATTTCAACTGTTAACGTGACGTGAGACAGAGATTTGTATTGCGCTCAGATTCTGGTCGTAAAGTGGAGGGAGCGATATTATATTTGTTTGAGCAGAGAAGGGCTGAAAATTGCAACTGTTTACGCCGACAGATTTGATCCCTGTCTTTGGGGGTTACAAAAGAAAGGGCACACATTGCCAACGTTTCTACCGTCATATTTGAACACAGTTATTTTGGGGGGCGGGAGTTACAGACATGAGTCACGATTTCAGAACGGCTAAACTGTCTAACAAACATTGACGACTCCTATCAACAAATCCGATTTACGGTACTATAAAAAAATGTTGTTTGGGTGGGGAAGAGATCCAACATAAGACTGAGAAATAATTATGTTTTCTTAAAAACTAAAATGTTTTATAAAAAAGAAAGTTCAATAAAATGTAAAAAAAAAAAAGGGGGTGGGGGGCGTGACAGATTGAGATCCTGCCATTTCTTTGAGAACTTAGGACAGCAGTGTGCATGTACAAAAAACAGCAAAATTCTCATTTGGCTTTTTTTTTTTTGGGTTGTTGTTGTGTTTGTTCCTCGCACGGTCATACAACAGTTGAAGGGTTGTTGTTGTGTTTGTTCCTCGCACGGTCATACAACAGTTGAAGGGTTGTTTTGTTTGTTCCTCGCACGTGTCATACAACAGTTGAAAGTGACTTTGCCTGAAGTCGCCTTTTCACTATCGATATCATACATACTTCCTACTTTCACTACATATATCATACATATTTCCTGTTTTCAATACATATATCATACTGTCTGTTCTCTGTCACTACTTTTTCTCAGATTCCCGCCCTTCCTATCTAACCGAACTTCTTTCTGTCTATTCACAGCTTCGCTCCTCCGCAGACACGCGTATTCTGTCCGTTGCTAAGACACGTACTAAAACATATGGTGTGACGATCTTTCTCTTTCTGCGCCCCCAAACAATGGAATTCTCTGCCACTACACATCCGCGATATACCAACCACCCAGGCCTTCAAAACTGCACTCAAAACACATCTCTTTAAACTCTACTACCCCGAATGACTCCCCACATCTTTCTGGCCGCCGTCCATGGCTTGACATGTAAAAGTATTTGTTTTTGTTTTGTCTCTATACAGCTGTTTATTAAATAAATGTATTTTATTTTATTGTCACGATTATGTCTCTTTTGCTAATATTTTTATGTACAGCGCAGTGAGCCAAGCCCTAGGCTGGGGTACCGCGCTATATAAGACAACTAATAATAATAATAATAAAAACAAACTTCCTACTTTCACTACGGATATCCTAGAAACTTCCTACTTTCACTACGGATATCCTAGAAACTTCCTACTTTCACTACGGATATCCTAGAAACTTCCTACTTTCACTACGGATATCCTAGAAACTTCCTACTTTCACGAAAGATATCATACATAATTCCTTTTTTCACTACATATATCATGCATAAATCCTGTTTTCATCACTGATATCAAACATACTACTGTTTTCACTATCGATATCATACATACTTCCTACTTTAACGAAAGATATCATACATACTTCCTACTTTAACGACAGATATCATACATACTTCCTACTTTAACGACAGATATCATACATACTTCCTACTTTAACGACATATATCATACATACTTCCTACTTTAACGACAGATATCATACATACTTCCTACTTTAACGACAGATATCATACATACTTCCTACTTTAACGACAGATATCATACATACTTCCTACTTTAACGACAGATATCATACATACTTCCTACTTTAACGAAAGATATCACTTCTAATTTGCCCAGCGTCAAGACAGAGACCCCCATTTTATCTTCAGGTGGCGCAATAATTTCAGCGAGATGGATCATTACGTCATTACATCATACGTCATTCCCGGTTAGTAACACGCCCTCGTGTCACGTGATATCTGCAGATGGGTGGAGAATTGCTGATTACGCAACTCTTCTCATTAACCCTCGGTGGCTCGGAATGATTAAAATATAAGCATGCACGTAGTCGTAATCAGGCGTTAATTAAGTCATGATTTATGCCCCTTACAATTTTGGATGCAAGAAAAATTTGTTTTCGCCTCTTGAAAAGTGGCTGTTTTGCTTCAACTCTCTGATGTTTCAGACAATTTCCGTTCATTTCTCATAACAGTTCCTCTTTTAAAATGTAACAATAAAGAAAGATCTGTTTGCTCCAGACCTGTAGCCTACAACCAGTGGCGCAGCAAGGGTTGGACCCCCCCCCCCCCATTTCTACGCCACTGCCTATACCTATATCGTTATGAAGGCATCAATTCCTCTATCGACGGCTCCATGTCAAGACTCAAGACAACCCCCCTAGATTGACGCTATGGACGGGAACAAGAGTCATGGAACACTGAGATACAATAGATTATAGAGACACACACACGCACAGATCATCGGCCCTTTTGACAGAACGACAGACCGGAGCCACAACCAGTCTGGGTGTTTGCATTGCCCTAGAACCTTTTCATGGCAAAGAGAAAAAAATATTAAATTTTGTCTACCAACTGGTGGCATCCAAGAGCAGCGTTAGAAAAATCAAAGAGCCAAACATTAAATTTTGATATAGGAACTAGTAGTATCCGAGAGATATACGATAAAGGCCAAAGGCCGCAGGTTCCAGATCCCTGGTCAATTGCAAGTAGTTAAAGGCGAGGGTGGGTGTGGGTGGGGTGGTGGGATAGTTATATCACAAAATATAACAGAGCGGGGATGTCTTCATTCAATAAGTTTTAAAGTTACAATAGAAACCAAAAAAGCTACCCCCCCCCTTTTCTTTTTCCCCACGGCGTTAAGTTACGCCCATAACAACTATTGCTCACTACTTGATGACACCGTTAATAAAAATGCAGAGCGTAAATTACTTTCGATTGCTTCCAAAAATTTCAAACCAGTCTTGCAGCTGATCCACGTCGGACCAATACAAGATAAGACGCATTGAAAACGGAACGCGCAAATTGCGAATACAAATAACGACCGATTACGATACTCGAATTTTTTTATTTTTTTTTATAACATAAGTAATATAGATTTGAACGGAAAAGACAACAACGATATCAGAGATAATAGTTGGTCATAAAGGAAGGTTCAGCTGAGCTTACAAACATTGGCAACAACTCTTCTATATCTTACATTGCTTATTTTTGAGATAATTAATAATTGACGGACTGCATTCAAGGTGTGTGAAGGAAATATAAGAACAAGGTACCCTGAACTTGAATTCATAGACAGGACACATGATTTGGACGTTTCGGCTTAGAGCCTTCGTCAGCAAAAAACAAGGACAAAAAGAAGTATGACAGGTTACAGAGACGCGTCTTCAGTCGGGAAAAAAATCTATTGATAGGTGACCTTCTGGTTGACAGTCGCCTTCGAGCTGACCAGTCTTACTTTGTGACTTAACCATGCTCAAGAAGCAGATGTAGGCACGCTTGGGTTTCAATGTAACCTGGTACACATGACTGCGTTGTCAGTCTACTGTAAAACTTGCCGTCAGTCATCAAACTGAAAGATCTGTCGTCCAGTCATCAAACTGAAAGATCTGTCGTCAGTCATCAAACTGAAAGATCTGTCGTCAGTCATCAAACTGAAAGATCTGTCGTCAGTCATCAAACTGAAAGATCTGTCGTCAGTCATCAAACTGAAAGATCTGTCGTCAGTCATCAAACTGAAAGATCTGTCGTCAGTCATCAAACTGAAAGATCTGTCGTCAGTCATCAAACTGAAAGATCTGTCGTCAGTCATGAAACTGAAAGATCTGTCGTCAGTCATCAAACTGAAAGATCTGTCGTCAGTCATCAAACTGAAAGATCTGTCGTCAGTCATCAAACTGAAAGATCTGTCGTCAGTCATCAAACTGAAAGATCTGCTTCAGCGTTAGAATGAGATCGTTCCCATCATTAAAATACAAATTTAAAAAACCTTCCAGACCCCACCCCCAGGCCTATAACGTGTCCAGCTTGACCATACATTTCAAATTGTTATTTTATTTCCATAATTCTACTCGACCAGTGGTTCTCAACAATTCTTATGCCACGACCCATTAATACAGTTCCTCATGTTGTGGCGAACACACCCCCCCCCCCCCGCCAACCCCCTTGCCAGTCACAAAATTATTTTCGTTGCTACTTCATTACTGTGGCGTCAGCGTAAACGTGTTTTCCGATGGTCTTAGGCGACCCCTGTGAAAGGGTCGTTCGACACACAACGGGGGTCGCGACCCACAGGCTGAGAACCGCTGTACAAGACGCACCGTACGCTGTGTTGACTTGTGGGAAGAGCTTGCCGTCAAACTCATATTATACACTTGATTTTTACCTTCCATGTAAGTTGACCTGAAAGCCTTTTCAGGCCCATACCTCCTTTACCAACCGGGGGTTTGTGAAAGGGGGGGGGGGAGTTAAAATCATAACGCTGTTTATGCTTGCCCACAATTGAGGCCCTGACATTAGATGGGGGCCTCAACAAATGAAGCCCTGCACTCTGAAGTTTGTTGTCCATCCTACAACAAAGCCTGCGGGGTGGGTATGAATTACAACGGAGTTGTTGACTTTCTTGCATTTCTCGGAGGCGTTTCGAAATGTAACCTTGCCCTTTGATGTGGCAATTAAAAAAATACACAGCTATAGATTTATTTATTTTCGAAGTGGCTATTGGTACCCGGGTACCAGAATTGAGATGTTGGGATTAAAAAACGATTTTAAAATATTATTGTTGGGTCTGTAAGACCAAATGAGGTATCAAATGAAAGATAATTAAATGGACTATACGTTTGTAAACTTAATTCTTCCTTTTAACTAAAATAAACTATTACAAATGACATCCGAATAGCATTAGTCAAAATGGACCCGGACACGCAGCGCCGACATTCGCACCCTGGTACCATTAGACTCAATGCTATTCGGATGTCATTGGTAGTAGTTAACTTTAGTTAAACTGAAGAATTAAGTTTACAAACGTATAATACATTCAATTATCTTTCATTTGATACCTCATTTGGTCTTACAAACCCAACAATAATATTTTTAATCGTTTTTTTTAATCCCAACCTCTCAATTCTGGTACCCGGGTACCAACAGGTGCAGCCTTTTTTTTTTCAAATGTACATTTATAATAGTACATTGAATGGGCCACCGGAAGGCAAACGTGCCTACCAAAGGCCCAAAGAGGTGAGTTACTCGCCTGATCAACAGAAGAGATTTAGATATCTCTTTTAAATCACCGAAGATTTCATAAGCTCAATGGGGCCAAGGAAGAAGGTAAAAAAAAAAAATCTCCAGATTTTCCGTTCAAATATGATCGAAGCCTGTTATTGTAAGCTCTTTATTGGCCCTTTCCATCGGGGCCCTTCACACCCAACCTCCTCCTCCGGGGCCCTTAACCCACCCACCCCTTCCCGACAGATTAAAAAATAGACAAACACATTCTTTCTTCATTACAGTGTTAACATGACAACGTCACGATTGGCGAGGGTAGAGATGGGACGATTTCACCCGCGGGCAGCGAAGTGGGAGCCGGAGTCACGTCTGTTCCGATGAAGCGGAGTGGCCGCCCCTTGTTATTGGAAGTTAGATGATAAATGATGGCGTAAACGCTTGAAGAGAAATAGAAGATGGGGAGGGGAAAAGTGGCTTAGTGGAAGAATACGCAATTTGTGTTAACGATTTCTTGGAATAATTATGTTCAGGGATGTATTAGGAACCTTCGTCTAGAGTTTTGTGTGTGTGTGTGTGGGGGTGGGGTGGTGGGGCTGATATGCAGAGTAGAAATTTGGGTGAGGAAAGGAGATGTTATCTCGAGTAGTAAAATTAGATAAGAAGGGAAGCAATATTGCAATATGAAGAGGTACGATTTTAATAAAAGGAAGTTGTGTGTGTGTGTGTGGGGGGGGGGGGGGGGAGAATGTTTTTGTTATTGGACATAAGTTTAGGAAGAGAATTTGGTTTGCTGGCAAGTTGGACTGAAGGGGTTAAAAGTGGGGAAAGCTCTTTTACAAAATATTTAGAAATCTTGTTTCAGTTTTGTTTGTTTTTTGTTGTTTGTTGTTTGTAGTTGTTTTTTGTTGTTCTTTTAACGCGTCTAGACTGTACATTTCTATAGCGACTGTTGAGTAATGTCTGTTGAATGTTCTATAGCCACTGCTGAGTAATGTCAGTTGAATGTTCTATAGCAACTGCTGAGTAATGTCAGTTGAATGTTCTACAGCAACTGCTGAGTAATGTCTGCTGAATGTTCTATAGCAACTGCTGAGTAATGTCAGTTGAATGTTTTATAGCAACTGCTGAGTAATGTCAGTTGAATGTTCTATAGCAACTGCTGAGTAATGTCAGTTGAATGTTCTATAGCAACTGCTGAGTAATGTCAGTTGAATGTTCTATAGCAACTGCTGAGTAATGTCAGTTGAATGTTCTACAGCAACTGCTGAGTAATGTCTGCTGAATGTTCTATAGCAACTGCTGAGTAATGTCAGTTGAATGTTTTATAGCAACTGCTGAGTAATGTCAGTTGAATGTTCTATAGCAACTGTTGAGTAATGTCAGTTGAATGTTCTATAGCAACTGCTGAGTAATGTCAGTTGAATGTTCTATAGCAACTGCTGAGTAATGTCAGTTGAATGTTCTATAGCAACTGTTGAGTAATGTCAGTTGAATGTTCTATAGCAACTGCTGAGTAATGTCAGTTGAATGTTCTATAGCAACTGTTGAGTAATGTCAGTTGAATGTACTACAGCAACTGTTGAGTAATGTCTGCTGAATGTTCTTCAGCAACTGTTGAGTAATGTCAGTTGAATGTTCTACAGCAACTGTTGAGTAATGTCTGCTGAATGTTCTATAGCAACTGTTGAGTAATGTCAGTTAAATGTTCTACAGCAAATGCTGAGTAATGTCAGTTGAATGTTCTATAGCAACTGTTGAGTAATGTCAGTTGAATGTTCTACAGCAACTGCTGAGTAATGTCAGTTGAATGTTCCATAGCAACTGTTGAGTAATGTCAGTTGAATGTTCTACAGCAACTGCTGAGTAATGTCAGTTGAATGTTCTATAGCAACTGTTGAGTAATGTCAGTTGAATGTTCTACAGCAACTGTTGAGTAATGTCAGTTGAATGTTCTACAGCAACTGTTGAGTAATGTCTGCTGAATGTTCTATAGCAACTGTTGAGTAATGTCAGTTGAATGTTCTACAGCAACTGTTGAGTAATGTCAGTTGAATGTTCTACAGCAACTGTTGAGTAATGTCAGTTGAATGTTCTATAGCAACTGCTGAGTAATGTCAGTTGAATGTTCTATAGCAACTGCTGAGTAATGTCAGTTGAATGTTCTATAGCAACTGTTGAGTAATGTCAGTTGAATGTTCTATAGCAACTGTTGAGTAATGTCAGTTGAATGTTCTATAGCAACTGTTGAGTAATGTCAGTTGAATGTTCTATAGCAACTGTTGAGTAATGTCAGTTGAATGTTCTACAGCAACTGTTGAGTAATGTCAGTTGAATGTTCCATAGCAACTGTTGAGTAATGTCAGTTGAATGTTCTATAGCAACTGTTGAGTAATGTCAGTTGAATGTTCTATAGCAACTGTTGAGTAATGTCTGCTGAATGTTCTATGGCTACTGCTGAATGCTTATTTTTTATACCATTATAGTTTAACATTACGCCTAAGACAAAGTGTAAGACATACATGAGCTTCTAAAAGCAGCGGTTCTCGACAATGTGTGTCGCGACCCATTGGGGCGTCGTTCGGCCCTTACACATGGGTCGCTTACGAACATCGGAAAACACATATTTATGAAGAAGAAACGAAAATAATTTTATGGTTCAGGAGTCATCAGAGCATAAGGAACTGTATTAAAAGGTTGCGGCATTTGGAAGGTTGAGAAACACTGTTCTATAGCCTGGCGCTTACACCGGTGATTCTCAACTTGGGCCATAATTTCTCAGTGGGACACATACTTTTTTGGGGTGGGGTGTGGGAGGGGGGGAGAAGATTTTAAAAATAGACTTTATGTATGCAAAACGAGCAGTTAAAAGGTAATAATTACAGGTAAAGGGGGGGGGCACTGGCCTTAACGATTAAATGCTTAAGTGGACCCGGACCAAAAATTTTTTTTTGAGAAACGTTGGAGTACAGCATCATGCAGTATCACCTTTAAAAATTAATTACGTCTTTAAACATCGGATAAACGAAACGATTGCCTACGAAGCGATAAAAAGATATTAAAAACAACTCGAACTTTCCTCTGTAATCTCAAGGATGCGATAAACTAGCGACGCCTCTTCCGTTGCTAGGCTACCGCATTTTACCGTTTCCTGTATCTATGGTCGGCTAGTTGGCTCATGTTTGACATTTTCTCCCATGATGTCAGAGCTAAACCTAGATACGGGTTTTGCCGATAAGAAAGAAACCGGAAACAAGTGGAGTAGCCAAGCTTTGTGACGCCAAAAAAAAGTGTGGGGGGCAGGAATTATGACGCCACCCCCTTACACGAAAAAATATCTACAGTTGGCCGAAAATGCCACCCCTCTAATAAAGAAAAACGTTGCACCCGTGGGTGAACCGCCCCCATAGTCACCCACCCCGTGATACGCCAGTGACTAGAGCAACTGCTTATGAAACTTAAGCATAGTACTTTAGTTTTTTTTTTTTTTTTATAAAGAAAAGTTTTTGTGTGATATTTCTTTGAACGGATTTGAACCCATTACAATTCATTCAGATGCTTGATTTTATTTTGATGTGTTGTTAAGCAATAAAGGAGAAAACAAAAACATAATAACAATAAATTAATTAAAAATTAAGGACTTAAAAAGGAAAAAGCAACAAAAACCAATGATCACTTTTATACAGTTTCATTTTTTACAAAACACATTTAAGGATTTCGGTGAATAAGTTCTATGACATAGCTAAATTTGAACATGCAATTAATATCTTTTGTTTTTTATTAAATAACCGAAACAAAGAGAAAAACAATCGACTGTTTTTATGCATTAAAAATACTTAATAATAGATGGTAAATCAATGAGCTGTATAATAAGGATGCAATAACCTTTAGTAAAATGAATATCTAGTCCACGATGTTTCCATGAAGCAGACTTTCCATCATTTAAAGATAAACTAGAATATTCCTTTTTAAAAAAAAAAATAGTTGCGCTGGAATCTGACTGGAGCACCCAGACGGATCATGTACCAGGTACAAGCCGGGTAGAGAGAGGGGGAAGGGGGAAGCATGCTGTGCCAACTGTACTCAATAACCGTACATAAAACCAAGATCGCATGGAAAGAAGTGTGTGGGTTTTTTTTTGTTTTTTTTTGGGGGGGGGGGGGGGGGGGGGTAAAAAGTTCATAGACAAGAATGCACAACATCAGCCATCATGAGGTAATTAGGGTGTCTAGCCATAGGGATTGTCCAGTTATAGGGTGGTTCTTCAATCATGGAGTGTTTGGTCTGTACAGTATGATGTGTCCGTACAATCATTTTTTGTTTGTTGGGAATGTCCAGTTATGATGTGCTTGCTCAATCATGCCGTGTTAGCACTGTTCACTTATTGGGGTTTTGTTCAATCGTGTGGTGTTGGGGCTCTCTAGTTATGGGACTTAGGGGGTATCATATCACGGAGGGTTGAGAGCGTACAGTCATGGAGTGTTGAGAGCGTGCAGTCATGGAGTGTTGAGAGCGTACAGTCATGGAGTGTTGAGAGCGTACAGTCATGGAGGGTTGAGAGCGTACAGTCATGGAGTGTTGAGAGCGTACAGTCATGGAGGGTTGAGAGCGCACAGTCATGGAGGGTTGAGAGCGTACAGTCATGGAGTGTTGAGAGCGTACATTCAGGGAGTGTTGAGAGTGTACAGTCAGGGAGTGTTGAGAGCGTACAGTCATGGAGTGTTGAGAGCGTACAGTCATGGAGTGTTGAGAGCGTACAGTCAGGAAGTGTTGAGAGCGCACAGTCAGGGAGTGTTGAGAGCGTACAGTCATGGAGTGTTGAGAGCGTACAGTCAGGGAGTGTTGAGAGCGTACATTCATGGAGTGTTGAGAGCGTACAGTCATGGAGTGTTGAGAGCGTACAGTCATGGAGTGTTGAGAGCGTACATTCAGGGAGTGTTGAGAGTGTACAGTCAGGGAGTGTTGAGAGCGTACAGTCATGGAGTGTTGAGAGCGTACAGTCATGGAGTGTTGAGAGCGTACAGTCAGGAAGTGTTGAGAGCGCACAGTCAGGGAGTGTTGAGAGCGTACAGTCATGGAGTGTTGAGAGCGTACAGTCATGGAGTGTTGAGAGCGTACAGTCAGGAAGTGTTGAGAGCGCACAGTCAGGGAGTGTTGAGAGCGTACAGTCATGGAGTGTTGAGAGCGTACAGTCAGGAAGTGTTGAGAGCGCACAGTCATGGAGTGTTGAGAGCGTACAGTCATGGAGTGTTGAGAGCGTACATTCAGGGAGTGTTGAGAGTGTACAGTCAGGGAGTGTTGAGAGCGTACAGTCATGGAGTGTTGAGAGCGTACAGTCATGGAGTGTTGAGAGCGTACAGTCAGGAAGTGTTGAGAGCGCACAGTCAGGGAGTGTTGAGAGCGTACAGTCATGGAGTGTTGAGAGCGTACAGTCAGGGAGTGTTGAGAGCGTACATTCATGGAGTGTTGAGAGCGTACAGTCATGGAGTGTTGAGAGCGTACAGTCATGGAGTGTTGAGAGCGTACATTCAGGGAGTGTTGAGAGTGTACAGTCAGGGAGTGTTGAGAGCGTACAGTCATGGAGTGTTGAGAGCGTACAGTCATGGAGTGTTGAGAGCGTACAGTCAGGAAGTGTTGAGAGCGCACAGTCAGGGAGTGTTGAGAGCGTACAGTCATGGAGTGTTGAGAGCGTACAGTCAGGAAGTGTTGAGAGCGCACAGTCATGGAGTGTTGAGAGCGTACAGTCATGGAGTGTTGAGAGCGTACATTCAGGGAGTGTTGAGAGTGTACAGTCAGGGAGTGTTGAGAGCGTACAGTCATGGAGTGTTGAGAGCGTACAGTCATGGAGTGTTGAGAGCGTACAGTCATGGAGTGTTGAGAGCGCACAGTCAGGGAGTGTTGAGAGCGTACAGTCATGGAGTGTTGAGAGCGTACAGTCAGGGAGTGTTGAGAGCGTACATTCATGGAGTGTTGAGAGCGTACAGTCATGGAGTGTTGAGAGCGTACAGTCATGGAGTGTTGAGAGCGTACAGTCAGGGAGTGTTGAGAGCGTACAGTCATGGAGTGTTGAGAGCGTACAGTCAGGGAGTGTTGAGAGCGTACAGTCATGGAGTGTTGAGAGCGTACAGTCATGGAGTGTTGAGAGCGTACAGTCATGGAGTGTTGAGAGCGTACAGTCAGGAAGTGTTGAGAGCGTACAGTCATGGAGTGTTGAGAGCGTACAGTCAGGGAGTGTTGAGAGCGTACAGTCATGGAGTGTTGAGAGCGTACAGTCATGGAGTGTAGAAAACGTACAGTCAAGTCATGAAGTGTTCGGGGTATCCTATCACGGGTGTTGAAGGCTTTCTTGACTTAGCTTACCACCATTATCGATATAAAGTTTCCTTTACAACATCATTACATCATTACACGTGAATAAATGCTGGGCATAAATAGCTCATTCAAATTTCCCCATATATTTTTTGGGGGGGGGGGGGGGGGGGGTGATATTTTGCAATATCTAGTTTTTTTTAACTAACGAAAACGTTCTAAATATAGCGATCGCGCAGAGTGATCTCCAGCAGACGCCAAAACCGCATCCCTCGCCAGACAGCTCGGTTTGAGAAGAGTTCCTGTCGGCCAAAGTCAACAACAATATTCTTCGGGGCCTTCACGGGTAAATAGTGTATTGTTGGAGGTTGATTATACTCGGTGGTGCATATAACGAGACACCCACAAGACGGGGATTACAAATAGTTTATCATCATCATCATGTCCCTTAGTCCTTGGACCGCTGGGGCGCCACAGATGACATGAAAACTATCCTTCTCCATTCCTCTCTGTCTTCTGCACTACGCATAGCATCGACTAGTTTTAGTCCCTTTATTGCGCAAATTTGTTTTCTTGTCATAGACACCAGGAGGTCATCGTACTGCCCAATTGCTTTATGAATCTTTTCTTTCACTTGTTCTTTGGTGATATGGTCTCTCTTGCAGATGCCAAGAATGCCTCTGTAACATCGCATCTGTTACGGCCTTGTTTCGTTGTCTAGGGTCTTACTTTTATGATTCCAATGAGGTCCACACAATGACACCACAAATGTTACCGAGTTTCATAAGTCAATTCTTTATTCACTATGTAAAACTGTGTAGTCTTATCAGGAGACACTAATACCTAATCAAATATCTTCCTCACACACGTAATGGAATAAAACTCAGCATGAGGTGTTCATCACGTTCTCTCTTCACGGTCTTCCCTCTCACGATCTCTAAACAAATCTCTGCCTTCTCTTCTCTCGACTAACTAACACACTGTCCTTTTATCCACGCACTTGTTTATTCATATTTCCCTGTCATCCAATGATCATTCAGCCACAATAATACACTCATATCAACTCACGGACCCAAAAAATTTTCACACTAACAACAGTGGTTCTCACACAAACTCTCACCATGCACGAACAACTTTCATAACAAAACATCAGGCTAACTAACTCTAGTTCACAACAGCATCTCCATCGCCTTTATTTTCCTTTCAAGTTCTGCTGTAAATAGTTTATTGTTTCATAGAAACGGGATATATATTCTGTCGATGGAGATGCATTACTGTGACCAGGGGCAATACTGGTGACGTAATGAAAGGGTTAATCTAAGATACTCTCTACTCCAAATCGGATACCGAGATATTTTTATACAAAGTAAGGAATCTTTTAATGGAGGTTGAGATTAATTACAAATCTTTGTTTCTTGTTTTCAAATTAAACAGTTTTAATTGGTAAAGAAATCTTTAAACGCTCCTCAGATACTGTAGAATTTACAGCCTGGTCTAGAGAGACGAGATTGATGAGCTAATCAACAGTTGACCTAGAAGACGCCAGACGAAAAAGGTAACGAAACCGGGTCACGGTGATCTTTGCCGAATTTCCGTAATTGTTAATATCAAAGAAAAGAATCAAACATGTGTGAAAATCGAATGGTCTCAAGTCCTTGATGAGAATGGGACTAAGCATGCGGGGACTTGTGTCCTAATAATTCATTTAACGTATAGCTCACGTAAAACACGTGTTAAGAGCTGATCGGCTTGCAGTGTTTGAAATACAGGAATAAGCATCATTGACCTATGTTCGGCTTGTACACCGTATGATTTGATCAGTCACAGCGACGTGGTCATCCACAGTAATACTTGTATATTTCAAAGCTGCAGTTCTTCTATCTGTTGTCATTCTGTCGATCTCTTATACACATATTTTGCTTCTGGTGTGTCCTGCTTCCTTTTCACAACAAGTCTTTTCTCCAACTCAACATGTTTTATATTAATAGTGCTGAGGTGGGGGGGGGGGGGAAGATGTCCCGCAGCTAGCGTCATACGTGACGCCATACGTGACGCCATACGTGACGTCATACGTGACGTCATACGTGACGGTTGAACTTAGATAAGTAGATTAAATTATTTTCTTTAGGGATGGGGACCGACTATTATATTAATCAATAAAGAGCCACGGGTATGGTGTAGGCCTGCCGTAGGCCCGTTGTTTAAAGGCCGGCTTGTAAGGTGTAGAACCCCGACCGTAGGCGAATCGTTTAAAGGCCGGCTTGTAAGGTGTAGAACCCCGTCCGTAGGCGAATCGTTTAAAGGCCGGCTTGTAATGTGTAGAACCCCGTCCGTAGGCGAATCGTTTAAAGGCCGGCTTGTAAGGTGTAGAACCCCGTCCGTAGGAGAATCGTTTAAAGGCCGGCTTGTAAGGTGTAGAACCCCGTCCGTAGGCGAATCGTTTAAAGGCCGGCTTGTAAGGTGTAGAACCCCGTCCGTAGGCGAATCGTTTAAAGGCCGGCTTGTAAGGTGTAGAACCCCGACCGTAGGCGAATCGTTTAAAGGCCGGCTTGTAAGGTGTAGAACCCCGACCGTAGGCGAATCGTTTAAAGGCCGGCTTGTAAGGTGTAGAACCCCGTCCGTAGGCGAATCGTTTAAAGGCCGGCTTGTAAGGTGTAGAACCCCGTCCGTAGGCGAATCGTTTAAAGGCCGGCTTGTAAGGTGTAGAACCCCGTCCGTAGGCGAATCGTTTAAAGGCCGGCTTGTAAGGTGTAGAACCCCGTCCGTAGGCGAATTTTTTTAAAGGCCGGCTTGTAAGGTGTAGAACCCCGTCCGTAGGCGAATCGTTTAAAGGCCGGCTTGTAAGGTGTAGAACCCCGTCCGTAGGCGAATCGTTTAAAGGCCGGCTTGTAAGGTGTAGAACCCCGTCCGTAGCCGAATCGTTTAAAGGCCGGCTTGTAAGGTGTAGAACCCCGTCCGTAGGCGAATCGTTTAAAGGCCGGCTTGTAAGGTGTAGAACCCCGTCCGTAGGCGAATCGTTTAAAGGCCGGCTTGTAAGGTGTAGAACCCCGTCCGTAGGCGAATCGTTTAAAGGCCGGCTTGTAAGGTGTAGAACCCCGACCGTAGGCGAATCGTTTAAAGGCCGGCTTGTAAGGTGTAGAACCCCGTCCGTAGGCGAATCGTTTAAAGGCCGGCTTGTAAGGTGTAGAACCCCGTCCGTAGGCGAATCGTTTAAAGGCCGGCTTGTAAGGTGTAGAACCCCGTCCGTAGGCGAATCGTTTAAAGGCCGGCTTGTAAGGTGTAGAACCCCGACCGTAGGCGAATCGTTTAAAGGCCGGCTTGTAAGGTGTAGAACCCCGTCCGTAGGCGAATCGTTTAAAGGCCGGTTTGTAAGGTGTAGAACCCCGTCAGTAGGCGAATCGTTTAAAGGCCGGCTTGTAAGGTGTAGAACCCCGTCCGTAGGCGAAGCGTTTAAAGGCCGGCTTGTAAGGTGTAGAACCCCGTCCGTAGGCGAATCGTTTAAAGGCCGGCTTGTAAGGTGTAGAACCCCGTCCGTAGGCGAATCGTTTAAAGGCCGGCTTGTAAGGTGTAGAACCCCGTCCGTAGGCGAATCGTTTAAAGGCCGGCTTGTAAGGTGTAGAACCCCGTCCGTAGGCGAATCGTTTAAAGGCCGGCTTGTAAGGTGTAGAACCCCGTCCGTAGGCGAATCGTTTAAAGGCCGGCTTGTAAGGTGTAGGACCCCGTCCGTAGGCGAATCGTTTAAAGGCCGGCTTGTAAGGTGTAGAACCCCGTCCGTAGGCGAATCGTTTAAAGGCCGGCTTGTAACGTGTAGGACCCCGTCCGTAGGCGAATCGTTTAAAGGCCGGCTTGTAAGGTGTAGAACCCCGTCCGTAGGCGAATCGTTTAAAGGCCGGCTTGTAAGGTGTAGAACCCCGTCCGTAGGCGAATCGTTTAAAGGCCGGCTTGTAAGGTTTAGAACCCCGTCCGTAGGCGAATCGTTTAAAGGCCGGCTTGTAAGGTGTAGAACCCCGTCCGTAGGCGAATCGTTTAAAGGCCGGCTTGTAAGGTGTAGGACCCCGTCCGTAGGCGAATCGTTGAAAGGCCGGCTTGTAAGGTGTAGGACCCCGTCCGTAGGCGAATCGTTTAAAAGCCGGCTTGTAAGGTGTAGAACCCTGTCCGTAGGCGAATCGTTTAAAGGCCGGCTTGTAAGGTGTAGGACCCCGTCCGTAGGCGAATCGTTTAAAGGCCGGCTTGTAAGGTGTAGAACCCCGTCCGTAGGCGAATCGTTTAAAGGCCGGCTTGTAAGGTGTAGGACCCTGTCCGTAGGCGAATCGTTTAAAGGCCGGCTTGTAAGGTGTAGGACCCCGTCCGTAGGCGAATCGTTTAAAGGCCGGCTTGTAAGGTGTAGGACCCCGTCCGTAGGCGAATCGTTTAAAGGCCGGCTTGTAAGGTGTAGGACCCCGTCCGTAGGCGAATCGTTTAAAAGCCGGCTTGTAAGGTGTAGAACCCTGTCCGTAGGCGAATCGTTTAAAGGCCGGCTTGTAAGGTGTAGGACCCCGACCGTAGGCGAATCGTTTAAAGGCCGGCTTGTAAGGTGTAGAACCCCGTCCGTAGGCGAATCGTTTAAAGGCCGGTATATAATTATAGAAAATGAGAAGTTAACTCTTTTTGTGGGTAACACTTGGACCCACCGGGTGTTAACACTTGGACCCACCGGGTATTAACACTTGGACCCACCGGGTATTAACACTTGGACCCACCGGGTATTAACACTTGGACCCACCGGGTGTTAACACTTGGACCCACCGGGTGTTAACACTTGGACCCACCGGGTATTAACACTTGGACCCACCGGGTATTTTCTCAAAATACCCAAACCCGTTGTAAAAAAGATCTACACCCGGTTAAGTCCTAGTATAATTTATCCGGCCATACTTCTGTTCTTCCCAGGTGTAAGCCCACCCCCTAACTACCCCCCTTTCACCATAATCGTTTAATATTTTGTTTACCTCCAAGGATCCGCCAATGTTTACGTGGCAACCACTTACCCCAAACCCTCAATTCAACCACCTCACTCACTTCCCAGGAGCGTAAATTTAATGGGGTGACGGTACAGAAAGAGGAGCTTTTCCTTAAGGAAAAAGAATGAGATCTGTTTTGATTTTGTGAATAACAGTGTTTCGATTGATAATAGTATGTGTGTTTATGTTTTTTTAAGTGAGGGGGGTGGGGGTGTGGGGGGATGGGGTGGAGGTAAAATCAACCGCAAACAAGTCACAACGAACATTCCCACGATGAACTCACTCACAAACTTTCGTTTATATTAAAACAAAAATCAAACAAACATATTGAATTGGAAGGGCCGCGTTTAGACAAATGATACCAAGTGGAAGAATTGGTCTGAAGTCTAAAAGTCCATCCCAAGCTAGTGGGAGCTGAATCCCCAGCAAAAGCCAAACACATCACCAGCACCCCCCAGGGTGGACGGGACTCGTTAGCCTTTGATGAGACTCGTCTACCTAAGAGAAGCCAAACTCAAAAAATCAAACCTGGAGAAGGCGCCCATCGGGCGGTACGACATTGACACAATGAAAATTCGGACGACTCGTGCGACGTTGAACCCGCGAAGGGCACATTGAAAACACACATGTATTAATGTTTGAAGTTTGAAAGTAAATGCAGTGTTGTAAAGTGTTAGAGACCTTATTTACACTCCAACCGACATGTTTCAAAGTTTTAAAAAAAAAATGTTATTTATAAACTTGACAGAAGTCATTGTCAGCGGAGGAGTAAAAAGTCAAGCCTGTTACAAGTGTTTTTGTTTACAGTCATGATTCGATGCGTGATGTCTTTACGTTTTTTCATGGGCGTATATCCTCTAAGCGCGCGAATGACTGGTCCGTATCGACAAGGGCGGCCCCACTTGACCCCAAACCCTAAATTTCGTGTAAATAATGTGCGACAACTGAGATAAACTTTTTTTAAAAAAAGGTGTGTGTGCGGTTGGGGGGGGGGGGTGTCATAAAAATGTGAACACGCGGGATCACTGACAACCTTCTAACTGGGGCTAAATTAGTTTACAGAGACGCCTTTTGTTTAAACTTAGGGTGGAAAGTGGGACGTGGGGAGGGAGGCTTTAATTTTAAAGCAATTTTTTTCTTTAACCTTATCGTTAACGCCTACAACCAGCACCAATCCAATAGCGAAAGTACCAGGGCTTCTCAAGCAGTGCCAGGGCTTCTCAAGCAGTGCCAGGGCTTCTCAAGCAGTGCCAGGGCTTCTCAAGCAGTGCCAGGGCTTCTCAAGCAGTGCCAGGGCTTCTCAAGCAGTGCCAGGGCTTCTCAAGCAGTGCCAGCGCTTCTCGAGCAGTGCCAGGGCTTCTCAAGCAGTGCCAGGGCTTCTCAAGCAGTGCCAGGGCTTCTCACGCAGTGCCAGGGCTTCTCGAGCAGTGCCAGGGCTTCTCGAGCAGTGCCAGGGCTTCTCAAGTAGTGCCAGGGCTTCTCAAGCAGTGCCAGGGCTTCTCAAGCAGTGCAAGAGCTTCTGAAGCAGTGCCAGGGCTTCTCAAGCAGTGCCAGGGCTTCTCAAGCAGTGCCAGGGCTTCTCAAGCAGTGCCAGGGCTTCTCAAGCAGTGCCAGGGCTTCTCAAGCAGTGCCAGGGCTTCTCAAGCAGTGCCAGGGCTTCTCAAGCAGTGCCAGGGCTTCTCAAGCAGTGCCATGGCTTCTCAAGCAGTGCCAGCGCTTCTCAAGCAGTGCCAGGGCTTCTCAAGCAGTGCCAGGGCTTCTCAAGCAGTGCCAGGGCTTCTCACGCAGTGCCAGGGCTTCTCGAGCAGTGCCAGGGCTTCTCGAGCAGTGCCAGGGCTTCTCGAGCAGTGCCAGGGCTTCTCAAGTAGTGCCAGGGCTTCTCAAGCAGTGCCAGGGCTTCTCAAGCAGTGCAAGAGCTTCTGAAGCAGTGCCAGGGCTTCTCAAGCAGTGCCAGGGCTTCTCAAGCAGTGCCAGAGCTTCTCAAGCAGTGCCAGGGCTTCTCAAGCAGTGCCAGGGCTTCTCAAGCATTGCCAGAGCTTCTAAAGCAGTACCAGGGCTTCTCAAGCAGTGCCAGGGCTTCTCGAGCAGTGCCAGGGCTTCTCAAGCAGTTCCAGGGCTTCTAAAGCAGTGCCAGGGCTTCTCAAGCAGTGCCAGAGCTTCTCAAGCAGTGCCAGGGCTTCTCAAGCAGTGCCCAGGCTTCTCAAGCAGTACCAGGGTTTCTCAAGCAGTGCCCGGGCTTCTCAAGCAGTGCCAGGGCTTCTCATGCAGTGTCAGGGGTTCTCACAGTGCCAGGGCTTCTCAAGCAGTGCCCAGGCTTCTCGAACAGTGCCCGCACGGTTGTTAATAAACAAATGAATTCCCAGGCAATCCTGGATTCAAACTTTTAGAAAATAATTTTTTAAAATATTTTTTTTTTTAAATTTCAGCAAGTCTCAGATTTTCGCTGTAAGCCAGGGCATGTCGCTATAAGCCAGGGCATGTCGCTATAAGCCAGGGCATGTAGAATCTACTTAACTTGGCTAAATTATTATGATAAAAACGCTGAATAACACACGGGCTCTTAAGGGTTTTTTTTCAAGTTAAGAAAACATTAATATAGAAGCAAAGTGACCCTTATTATGACATGAATAGTTTGTTTAAGAGGTTCTTTAATAGGGTGAATTTTTTGGAAATAAAAGCAGGTTGAAACTATATTTTTTTCAGCTGTAACTTTAATTAACGTCGCATTTAATGCAACGCTTGAAATTGTAACTCAGTCTTCAAGAAACCAATTGAAACAAAGAATACTATACAAAAAAAAAAACACACACAATTTCTATTAGTTTTAGAGTTTCAGTCGGTAACTTAACAAAAATCACTTCGCAACCCCATATGAGGTAACGCCCCAGGGGCTGGGAATCCGTGCTCTAGTAGCTTGATTATTCCTAGCACTAAGCCCTGAGGGCAACTAGTAGAAAGTGACAGACCTCTCAATCATCAAATAAACTTAACATAATTTTTACATATATCTATATATATATATTGGGGGGTTGGAGAGACCACATGATAATTTTCGTCATTGGAGATGGGCTTCCAAAAATTCTCGGGAGTTCGGTTCGAAAATTAGCTGTGGAATAACAAGATTTAAAGTATATGTGCTTATCACCATTATGACAGGGGGACAACTTTACTCTGTCATGATTGACTTTCAGATGATTCTACAGATAATAATTAACAATTTGTACATTTTACTAACAGTTTAATCCAATTCCCGAAAGTTCCTGCAAGCCGGATTAAACGTTTCAGCGGGGGCCGCGTGTGGCCCCCGGGGCCGACGCTCACCCGTGCCTGGTCAACCCCATCACACTACTTTTACAACTAAAATAGTCTTATTGCTTGAGTCATGTTGGGGCACTTAAAAAAACTACACGTTTTGTTAGGGCGTGCTATGTTTTACACTATCATTTCAAATATTTCTTGGGAGAAGCTATTTTTAGAATGCGCGACCAGGCGCGAGGTGAGTTTCATAGTAAAAAAAAAAAAGTGACTCATTTGAATAGTTTATACAACTTAAAGCACTTGCATCTAGTGAGATAGGCGGGGCTGGTTTCAAGTGTCAAAATGGTACAACCCTCTCTCCAGCCACCTCCTGACAGTTTAGCACCACCCCCTCACAAATTAACCCCACCCACCACCTCACAATTTAAACCACCCCCACCTCACAATTTAACACCACCTCACAATTTCAACCCACCCTCCCACACAATTTAACACTAATTTTTTATAAGTAAATCAAGTACTAAGTTAAAAACTTTCCGTTTTGTCTACCGTACATTGTAAGGACAGACGTCTATCAACAAATGGATCAGACGGGAACTCTTTCCACACACTATTTATTTTAAACCCATCTCCACACAAAATTCTTTGAGAGTATTTTTCGATCCCCCCATCTTACCCCCGTGACCTCTTAACACCAGGGTTCAAAGTTGCGTCATTCAGTCAGTGGGGATCGAATTTGAGCTGCCTCCCTTGAGTCAAGTCGGATAAATAGTGGTACCATTGAAGTTAAGGGGTCAGCCAAAGAATGATACAACACAGTATCATTACGTATGATTAATTTCATGTTTCATATTTTGTGTATCTGCAAGCCTCTCAACATCAGCCCCCGCCCCCCCCCCCCAAAAAAAAATCAATGCGGGGTGGGGGGAGGCAGCGGGCGGGGGCTGGTCACGGCTCACTGATCGCGTAACCATCTATTGAAATAATCGCACACACGCTTTCTCCATAGCGGAAAGTTAGTATGTCTAGAGTAATTTCCGTTGGTCTTTCAGCATTTCCGGAATGCCGCAGCGGGGTGCCCGACAAAGACTGACTGCGTTGGTTGCCGATATAGGAAAAAAAGTAGGTAGTCTATGCGCGATGGTGCTCAAACTGTGGGTTTTGAGGTGGTCACGATCCAAAAGAAGCGTTACTTGTCCGAGGTGACTAATCTATAAAGGTGTTCATCTCATAAGCAGCGTACGGTGATTTTGTCAAAAGAGGACTTTTCCCTGGAGCTAGAGTGGCAAGGTCAAGGCAGAGACTTGAGCTCACATAAACCATAAGGCAGGGGTTCTCAATCACACTAATGCCACGACCCTTTAATACAGTTCCACATTCTTTAGTGACCTCCTGACCATAAAATTATTTTCGTTGCTACTTCATAAATATGTGTTTTCCGATTGTCTTAGGCGAACCCTTTGTAAGGGTCGTTCAACCCCCCTTAAGGGGTCACTACCCACAGATCGAAAACCGCTGCCATAAGATGAAATAATATCTGTCTTCTATTGCTTGTTAAGGCATGGCTATTTCTTACCGTCTGTCTGTGACATTCACTTGACAACTGTGACAATGGTAGCAACTGCCTGTCACTGGGACGTCATGACCTTGACGCCGACAAAGCTAAGCAATCAACTTTTGGGAACTTAATTCTCAACAGCTTAATGTTGACAGTTGACATGTCTACGAGCTTGGGTCAATTTGGTTTTTTTTTCCCACCTTACTTTATGAGCTACTTTATGTCCCCCATGTAATTATACTTTTCTATGAACAGCCCACCAAACAATGGCGGCGGCTATGCGTGAACTTCACATCTAAAAAAGCTACTTGACAAAACCTGTTCCTAGAAATAGCCCACCAAACAATGGCGGCGGCTATGCGTGAGCTTCACATCTAAAAAAGCTACTTGACAAAACCTGTTCCTAGAAATAGCCCACCAAACAATGGCGGCGGCTATGCGTGAGCTTCACATCTAAAAAAGCTACTTGACAAAACCTGTTCCTAGAAATAGCCCACCAAACAATGGCGGCGGCTATGCGTGAACTTCACATCTAAAAAAGCTACTTGACAAAACCTGTTCCTAGAAATAGCCCACCAAACAATGGCGGCGGCTATGCGTGAACTTCACATCTAAAAAAGCTACTTGACAAAACCTGTTCCTAGAAATAGCCCACCAAACAATGGCGGCGGCTATGCGTGAACTTCACATCTAAAAAGCTACTTGACAAAACCTGTTCCTAGAAATAGCCCACCAAACAATGGCGGCGGCTATGCGTGAACTTCACATCTAAAAAAGCTACTTGACAAAACCTGTTCCTAGAAATAGCCCACCAAACAATGGCGGCGGCTATGCGTGAACTTCACATCTAAAAAAGCTACTTGACAAAACCTGTTCCTAGAAATAGCCCACCAAACAATGGCGGCTGCAATGCATGAACATCCCATCTACTAAAGTTATTTGACAAAACATGTGTCTACAAATACACCTACCACCACCCACCCCTCGCCCCCTTAAAAATGGCGGTGCCAATGCATGGACTGCCCATACTAAAAAGCTACTCGACTATACATGCATTTAAGTAACGCACGTTATAAGAAATCCCATTTAGTGATCTCCCATTTAGTGCTCACCCATTTAGTGCTCTCCCATTTAGTGCTCTCCCATTTAGTGCTCGCCCATTTAGTGCTCTCTCATTTAGTGCTCTCCCATTTAGTGCTCGCCCATTTAGTGCTCTCCCATTTAGTGCTCTCCCATTTAGTGCTCTCCCATTTAGTGCTCTCCCATTTAGTGCTCTCCCATTTAGTGCTCTCCATTTAGTGCTCTCCCATTTAGTGCTCTCACATATAGTGCTCTCCCATTTAGAGTCTACAGAGCACAGCGTTACAGCCATACAAACACGTATCGCCGCCGCCATTGTTTGGCGGGCTATTTATAGAAACGGGAATTATACTTTGGACAGGACGAGACAAACGAATTGATGCCCCAAAAGAGTCGGGGTCGTTCGTTTTCTTGCAAGAAAGATTGGAAGGAAATAATAACAATAAATAGACTGTTGGGTTATAAGTCATGACTTCAACATGAATGTACGACCCGCCAAGTCATCTGTCAAACTATGCTTACATACGCCAAGTCATCTGCCAAACCACGGTTACATACGCCAGGTCAACTGTCAAAATACGCATACTTGCGCCAAGTCAACAGTCAAACTACGCTTACATACTTCAACAGTCACTACGCTGACATACGCCAAGTCAACTGTCAAACTACGCTTACCTAGGCCGAGAACCACTGGCGTAACAAGCTTAACATTCTGTGACAATCACCCATAGAAAAAGAAAACCTTACGTGCCAACTCTGTCACGGTCACGTGATCCTGTTATAGGAATGGTTGAACATTGACAGACAGAGTCGCGAGGCTTTTTAAAAAAAAAGGGAGGGGGGGGGAGGTCATTGAAAATTTTGTTACGTCTGCCCCCAGGGACGTTTGATTAACTTATAACTTCTTTGAGTAATCTGCCCCCCTTGATGAATGCCTCGGCGATGTCAACTTTTGTTAACCTTTGCGCGAAATGCCCATTTCAAGTGGTGTGAACGCTTGCATGTGTTTGTTTGTGCTGGAGTTAAGGAACTTTTCTCTGACTTCCTTTTCAGTTTCTCGGCTGTTTGAAATTCTTCAAAAGGTCACGCATGCGTCGAATCAGGCATCATTGCGCATGCGCTGAATAAAAGCAATCACTGCGCATGCACCACAAATTGTGCTTAACTCGTTTTGTTACATGGGGGAAAGTTTATCAAAACATCGTCAAAGATCAAACTGATTAAAGGAGACCTTTTGCTGAACTAGATAATGTTAGAGAGGCAGGAAAATAAGAGAGACAGATAAAGAGAGAGAGAAAGAGAGAGAGCGAAAGAGAGAGAGAGAGAAAGACAGAGAAAGAGAGAGAGAGAAAGAGATAGAGAGACAGATAGAGAGACAGAGAGAGAAACAGAGAGAGAGCGAGGCAGAGAGAAAGACAAAGAGAGAGAGAGAGGGAGAGAAAGGATAAAAAGAACGATAGGTAGATAGGGAGAAAGTGAACGAGAAAAATGAGAGACCGAGAGAGAGAAAGAGGGAGAGAGAAGGGGAGGGAGAGAGAAGGGGAGGGAGAGAGAGAGAAAGAAAAGAAAGCAAGACAGGTACTGTTAGGCTGAAATAACAAAGAAAAAGAGAGAAAATAAAGACTGAGAGAGAAGAAGGACGAAAGAAATAATGAAAGAAGTGAAATTGAGAATTGAGTAAGAGGACTGAGGCAGTTGAATGCGAGAAGGTCTGTGTCCCAACACTACGTTGATGTATGGACACAGTGCCCCACCCACCTCCAAGCCAAGAACAAAGATACTGTGTCACCTCCAAAATAGTTATAGGAATGTGTAAGAGTTCATTCATGCGCATCCATTGACTCATATTTGGTTTGTCCATATGATGACATGGAAGGTGTCGCTTGTGGAAAATATCGCTCGTGAAAGTACCGCCTGTGTAAGTATCGCTTGTGAAAGTACAGCCTGTGTAAGTATCGCTTGTGAAAGTACAGCCTGTGTAAGTATCGCTTGTGAACGTATTCCTTGTGAAAGTACCGCCTTTGTAAGTATCGCTTGTGAAAGTACCGCCTGTGTAAGTATCGCTTGTGAAAGTACAGCCTGTGTAAGTATCGCTTGTGAACGTATTCCTTGTGAAAGTACCGCCTTTGTAAGTATCGCTTGTGAAAGTACCGCCTGTGTAAGTATCGCTTGTGAAAGTACCGCATGTGAACGTATTCCTTGAGAAAGTATCGCCTGTGAAAGTATCGCCTGTGAAAGTATCGCCTGTGAAAGTATCGCTTGTGGCCTATTGGTGACTATGGTCTCAAAATACTAGGGTCAGCTTTTATATCGACCATCGAAAGCAAGTCACCGAATTGTAGTCAGCTTTGTCGGAGGTATGTGTACAAATCTGGCAATCTCAGTTCTAGAGAAGAAGTCGTTATGACCTTCACCTTGTTGGCACACAGTAAAACTCCCAGGGAGATCGGTTTATTTATTGACAAGATCTCATCAAAGTCAAGAATGGACGTCGAAAGAATTTAACACATTTTTTGACACAGCTCAGCCTGCTATATCAGACTTTGTGTGTATGTGTGTGTGGTTAGTTAAGACTTCGTGGGGTTATGTATGACTGTGTGTGGTTAGGTAAGACTGTGTGTGGGGTTAGGTAAGACTTGTGTGGGGTTAAGTAAGACTGTGTGTGTGGTTAGGTAAGAGGGTGTGTGGTAAGTTAAGACTTTGTGGGGTTATGTAAGACTGTGTTTTTGGTTAGGTAAGACGGTGTGTGGTAAGTTAAGACTTTGTGGGGTTAGGTAAGACTGTGTGTGGTTAGGTAAGACTGTGTTTGTGGTTAGGTGAGACTGTATGTGTGTGGTTAGGTAAGACGTTGTGTGGTTAGGTCAGACGGTGTGTGGTTAGGTCAGACGGTGTGTGGTTAGGTAAGACTGTGCGAGTGGTTAGGTCAGACGGTGTGTGGTTAGGTAAAACTGTGCGAGTGGTTAGGTCAGACGGTGTGTGGTTAGGTAAGACTGTGCGAGTGGTTAGGCACCTTTGCGTGTGTTGTTAGGGTATAAGTGTTATAATTAAGAGCATCAACTTCTCTCACATCAGAATTTCCGGGTTGGTAATGTCAGAGTATCGCAGGGCGAAGTGACCTCTTCAATGACGTCCTATCGGGGCCTTTGACTTGCATCAACTCCAATGTGGGGGTCGGCGCGGTAAATAAACCTTCAGTAAGACGTCACTAAGATGTTTAGCTTTATAGCTCCCCAGCCATCTCTCACCCCTTCACAACCTTTGGGTTGCCTACGCTCCTTTAATTAACGTCACTGCTCAGGAGTTCATTCTGAAAGGAACAGGGCCCCCCACCCCTTTTCAGCACATTTGACATGTGAATTTCTGCACTGATCCAATCTCACCGATACGCAATCTGCCTCTGGATCATTAAACACCCTGTCTCAACGCGAGTGCAGCGCTGCAACATGCCTCAGACAACAACAACATCACCATCTTCACCACAGTCTTCACAAAAACGAGTCATCACCGCGCACTTGCAGTCGGAGTGCTCCACAGGAATCCTACACACGTTTTTCTCTAGCTCTGGGTAAAGTTGGAAATATCTCAGGAGAAAAAAACAACAACAGGTTATGACATTGTTTATTAAGTTTATTTTGTGTCGCCAAGCGTAAACGAAAAATGAGTATGAAAGTATGGGAGTGACTCGAAGATGTAGTCGAATATACGGAGCCTCGGTCGTAATCGAAACTTTTAAGCACAACTCCGCGTACTGGCTCCACGGACTTGGGAGACCTCAGACTCGCATTGTTTTCTAGATTCGCTGGAGACCTTGAAATGTCAGGGTGCGTCTCCTGATTCTGGCAACGTTTGTGGGGGGGGGGGGGGGGGGACGACGACGACACTGTCGTGTAAATAAAATTATGGGAATGTCTAAGATAGAGGGCGTCTGTTTATCATGTGCGGGGCGCTGCAACGGGGGATATGGGGAACAGACCCAAGAGCAGATTTTGATGTTGTTTAGTCAATGTCATCATATGATAAAGACATGCTTCTCAATATCAGCATCTGATAAAGACATGCTTCTCAATGTCATCATATGATAAAGACATGCTTCTCAATGTCAGCATCTGATAAAGACATGCTTCTCAATGTCAGCATCTGATAAAGACATGCTTCTCAATGTCATCATATGATAAAGACATGCTTCTCAATGTCAGCATCTGATAAAGACATGCTTCTCAATGTCATCATATGATAAAGACATGCTTCTCAATGTCATCATATGATAAAGACATGCTTCTCAATGTCAGCATCTGATAAAGACATGCTTCTCAATGTCATCATATGATAAAGACATGCTTCTCAATGTCATCATATGATAAAGACATGCTTCTCAATGTCAGCATCTGATAAAGACATGCTTCTCAATGTCATCATATGATAAAGACATGCTTCTCAATGTCATCATATGATAAAGACATGCTTCTCAATGTCATCATATGATAAAGACATGCTTCTCAATGTCAGCATCTGATAAAGACATTCATCTCAATGTCATCATATGATAAAGACATGCTTCTCAATGTCAGCATCTGATAAAGACATGCTTCTCAATGTCATCATATGATAAAGACATGTTTCTCAATGTGATATGATAAAGACATGCTTCTGAATGTCATCATATGATAAAGACATGCTTTCTCAATATGATATGATAAAGACATGCTTCTCAATGTCAGCATCTGAAAAAGACATGCTTCTCAATGTCATAATATGATAAAGACATGCTTCTCAATGTCAGCATCTGATAAAGACATGCTTCTCAATGTCATCATATGATAAAGACATGTTTCTCAATGTCAGCATCTGATAAAGACTTTCTTCTCAATGTCATCATATGATAAAGACATGCTTCTCAATGTCATCATATGATAAAGACATGTTTCTCAATGTGATATGATAAAGACATGCTTCTGAATGTCATCATATGATAAAGACATGCTTTCTCAATATGATATGATAAAGACATGCTTCTCAATGTCAGCATCTGAAAAAGACATGCTTCTCAATGTCATAATATGATAAAGACATGCTTCTCAATGTCAGCATCTGATAAAGACATGCTTCTCAATGTCATCATATGATAAAGACATGTTTCTCAATGTCAGCATCTGATAAAGACTTTCTTCTCAATGTCATCATATGATAAAGACATGCTTCTCAATGTCATCATATGATAAAGACATGCTTCTCAATGTCAGCATCTGATAAAGACATGCTTCTCAATGTCATCATATGATAAAGACATGCTTCTCAATGTCATCATATGATAAAGACATGCTTCTCAATGTCAGCATCTGATAAAGACATGCTTCTCAATGTCAGCATCTGATAAAGACATGCTTCTCAATGTCATCATATGATAAAGACATGCTTCTCAATGTCAGCATCTGATAAAGACATGCTTCTCAATGTCATCATATGATAAAGACATGCTTCTCAATGTCAGCATCTGATAAAGACATGCTTCTGAAGGTCATCATATGATAAAGACATGCTTTCTCAATGTGATATGATAAAGACATACTTCTCAATGTCAGCATCTGATAAAGACATGCTTCTCAATGTCATCATATGATAAAGACATGCTTCTCAATGTCAGCATCTGATAAAGACATGCTTCTCAATGTCATTATATGATAAAGACATGCTTCTCAATGTCAGCATCTGATAAAGACATGCTTCACAATGTCATCATATGATAAAGACATGCTTCTCAATGTTATATGATAAAGACATGCTTCTCAATGTCAGCATCTGATAAAGACATGCTTTCTCAATGTGATATGATAAAGACATGCTTCTCAATGTCAGCATCTGATAAAGACATGCTTCTTAATGTCATCATCTGATAAAGACATGCTTCTCAATGTCAGCATCTGATAAAGACATGCTTCTCAATGTCAGCATCTGATAAAGACATGCTTCTCAATGTCATCATATGATAAAGACATGCTTCTCAATGTGATATGATAAAGAAATGCTTCTCAATGTCATCATATGATAAAGACATGCTTTCTCAATGTCATCATATGATAAAGACATGCTTCTCAATGTGATATGATAAAGACATGCTTCTCAATGTTCCCCACCCCCCTTGTTTTTCGTTCCGAATTTAGATATTCGATGCAATATATTTTAATAAAACAGTACATGGCCCCCTTATCCCATCCCCTCCCCCCCCAGACGAGGGGGAATGGGTTACTATCTCCGCAATTTCGGTAAATAAATTCAGGGGCGTGTTCTGGTGAAATCAGAAACACATGGTTCTGTCGATATTTTTTTTTCATTTCCATCTTTTCAGCAATGCATATCATAGGGCAAACATTTCCACTAAAAATTATAGAGATATGTTTCACATTTCTGCATTAGGGATATCTGTCTGCATTAGGGATATCTGTCTGCAATAGAGATATATGTGTGCATTAGGGATATCTGTCTGCATTAGGGATATCTGTGTGCATTAGGGATATCTGTCTGCATAAGGGATATCTCTCTGCATTAGAGATATATGTCTGCATTAGGGATATCTGTCGGCATTAGGGATATCTGTCTACATTAGGGATATATGTGTGCATTTGGGATATATGTCTGCATTGGGGATATGTGCCTATCGCTTTTGTATCATGCACCAGCGGCGTATCAACCCAGTTATAGCAATGCCTCCTCCCCCCCCCCCCATTCAACAATAGGGATCTTGTTAACACTCGGACGAAATACGTCAAGTCAATGACAGCAAGACCTTCGACCTCTACCCAGTCCCTTCCCCCACTCCCCCACCACACACACCCTCCCGCTTGCCTCACAAGTAAATAATCTCCAATATAATAAAAATAGATTTTTATTTGACAGCCTACCTGTTCTGCTTTTTTCTCTCCCCCTCCCCCCCACCTCTCTCTCTCCTCAAATAATATATTATAGTAAATTGAAAACGGCCGGCGTAAGCTAAAATTAATACCTTACTTCGAGCCATTTTGTAAAAATATTCAAGTCTAAACACTCTAATACCGTGATGTTAAGCCAGCCCCCCCTCCCCTTTTTCGCCCTCACTCATTCCTATAATAACAAGGTGAAAACACAATTTTATTTTTTTAATCTAACCGCTGGCTTATATTTCAGGCTTATGTTACAGCCGCGCTTCTCAACCTGTGGGTCGCGACCCCCTTTGGGTGTGGGGGTGGGGTTGAACGACCCTTTCACGGGGGTCGCTTAGACCATCGGAAAACACGTTCACTTTACAGTTAAGAAGTATCAACGGAAATAATTTTGTGGCTGGGAGGGGGGAGGGGGGGTGCCACAACATGAAAAATTGTGGTCGCGGTATTAGGAAGGGTGGGAACCACTGTATTACCGGCTTATATTACAGGCTTATGTTAGGCTGCACACATTCATAAATCAAATCTTCACACAGTCACTTTCACACCCAGCGGCCGATTTCCTGTTTATCATTTCAGATTTTTAAATAAAATAATATATAACACATAAAAAAAATAAATGTTGTTGTGTTGCCTGTGAATTGGAAAAGGGGCGGGGGTGGTGTTGTTTTTTAAAATCCTGATTAATAAAGACTAAGTCTTTATATATAGTTGCGTAAATGTTTATGCATAAGTAATCTGCAGTTGCGTCTACCGTAGTAACATTTTAACCTAAATTATTTAATTTGGGCATATTGTAAAAGTAAGGTTAATGGTTTATGAATATAGTATTCCCCTAAGACTAGCGCAATGATTCTCAACTTTTTTTTTCTTGACGTACCCCTGGCGTGTTATATCTTTCGATCTTAAGTGTACCTCTCGCAACAATATTAACTTAATAAAATCACAGAATTCTGAGAATTTAAACGTCCCAGATTATAAAGAATAATAAATGATGCGATTGTGTCGCAAGAATACCATCAGTCAAAGTTAGATTTGCGCGCTCAGATTTATTGTGTATAGCATGGGGGCTCTTGGCGAGAAATCAAAGGGTATTATTGTTTGTCCTTTCGCATAGGCATAGGGAGGCTGTCCAAGGATATAACTGGAATTGAGACGTGGCCTTGACTTTGTTTAAAGTGAGGGGGGGGGGGGCAGGGTGTGTCAGTTGTCAGCCTCACTATCTCGTCTTTTCCTGTTTGGAACCAACGGCAACACTCGGTCAAAAATGACTAGGATACAAAGCAGTGGATGACCAATGGTAAGACTTGGTCAAGACGACTGTGAGATATGCTAAGATGCAATGGATGACCAGCGTTGTTTCTTGATGCGTTCCACGTCGCAGGAGTTCCCGGAGTTTTCTTTGCTTCAATGTCATACCGCCTACGGTACTCCTTTCTGGGTTGGAATTCAGAGTTTTACTTGTACTGGCATACACGGTTAACGATTCCGATCTAGCCAATTAAAGTGTAGTAAGCCTTAAGATGGATTGTCATCAAAGTTAACCATTCCCATCCATCCAATCGAAGTGTAGAAATGCCAACGTAAGTTGAAAAAGATAAGTCTCGAAGAAGTGAACGTAACACAAAGCCCCATAAACGGAGAGAAATGGCGAGACTTCAATCATTCGTCTACATAAATAGCTTACTAAAACAGAAACTAAACTATTTTTCCGGCATGTGTCAACAATCTTCAACATAAACATTCCAATGCTTTTTTCTTTTCTTCCCTGACTTAACACGATGCATCATCTGTACAATTTAACACATCTCACATCAGTCGATAGTCTAAAAAAAAACACACACAGAATGGGACGCTGTGACGGCACGAAGATGTATTGAGGTCGTATCAGGTATCAGATCCACACCAACCAGGTGGTTTCCTACTTAGTGAACCGGTGCATACAGACAGCTCACCGGCTCGGACTTTCCACTGCGTGCCAGGATTGTGGAATCAGAAGAAGAAGAAAATACGACTTCGCATGTCCTGACCGTGGGGCTGCTTAGTGGTGATGTCCAGCGGCGATGTCTAGTGATGAGTATATTGGTATTGCCTAGCGATGATGTTTGTCGGGGATGCCTATAGCGGTTATGTCTCTAGCGGCGATGTCTAGTGATGAGTATATTGGTATTGCCTAGCGATGATGTTTGTCGGTGATGCCTATAGCGGCTATGTCTCTAGCGGCGATGTGTAGTGATGAGTATATCGGTATTGCCTAGCGATGATGTTTGTCGGTGATGTCTATAGCGGTTATGTCTCTAGCGGTGATGTCTAGTGGTGATATCTAGCGGTGATTTCTAATGATGGTGACGTCAAGTGGCGATGATGTCTAGTGGTGGTGTCCATTGGTGATGTTTAGCAGTGATGGCTAGTGATGATTTCTTGTGGCGGGATCTACTGGTGATATCTAGGGCTGATGACTAGCGATGTGGTCTAGTGGTGGTGTCTAGCAGTGATGCCTAGTGGATATGTCTAGTGATGCTGTCGAGAGGTGATGTCTATTTGGAATGTCATAGTGAGATATGTGAAAATAGCAGGAATAAGCTAATATTTAAGGATCTAATTTAGTTTTTATGATTGTCATAAACTATATGACTACATCTACATAACTACATCTACATGACTACATCTACATGAATACATGTACATGACTACATCTACATGACTACATCCACATAACTACATCTACATGACTACATCTACATGACTACATCTACATGACAACATCTACATGACAACATCTACATGACTACATCTACATGACTACATCCACATGACAACATCTACATTACAACATCTACATGACTACATCTACCTGCCCACATCTACATGACTACATGTACATGACTACATCTACACGACTACATCTACACGACCACGACTATAGGCTATTACTCTAGGTTGGTTTGAACTAGAACCACATAAGAATAAGGTGCTATGTTTATCCCTAAGCCAGTGACGTGGGAATGGGGGTGGAAAAGTTTTTATTATACTGGAGGGCGGCATTTTCGGCCAACTGTAGTTTTTTTTTTTTATAAAAGGGGCCGGGGGGCGGTAAAAAGCTTAGCACTCCCCGGGCTGGCCTAGCCTTTGCTAAGTCACTGACCTAAGCCCTACACTGCTTACAATGAGACATTGAGCTTAAAATGCTTGAACAGACAACACGTTAGAGCGGTGGTTCTCAGCCTTCCCAATGCCACGACCCTATACACCGGTTTTGGTGACCTCACAACCTTGAAATTATTTTCGTTGCTACTTCATAAATATGTTAGGCGACCCCTGTGTAAGGGTCTTTCGATCCCAAAGGTTGAGAGCCGCTGCATTAGAGATTTGGGGAGCTATTGAGAGCCTGACCATGTCGAGACACAAAGTGGTTGATCTCTTCTATCCCACCTTTCCCCCCTCACCTGCTGTAAACCATGTTTTAATCTACACATGCTTCTTAACGTGGGATTTAAACAGCGTAATGCTAATGAGGAAGATAAAATGTTCTGTTTTAACGCACTCAAAACACATCTTTTTAATTTCTACTGTCTTGACTCTGACCGATAAACGATACTGCTGAGTGCCGTCCATGGCTTGACGTGTAAATAGTTATGGAATGGTTGGAGCGAATACACATTTGTTTTGTTTTATTTAATTAATGTATGTTAATTTTTTAAGTTCATGATTACGTTTGTTAAATTGAATGTACAGCGTGGTGAGCTCAGCCCTAGGCTGGGATACCACGCTATATAGAAAGCTTCCAATAATAATAATTTAACATACTATACTTTATCTTTCGTCTAAAATTAAGGACTTGAACCCCAAATAAAAACTTACTTTCGTTTGATTTGTATTCCTGTTTATTTCGCGTAGAATTACTAAAACGATCTATTATTGTGCCTTTAGTTTTACAATTTGAGATACATTCATGATATTTTCACGGAGCTGACAAGCTCCAATAGATGACAGCCAACAAATTAACACTTTGAGAATGACAGAAACCATCTCCACCTCCCCCCCCCCCCCTTTTTCCAACCCTTACACTCAGACGAATAAAGATGTGTGCGATCAAGTCATACTGGTTTGACTTAAGAAAATATAATCCAGAAAACGGTTAAAAAAAAAAATCTTAGTCTCCATAGATCCGGAGGTTGTGTGGGGGAGGGGTGCCGGGTGAACGTCATCTTTCAAATCACTTGAGCATCAATCAGACAGTGCATGTCACGATCCAACCAGCAGGCAAACCTGGTGCTACTGCTTTCCCATGAAACCTGATGCTGCTGCTTGCGAACGAAACCTGGTGCTACTGCTTGCCAACGACACCTGGTGCTACTGCTTGCCAACGAAACCTGGTGCTACTGCTTGCCAACGAAACCTGGTGCTACCGCTTGCCAATCAAATCTGGTGCTACTGCTTGCCAATGAAACCTGGTGCTACTGCTTGCCAATCAAATCTGGTGCTATCTCTTACCAATCAAATCTGGTGCTACTGATTGCCAATGAAACCTGGTGCTACTGCTTGCCAACGAAACCTGGTGCTACCGCTTGCCAATCAAACCTGGTGCGACTGCTTGCCAACGAAACCTGGTGCTACTGCTTGCCAACGAAACCTGGTGCTACCGCTTGCCAATCAAACCTGGTGCGACTGCTTGCCAACGAAACCTGGTGCTACTGCTTGCCAACGAAACCTGGTGCTACTGCTTGCCGATCAAATCTGGTGCTATTGCTTGCCAATCAAACCTGGTGCTACTGCTTGCCAATTATACCTGGTGCTACTGCTTGCCAGTGAAACATATGCTAATCTGATTCTTACAAAGCACTATCGAAAACCAACAAATCCAACTTTATTAATTAATATTTGTTGTATTCCTTTGGGGAAGATTACTTCATTAACAAGTAGAGATCTATTATCTCAAAGAAACACACACCCAAACACACACACACATATATATATAAATATATATATATATATAAAATATTGCCCACGATGGCGGAGTTCCAATGTTGCCCACGATGGCGGAGCTCCAATGTTTCCCACGACAGCGGAGCTCCAATGTTTCCCACGATAGCGGAGCTCCAATGTTTCCCCACGACGGCGGAGCTCCAATGTTTCCCACGATAGCGGAGCTCTAATTTTCCCACGACAGCGGAGCTCCAATGTTTCCCACGACAGCGGAGCTCCAATGTTGTCCACGACTGCGGAGCTCCAATGTTGACCACGATAGCGAGCTCCAATGTTTCCCACGATAGCGGAGCTTCAATGTTGCCCACGACAGCACATTTTTGGAAGGCTTACCGTACATGTTCTGAATGTTTACTTTTTTTTGGGGGGGGGGGGGGGGCCCTATAATTTTTTTTTCATTCCCCGTCATTGGAATGCCTAACCTTGTTAAGTCTATGTCGTCCCATTCCCGGCCTGGTAAAGAGCAGAGTGTCGCCTTGCGTGTCACGGCGTACACCGACTGTTTGACAAACACCCGACCCGATGGTTGACGCGGTGCCCCCCCCCACCACTACCCCACGTCAATGGCGATTAAATAAAATTGAGGCCCGATTTTCTAGTTCTAGGTTCCTAGATAATAAAAATGGCGCCCCGGCCATTGTTACGGAAGATTAGGGAAAGGTTACAATATTACGGTAGGTAGCCGGGAAGTGACGGAGTAGGGGAAATGTAAAGATTTCATGTGCGGAGCAAGGGTTCTCAAGTTACAGACATAATGTATTCTAAAGTCGGTTGCCCAGGGAGTTAGATTTCTGGAGTTTATTTGTTTCTGTCACGGAAAAGGAGCAATGAAAGAACTCCACATTTTAAAGTAAAGACTGTAGTTTACTTCCTGATTGGCGTCTGCCATAGAGATTCACCTGTGATTGTAATTACACCCCTGCTTAGAATTCAGTGGCGTATAGCCAGGGTTAGTGCCACCCAGGGCGGGACAAGAAGTTTTCTGAGCCCCCTAACACGAAAAAAGTACGCATTTGGCCGGAACTACCCCACTCTCGTGTAAATGGAAAAAAAAGTTACCACTCGTTTGTTGGACAAGCCCTTCCGCACCCGCTTTCTACGCCCCTGCCTGGAATGTATTATTGAAAAAAAAAAACGTTAGAAAAACGAAGCAAACCAGAATGCTGAAGACCATACAAAGACTGCGAGAATGGATGGCTTTAATTCACTGTGTTTTTTTTGTTTTTTTTAAATTTTTTAAAAATAATTTCTTAAAAAAAACCAAAATCTACAATGTTCATAAAATATATTCTAGGTCACTTGTATGTTTTCAATACACTATTCGATATAAGTCGTCTGAGAGTGTTAATGTTAAGCTGTACACCGATTGTTCATTTCAGAAAAAAATGTGACATATATGAATTTAATGAGATCCTTAAGGTACGTTGTGTACTGTCGGTTGTGTACACGGAGTGTAGATGGACATGTAGCGAGAGAGCCGTGGGTACGCCAAACGTACAAGGCCAGGCTGTACCAGACCGGTACAAGTGCTAATTGAAAACATGGCCGACACGTCGGTTGGGCCAGGGAAGAAACAAGCTGGGGCTCAACTTCCGAATTGTTCAACTTTGTGTTGACTTCCGGGGAACCACGTGATAAGGTCACGAGAGGTGAGTTGAACATATGGAGGTCACTGGGTTCAAGGTAACTAATATGGTTTATGCTTAACAAATGAACACTAAAACCCCCTTTTTTAGAAAGAGCGCTGGTACTTGGGATAGTTTGTCTGTTATAGAGATTGCTGGTACTTTGGATAGTTTGTCTGTTAGAGGGAGTGCTGGTACTTGGGATAGTTTGTCTGATACAGGGGGTGCTGGTACTTGGGATAGTTTTTCTGTTAGAGAGAGTGCTGGTACTTGGGATAGTTTGTCTGTTATAGAGAGTACTGGTACTTGGGAAAGTTTGTCTGTTATAGAGAGTGCTGTTACTTGGGATAGTTTTTCTGTTATAGAGAGTGCTGCTACTTGGGATATTTCGTCTGTTAGAAAGAGTGCTGCTTTATAGGATATTTTGTCTGTTAGACAAAATGCTGGTACTGTGGGATATTTATACGCGCATGGTATGATATTATCAAGAAAAAGAATTCTTTGAATCTGGAGTTGACCACATTTTTTTTTTACTTCCTTACCACGGACAAATAATGTTTGGTACAGTTACTATGAAAGTAGTGCTCCCCCACCCACACTCTTCCCCACACCCTTACCCCAATACCGCTTACCCATACACCTCATGTCCACAATCACAACCACACGATAAATGCGAGTCTTTGAAACTCAAATAAGCTCACACGCCTGCAGGCTGTTCAATATCTGTACACAACGGTAAAGTCTTCCCGCTCAAATTCCTTCACAGGAACACGCTCAGAGAACCCACCCATTGGCCGACCAGTGCCGCCCTCGGACCCTCTGTGGAAGTCGCATTTGATCCGTCTTGTATCAATTACCACAGTTAGTCCAGGAAGCGGGAAAAGACAATTTGATACGCTTTGATACACAACGGTGTCGCTCATGTTGCTTGGCACATGCGTGGTGATAGGGAGGGTGGCAGAGGCGTTTGTAGTAGTGGTGGAATAGTGGGGGAGGGGGTAGCAGGGGCGTGTATAGTGGTAGTGGAATTGTGGGTGTGTGTGGCAGGGGCGTGTGTAGTGGTGGTGGAATAGTGGGTGTGTGTGGCAGGGGCGTGTGTAGTGGTGGTGGAATTGTGGGTGTGTGTGGCAGGGGCGTGTGTAGTGGTGGTGGAATAGTGGGTGTGTGTGGCAGGGGCGTGTGTAGTGGTGGTGGAATAGTGGGCGTGTGTGGCAGGGGCGTGTGTAGTGGTGGTGGAATAGTGGGTGTGTGTTGCAGGGGCATGTGTAGTGGTGGTGGAATTGTGGGTGTGTGTGGCAGGGGCGTGTGTAGTGGTGGTGGAATAGTGGGTGTTTGTGGCAGGGGCGTGTGTAGTGGTGGTGGAATATTGGAATGACAGGGGTTGATGGAATAGGGGGTGGGAGGGGTGTGTATTTGGGGAGTTCGGGGTGGCAGATGCGTGTGTAGTATTGTGAATATCGGGGAGGGCAGGGGCGTAGGTACCGATGATAAAAGTCTTTATCACTCTCTTGGAATAACTGTCTTGTGGTAAGACATTTAAAAAAAAATATTACGCAAGGCATACGCTGCAGTTTACACTGAATTTAAAGGGCATGTTCTCACTCTCACAGCCATCCCTGTCTTACAACCCTCTCTGTCTAACAACCATCTCTGTCTTACAACCATCTCTGTCTTACAACCATCTCTGTCTTACAACCATCTCTGTCTTACAACCATCTCTGTCTTACAACCATCTCTGTCTTACAACCATCTCTGTCTTACAACCATCTCTGTCTTACAACCATCTCTGTCTTACAACCATCTCTGTCGGTTTCAGGACCCCATGGACCAGAAAAAAATTAGAACTGCTGGTTCCCCCACCTTATCTAATCTGGGGATACGCTTTTGAAAAGCCGTTCCCCGGCTCACCTCTGAACACAGGAGTGAATACCATTGTGGCGTTAAGAATCCCTGTTTCCGGTGAGGTCCAAATTAGTTTTGCATGCTTGGCAATAAGAAAGGGACTTAATTCTGAGAACCGAAATATTCAGGGAGTGGCTTGCCCCATTTATGTCAGCTTATTCTCCTTTCTGGATATAAAAATCTTTATCTAATTGTGGGGTTCTTAAACTTTCTGTATATAAAGATCTATATCTAATTGTGGGGTTCTTAACCTTTCTGTATATAAAGATCTTTATCTAATTGTGGGGTTCTTAACCTTTCTGTATATAAAGATCTATATCTAATAGATGGGTCATTAACCTTTCTGAATATAAAGGTCTTTATCTAATTGGATGGTTCTTAACCTTTCTAGATATACAGTTCTCTATCTAATGTAGGGGTTTCATAACCTTTCTGGGTATAAAGATATTTATCTAATGGAGGGGTTCTTAACCTTTCTGCAGCCGTTCCCGCACCCAAATCTCGATTTCAAAACATATGTGTTCACGATAAAAATGCTAATAAAATTGCAAATCAAAATAATTTTCTGGGTCTTCCTGCACCCCAGTAGTTCGGGCTCACATTTTTAAGAACCCCTGATCTATTGTATGGCTAGTGTAAATATTTGAGAAATATCAAACTTCTTCAGAAACACTAAATAAATGTGATACAAAATAAAATTGTTTCGTTTATACGTGCGAATTGTGAGACTAATTTGGGAGAATTTTTTTAAATCTCGGTCTTATTATAATTGTTTACGGAGTGGTGCTTTGAGTGGTGCCCGAAGTGATGCCCGTAGTGGTGCCTGGCTCTAAGTCTAGCACAAACCTACCCTTTACGCCTTACTTTATCGGTGCAGTAATTGACCGTGCTGTCAGACCGTGCTGTCAGTGTTAAAATTTATTTGACAGAATAACCACCTTTACCCTTCCCGCCCATCACACTCTGTCTCCCAATCCTCGGGCGCCCATCCTCCCGCTGCTGCCATACATCTACACACAAACAAACACCAAAACCACACACACAAGCACACACACACACACACATAATTGAGCCACAGTTAGTTCAAATGACGAGCTACTTCCTTCCGCTCAACTATGTTCTATGCTTGATTTTATCATTATCCACGCAACTTACGCAAATTAACCTTTTCACACTCAAGACTTGGCCACGTGAGATTAAAATAAAAAGCATGCGCATAGACTAGCGCGTGCTTGCATAAATTAAAACTATTTTAAGTAAAGACAATGTAAACATAAGATAATTGGAACTAATTAAATCTATTCAAAAAATTCACTTTAATTAAGGCGCTTACAATACAGACTTCTCCTTCTATCTCACCCCTGAGAATATAGACTCCGCCTCTGAGCACGTACGTCATTGTGGATACGCCCTCAAATGTATGTAAGGAATTTACAAAATGAGAACTTTGGCCTCTAACTCTAACACTGTTCTACCAGTGATGTCGGCCCGAATCCTCTGATAATTTTTCCAACACGATTCTAATCTCCGCCTCTGGTCGTCTTAACCAGCTGGCTCTATAATCAGATCTCCGCCTCTGAAAATCTGGGTCAGTGTTACCGCGCCCTACCCGTGATTAAGGAATTTCCAAAGGTGACCTTGAAAAAAGTGTCTTAGCAACTCCAACCCTGAAAGAAAAAAAAGACAAGACTATGCTAATTGAAACTGCACCACACCCCTCAAATGAACCGACTACTATACTTTTTTGGCGCTCAAAATGCCATGCGGTCACCCATTTCTAGGACATTCTGATAATATGGCCACATTCACATCTGCTGTCCTGGACAGTCTGATAATATGGCCACATTCACATCTGCTGTCCTGGACAGTCTGATAATATGGCCACATTCACATCTGCTGTCCTGGACAGTCTGATAATATGGCCACATTCACAACTGCTGTCCTGGACAGTCTGATAATAACGTCAACACACCACTTGCGTCTTTACCCTCATAGCATCACACACCACTTGCGTCTTTACCCTCATGGCATCAAAGACAACTTGCGTCTTTACCCTCATAGCATCACACACCACTTGCGTCTTTACCCTCATAGCGTCACACACTACTTGCGTCTTTACACTAATAGCATCACACACCACTTGAGTCTTTACCCTCATAGAGTCACACACTACTTGCGTCTTTACCCTAATAGCATCACACACCACTTGAGTCTTTACCCTCATAGAGTCACACACTACTTGCGTCTTTACCGTAATAGCATCACACACCACCTGCGTATTTACCCTCATAGCATCACATA
The DNA here is from genome assembly GCA_964017045.1 of Omphiscola glabra. Lineage (NCBI taxonomy): Eukaryota > Metazoa > Mollusca > Gastropoda > Lymnaeidae > Omphiscola > Omphiscola glabra. Next base: position 26,556,945 of record OZ024805.1, read on the forward strand.
CCACTTGCGTCTTTACCCTCATAGCATCACACACCACTTGCGTCTTTACCCTCATAGCATCACATACCACCTGCGTCTTTACCCTCATAGCGTCACACACCACCTGCGTCTTTACCCTCATAGCGTCACACACCACTCGCTTCTTTACCCTCATAGCATCACACACCACTTGCGTCTTTACCCTCATAGCGTCACACACCACTTGCGTCTTTACCCTCATAGCGTCACACACCACTTGCGTCTTTACCCTCATAGCGTCACACACCACTCGCGTCTTTACCCTCATAGCATCACACACCACTCGCGTCTTTACCCTCATAGCGTCACACACCACTTGCGTCTTTACCCTCATAGCGTCACACACCACTCGCGTCTTTACCCTCATAGCATCACACACCACTCGCGTCTTTACCCTCATAGCATCACACACCACTCGCGTCTTTACCCTCATAGCGTCACACACCACTCGCGTCTTTACCCTCATAGCATCACACACCACTCGCGTCTTTACCCTCATAGCATCACACACCACTTTCATCGTATTAGCGAATCATGTTTTTACATTTCAAACGAGGATGCGGAATTTCATATGTCAGTAGGTTCTCAGTAAGCAGAGTTATTTTCAGCCTGAAATGATTTTTACTAGTTTGAGAACTGCTCATTCTTTATATATTTAATAACCAGAGCCAAGCGGGACAATAATGTGTTCACATAGGATTGTGTCTTAAACCGCAGGTTAACAGAGCCAAGCTGGACTATAATGTGTTCACATAGGATTGTGTCTTAAACCACAGGTTAACAGAGCCAAGCGGGACAATAATGTGCTCACATAGGATTGTGTCTTAAACCACAGGTTAACAGAGCCAAGCTGGACAATAATGTGTTCACATAGTATTGTGTCTTAAACCACAGGTTAACAGAGCCAAGCTGGACAATAATGTGTTCACATAGGATTGTGTCTTAAACCACAGGTTAACAGAGCCAAGCGGGACAATCATGTGCTCACATAGGATTGTGTTTTAAACCACAGGTTAACAGAGCCAAGCGGGACAATCATGTGTTCACATAGGATTGTGTCTTAAACCACAGGTTAACAGAGCCAAGCTGGACTATAATGTGTTCACATAGTATTGTGTCTTAAACCACAGGTTAACAGAACCAAGCGGGACAATATTGTGCTCACTTAAGATTGTGTCTTAAACCACAGGTTAACAGAGCCAAGCGGGACAATAATGTGTTCACATAGGATTGTGTCTTAAACCGCAGGTTAACAGAGCCAAGCTGGACTATAATGTGTTCACATAGGATTGTGTCTTAAACCACAGGTTAACAGAGCCAAGAGGGACAATAATGTGCTCACATAGGATTGTGTCTTAAACCACAGGTTAACAGAGCCAAGCGGGACAATAATGTGCTCACATAGGATTGTGTCTTAAACCACAGGTTAACAGAGCCAAGCGGGACAATAATGTGTTCACATAGTATTGTGTCTTAAACCACAGGTTAACAGAGCCAAGCGGGACAATATTGTGCTCACTTAAGATTGTGTCTTAAACCATAGGTTAACAGAGCCAAGCGGGACAATAATGTGTTCACATAGTATTGTGTCTTAAACCACAGGTTAACAGAGCCAAGCGGGACAATATTGTGCTCACTTAAGATTGTGTCTTAAACCACAGGTTAACAGAGCCAAGCGGGACAATCATGTGTTCACATAGGATTGTGTCTTAAACCACAGGTTAACAGAGCCAAGCGGGACAATAATGTGTTCACATAGGATTGTGTCTTAAACCACAGGTTAACAGAGCCAAGCGGGACAATCATGTGTTCACATAGGATTGTGTCTTAAACCACAGGTTAACAGAGCCAAGCGGGACAATAATGTGTTCACATAGGATTGTGTCTTAAACCACAGGTTAACAGAGCCAAGCTGTACAATATTGTGCTCACATAGGATTGTGTCTTAAACCACAGGTTAACAGAGCCAAGCTGGACAATAATGTGTTCACATAGTATTGTGTCTTAAACCACAGGTTAACAGAGCCAAGCGGGACAATAATGTGTTCACATAGGATTGTGTCTTAAACCACAGGTTAACAGAGCCAAGCGGGACAATAATGTGTTCACATAGTATTGTGTCTTAAACCACAGGTTAACAGAGCCAAGCGGGACAATAATGTGTTCACATAGTATTGTGTCTTAAACCACAGGTTAACAGAGCCAAGCGGGACAATAATGTGTTCACATAGTATTGTGTCTTAAACCACAGGTTAACAGAGCCAAGCTGGACCATACTGAGTTCAAATAGGATTGTGTCTTAAACCACAGACAATTGTATGAATTAACAATACGGCATAAATCAGACAGTGGCTTGAGGTCTAAACACGGAGCAGACGATCTTGCCCTTTCCTTCCTTAAGCCAGTGTTTACCAATTCAAGACCAAACAATTTCTTATCATATCTCCTGGATCGGAATGATGATTAATTTTTGCATAATGATTATATTTTATATAATGATTATATTTTGTATAAAATTTGGAGAGTTTTTATAAGAATATCTCCATTGGGGGGGGGGGGATATATTCCGCAGAATGTATTTATAATTTTGTTAAATTTTAGCGATTTTAAAACAAAGTGATCCAAAATATAACGTTCCTGAATATAGAATAGTGGTCCAAAACATAATGGTCCAAAATATAATGGTCCAATATATAATGGTCCAATATATAAATTGGTGCAATATATATTTTACTGGGCCGAGAAATATTGATTTGCGAATTTCGAGCAGGATCAGTGAATAGATTGGTGTGAAAACACAATATTATGTATGGCGCCAATACGGACTGGAGATCTGCTGGACTATTGATCTCTACGCCAATACTGGCATGGGAACCTGTGGGAGAGCAGTCCATTGACAAGTCGGATTGATTTATCTGTAAACAATGCCATTTATTAATTGAGGGCGACTTGTCTCTGCCTATGAGTGAAATCCATTAGCGACATTTCATTGAAATATTTGAACTACTAAGATATATGGCGTCTTTTTGAGTGTGTGAGTCTGTCAGGATATAGCGTCTTTGGGTGTGTGAGTCTGTCAGGATATATCGTCTTTGGGTGTGTGAGTCTGTCAGGATATAGCGTCTTTGTGGGGGTGTGAGTCTGTCAGGATATAGCGTCTTTGGGTGTGTGAGTCTGTCAGGATATAGCGTCTTTGTGGGGGTGTGAGTCTGTCAGGATATAGCGTCTTTGGGTGTGTGAGTCTGTCAGGATATATCGTCTTTGTGGGGGTGTGAGTCTGTCAGGATATATCGTCTTTGTGGGGGTGTGAGTCTGTCGGGATATAGCGTCTTTTTAGGGGTGTGAGTCTGTCGGGATATGTCGTACCATCAGATGCCGGGATGTGATGGATGTCCTTACATCTACCGTCAGACGCCTAAAGTGATGAGCGCTCATGCATCTGTGTTTCACTAAAAACCTCCTTCCATGGATCTCTTTCATGTCTAGTGTTACCGTTCACCGATGAGATTAAATACTTCAATAGTGGTCACAGCCATGCAGACTTCTTTAGGGACAATGATTTGAAAGCGAGGAAAATCTGGGAAAAGTCACAACATAAATTTTAGTTCAGCTGCGATTCCAAACGAGAACTTTCACCTTCGACTATACGACTCAATGGACTACGATTAGTCGATTGTTTTGTCACGTGATACGTGTAAAAACAAGTAATACTTCCGGGAGGCTGTCTGCAACACACTAGTCGCTCACAAATTTTTCTTCAAACAACTTTCTTCCTTTAATCATAACTGAATTATAATTATTGTCACATTTATTGAATGTCATTTAAAGAAACGCGTGTATTCAAGAATATTTTGAAAAGTAAAATTTTAATAAACACTGGGGAAGCGCTGATGGAGAAAAACATTTTGCTTTAGAATTAATGATAATGGCTGATCAGCTGTTTATCTGTTGTTATGTGTTGTTATGTGTAGCAGAAAGCCTACTAATGGCTGGTACGTATCACGTGACAAAACAAGGAAGTGACTAATCGTAGTCCATTACCATTTTTTTAAAAATTATTAAAGGAAGTTAAAAAGAAACACTCATAATGAATTCAGCGAAACAAAATAATAAAAAACCTCTGATATCAGCGCAAAGACTATTTAAAATCTACAGAACCGAATTCCCGTTCTTAAAATAATCACACGCGTCATAAAGCTGCGCATGAACACAAGTGCGTACGTCTAGTGATTGAGATAAGGCTTGCTACTTGCTCGCGCTCTCTCGCGCTGGCTATAAATAGCAACAAGATAACGCATTATTGAGGGAATAACAAAATATTGTTTTTTTTATATTGAGTGTAGGTTGTGGGAATTTCCCACCGGTTCGCCCAGAGCTGGGGCTGGGCTAACAGCGCTGTACATAAAATATTAGAAAAAGAAACACAATCGTGACAATAAAATAAATGTATGTAATAAAGAACAGCTGTATAAAGACAAAGCAAAAACAAATGCATATTCACCCCATCCACACCAGAACCTTTACATGTCGTTTATCAGTCAGATGTGGTGAATCAGTCGGGGTAGTTAAGTTGACACAGACTTGACACAGACCTGACATAGACTTGACATAGACTTGACATAGACTTGACATAGACCTGACATAGACCTGACATAGACTTGACATAGACTTGACATAGACCAGACATAGACCTGACATAGACTTGACATAGACTTGACATAGACTTGACATATACTTGACATAGACTTGACATAGACTTGACATAGACCTGACATAGACCTGACATAGACTTGACATAGACTTGACATAGCCTTGACATAGACTTGACATAGACCTGACATAGACTTGACATAGACTTGACATAGTTACACTCTATATTCAATATTTTTTCTATTTGTGGTTGCAAAGATCAGAAGTTGAAAATTAGCAAAAGGAAAAAAAAAAACACATAATTTAGTTCCCATGCCGACCTATGACTTTCCCCGCCCAGGGCGTGGATGCTCCCTGGGCTTAATGGCACTCACGGCCTAAAATAAAGAAATATCCCCCCTCCCCTCTTACTGTGCATGTGTCTGTACCAAGCAGATATACTCTTTAATTAGATTCGATTAAGCACAATTTAAAATGTAAAATAAAACACACACACAAAAAAAAAAAACAACAAACAACTTCAGATGTCGGTAATGTGTTAGTAGATATAAATGAATACACAATTATCTAGTGGCCAGTGTCTCCGTTGACCGATGAGCATAAACTTAAGCTCCAGTTGGTTATCTGGTAGATTTTTAAAATCCAGTTCCCCTGTTCCAAATTTAATTGAGGTTTGAAAGTTGAAGGTCATTACTTCTAATTGTTATAATTCCAAGAACAAACTAAAGCAGCGGTTCTCAACCTGTGGGTCGTGACCCCTTGGGGGGGGGGGGGTGTTGCATGACCCTTTCACAGGGGTCGCGTACAACCATCTGAAAACACATATTTATAATGTAGCAACGAAAATTATTTTGTGGTTGGGGGTCACCACAACATGAGGAACTGTTTTAAAGGGTCGCGGCATTAGGAAGGTTGAGAACCACTGAGCTAAGGTCAGTTCGTCTGTGTACACACCGACAAGGTTTGATTTAATCTACATTGCTAAAAAGAAGAATTCTTCACATATCGAGTGCACAATGGCGAGGAGTGTGTGTTTTAGGGGGGGGGGGGGCTGAGGTTGAAACTGGGATATCGTAGGTTGCAATTAGCAGTTCAGGGATAACCTTTAAATGTCTCAGCTATTTCAATGATCCATTGATCACACTTGGGTCTCCCGGAACGATAGCACCATTGGTGTTTAGGGCCATGGGATAGACTAGAGCGATATTTACAGCCTCCCGCAATCATAACACCATTGGTGTTTAGGGCCATGGGATAGACTCGGCGGATCAACAGCCTCCTGAATTTCAAGAGGGTGTTGCGACCTGAAATTAAAAAAAAGGCAGGGCAACCCAGTTGTCAAAATATTTACAAATCGTGTACTCACATTCCTGGCTGTAGATGAGTTTCCTCCCCTGGCTGCTCAGTCCCAACAGCCGCTGTATCCTGGGCGGTGCCGGCGGCCGCCATCGCGACAACCAGGACAGCAACCGTTGCGATAATCCGAATAGATCCGGACATGGCGTTTATCCGTGTTCCGGTTCTGTGACGGCGCTGAAGACTTGCGATTAATCGGTTGTCCGTTGTGGAAGTATCAGCTCCTATATCCATTGTCCGGGAGATTTGCATCGCATGAGTTGGATGTGTGGATTATAATCCCGTGGCACGTCGTGTGTGCGAATTTCTAAGATCAAAATTTTTTATTTTTTTTGAAAACTTAAATTTATTGACCTACATCGAGTTATGAATGAGACTGTTAAAAGATTTTGTGTGACCATTAAGTTAAGAAATATGAATAATAGTTTGAATATAACAGTCCGTTGCTGGTTTTGACGCAGGGAAATCAACACAACGGAACCAAATATTCGTATGTTCCAGATTTCGGCCAAGGGACTACCTTCTTAAATTATAAATCCTAAAATTGTATTTAATTTTTTTTTATTAAAGGGAAGTTAAAAAGAAACACTCATGATAAATTCAGCGAAACAAAATAATAAAGAACCCTCTGGGGTGGGGTTGGGGGGGGGGGGGGAATTGTGTTATACAGAGATTCTTCAAAATCTGAGACACTATCTCGATGTCACTACAAAGTGGTCCACTGTTCGCGCATTCAAGACTGTTGTCCACCTACAACACTGCACATGTGTAACGATTTGATAGAACTTCATTAGCGACACAAATACTTTAGGATTTCAACGTGAACGCAGTGGCGTAGCGAGCTTAACTTGCGCCCGTGGCACAATACCTTTTTAGCATCCCCCCAAATACCTTTTTAGCGCCCCCCTTTTCGAAAACCATACAATATTATAGTAAAATATACCATTTGGCGCCCCTTTGTGAGTAGCGCCCGGCGCATGATGCCCCCCCCTTGCTCCCGCCTCACTACGCCACTGCGTGAACGCTGGCTTCGTTATGTTATGGAAACGCGAGAAAGGCATTGGTTGGAATAGCTAAAAAAAACAACAACAACAGAATTTGACGGAAAATGTCTGTACGTTTTCACATGATATAAATAAACAACTGTGCCGCGTACACGGTACTTAAAGACCAATCCACAAAGACAATGCACATATGCTACTAAATACTACACATACATTCTACACTCAGGCGCGAGTAGGCTCAGTACCAACAATGTTTTTTTTAAATTATCATCTATATATATATATATATATATATATATACCTTCGTGACGTTAACTATCCGTCATAAACACCACATTAACACAATCATGGAGAAGGTTCGATAACTGTAGGTAATTTCCCCACACCTCGCAGGAGTTATCTTACATGCGAAGCTGCTTGTCGGAAAAAAGTGTGTTGGGGGGGGGGGGAGGGGGGGGGGAGACGTCCGGAGGAGGCAGGTCGCCACATGGGGCGGCGCATCGACACCTGCAGAAATTTGACGTCTGCTCGCCCCATTCTGCTCCCGTCTCTAGTTATAGCATGTGCTAGGGTAAAACGAGGGTGAAAATTAAAAGGAGGGGGGGGGGCTGAAATAATTCTTTTGGTATAGTGTTATCAGGTGCAGGCGCCATTGTGTGCCACGTGCCATTGAAATAGTATTAACAAAATGGGGCAAACCTTGATATTCCAGCGATGGGCAACCTATCCTCTAGCGCAGTGGTTCTCAACCTTCCTAATGCCACGACCACAACAAAAAAAAAAACAACAACGTTCGTCGCTACTTCATAATTATAGAGTATATGTGTTTTCCAATGGTCTTAGGCGACCCCTGGGAGTTGAGAACCGCTGCTCTAACGTAACCATACATGTGATGGGTGCTGAGACAACTACTACGCTATATTTAAAGTAATTCTAAGAAATGGACGGGTAATAACACAAAGCTGCACAATGTTTTGAGCAAGCGGAAAAGACGATCTGGTGGATTTTAGAACTTAAGGCGTGCATCTTAACCTCCGCCCCTGGATTCGTATCAACAATAAATAATTCGTCGTCTTTTTTTTTTAATATAAAAAAAAACAAAATTGCTTTCAAAAATAAAAATAAATAAATCTTGTTCTGGCAAAGAGGTCTGTGATACTTGCCAAATGGATTGATTGTGATAGGTTCCAGACGAGCCTGTTATTACATCTTCTATTTATCCATTTATGCACCCAGAGGCGGATCTATAAAAAAAAAAAAAACAAGCTGGTATTGTTTGGGGTTTTTTTTTTTTTAAAACAAAAGGAGAGGGTTGGACAGACACACATAAATTTCCAGACGCTCCTAATCTCACACAAGCAATTTATTCCCGATTATTCTGGGTAAGTTCCCTGAGGCAATCCATCAAACGTATTGTTAGAAAGGTGTGCTGCACATGTGCCGGTGCCACTTCAAGATGGGCCACTTATGGAAATACACAAGGACAAGCACACACACACACACGCACGCAGGGGAGATTTTCGGATAAATCGATGTCCGCATAATAAAAATATGTCCGGATAAACGATGTCCGGATAAAAAGATGTTCGGATAAACGATATTTAGATAAAAGGAAACAAATGTCTTGATAAAGATAATATAAAAGTTATATGCGGTGACAGAAATCAACTTCTATGCAAAGGTGAACGGGTAAATTTGAGTGTCACAAAGTGACATACCATTTATATCATTCAACTATAAAAAAAATCGACTCTAGCGTCAAAGGCCAGGGTGTAGCTGGGTTTAGTGCCACCCGGGGCGTGGCAATATTTTTTTTGAACGACAAAAAATTTCCAGTTGACCGAAAATGCCCCCTTCCCCCCTTTCCCCTTAATGTAAAGGAAAAAATCGCAGCCCAGGGCGGACAGCGCCCTTCCGCAACCCCCCCCCCCCTTCCTACGGCACCGTTTCAGTCAATCAACTATAAACTATAATCTAATGGAGTAGTTCTCAACATTCCTATGGCCGCGACCCTTTCATACAGTTCACCGTGTTGCTGCGACACCCCCCCCCCCCCGAAACAAAATTATTTTCGGTTATGCTTCATAACTATAGAGCATATTTCTTATCAGGTAGTATTAGGCGATCCCTGGGAAATGGTCGTGCGACCCCCAAAGGAGTCGCGACCCACAGGTTGAGAGCCGCTGGTCTAATGTGAAACAGACATTGTTTAAGGTGTTTAACCTACTGCTGTAATCTTCAGCCTGTCTAAAGCCAACATTTTGAGACATGCCACTCATCAGCTTCAGACTAATTGTTACAGATAATGCTTCCTAGAGAGTCTTTTCGCATGGGAAATAACCCAGTCGTAAGTATTATGATTATCTTTCCTTGTCCTGTTGTCTGCTCTTGAGAAACGGTGACTGGAAGGGCGTTTTTCCTGATACGCGGGCGGAGAACACAATGGGGAAGTTTTAGGTGTGATATCCGGACCTCCCGTGGGGATGACAGGGGCGGATAAATTTAAGCATGATGAACGGGGGGGGGGGGGCGGGGGTAACACAATAGCACAATGATAGAGAGGGAGGGGGTTTGGGACATAGGGGGGACAGGGGGACGGTGGTGTGAGATGAAGGTGGGGGCAGAGGACAGTGGGGTAAAGCTGACGGTGGGGGCAAGGAGGGTGGGGGACTGGGATGATGGGGCACAGCTGGCGGTGGGGGGGAATGAGATGGTGGGGACAGGGGACATAGGGGACATGAGAAGTTCTGGATTGAGAATGTTGGTGGGGGGGGGCAGGGGCAGTGAGGAACAAGGGACGTGGGAGGGAACATAATGGTGGGGAGGGAGACAGGGGACTGTGTGGAACAGTAGGGACACGGTACAGTGTAGTGGTATGGATGGTCGGGGGCATTGTACGGTAGAGACAGGGATGGTCGGGGGCATGGTACGGTAGGGGCAGGGATGGTCGGGAGCATAGTACGGTAGAGACGGGGATGGTCGGGGGCAAAGAATGGTGGAGACGGGGATGGTCGGGGCATGGTAGGGTAGAGACGGGGATGGTCGGGGGCATTGTACGATGGAGACGGGGATGGTCGGGGGCATAGAATGGTGGAGACGGGGATGGTCGGGGGCATGGTATGGTAGAGACAGGATGGACGAGAGATGCCTATGACCAGTCTAGAACTAAGCCAGAACTTTTAAGACAACCTCAAAAACGCCGAGCTGCCAAGATCGTCATCTGAATGGAAACTGGGGAGCCGCCTTTGAATCAGTTTTCCAATTTCAATATCCTTGGACACCCCCCCTCCTCCTCCTCTACCCCTCCCCCACCCCAAGATATGCAAGAAGTTAAAATCCTAAAACTAAAGTACATGAGGTTGGAGCTATTGCATACCCCCAAAAAAAAACTATTTAAAAAACTCTTGGATGATAAGGCTGAGGAGAGAATTGTTGAACATCATCTCCATGACTTGTAATGACTTAGAAATTAGAGGTTAGAAATTTTATCACGAAATACATAAAATGATTTAGCTCTTCTTACATTACCCACGCTCTCTCTCTCTCCCCCTCTCTCTCTCTCTCCCTCTCTCTCTCTCCCCCTCTCTCTCTCTCCCTCTCTCTCTCTCTCCCTCTCTCTCTCTCTCCGACTCTCTCTCTCTCACCCTCTCTCTCTTCCTTCTCTACCCCTCTCTCTTTATCTTTCTTTCTCTCCATATCTCTCTCTCCTCCTCTCTTTCTCTAGCTATCTCAACCTTTCTCAATGTCTTTCTATACGTCTCTCCCACTCTGTTTCCATTTCATTCTCTCCCTTTTCTCAGTTCTTCAATATCTATATCTCTCTCCTCTTTCTCTTCCCCTCTCTCTCACAACTATCTCTCTTTTTCTCTATATATCTGATTCTATCTCTCTCTTTCTCCCTCTCTCTCTCGGTAACTTTCCTTACCTCTCTTTCTCCATCCCCGTCACATCTCTCTCTCTCACTCCCCCTCTCTCTCTCTCTCTCTCTCACTGAAATTCAATCTAATGAACACAGTATACACAGTACACACAGTACTTATAGTACACAGAGTACACAAAATACACACATTACACATAGCACACATAGTACTCAAGTACACATAGGACACACAGTACACAAAGTACACACAGTACACAAAGTACACACAGTACACAAAGGACAAACAGTACACAAAGGACACACAGTACACAAAGGACACACAGTACACAAAGGACACACAGTACACAAAGGACACACAGTACACAAAGGACACACAGTACACAAAGTACACACAGTACACAAAGTACACACAATACACAAAGTACACACAGTACACAAAGTACACACATTACACAAAGGACACACAGTACACAAAGGACACACATTACACAAAGGACACACAGTACACAAAGGACACACAGTACACAAAGGACACACAGTACACAAAGTACACACAGTATACAAAGGACACACAGTACACAAAGGACACACACAGTACGTTTAAGATAAAGGAAGAAAGGAATGTGTGACACCTCGCATTCCTTTGACTTAAAAGTCTTTGAAGTGAACCCTTACCCCCAAACTCCTTCATTCATTTATTGATATATCAAAATCTTTATGTGTAGCCCCGGGGCACGAAAATCTCAGTGTTAATACAGGCGCCCCCCCACTCGGGGGGGGGGGGCAGCGGGGGATGTGGGAGACAAAAGGTTATAGATATGGGTAAACAATGAAGGGACAATCTATTTCATAGAAGAGTATACGGACTTTAATATGTCAGACGGTTAGTCTTGTTGTCCCAGACTTCAATGTGGCACAAGCTAGTCTTGTTGTCGCAGACTTCAATGTGGCACAAGCTAGTCTTGTTGTCCCAGACTTCAATGTGGCACAAGCTAGTCTTGTTGTCTCAGACTTCAATGTGGCATAACCTATATAGTCTTGTCGTCCCAGACTTCATGTTGTCAGATATTGAGTCTTTTTGTCCCAGACTTCAATATTTCAGAAGGTAAAGATGATTAATTCATATCCTCTCGCGTCAAATATAACAAAGGGATTCCCAACCAAAGACGGTGTTTTAAAATGGACCGTAAACATGGATCAAAATTAATTTTTACACATACTTAACAGGCCCCTCTCTCTCTCCCTCTGTCTCCCCCCTGTATCGTCCCTCCATCTAAGTAGATCTCATCATCTGAGGTACATATTCGACAAAGATTATCTTCTAAATAAAACATATTTGAACTCCAAATATTATCTTAACAAAACATTTTAACATACGTCATACTAAACAACCCCCGTGCCCCCTCCCCTCTCCAAGCACCCTCTTTGTCAGCAGCACATGACTATATATTACTACTGACTGAGTTATCCGTCTTTGCCCACTACCAGATGGCGTCAAAAATGACAGCCCAACAACAGTACATTATGCGTACGTTAAGTGTACAATTCATGAGCATACCAAACCGTGAGACGGGACCAGAGTCGCCACGTGTCTTTTAGTTGTTTCATGCCTCTGGTCGACTTTGCCCCCCCTCCCCCCCACCCGACCCCTTTTGCTTTTACAATTTATAGTTTAACATTTTTTCCACATCATAACTTTGAGGACCTTAAGCAGCAGCAACAACAACAACAGCAACAGCAGCAACAACAACAACAGCAACAACAACAACAGCGAAAACATCAACAACAACAACAACAGCAACAACAATAGCAACAACAATAGCAACAGCAATAACAGCAACAGCATGAACAACAGCAACATCAACAACAGAAACAACTGCAACAATATCAACAGCAACAACAACAGCAGCAACAACAGAAACAACAGCAACAACAGCAAAAACAACAGCAAAAACAACCGGTGCAGGACGTTTCCTATTGTCTTTTTGGTCACGTCAGAAATTGGAGGCGTGTGGTCACGTCAGAAATTGGAGGCGTGTGGTCACGTGCCTGCGTGGCAGAATCAGTTCGTGATGCATTTCTTAGAAATGTAACCATGTGATCCTTCTTGAAAGCGCTGTTACTCATCTTGACCAGACTGGGATGTTAGTTTGCTTGTCGTGTTTGTGACACTTTGTTACAGGACGTGTTTATAGCCGAGCGTTCCATCGCCGTACACGGCTACTAAGCTAACCAGACACGAGCAATGTGTGTAAATAGAAACACCGAGCGGTATGGGCTTCAAATGACGATTACACAAAATACAAAATCGAACGTTTGGGGGCAGTGGCGTAGAGAGGGGGGCAAGGGGGGCATCATGCCCCGGGCGCTACTCCCAAAGGGGCGCCAAATGGTATATTTTACTATAATATTGTATGGTTGTCGAATTGGGGGGGCGCTAAAAAGGTATTGGGGGGCGCTATAAAGGTATTGTGCTCCGGGCGCGAGTTAAGCTCGCTACGCCACTGTTTGGGGGCTAACGCTTTCATCAAGGACAGCAAAACAATTAGCATAATTATAAACCAAATTTACATAATATGTGTATCCTAGCAATGCCTTAAAATTTTCACCCCAAAGAATGAAAGAAAAGTAAAGAATAGGAATCGACACTTTTGCTAAAGAGGGCGAAGAACGCGAACGCAACCGTTAGACTTTTTAAATTTTTTTATTAGTTGTTGAACTTATCTTTAGCGGAGACCTCATTGTGCTACATATGGTCGTACAGTTGGAGATTTATGACCAGCAATAATAGACATAAAGGAAAGAGAGAATTTAAAAGAATTCTTCTTATAATAAGAATTTATAAAGAGAAAAGCTTTTTTTTTTTATTTTTGGAAGGAAACAAAAAATTTTCCTTTTAAAAATCTTTATATTAACTTAGCTTTTCTTTTCGTGGGCTCCTGTATTCAAGGCAAAAAAAAATAAAATAATAATAATCATTTTCGGACGGCTAATCGACCCACTGGCCGGTGACAACACATTCTATCACATTTTCACTCACCCCTGAACCGCCAAAAATCAGTTTGTCCTGTTTTTTAAAGGGAAGATGAATGAAATATGATTTTTTTTCCAATGGTTGCGTGTTTTGGTGTGGAGATTAGTTGTGCAGCTGTTGTGCTTTGTGTTTGTGACGAATTTGGGTATGCAGTAAAAATTAACTGTATTGTTGAATGAGAAAATTAAAGGGAAATATGAAAAGACGTTTACCCATTGACATAACCGCTTCTTCATAAATGATAAACCACGCACAATTACATAAATGCACACACAAATGAATATAAAGGATTTATACAAAAAAATATTGCTTTTAGGTGTTGAACTCGATTAGTTACGACTGTGTTCAAGAACTTCTGTAGAGCTTCTGTAGTAGCCTACTGATAAACGTATCCGGAAATTTGTCGACGAAATTTCTTTCAAACAAATTTCAGGTAACCACCGACAGACAATGTGGATTCATCTTCACACCATCCAACACGGCGGAGAAAAATCAGTGTTTAATCCAGATGTATAACCACTGACTAACGTGAAGGTGTGTGTGTCAAATGAATCTGGTGCATCGTTCCGTCCCGGACCTGCCACCGGGCCGAATCAAACCTGCGCTTAGCGGGTTAACAAAAGGATACGAAGCCATCGACATATTACATTTAGAGCATGTCTAAATTGTCTCGTAAGTAGGCTGACTAGCGAAATAGTGGATATTTGGGCCAGATAGGTTACACCCGTTCATAGCCTCGTTAACAGCACTTCACAAATGAACAAAGCTAGGTTTACACGCGTTCATAGCCTTGTTAATAGCACTTCACAACTGAACAAAATCCAACGGAGGAGACGTCATGCAATGGTAGGGCACAAAATACCACGACGTTAGACTTGGTGTTCCAACAATGGTGGAAATGGTGCCCTAAAATAAGGAAATAGTGCCCTAACATCGGGAAATAGTGCCCTAAGATGGGGAAATGGTGCCCTAACATGGGAAAATTGTGCCCTAACATTGGAAAATGATGCACTAACATGGAGAAATGGTGCCCTCACATGGGAAAATGGTGCACTAACATGGGGAAATGGTGCCCTCACATGGGAAAATGGTGCACTAACATGGGGAAATGGTGCCTTAACATGAGAAAATGGCGCACTATAACATGGGGAAATGGTGCCCTCACATGGGAAAATGGTGCACTAACATGGGGAAATGGTGCCCTCACATGGGAAAATGGTGCACTAACATGGGAAAATGGTGCCTTAACTTGAGTGAATGGTGCCTTAACATAACATATAGCCTTACAGTTGAGGGAGTTTGCCTGAACGAATTTGTTACACTCGGGCCCATCAAAATGCCCCGCGACACGGTGTTCATGATAGGAGATTGCTAAATTTAATTTGAAAAATTCCAAATATTTCCACGAAATTCTTATACCTTACTATAACACATTGCATTGCATCGCAAATAAACCTGGGATCTACAGAACAAAAAGAATTCATCTGACTAAATCTCTGAACACAAATCACTTCACTGCGTTAAATCCACCGACATGCCATTTCGGAATTTGAACAATTTTAAAATAAATACCACGAATGCACTACAACACTTGCTTTTGTTTAGATTAACACAACACAGGTAAACCGGCCTTAACACAACACACTTGTAAACTTTTAATTTAATTTTTTCAACAAACCAAAATAAAAAAAAATCCCTTCTGTCACAATATGCCTTGTGACGACGAAACGCTAACATACCACAAACTCCAGCGACACTTGAAATCGGTTCGCCTCGTCCCAGGGAAAAAAACACGTTCAAGTCTTCCACTGCCTTGCAGACGGGGGTCCGCGCCCAAACCTACCGTGACGGGAACTGGCTTTAGGCAGCTTTCTACCCGTGCGGCTATACTAGGGCGGGGGCCTCCACATGACGGTGCTCCTTCAAGCACGTTGGTTAATTTAGCTTTACAAAATTTACCCGTTGACGCCAGATGATGTCGATCTATTTATTTGATTTTTAATAAACTACAAAACTGTAGTTGTCTAATGAATATGATTACTGTTCTTTCCCTTTCGTTTCATTCGATATGTTCTGAGAAAATGTAGCCTTTCAATATAATATAAGAGTTAGTTCAGAAATCTTACTTTTTTTTTCTTCCAGTGCGGCACCCCTTTTCGATTTCAAAACATCTCCCACAGCCCTCTCAAAATCAAAATATCACCCTTCCTAAACACTCATGAGTACCAGGTTAGTTAAATGCACACATCACTAGGTGTCGTCCGTTATTAAATTGCACTATATTTGATAATAAAATTATAGCAAAATGCACATGACAGAGGAGAGTTATCATTCCTTAAATTTGAAATATATTTCACATTTTCATGTTATTTTAAAAAAAAATAATTTAAAAATCAAAATTCGACAGACGTGACACATTTTCATAACATGGCTTTTTAAGAACAGAATCAAATTTTTTTTTTTTGGTCCTAAATAATTTAAGGGTTTTTCTGCACTCTCAAGCATTGCCTCCCACATTTCCTGTGGGTTCTGGCAGCCCCGGTCAATAACTCCTGCACTAGATGGACCAATTAGGTCGGATGCAGGTGCATCAAACACAACGTGGAAGAATTAAAGAGCACAATGTAAACCAATATTACAATGTAAACCAAAATTATAATGTGAACCAATATTACAATGTAAACCAATATGATAATGTAAACCAATATTACAATGTATACCAATGTTGCAATGTAAACCAATATTACAATGTACAACAATATTACACTGCAAACCAATATAACAATGTAAACCAATATAACCAATATAACCAATATTACAGTGTAAATCATATTACAATGCAAACAATATTACAATTTAAATCAATATTATAATGTAAACCAATGTTACAATGTAAACAAATATTACAGTGTAAACCAATATTACAATGCAAACCAATATTACAATTCAAACAATTTTAAAATGTAAACCAATATTAAAGTGTAAATCAATATTATAATGTAAACCAATATTATAATGTAAACCAATATTACAATGCAAACCAATATTACAATGTACAACACTATTACACTGCAAACCAATATTACAATGTAAACCAATATAACAATGTAAACCAATATTACAGTGTAAATCAATATTACAATGTAAACCAATGTTACAATGCAAACCAATATTACAATGCAAACCAATATTACAATGCAAACAATACCACAATGTAAACCAATATTACAATGTAAACCAATATTAAAGTGCAAATCAATATTACAATGTAAACCACTACGTTTACTGTACCATGATTTCTAATAACGGATGAATGAATAAATCAATCAACTTAAGTGATCAACGTTATTTGAAGTAACATCAGTGGCACTACAGCCCCATTAGAGCCCTGGCCTGCTCCAACACATTGTTCCATGCGAATCATCATTGACTGTATCTACTCTCTCATTGACTGTATCTACTCTCTCATTGACTGTATCTACTCTCTCATTGACTGTATCTACTCTCTCATTGACTGTATCTACTCTCTCATTGACTGTATCTACTCTCTCATTGACTGTATCTACTCTCTCATTGACTGTATCTACTCTCTCATTGACTGTATCTACTCTCTCATTGACTGTATCTACTCTCTCATTGACTGTGTCTACTCTCTCATTGACTGTATCTACTCTCTCATTGACTGTATCTACTCTCTCATTGACTGTATCTACTCTCTTAGTGACTGTATCTACTCTCTCATTGACTGTATCTACTCTCTCATTGACTGTATCTACTCTCTTAGTGACTGTATCTACTCTCTCATTGACTGTATCTACTCTCTCATTGACTGTATCTACTCTCTCATTGACTGTATCTACTCTCTTAGTGACTGTATCTACTCTCTCATTGACTGTATCTACTCTCTCATTGACTGTATCTACTCTCTCATTGACTGTATCTACTCTCTTAGTGACTGTATCTACTCTCTCATTGACTGTATCTACTCTCTCAATGACTGTATCCACTCTCTTAGTGACTGTATCTACTCTCTTAGTGACTGTATCTACTCTCTCATTGACTGTATCTACTCTCTCATTGACTGTATCTACTCTCTCATTGACTGTATCTACTCTCTCATTGACTGTATCTACTCTCTCATTGACTGTATCTACTCTCTCATTGACTGTATCTACTCTCTCATTGACTGTATCTACTCTCTCATTGGCTGTATCTACTCTCTTAGTGGCTGTATCTACTCTCTCATTGACTGTATCTACTCTCTCATTGACTGTATCTACTCTCTCATTGACTATATCTACTCTCTCATTGACTGTATCTACTCTCTCATTGACTGTATCTACTCTCTCATTGACTGTATCTACTCTCTCATTGGCTATATCTACTCTCTTAGTGACTGTATCTACTCTCTCATTGACTGTATCTACTCTCTCATTGACTGTATCTACTCTCTCATTGACTGTATCTACTCTCTCATTGACTGTATCTACTCTCTCATTGACTGTATCTACTCTCTCATTGACTGTATCTACTCTCTCATTGACTGTATCTACTCTCTCATTGACTGTATCTACTCTCTCATTGGCTATATCTACTCTCTTAGTGAATGTATCTACTCTCTCATTGACTGTATCTACTCTCTCATCGACTATATCTACTCTCTTGGTGACTGTATCCACTCTCTCATTGACTGTACCTACTCTATCGAATGTGTTTTTAAAAACATTGTGTCCGCTTAAGTGACATCTTGAATAGATTTCAGAATTTTTCGATCATGCATTTGATGCAATTTTTTGTATGAAGCCTTGTCACAACTTTCAAATTACTATTTGATCAAATTCCGATTTTTTGTCTTTTAAAAAAAAAAGAAACCACGCACAAAAATAGTGCGTTCATACAAATATTTGACGCAAAATTTGAAGCTAATTTCAGCACCAGGAACAGAAACATTACAAATCCCCTCTACATTCATATGAGCCAGAATGATCAATAAATAGATCGTGGGCCGTTAACATACAGAAGAGGAAGAAGAAAATATTAATATAGTTCAGACAGATGGTGAGATAACCTTTGCACCGCACTGGATGAAAGCTCCATAAACAGTGGCGCTGGTTCCACTATTTTTAATGTACCTGTGAACTTAGAATGTGACCGAAGGGGCCCAGCAGTAAATCACAGCTGACAATGGCCGCAAGATTAACTGTTTAACAGAAATCTTTCATCAACATGGACTGCTCTGATCAACTCGGAGATATCGGAGCCAGAGGGTGTGCTCCTACCAATAAAACTGTCGTTGGTACTCGATTAAATTATACGGGGGGTGAATCCGTTATAGGTGGGTCAAGGAGGAAGATCAAGCGATTGGGAAATGAACCCTTTTTGAAGTAGTCCTCAGTTCATTAACGGTATATAAATGCTATGTGAGTCTATTGGGCTTAAAAGGTGATACTTTTTATAATTTAAAGGGGAAAACATAAATTCAATATTAATGAGCTGTGCTTGGAAGTGCTACTATGACATTCACCCATGGTGGGTTCTTGTGAACGTTGGCCACGAGAGCACCTTATTTTCACCTACTGAATGCAAGCCATGGGCGCCCGCAGAAATTTTCTAGAAGGGGGGGGGGGGGCAAAATATTTTCTAGGGGGGGGGGGCAAAATACTTTCTCTTAATTTTCTCTTTACTTTAATAAATTTTTTGTCTATTTTTGTCTAAATTTTTTTTTTATCAATCAATCCGGGGGGGGGGGGGGGCAAGTGCCCCACCTTGCCACTACTTGCGGGCGCCCATGATGCAAGCATATTGATATTGTATTAAAAAGCTTGATAGCTTCGTTCAATAATAAACAAAATATTTATCTAAGTGTCCATCATGATTTTTTACAAAAATATTCTGAAGCAGCCCCTGGATGTAGGGCTATTTACGGTGACAGTAATTTAGTAATTTTAAAAAAAAAATCAGTCGCTATGTTTATTTTATTCTTCTGCGCTTGGATTAAGGGCCGGGTGTATAAGGGCCGGGAGTTTAAAGACCGCGTGTTTAAGGGTCAGGAGTTTAAGGGCAGGGCCGGCCCTAACAATTGCGGGGTCCTATGCGAAACGGGTCGCGCGGGGCCCAGTCTGTGTTTTTTATTTTATTTTCTTGCTTAAAGATTATTTTCTGTAAATTAATTAGATAAAGAACCTTCATTTAAAATGGAGTTCTGTCCCTTTGCCTGGTCGCTGGGAGTAGACAATTAGGCTGAACAGGCTTGGACTGTAAAGGTGTGTTTCATCTTACCCCAAGTTCCAGACAAGGCTGAGTAGGCTTGGACTGTAAAGGTGCCTGTTTCATCTTACCCCAAGTTCCAGACAAGGCTGAATAGGCTTGGACTGTAAAGGTGCCTGTTTCATCTCACCCCAAGTTCCAGACAAGGCTGAATAGGCTTGCACTGTAAAGGTGTCTGTTTCATCTTACCCCAAGTTCCAGACAAGGCTGAGTAGGCTTAGACTGTAAAGGTGCCTGTTTCATCTTACCCCAAGTTCCAGACAAGGCTGAATAGGCTTGGACTGTAAAGGTGCCTGTTTCATCTTACCCCAAGTTCCAGACACGGCTGAATAGGCTTGGACTGTAAAGGTGCCTGTTTCATCTTACCCCAAGTTCCCTTAAATAACGAGTTTAGAGATTAAGCACCCGAGCAGCTACAATTTCTTTTCAATTTTATTTACTTGTCGTAATCACTTGAAACAATGACGTAATAGATGAAAAAAAAAACACTGCAAAAACATACAAACAGAATAAACACGCTGGCCTACACATGATTATAAGTTATAATGGTTTAATTTAATAATTTACACCTAGAATTAGCGCGGGACCTAAGAAAGTGCGGGGCCCACTGCGGCCGCATAGGTTGCAGTGGCCTAAGGTGTTTAAGGGCCGAGAGTTTAGGGTCGGGTGTTTAAGGGCCGGGAGTTTTAGGGCCGGGTGTTTAAGGGCCGGAAGTTTAAGGGCCGGGAGTTTAAGGACCGTGGGTTTAAGGGCCAGGAGTTTAAGGGCCGGGTCTTTAAGGGCCGGGTGTTTAAGGGCCGGGTGTTTAAGGGCCGGGAGTTAATGAGCCGGGAGTTTAATGGTCGGAAGTTTGCTGGGAGTTTAAGGGCCGGACGTTTAAGGGCTGGGAGTTTAAGGACCCGGTGTGTTTAAGTGCCCGGTGTTTAAGGGCTGGGAGTTCCGATTTGAAATATAAATTATTTATCATTAATACTTGTTCATCTAAATGCCTTTTTTTCTTAGCCAACTTTTATATAAGCTCGGAATAATAAAAACTGCACGGAATTAGTGTAAGGGACGAAAAAAAAACGGATAAATGCAGGCTTATGACAAGGCGTTTGGGGGGGGGGGGGGGCCCAATGAAGGGATCTATAAGAGGGATTGGAATCTTAGCCGCCCCACGGGTTCTAAAACTGGTCTAATTGGAGGACGCAATCCCGAAAATAATTAGATTTCTGATATTACTAACAATATATAGCAATTGGTATTAAGGGATAAGGGAAGAGCATCGGAAAGAGTACACGAGAAGAAAGGGACATTATTCAAGTGTTACCAAAACTGATAGGGGAGATAACAATCTAAGGCAGCGGTTCTCAACCTGTTGGTGGTGACCGCTTTGTGGGTCGAACCGCAACGACACAAGGCTCTAGTCAACGTGAGTTCAGCTTTCATCTTTTGAAGACTTGCGAAAGTCATTGTCAAACACAAAGTCATTGTTACACACACAGTCATTGTTATACACAAAGTCATTGTTAAACACACAGTCATTGTCAAACACACAGTCATGGTTAAACACAAAGTCATTGTTAAACACAAAGTCATTGCTAAACACAAAGTCATTGTCAAACACAAAGTCATTGTTAAACACACATTCATTGTTAAACACAAAGACATTGTTAAACACAGAGTCATTGTCAAACACACAGGCATTGTTAAACACACAGTCATTGTTAAACACAAAGTCATTGTTAAACACAAATTAATCGTTAAACAAAAAGTCATCGTTAAACACAAGGTCATTGCTAAACACATCCTCAGGGCATCAAAGGCCTTTAATGAACAGACCCTTCATTTTCCACACATATGACGCAGCGTAGTCTCAAAAGTAAGCTGTGGCGAGGTAACACTGCCGCTTGTGAGATAACTTGCGACAAGGCTCCACATTTGGTGATCACAGTGAGATATAAGAGTTCACAGCCTTCTCCTTCTACTTAGCTGGTCTAAGAGAACTTTACCTAAGGGGAAAAAAAAAAAGGGGGGGGGGGTAATTTTTTGTTTGTTGTATATGCTACCCAAAAAAATGTAGGCCTATGTATTTTTTTAAAATCTAACAATGAAACGACTATATGTTTTACCTAACAATAACACAAATTGAATTTTACATTAACACTAATAAATGTTAACCTAAAAATAACACTAATAAATGTTAACCTAAAAATAACACTAATAAACGTGAGCCTAACAATGGCACAAGATAACGACACCCCCCCCCCCCAATCAAACCAAAATGCAAGATATATTTTTTAACTTGCAGAAACACTATTAGATGTGTCCACATATCAGCAACATACGCTACTGTTCGTAATCCATGAGGATTAATAATTTTTTGAAATTAATGAGTTTATGTCTATTTTTACACGCCTACCTTCTTAAGGCGTTGAGAACCATTGCTTTCTAAATCCTAAACTAAAAAATTACATAACTTAGAACAACATCAACAACAACACGATTAGAACAACAACAACAACACGATAACAAATGTTGTTTTCCTGAAACCCATTCCTCAGAGGCCGAGAAGCAAATTAAACAAGATTATGGGGAAAGATTTAAATATAATACCAAAAGAAACATTACGGTTACATCAAATTGTCGTCTTTTTCTCTTCCACACGCTTGACTGCAGTCCAACGTCCCCCCTCCACACCCCTACCCCGTGTACATTTGTAACAATTCCCTCACATTCACCAGCACTGGTCCTAATTTCGACTTGTGTTACCAGCAAACTGACCCTTGGATTAACTCCAGGGTCCATTTCCCCCCACCAGGATGGAGCTGGGGATTTCATTCTGTACCCCCCAGCCGCCAGTTAACAGAAGGGACACCATGCCCCCCCCCTCATCCCCATACCCAAGCATAATATTGTCCGGACCGTTCAAGACAATGGGGTGACCCCTGCAGGTACAATTGAATCGGACCGCCAAGATAATCCAGTCGTAAATGAAGGTGAGACGCCTCGGTATGTGACACGGTCTAAGGCAGCGGTTCTCAACATGTGGGTCGCAACCCCTTTGGGGGGTCGAAAGACCCTGTCCCAGGGGTCCTCTAAGACCATCGGAAAACACATATACTCTACATTTATGAAATGGCAACGAAAATAATGTTGTGGCCGGGGTCCGCTACAACATGAGTAACTGTATTAACTGTATTAAAGGGTCGCGGAATTAGGGAGGCTGAGAACCACTGGTCTAAGGCGATTTACTTCCTACACTCTGCTACCTGGCGGCACGAGGGAAGTTGCTGAACTTGCGGCACGGACTTGAACTCTGGTTAAAACTAAGTAGCAGACTGTCTCGTTTTTTTCTTTTGGGCAAGAGCTCTACAAAGATTTAAGCATGACAGAAAATCCTTACCAATACAAAAAACGTGGTGCTATTCCAACACACCACAGTCAGACTTTTCTACTGAGCATGGCATTTTACGTAAATTTAGTGATTTGAAAAGAAAAAAAAAGTGTCATTTTTCGTCCATTGTGTGTAAAAAATATATTTTATAAATTAATTAAATAAAACCGTTCACTATATTAAACATATATTTTATCAATAAATTATATAAAACAGTTCACCATAATAAGTATATATTTTATCAATAAATTATATAAAACAGTTCACTATACTAAATATATATATTTACAAAATTTAAATTCAAGGGCAGACAACACATTTCTCTCTTATATTACATTTTTTTGTTTTGTTGCAAAGCTAAAATTAATGTCATGAAAATGGTGTTGCCATCTTCAACGAGGACAGTTGACTCAGACGACAACTCTACACCAAGATTAACGGCATTGTGAAAAGAGCCAGAACTGTACGTTGAAGATAGCGAACAAACACACACAAACAAACACACACACACACACACACACACAAAGACACACGCGCACACACCCACAAACACACAAAAACACCAGGATATGTCGCAGTTATAGCGGCACTATGTCTACTTTGAGACCCCTTGAAATTCTTTATTTTATTGACTCGTTTATTTTACGGGCTATTAATTGGACGCGACTCTGTTTGGGCCCCTTGTATGTCCCCATACGTACGCTATGACTTTCACTTCCGGTAAACGCTGGAATCGGCTGGAAATTTGCTTTCCCGCCAATAAATCACGAAGACTGCCCGAGTGCTGAAACGCTATTATTTTTGTTATCTGGACCACTTCATGCCACGAAGAGCGCCGAGACGAGAGCCGTAAAAACAATAATGACTAGAGAGGGAAAGAGAAAGAAAAGGAGAGAGAGAGAGAGAGAGAGAGAGAGAGAGAGATGGACGATTGTTGACATAGCGAGACAATGGCGAGGAAAGTCAGCCAGATTCACTGGCGTGGCAATCTGCCCCCCACCCCCCCACCCCCCATCAAAAAAAAAAAGTTCGTCCTAACGTTTGTGTTTGGTTTATATTTTGCCCCAAAACCTCAGTCAGGTGGCTTGAGTCATATGTACACAGTCATGCCGATGTCCACCGAGCGGCCATAACAGTCAGCACCCGAAACAAGTCAGTACAACAGTTCCAACCCTACCCTACCCTGCCCTGCCCTGCCCTGCCCTACCCTACCCTACCCTACCCTGCCCTGCCCTGCCCTGCCTTGCCCTACCCTACCCTACACTACCCTACCCTACCCTGCCCTGCCCTGCCCTACCCTACCCTACCCTACCCTACCCTGCCCTGCCCTACCCTACCCTACCCTACCCTAGTATATTACCTCCATATTTTCATCATTGGTACTGTGTTAAGTCTTCATCAGACCAGACGTCCTGCATGATGTGAAATGAAGTTTGTGGGGGGGGGGGGGCGCCCCCATCTGAAAAGGGGGAGGCATCCTCACACCATCAAAACTGTCCAACACAGACAATAGTCGAAATGTCAACAGCGGATGACGCCTCCAGGGTGAAAAGTTTACAGAGTCATTAAAAGAGAACTGGACACTGCCGGACTGGACAGCCAGTTAATGGTCTTCTAAAGGGCGCTCCTGAAATATAGGCAATACGATATATTCACGCTTGCGTGATTTCTAGTGTATCTCAGCCACAAAGGATGGGTAGGGCGAGACCAAAGGATGGGTAGGGCGAGACCTATGGATACGTAGGGTGAGACCTAATGATGGGTAGGATGAGGCCTAAGGATGGGTAGGGCGAGACCTAAGGATGGGTAGGGTGAGATCTAAGGATGGGTAGGATGAGACCTAAGGATGGGTAGGGCGAGACCTAAGGATGGGTAGGGTGAGACCTAGGGATGGGTTGGGCGAGACCTAATGATGGGTAGGGCGAGACCCAAGGATGGGTAGGGCGAGACCTAAGGATGGGTAGAACGAGACCTATAGAGAGAAGGTATCAGGCAAGGTTAGTCACGACCTGTGAAAAGACAGAAGAAATTTTATATTTTTGTGTGTCTGTTGCCATAAAGTAAAGATATTCAAGTAATTTTATCGCACCCTTGGCTCAGTCAATCTACTAGTGATGTCAACTTTTGAATTTAAAAATATTATTTTTTCCGCTTCCGATCTATTCATTACTGTTATAATCTTAAATTGAAGCATTTGTTATTTGTAGCTTTGCATTTTATAATTTGGAGCTCTTGCTCCATACGTAGGTTACTGTAAATTTAATGGTGTGAAAATGTTGATGGATGCTGTGAGAAATATTTTGGGTATTTGACATCTGCCTTTCAGCTGGCAGAAAGAATCCCCTCCCCCCCCCCATTTTCTCCAAAGCTATTTACACCAAGCTCCCTGACTTTCTGATTAACGCGCATAAAGTCAATGAACGTGAGTCATGTTGGTGAGAAACATCGAAAATGGGCATTTTAAAGGGATAGGCACATCTCTATGATAAGAAAGAAGTCCATTATGATCTGTGATCTAAAAGAAACTTCTTAAATTAGAGACTGTAATTCTTGGTTCAGCTACAGTTCAAATTCGCGTTTAAGTCATTCAGAGAAATTATGGTAGTCAGCGCAAAGATAAACCAAACATTTCCTGCTGAGAAATTAAAGACTGAAACAGCAACAACAGCACCATGAACAACAACAACAGCACCACCAACAACAACTACAACAGCACCACCAACAACAACAGCCCCAACACCACCAACAACAGCACCACCACCACCAACAACAGCAACAACAACAACAACAGCACCAACAACAATAACACTAACAACCCAGCAAGCCTTCTGAAACATAAGCAGGTGACAAAAAGCGGTGGACTTCCGGTCCCATCGTGCATTGTTGCTGTATTTCCTTTTGAAAAGTTAAATGCTTACAACAAATATTTGGTTTGTTTACTTTTGATAGTTTCTATTCACTAAAACGAAACAATTTTACTTTAGACTAATTCTGTTTTCAATAATTGATGGATATCGTTTTATTTCTCACATGTCTTATCAACACAGCCTTGCACCAAGCAAATTGCAATCAATTACTATGAACGATTTATTAAAAAAAAAAAACATTGACGATAACACGATTGATCGGTTTTCAGAGATAGCTATCGAGAGATCAATACGTTTTTATTGCCTATGTCAACCATTTGGCCTTCTAACTTAAATCGAGCTGAGAAAGCAATGGCAGCAAAAATCCGCAAGATCTCCCAATTAACGTGTTCCACAAGGTCTCTTAAAACGGGACCAATAAGATCTCACAAAACGGAACACACAATGTCTCTCAACACGGAAACCACAAGGACTCACAAAATGGGACCCAAACATTTTTCACAAAACGGTACCCAGGAGGTCTCAAAGCCCTGTATTTCGCAGCGTCCATTTAGCGTCCACCATTTCAGTTCCTAAAAGATTCTTTACGATCTTTGGTTTTAAAACTTTATATAATTTGACTAAACACAATTTTATTTTCTCAGCTGATCAACTCCCAACTAGTAAGTCATTTAACACTTGGAGTAACTTAGTTGTCATATTTCCATAGCCAGGGTATCGAGTCCTTTACCCTGTTTCCATAGCCAGGGTATCGAGCTCTTTACTCTGTTTCCATAGCCAGGGTATCGGGCCCTTTACCCCGTTTCCATGGCCAGGATATCGGATCCTTTACCCTGTTTCCATAGTCAGGGTATCGTAACCTTTACCCTGTTTCCATAGTCAGGGTATCGTGTCCTTTACCCTGTTTGCATAGTCAGGGTATCGTGTTCTTTACCCTGTTTCCATAGTCAGGGTATCGTGTCCTTTACCCTGTTTCCATAGGCTGGGTGTTGATTCTTTTACCCTGTTTCCACAGCCAGGGTATCGGGTCCTTTACCCCGCTCTTGCAAGACTGACATTGAAGAGATTTTTATGTGACTACCCATAAAGAGTTAACTTAAAAGAAAGCCCTATTCCATCTGTGAGAGTAGAACAAAGACAGGGCGCAAACATTTTCAAAATAGGGGGCGGCTGTGAGACGGCTACGAGGGCCATTCTAAACACTAAGTTAATTTGTTTAGGGCTGTTTGATTTCTGGCTCGCCCCCCTCTCTCCCTCCCCGACAGCCCCCTCCCCTCACCAAACAGCGATGAATTGAACCGGCCATTTTGGTGTGTTTTCGGATTCTAGCCAGTTTGTATCCAGGATTGCGACTTCTCACAGCATTGATAGGACAGCTTGCAAGTAAAGCGCATGGATTAAAAAAAACACCAATGTATCTTTAGCGTTACTGGCACGGAGTCCATTCACGATGCATGATGGATAGGAACTAACATCATGGTATCAAAGGCGTTATTGGCCTGGTGTCCATGCCAGTGTGTGGATCGTGTGACTTGAACTAAAAATCTACGAGGTTGTTTGACAAAATTCATAAGGGATATTCCAAGCCCTAGAAGACATCTGACATATGGTCAATAGATTTAACAGACAACTGACCTATGGTCAATAGATTTAACAGACAACAGACCTATGGTTAATAGATTTAACAGACATCTGACCTATGGTCAATAGATTTAACAGACAACAGACCTCTGGTCAATAGATTTAACAGGTTACCGACTCTGGGTCCATACATATGACAGGCTACCGACCTAGGGTCCATAGATATAACAGGCTATCGACTTAGTGTCCATAGATTTAACAGGCTACCGACTTATGGTCCACATATATATAACAGGCTATCGACTTAGGGTTCATAGATATAACAGGCCCCCCGACTTGACGTCCATAGATATAACGGGCTACCGACTCGGGGTCCATAGATATAACAGGCTACTGACTCGGGGTCCATAGATATAACAGGCTACCGACTCGAGGTCCATAGATATAACAGACTACCGACTTAGGGTCCAAAGATAAAATAGGCTACCGACCTAGGGTCCATACATATAACCGGCTACCAGTGAGCTTTACCAAGCCGACTATCGACGATGTCAATAGCTTTACACGATTTCGGACACAGCTGTGTAGCACAAGAAAATGAAACTATGCATAGAGTCACCCATTCTAGCTCTTTGATCAAACATTGAATGAATTCAAGTATTTATTATTCGTTTAATGACAAAACTCATGAAGTGACTCGTCCTTCAATGCACAACACGTCTATTATATAATGTATGTTATGTAAGTATTTGTATGTCTAACGTAAACTTATACAATGTAAATGCTTTTATGTTTTAAGTAAGCTATTACTACGGACTCCACTCAATTGTTATAAGGGAAATCTCTATTAATTCGAGGCTTAACGCAACGGAAGTCTATTTTTGACATGCGGCTTCTGTGACGAATTGTCCAATGCAATCTCTTAAAATATATTTTGCTTCTGGCGTGTCCTGCTCCCTCTTGACAACCGGCCCTCCCCCAACTCCGCATGTTTAATATTAATAGTACTGAGTGGAAAAAAGAGACGTCTCTCACCCTTTCATGCGTGACGTGTGAACTCCGTTCAGGTTGATTTTTCTCTTTTGGGGGAGGTGACAATTAGATTACTCAATAAAGAACCACGGGTATGGTGCAGGACTGTCTGTTGGATTGTCTGTAAGACTGTCTGTAGGCCTATTGTTGAAAACCTGGAACGTAGTGTGTAGGACTGTCTTTAGACCTATTGTTGAAAGGCTGGAAGGTAGTGTGTAGGACTGTCTGTAGGCCTATTGTTGAAAACCTGGAAGGTAGTGTGTAGGACTGTCTGTAGGCCTATTGTTGAAAACCTGGAAGGTAGTGTGTAGGACTGTCTGTAGGCCTATTGTTGAAAACCTGGAAGGTAGTGTGTAGGACTGTCTGTAGGCCTATTGTTGAAAACCTGGAAGGTAGTGTGTAGGACTGTCTGTAGGCCTATTGTTTAAAGGCTGGAAGGTAGTGTGTAGGACTGTCTGTAGGCCTATTGTTTAAAGGCTGGAAGGTAGTGTGTAGGACTGTCTGTAGGCCTATTGTTTAAAGGCTGGAAGGTAGCGTGTAGGACTGTCTGTAGGCCTATTGTTTAAAGGCTGGAAGGTAGTGTGTAGGACTGTCTGTAGGCCTATTGTTTAAAGGCTGGAAGGTAGTGTGTAGGACTGTCTGTAGGCCTATTGTTTAAAGGCTGGAAGGTAGTGTGTAGGACTGTCTGAAGGCCTATTGTTTAAAGGCTGGAAGGTAGTGTGTAGGACTGTCTGTAGGCCTATTGTTTAAAGGCTGGAAGGTAGTGTGTAGGACTGTCTGTAGGCCTATTGTTGAAAACCTGGAAGGTAGTGTGTAGGACTGTCTGTAGGCCTATTGTTTAAAGGCTGGAAGGTAGTGTGTAGGACTGTCTGTAGGCCTATTGTTTAAAGGCTGGAAGGTAGTGTGTAGGACTGTCTGTAGGCCTATTGTTTAAAGGCTGGAAGGTAGTGTGTAGGACTGTCTGTAGGCCTATTGTTTAGAGGCTGGAAGGTAGTGTGTAGGACTGTCTGTAGGCCTATTGTTGAAAACCTGGAAGGTAGTGTGTAGGACTGTCTGTAGGCCTATTGTTTAAAGGCTGGAAGGTAGTGTGTAGGACTGTCTGTAGGCCTATTGTTTAGAGGCTGGAAGGTAGTGTGTAGGACTGTCTGTAGGCCTATTGTTGAAAACCTGGAAGGTAGTGTGTAGGACTGTCTGTATGCCTATTGTTTAAAGGCTTTAAGGTAGTGTGTAGGACTGTCTGTAGGCCTATTGTTTAAAGGCTGGAAGGTAGTGTGTATGACTGTCTGTAGGCCTATTGTTTAAAGGCTGGAAGGTAGTGTGTAGGAATGTCTGTAGGCCTATTGTTTAAAGGCTGGAAGGTAGTGTGTAGGACTGTCTGTAGGCCTATTGTTTAAAGGCTGGAAGGTAGTGTGTAGGAATGTCTGTAGGCCTATTGTTTAAAGGCTGGAAGGTAGTGTGTAGGACTGTCTGTAGGCCTATTGTTTAAAGGCTGGAAGGTAGTGTGTAGGAATGTCTGTAGGCCTATTGTTTAGAGGCTGGAAGGTAGTGTGTAGGACTGTCTGTAGGCCTATTGTTGAAAACCTGGAAGGTAGTGTGTAGGACTGTCTGTATGCCTATTGTTTAGAGGCTTTAAGGTAGTGTGTAGGACTGTCTGTAGGCCTATTGTTTAAAGGCTGGAAGGTAGTGTGTAGGACTGTCTGTAGGCCTATTGTTTAAAGGCTGGAAGTTAGTGTGTAGGACTGTCTGTAGGCCTATTGTTTAGAGGCTGGAAGGTAGTGTGTAGGACTGTCTGTAGGCCTATTGTTGAAAACCTGGAAGGTAGTGTGTAGGACTGTCTGTAGGCCTATTGTTTAGAGGCTGGAAGGTAGTGTGTAGGACTGCCTTTAGACCTATTGTTGAAAGGCTGGAAGGTAGTGTGTAGGACTGTCTGTAGGCCTATTGTTTAGAGGCTGGAAGGTAGTGTGTAGGACTGTCTGTAGGCCTATTGTTTAGAGGCTGGAAGGTAGTGTGTAGGACTGTCTGTAGGCCTATTGTTTAGAGGCTGGAAGGTAGTGTGTAGGACTGTCTGTAGGCCTATTGTTGAAAACCTGGAAGGTAGTGTGTAGGACTGTCTGTAGGCCTATTGTTTAAAGGCTGGAAGGTAGTGTGTAGGACTGTCTGTAGGCCTATTGTTTAGAGGCTGGAAGGTAGTGTGTAGGACTGTCTGTAGGCCTATTGTTGAAAACCTGGAAGGTAGTGTGTAGGACTGTCTGTATGCCTATTGTTTAAAGGCTGGAAGGTAGTGTGTAGGACTGTCGATAGGCCTATTGTTTAAAGGCTGGAAGGTAGTGTGTAGGACTGTCTGTAGGCCTATTGTTTAAAGGTTGGAAGTTAGTGTGTAGGACTGTCTGTAGGCCTATTGTTTAGAGGCTGGAAGGTAGTGTGTAGGACTGTCTGTAGGCCTATTGTTGAAAGGCTGGAAGGTAGTGTGTAGGACTGCCTTTAGACCTATTGTTGAAAACCTGGAAGGTAGTGTGTAGGACTGTCTGTAGGCCTATTGTTTAGAGGCTGGAAGGTAGTGTGTAGGACTGTCTGTAGGCCTATTGTTGAAAACCTGGAAGGTAGTGTGTAGGACTGTCTGTAGGCCTATTGTTGAAAACCTGGAAGGTAGTGTGTAGGACTGTCTGTATGCCTATTGTTTAAAGGCTGGAAGGTAGTGTGTAGGACTGTCGATAGGCCTATTGTTTAAAGGCTGGAAGGTAGTGTGTAGGACTGTCTGTAGGCCTATTGTTTAAAGGTTGGAAGTTAGTGTGTAGGACTGTCTGTAGGCCTATTGTTTAGAGGCTGGAAGGTAGTGTGTAGGACTGTCTGTAGGCCTATTGTTTAAAGGCTGGAAGGTAGTGTGTAGGACTGTCTGTAGGCCTATTGTTTAAAGGCTGGAAGTTAGTGTGTAGGACTGTCTGTAGGCCTATTGTTTAGAAGCTGGAAGGTAGTGTGTAATTCTGTCTGTAGGTCTATTGTTGAAAACCTGGAAGGTAGTGTGTAGGACTGTCTGTAGGCCTATTGTTTAGAGACTGGAAGGTAGTGTGTAGGACTGTCTGCAGGCCTATTGTTTAGAGGCTGGAAGGTAGTGTGTAATACTGTCTGTAGGTCTATTGTTGAAAACCTGGAAGGTAGTGTGTAGGACTGTCTGTAGGCCTATTGTTTAAAGGCTGGAAGGTAGTGTGTAGGACTGTCTGTAGGCCTATTGTTTAAAGGCTGGAAGTTAGTGTGTAGGACTGTCTGTAGGCCTATTGTTTAGAGGCTGGAAGGTAGTGTGTAGGACTGTCTGTAGGCCTATTGTTGAAAACCTGGAAGGTAGTGTGTAGGACTGTCTGTAGGCCTATTGTTTAGAGGCTGGAAGGTAGTGTGTAGGACTGTCTGCAGGCAAATTGTTTAAAGGCTGGAAGGTAGTGTGTAGGACTTCTGTAGGCCTATTGTTTAGAGACTGGAAGGTAGTGTGTAGGACTGTCTGTAGGCCTATTGTTTAGAGGCTGGAAGGTAGTGTGTAGGACTGTCTCTAGGCCTATTGTTTAAAGGCTGGAAGGTAGTGTGTAGGACTGTCTGTAGGCCTATTGTTTAGAGGCTGGAAGTTAGTGTGTAGGACTGTCTGTAGGCCTATTGTTTAAAGGCTGGAAGGTAGTGTGTATGACTGTCTCTAGGCCTATTGTTTAGAGGCTGGAAGGTAGTGTGTAGGACTGTCTGCAGGACTATTGTTTAGAGACTGGAAAATGTTATAGAAAATGTGAAGTTAACTTTTCTAGCAATTTGCCCCACCGGGATTTTCTAAAAATAACCGGACCCAGTGTACCAAAAAAAAAAAAAGATGCACCTGGTAATACATTATTTGCCTTAAATTTCTTTTAGGAAACTTCGACTCCAGTAAACTGGTTGCGTTTCAAAAACTCGCATTCTGTGCTGATCTCCGCCATTAGCATAACCTTAATATTGAAGTAACATCTCAACCAGCTTTAAGCTGATGCAGGCCTGGCCCAGAATATGAGTCTATTGACTTTTAATTCACGACACGTCGTCCAGTTGTGAGATAAACAATGGCTTGGTGTTGGTGTTGGTGTTGGAGGTAGAGCAGGTTGTTAATTATGTGAGGTCATTTCCTCGATTAACCGAACGATCGCTTTAAAAGAAGATCGCCAGTGAAGGATTTTTATTATTATTGTATAACACTGTTTCCAACGTGTTCAATTACAATTATAACTTTACTAATATTTCGTGTTTTTATTTTTTTTCCTCAGAATTTTTATTCGCAACTTGATTTTTATATTCGTAGCATTGTAGCGTCGTAGCGTCTTAGCGTATCGTAATAAAATACATGAACATCTACTATGTAAAGTTCACTCAGCACAGTGTGACTTTGTTTGTTTGTTGATGGGGCGATTAATCAATAGAAGACAACAACAACAAAAAAACAAAAAATTTAAAAAAAAAAAAAAATGGATCGCAACCAAATTTAACATGATCAATCCTCCTGACCTACACGTGGTTCCAGGTAAGATTTGTCATCAGGCCATTATCCCAAATGCTCTAAAAAAATTTTAAAAAATTCTTAAAATGTTGAGGGTTTGGAGTAAAAAAATTTTTAAAAAAATTCAAATGCATTACTTCAAAATAAGTTGTTTTTTGGTGTACGCATTTTTGTTGTTGTTTTGATTGGCCTTTTTCAGAACGGTGCACTTTCAAACATCCATCAAAGGAAGATTTTCGGTTCTCTATTGTTCCGTGCAAGAGTTTGCAAATTAAGTTTATTATATACTCGCAGAATAGCGTGCTTTAAAATTATTTGAAATAACGTTATCAGCAAAATAATAACTATTTAAAGCAGAGACCCCTTGCGGTGTTGTTCGGTTTTGAATTGACCCCCTGCTTACCTGATATTTTTTTTAAGGAGACTGGTAACTGCGCTGAAAACCCTTTCCACTAGGGATGAGGATGGAAAAGCAATTAATTCTTAAACAGTTTCATATATATATATATATATATATATCTCGAAATACGTACACATTAAGAAACTACAATTTCATTAGGTTGTGTAAGTGGGGGTGGAACATTAGATTACACCTATCACCCAGTTCAGGGGCATGCATAAAAGTGGTGGGGGGGGGGGGTTGGGCTTTGGTGTACCGAGGGATTTACTGTTCCGGTCCTCAATGCTAGTTGGTGATTTAAATAATTTTCAGAGTTGGGTTGGGGCGCCGTCCACACGACGACACCCCCCACTCCCCATCTGTGATAGTGGTGCATATGTAACATGTAGCTTGCTGTACAGATAACGTTACGTCCGGACCACGACGTAACAAAGTTAATGTACGTCATCAAATGGAAAGGAAAGATAAAATTTAAAAAAATCATTTCAAGATAACCCATTTGATGGCATTTATCTAGAAATTGATGACAGAAAATATGTGAGGCAGGCAAACAGAGAAAATAACCAGAGTAAATAAAGGAATCTGAAAAATAATTAGATGTTTGTTTTTAAACATATTTTAAAAACAATTTATGAAACATACTAGTCCCTCTTATATTGTCGTTAGCATCGTGTACAGCATTGTCTATAAATATGCCGGCCCCTACAAGGGCCTTAAAATCTCACGTGATACCATCATCACCATCGGCCTCTAGCAACGCCCTCATAATCACTCGTGACACCATCGTTACCATCCGCCTCTACAAAGTCGTTATATTCTCACCTGATACCATCAGCGAAAAAATGAATTTCGGTTTAATAATCATATTAATCTCATCAAAGGCCGATTGGGCCACAGCAAACATCAATTATCTGCCCATTGTAACTACGCGATGCAAAAACGGGTACGCGTAGAACAATGGGTGCCATTGATTCTATTAAATAGAGTTCACCCAGGGGGGAGAACTCGGTTAAAGGGAATTAACTGATATTTGCACACACACACACAAACACACAAAAGCCCACAAAAAACCAGGTCGATTGTTAGTAAACACAATTGAATAAAGGGAGAGAACTCAAATTGATCATCACCCCCTTATTCCATTTCATGAGTTATGAGACTTATATAAAATCAAAATGCTTAATTCCCACTGTAACACTGTGGCTAACTCTATTAGAAACAGAAATTCCCGACAACAGTGCTTCTAAAATGAGATTCTTAAAAATACCCCGAGTGCGTTTGGTGCTCAATATTTTCTTTGGCTTGACGGAAATAGTTGGTGTAATAAAACTGCGGTTTAAAAGCGGGTGGGACATTAGAATGTTGAAATAGTTCAGGGGCGGTGCGTACCGGCGCGTGTGTGTGTGTGTGGGGGGGGGGGGGGGGTAGGAGAATAAAGTGCGTTACCTGAATGCATGTTTTGTCATGTAACTTTAGTAGATGTCACACATGAAGTAATGAACCACGGAGCTCAATGAAGTTGGAAAGGGGATAATAGTCGATAAGATTTTCTTTGGAACTAAGAACATCGCCATTGATACTTTTTCCAAGAATAAAGATGAGGGGCGTGGATAGTTTTTTTATATTAATTTCCCAAAAATACAGGGGGGCAATATACGTGCAATATACGTGCAATCTACGCGCTATCTACGCGCAATCTACAAGTAATATACGCGCAATATACGCGCAATATACGCGCAATCTACACGCTATCTACGCGAAATCTACGCGCAATCTACGCGTAACCTGCGCGCAATCGTAATCTATGCGCAATCTACGCCCAATCTGCGCGCAAATTAAGCATTATCTTCGCGAAATCAACGCGCTATCTACGCGCAATCTACGCGCAATTTACATGCAATCTACACGCAATATGCGCGCAATCGTAATCTATGCGCAATCTACTCGCAATCTGCGCGTAATATACACGCAATATACGCGCATTATACGCGCAATATACGCGCAAAATACGCGCTATCTTCGCGCAATCTACTCTCAATCTACGCGCAATCTGCGCGGAATCGTAATATACGCGCAATCTACGCGCATTCTACGCGTTATCTACGCGCAATCTACGCACAATCTACGCGCAATCTACGAGCAATCTACGCATAAGCTACGCCCAATCAGCGCGCAATATACGCGCAATCTGCGCACAAATTATGCGTTATCTACCCGAAATATACGCAATATCTACATGCAATCTGCGCGCAATCGCAATCTACGTGCAATCTGCGCGCAATATACACGCAATATACGCGCATTATACGCGCAATATACGCGCAATATATACGCGCAATCTACGTGCCATCTGCGCGCAATCTACGCGCATTGTACGCGCTATCTAGGTGCAATCTATGCGCAATCTACGTGCAATCTGCGCGCAATCATAATCTAAGCGCAATCTAAGCGCAATATGCTCGCACTATGCTCGCAATATATGCGCATTATACTCGCTTAATACGAGAAATATACGTTCAATATACGCGTAATCTACGCGCAGTCATAGTCTATACGCGCAATCTACACACAATCTGCGCGCAATATGCGCGCAATCTGTGCGCAAAATACGCGCAATATGCGCGCAATCTGTGCGCAAAATACGCGCAATCTACATGCCATCTGCGCGCAATCTACGCGCATTCTATACGCAATATACTCGCAATAAAAGCGGAATATACGCGCAATCTACGCTCAATCTACTCGCAATCTACGCGCAATGTGCGTGCAATCGTAATCTACGCGCAATACACGCGCAATATACGCAGAATATACGCGCAATATACGCGCAATCTACACGCAACTTAAGAGCAATCGTACTCTATTCGTAATCTAAGCGCAATCTGCGCGCAATATACGCGCAATCTGCTCGTATTCTGCGCGCAATATACGCGCAATATACGCGCAATATACGTGCAATTATCGCACAATATACACGCAATCTACAATTTTACGTCAAATTTCTTTTTGAACGCACTGTACTATATAGTAAAACAAAATAATGCGTTCAAAAAGAAATTTGACGTAAAATTTTAACGTATACATTAAAAAAACGATTCGACCAAATTTCCGTTCGATCAAATTTCCGTCGATCAATTTTCCGTCGACCAAATTTCTTTCGATCAAATTTCAGGATATGGTATAAATAAATATTAAACGAATTGATTATTTTATTGCATTCATTGAAAACGCTTTCAAATTTATTTATTTTAAATCAGTGCAAAGACTCACATATAATGTATGCTTTAACCAAAGGCGTAGCGTAGGTTGGAGCAGAGGGGTACAGATGGACCCGGGCGCCAGCTAGTTAGGGGCGCCAAAATGTGCTTTGGTATTATTGTATTGATAAAAATAATGGGTTTGAGATTTGAAACAAGGAAAAGAGGGCGCTTTAAAATGAATCGTGTCCCCGGGCGCCAAACATTCTAGCTACGCCTCCGGCTTTAACAATATTAAAAAAAAAAGTGGGGCGTTACTTTTAGCACACGTCCAAACTGTTGTTAAACACTGTATTGACACCCCGGTAGATATGGCAGGGCGGCATTTTCGGCCAATTTTTTTGTGGCAGCAGGCGCAAAAAATATTTCCAAGACCTACCTGGTCGGCATTACCCTAAGCTCTGCCACCAATGCTTCCATCTTTTTAAAAGCTTCATAACACCTAAACATATTTACATAAATCGGTAAATCATGGGTCCATTTCATTGTCAAAGATGGGGTCTACTTCATGGTCAAAGATGGGGTCCACTTCATGGTCAAAGATGGGGTCCACTTCATGGTCAAAGATGGGGTCCACTTCATGGTCAAAGATGGGGTCCACTTCATGGTCAAAGATGGGGTCCACTTCATGGTCAAAGATGCGGTCCACTTCATGGTCAAAGATTGGGTCCACTTCATGGTCAAAGATGGGGTCCACTTCATGGTCAAAGATGGGGTTTATTTCATTGTCAAAGATGGGGTCCACTTCATGGTCAAAGATGGGGTCCATTTCATTGTCAAAGATGGGTCCACTTCATGGTCAAAGATGGGGGTCCACTTCATGGTCAAAGATGGGGGTCCACTTCATGGTCAAAGATGGGGGTCCACTTCATGGTCAAAGATGGGGGTCCACTTCATGGTCAAAGATGGGGGTCCACTTCATGGTCAAAGATGGGGTCCACTTCATGGTCAAAGATGGGGGTCCACTTCATGGTCAAAGATGGGGGTCCACTTCATGGTCAAAGATGGGGTCCACTTCATGGTCAAAGATGACCGCACGCTGTGATCTTGAGATTGAAGCTGCGTAACAAATATCACACACACATACACAAACACACACACACACAATCATATACAAACACACATAATTAACCGAAACGCGTACATGCCAGTATGAAGTCAAAATAAGGTTTGTAATAAATAACTAAGCTTCATCACGACGTTTTAGCGTAAACTAGTGAATAACATTTCCGGGTGGGAAGGAGTGGGGTACTACTTTTTTTCCAAAATGGGTTGATCGCTACACTTCTCTTTTGAGGAGCTGAGGGACTCGTTTAGTTCGAGTACATTAATGACGTCAGCAGGTTACCGAGAGGACTGATGCTGGTGCGGTATGGTGCGCTTCGCTGGCTCCATGTTGCGCAATGGGTGGTGCGGTCTGGTGCTTTCCAATCAGCTTGTGTTTAAACAGTGGTATAGTTTGAAAATGTTGCGGTCCATTAGATAGTATGGAACTCGTGAAGCGAAAGTCATTTGATATCTTGCATAAAACCGTCTAAAATATCCTAACGACAGGCGAACGGACAGTTATATATTTCTTGTTGCGCACTGGGACAAGTTGTTGATGTTGATGTTCAGAGATTTATTTTGAGCTGAAAGTAACAACTTACACTAGGATTTTTATAGGCTATTACTGTTTCAGGGTGCTGGGTGACCGAGTGGTCTAAACGGAGCAAAAATCTCAATCTGATGGTCTGGAGTTCAATCCCAACTGGATGGGACTCTTGAACCGTGGATGGCAACTCATCTAAGAGAATTAAACTCTGAATTCAAACCCGGGGAAGGAGTCCAGTAGTTCAAATAATCCAAACGTAGTTAAATGAACAAAAAGTAGGTCAACGTAGTTAAATAAACAAAAATTAGGTCAACACAGTTAAATGAACAAAATGTAGGTCAACATAGTTAAATGAACAAAGGTAGGTCAACATAGTTAAATGAACAAAAAGTAGGTCAAAATATTTAAATGAACAAAAAGTAGGTGAACCTGGTTACATTTCAGCTGAACTACGACGATACCTCTTGATGAAAATTATTTACTAATAGAC
The DNA here is from genome assembly GCA_964017045.1 of Omphiscola glabra. Lineage (NCBI taxonomy): Eukaryota > Metazoa > Mollusca > Gastropoda > Lymnaeidae > Omphiscola > Omphiscola glabra. The sequence continues at coordinate 26,596,255 of OZ024805.1, forward strand.
ATTTGACCATCCCTGTGCTGACTGGTGCAAACATCATGTAATCTTGAATTAATCTTTTACTTTATCATACTTTATGCTTATACTTGATGTTTATATTTGATGTTTATATTTGATGTTTGTATTGATATTTATATTTGCTGTTTATATTTGATGTTTATATTTGATGTTTGTATTTGATATTTATATTTGCTGTTTATATTTGATGTTTTAATTGTATGTCTATATTTGATTTTTTACTTGATGTTTGTATTTGATGTCTATATTTGATGTTTATATTTGATGCTTATACGTGAGGTTCATATTTGATGCTTAATTTTAATTTTTATATTGTATTGGAAATAGTGAATGACAGACTGTCGATAGCTGTGTCAGTGACTTTAATCAAGTAGATCACCCATAGAACCACGGCCCGAGATTATTTCGTTATCTTCTACCACTGGAAAACACGATCTAACATCCTGTACGCCTGGGGCTAGGCTATATAGTGTGATCCGAACAGTTGGTGGTGAGGTCAGATCTTTTCTTTCGCCACACGCTTATCTTTGAGAATGCGAAGTATGAAGGTGTTCTGTCTGCTTCTGTTGATGGCCAGTGGCGTCGTGCTAGAAGGTAACATTTAGTGTTAGCGATTCACACATTCGGTCCCAGCTGTTGGCGACTTTATGTAGAGAGTATTTCTACAGCTGTTGGCGACTTTATGTAGAGAGTATTTCTACAGCTGTTGGCGAATTTATGTAGAGAGTATTTCTACAGCTGTTGGCGACTTTATGTAGAGAGTATTTCTACAGCTGTGCATCTGTAGACCGAAGATGAGGAATGCACGACACGGCTAACAATGTGTACGCAGGGGAAATAATTCAATTTTTCAAAAAGTAAAAAATGATAACCGTGGTTGTCACCCTTCATTTAAATTGGCACACATGTTGGCACTTTTCCCACTTAGTAGACGTAACAGTTAGAAACTTTGTTTTGAAAGTGTACCGTCCAGGCAAAGTAGTGTGAAGGGAGCTAATTGAAATCACGCGACTCGCTATTAACTTGTTTTCATTCCTGCTCGAAGCAACTTCGTAACATCGCTGTCAACTTTAACAGACCTGTTTACCGTAAAACTGTTAAAATCGTACAACATCATCACAAAACCGTTCAATACATTATCTTAATAGTAAAAAAACCAAACCCATACAGTATATATAATGTACGCACCTCAAAATCGTACATTGTACGCCAAAATCGTGAGAGTAAACAGGTCTGGACTTTAAGCATTGGTTGCTTGATTGGATACTTCTATAGCGCTGGTATCCATGCTACTTTAGCATGCTCACTGCTGGTATCCATGCTACTTTAGCACGCTCACTGCTGGTATCCATGCTACTTTAGCATGCTCACTGCTGGTATCCATGCTACTTTAGCATGCTCACTGCTGGTATCCATGCTACTTTAGCATGCTCACTGCTGGTATCCATGCTACTTTAGCACGCTCACTGCTGGTATCCATGCTACTTTAGCATGCTCACTGCTGGTATCCATGCTACTTTAGCACGCTCACTGCTGGTATCCATGCTACTTTAGCACGCTCACTGCTGGTATCCATGCTACTTTAGCATGCTCACTGCTGGCATCCATGCTACTTTAGCACGCTCACTGCTGGTATCCATGCTACTTTAGCATGCTCACTGCTGGCATCCATGCTACTTTAGCACGCTCACTGCTGGTATCCATGCTACTTTAGCACGCTCACTGCTGGTATCCATGCTACTTTAGCATGCTCACTGCTGGTATCCATGCTACTTTAGCATGCTCACTGCTGGTATCCATGCTACTTTAGCACGCTCACTGCGCTCTGGTGTCATCAAATCTATTAAACAAAAAAATCTTTAAATGTTTCCCAAATGATTTTCTGTCCTTGTCGGTACTCCTCAAAGATGGAGGTAAAATATTCCATAACTTTGGCGCTATCGCTTCAAAAGAGCGCACTCGGTACGACTTTTTTCTGTGTTCATCCACACAGGGAATTTTCAGTAAGGACTGAGTTGAGGACCGCAGATTCTTTAAGATACCATGTTTATAAAGCAGTTCTTTCAGATATTCTGGTGCAGAGCCTTCTATGCAGCTATACGCCAAGGACACGATCTTGTGGTCAATGAGCATTCCATTGTTAAACTTTATATGCAAAGCTAAAACTAAAAGATAGTTTATAGAGTAAAAAATAAACACAAACATTGAATAAAACAATTGAGGACAAATATCGTGATATTAATGTCTGGTTCACAACCATGCTAGATTTATGAGTGTTTAATAAATATATATTATATTATATATATATATATATTAATTATTTTTTTTAGCATGCGTTGTTGGGAGTTATGCCATTGAGATGTAAATAACATTGGTCTATTCGTATTGTAATTTTTAAAAAAAACAACACCAATCAGTAACTGAGTCATGTTGCAGATGTTGATCGAAACCGTTTGAACCTTATCTGTTCATTTATGTGTCAGTGATCGAAGTTTAGCGCCAGTCGGTGTTGTTCAATTTAAGTAAAAAATGTATTCAATTTTGTTCGTTCAGCTGTAGAATTTTTTTTAAATATATATTTTTTAAAAAATTTAAATGTATTTATTTATTTTTTCCCACTTCGTTTGTCTATGGTAGTTGTACCTGAATGTCAAGGTCTCTGTGGCCCCGACACGCTTCAAAGGGACGTCGTTCCCGTCCACAAACCAGATTTCTCGGACCCTTCAACTTGCTACGGCAGTTGTGACGGAGAGACTGCGTGCGAGGACCTCTGTCGTATTACACTGGAGACGGGCCGCTGAGGTCAGTACTTGCCCGGGACGCTGAGGTCAGTACCTGCCCAGATAGCTGAGTTCAGTACTTACCCCCTTCAGGGCAGATAGACATGCGATTTTTTTTTTCCTCTTATAATAGTTTACTTTGGAAAGGGGTGCTTTCTTAAAACAATGGGGCGCGATATTTAAAGGATTTAGGAGTGTGGCGCCCCGTCAAAACTAGAGCTCCACCTCTGTAACTATTATTTTCTACTGCCTGAAATGTATTATTACTGTTGTTATAAGAAGGTTTTTTTATAGCATAGTACCCCAATCTAGGGCTGGGCTCACCACGCTGTACATCATCATCATCATCATCATCAGGTCCCGTAGTCCACAGATGACATGTACACTATTCTTCTCCATTCCTCTCGGTCCTCTGCCCTACGCATAACATCGCCTAGTTGTAATCCTGTCCATTCTTTGATATTATCTTCCCATCTTTTTCTTTGTCTTCCTCTTCTTCTCCCTCCTCTAGTAGTGCCCTGCAAGATCTCTTTGGCGAGCCCTTGTTTTCTGATCACGTGGCCATACCCCTCAAGTTTGCGCTTTTTAACAGACGTCAGGAGGTCATCGTATTGCCCAATTGCCTGACGTACCCTTTCTTTTATTTGCTCATTGGTGATGTGGTCTCTATGGCAGATGCCAAGAATGCCTCTGTAACATCTCATCTCCATCGCCTTTATTTTCCTTTCAAGTTCTGCTGTTTCAAGTCCTGGACGCTGTACATACAATATCTATATATCTATACTCACTGGGGCAATGCAGTTAAGTTGCGCGTTTAAAATACGGGAAGGGGTGAGATAAAAATTCCCGATGGCGCCCAAATGTCCCCACCAACGCTTACTTCCATAGATTCCCTTGTAGATTGCGGAGTGACGGGTGATGGTGCTGTTTTCGTTGGGTATGGACTGTCGGTGGCGACATTTTGTTAGGGTGTCAACGTGAACTTACGCCACGCTTGTTTTAAAATGTGTTATTTTATGTGCATGTTGGTGCGCACATGATCAAGCTCACGTGGGGGGGGGGGGGGAAGGGGGGGTTAGGCGGGGCGGGGTCAGCGAAGAAGCAGCGAATGCGAGCGCAGCATGGTGAGCAGTGAGAGCGGTGCGGGCGAGATTCCCTCGGTTCTTTCAACTGTTTTTAGTACACATGTTTGATAGCTTTCTGATGTTGTTATCATTTCCTATTTATCGCAGTGCTGAGAGTTTGTGTTGAAGGAAGTCGACGCCGGACAAGAGATGGACCAATGGCAACACGCGATACATTCCCCCGGCTATTTCTGTTTAGTTTACATTGAATGAAAATATCTGAATCAGAAGAAAAAAAAAACAAGAACAGAAACAAGACCATTTCATCTATTTTAACTTTAGATACAATATAAATAAAAGCAATACTCATCTATCCGACCGGACTTATGAACTGCTTACCGACACCACAGGCCACCTTGTTTTGAAACCGCCGCATTAGATGAGATGCGGATTAGACATAATAGAATACATTTGCATAATTAATAATTACATAAACCAGCGGTTCTCAACCTGTGGGCCGCGACCCCTTTGGAAGTCGAACGGGTCGCCTAAGACCATCGGAAAACACATGTACTCTGCAGCTATGAAGCGGCAACGAAAGTAATTTTGTTGTTGGGTCGCCACAATATAAGGAACGATATTAAAGGGTCGCGGCATTATGAAGGTTGAGAACCACCGATATAAACGATATCTTTATTTAGGTCTAAATCCCGACCGGACACAAAGCGGGAGAAACCGCACTTTAGCCAAAAGGCCGAGAAGCGAAAACATGTATTTTCAGAATGTGATTGAAGACTTTGCTACTGGTACTAGAAAATGAGCCAGAAATATATTCACATTTTGTGAAGTAATTAAAAAAAAAGTAGGAGTGAATGCTATGAAATATAATACTTATATTTAATTTAAGCTTTACCTTTAGTTTATAATCAGTAATTGTTTTATATAACAGTTAAACATTTTTTAGATATTATATATATAGTTCGTTGCAATACCATTTTAAAGGGGTGCGGGGGCGGGGGGGTGGGGGGTGTTTCCAAAATCATTTAATTGCTTAGGGCAGCGGTTCTCAACCAGTGGTTCGCGACCCCTTTGGGGGTCGAACGACCCTTTCACATGTTCGCCTAAGACCACGGGAAAACACATATTACTCTACAGTTATGACGTGGCAACACTAGAAACTGTATTAATGGGTCGCGGCATTACAAAGGTTGAGAACCACTGGCTTAGGGCATCGCAGGTGGTTAATCCGGCCGTGGGATTGGGGTCAATAAGGTCACAGTGACATGCAGGCAATTTTGTTGTTTTGTTTTCCCAAATGAGAGGAATGACGTTGGGGATTATTTATCACAGTAGTAGGTAATGTGTACAAATATTAAATAGTGTGTACAAGCATTAAATATTGTGTACAATTATTAAATAGTGGGTATAAGTATAAAATTTTGTTTACAAGTATTAAATAGTGTGTACACGTATAAAATATTGTGTACAAGTATTAAATAGTGTACAGGTATTAAATATTGTATACAAATATTAAATATTTTTACAAGTATTAAAAATTGTGTACACGCATTAAATATTGTGTACACATATGAAATATTGTGTAAAAGCGTTAAATAGTGTGTACACATATGAAATATTGTGTAAAAGCGTTAAATAGTGTGTACACGTATTGAATACTGTGTACAAGTATTAAATACTGTGTACTCCAAATGTCGCATAAGAGATGGAATCGGTGGGCCGTCGAGCGTGAGCTCTTAATGCCCCCCCCCCCCCGGCGCTCCCCCACACAAACCAGAGCACTGAAGGACTTAACCCGACTCCAGCCCGTGCGGGAGGGCGCCGGGAACCTCCCCCTTGACCTAGAGGAGGCCCGGTCGACCGAGGACGCTGCGTTTAAAGCGTCCGCAGTTAACTCTCTGTGGGTCAGGACGGCTTTGCTTCCACTCCGGTGGTTTGGTGTTGCGTTACCAACCCCCACCGCCCAGGGAGTCTTTCGGTCGGGACGTTGGTAGTGGCGGGACGAAACGGTTGCCTAGGGGCGGCTTTCTCACGGCCGCGTAGTTAAAATCATCGGCATGGGTTTTGAGGGCCACCCAAGCCTCATACCCATTAACAGCAACTAGTAATCATGTTAGTGGCAGCTCCCGTTGCGTTGGGAGTCATGCGTTTGGCCGGGGTTTTTTAGCTTCGGGTGGACAAGTCCCCCCTACTAGTCCGCCACGCCGCGTAGAGGCAAAACCCCATGTGGACGCCCCCGAATTTCTTCGAGGACGCGGTCGCTTACGCAACCCAGAAATACTGTGTACAAATATGCCTATTACATATAGTGTGTGCAATCATTAAAGAAAGGAAGAAAAGCGAGAGAGAGAAAAATCCTTACTCTGAATGTCTCAAATACATTTTAAGTGAGAACAGATGGCGAAGCAGTTCCACAGTGTATTACGCACAAGCAGCCACTATAATACGTTCTTTAATTTTGACTGTGTCAATTCGTCATGTCAAATTTTTATATCTGGTCCTTACTCAAAACAATAAGCCCGGCGATTGTTTAACTTTAAACAAGAAATGAGCATTGGCTGAACTGACGCAACATTCACCAACGTATGGGAAAACACCCATTTATCACATCGAAAACCGAAGGATTGGGTGAAGGGGGGGGGCTGATAGGAACTGATAGGGGCTGATTTTCATGAACTTTGCGGCTGCCATGGCAATGCGTAACGAAACATTGTGCCACCAATGGTGAAATTTGAGATAACACCCCCCCCCCCCCCCCAACTTTTCCCAGCAAACACTTCATATAAATATATTTTAGGCTTTTTAGCAACTGCGAAACAAGTAAATAACGAACCTTGAAATAACGCTATCCATCGCAAATTCGCTAACTCGCCCCGAGACGGAATATCACTAGCTGAACCTGCAAATAGCACCAACTTATTTATATCAATGTTTCTCTGCATATAGAAAAGTGCCGTTCGTAAATAACAAACCTTGAAATAACGCTATCCATGGCAAATTCGCTAACTCGCCCCGGGACGGAATATCACTAGCTGAACCTGCAAATAGCACCACCTTATTTATATCAAAGTTTCTCTGCATAAAGAAAAGTGCCGTTCGTCACTTTGATAGGTGGGGGAGAGGGAATTTGATGGCGCCTAAAGGCTCCGGAGCCAACGTGTTGGCATGGTTGTTGGGAGGAGTCTAACTGATAATAGTCGGGTACTGTTGCCTGAGTGTGTCGAGAGAGGTGTGGCTGTGGGTCTAAAATTAATGCACTCTTTGGAATTATGCCAATTATTTCAATGCTTCATAATAAGTAGAATATATATATTTATAATTTGAATTATATGCAGCATCTTCTAATGATAAACAATAAAATAATTTAAAAGAAAATTTAATAAAAATAATTCTTAGGGCCCGTCCGGGATTTGAACCCGGGACCTCTCGCACCCTAAGCGAGAATCATACCCCTAGACCAACGGGCCATACTTCTGTTGGCACACGAGTTTAAACTCTAAAAGGAGTTTACTTATCGTGTCTTTAATGAATTAGAAAAGGGAAGCAAGCGGTAATACCAAACGACAAAATTGTGTTTATACAAATTCAGACTTAATTTAAATTATTGTCCCATTACGAATAAATTGAGGCAATGTATGTTCAAACATTTTTTATCAGAAATAAAACGTTCGTTTATTAATATTAATGGACGTTGAAGGCTGAGACTGAAAGTGTGTCTAATACTTGAATTATCGGATTGTGTGTCTCATCAACATTTAAAATGATAAAAATATCTCTCATGACCATTTGGTAAAAATGTTGGGCCCGTCCGGGATTTGAACCCGGGACCTCTCGCACCCAAAGCGAGAATCATACCCCTAGACCAACGGGCCGGTTAAATATTGCACAGCAAATATTAAGGAAACTTTCATTAATGCTGATCTAATTAAGGTTATGACCTATTATGAATCTTCAAAGAACTCTATTTTAGAAAATCATGATTATATCATGTGATGCTGATGCCAAGATGGGTGCCTTAGATGCCATTAGTCCTTACGCGATAAGATTACAAAATAAATACAATCCACTTCATCAAAATTTAAACCGGTTTTCATTCGTTTTGGGAGAGAAGGGATTGGTGGAAATGAGATTTGGGGGCCGGTTTGGGGGGGAGGAGGGGGGTTAACAGGCGATACGTTTGTGAACGACAACGTGTGTCTGCCCTCGGACTCAGACCTCGTTGCTATTAATAGACTTGAACATTGGGCCTTAAAACTACCTAAGGTCCGATGTGAATGATTAAAACTAATGGTGCTATGTCTTGACTGGGACCGGCTCAAGGTACCGGAAACTAGGGCAGTTGCTCGGGGCGTCATGTGCTTAGGGTGCCATCAACGATCTTCCAAAGTAGGAAAAAAAGGCATAAGGCCAATCCTGGTCGCGCGCCCCTTTGCCCCACCCACTTTCACTTTTTGGTTTTCGTTATTAAGCTATCTGAGGCCCCCAGCACCCGCAGGGGTAGGAGTGTCAGGGTTCACTGCACCCACAGGGGTTGGAATGTCAGGGTTCACTGCCCTCACAGGGGTTTGGGGAGTCGGGGTGAACGGTCTGTGAACAACATAAGGGAATGTTAACACAAAGCGTTAATTTCAACACAAGGCTTTAATGTTAACACGCGGCGTTAATGTTAACACAAAGGGTTTATTTTAACACATGGCGTTAATGTTAACACAAGACTTTAATTTTAACACAAGGCGTTAATGTTAACACACGACTTTAATTTTAACACAAGGCGTTAATGTTAACACAAAGCGCTAATGTTAATACAAGGCGTTAATGTTAACACAAGGCCGACCATGGTTTTAAATTTTTTTTTAAAAAGATTATTAAGGAAATACATTTTTAATCAATTCAATTAAAATGTTACGTTAACAATCAATTAAGATAAGATAATATCTAACATAATAAAATGAGAAAGCACTCACCCCCCACCCCCCAATCATAACAAAATGATAAACGACTCTACCCCCACCACCCATCCCTCTTCGTGTTATACAATATGTGCCTGGTCTCTAATACTGTGAGACTTCTGGTGTTTAATTAATATTGTTTATGGTCCAAATAAGTCCAAGCCGTAACTAGACTTAAAACACACCCCCCCCCCTTTTTTTTCCATCCTCATGTGTTGGCAGAGATGAATTTACGCCACGGCACCAGGAGTACATCATCGTAGGAGTGGAGTCGATAGTGATCATTCTAATGAATACACAAACTTCTGAGTTTCAACAGCGAGTCAATCTTTAAACCATCGTACAATGGGATCATGCAGGTGCGTTCATCACTCGGACCCCTGCCCGCATGGGGGCTTCCAAGGTCTGAGTACCCCACCCCCCCCCCCACACCCCCGTCCATTGACGCGCAACTGCCTACCGGTGCCTTTTTTCCCCCCTCATTCATGTCTTACCATCCCACCCCTCACCCCTTTCCCAAAGGCGACAAGTAGGTACAATGTAGCAAAACACATGAGCAGGAGTGAGGCCGTACAAAAATTGTGCGGATCGGCGCTCCCAAAATGGTGGTCCGCGAACAGCTGATTCATTTCTGGCTTAGAGCGTTACATTAGGCTTAGGAAATTAGTAAAACAAAGTAAGGTTAAACCTGAAAAAAGGAATGCGACAAGACAACGGAACGAACGTGTCCACAGGAAGCCTTCGTCAGCGAACTAACAGAGAAAAACAGAATATTAAAAAAATAGCAGTATCCAAGAGGGCAGCCAATGAAAGGCTTAGAGTTAGAGCGTTACAAACTTATGATGGTTCGCGACGAAGCTTTCAAGGGAAATCGCTCTAAAACAGTCTACGTCAGTGACTCAACGGCCCGTGCAGGCCATATGCGATCCGCCACGGGTCTCGTCAATTATTACGACTTGCTCATTAATATCTTCCTGTCTAATCACAAATTCACTTTTCCTTCAAATAGATTAAGACAATTCGATTAATTATTTTTTTTTTAGATATTTGAGAGATTGTGGATCGAATTGTTTGTATTACGCATAGATAAACATTTCTATACTACATTTAGTGGGTGTTAAATTTTTTTTTTTTAAATAAGTTGGAATGGCATACGATGATCGAACGGATTCCTGGCTGTCTAATAATAGGTCCACGAAATCTTTTCGGTTGGTCACACCTGCAATTATAGACACTGGCAAAATCATGCTCTTGTGCTGTCCTGTCCTTGATGCAATTATTTCCATTTAGTATTGTTTGCTAACAAAAGGAGAAGAGCAGGCCAAAACGTATGGGGCCCGTCCGGGATTTGAACCCGGGACCTCTCGCACCCAAAGCGAGAATCATACCCCTAGACCAACGGGCCGGTTGAATCTGTGATGGTAATTACAAAAATCTCCGCGATCATGCACATCAAGACTAATGTCTTCTACATAAAGGAGACACAGATGAAGTTAAAGCTTGTAGAAAATGTTTAAGCTTTAGTTATAATTACACAAAATAACAATTCAAAAGTTTCAGAATGGTAAATTGTATAATTATAATTTAAAAAAAAAATATTATATATTATTATAGGCCTAGGCTAGAGTAGAAGTAGAAGTCTGAAGACTTCTTGTGAAGAGAAATGTGATATATTGTCAGTTTTTAGCTGCTTACTATTTATTAGTGACACCCTAATTCACAATGAGATTTCTCTGCCAATTTTATTAACAAAAATAGTTATTTATGTGTTTCTTTGCGTGTGAAAAGTGGTGGGGAGATTGGGGTGTTAGGTGTGTGAACTATAACGTATGCCCGACCTGACCTGGTTGCTATATATAGCCTTAAACTCGAGGGCCTAACAACAAACCACCTGGATTCGTGAAGAGCCCGTGTCGGTGAATGAAAGTAATGGTCCGTTGGCTCGACACATGACCAACTCTATTATTGTAATTGTAAGAAATATTGGCAGCTGAAGTTGTAGAGATAAGTTCAGTTTTTATTCATGGCGCTGTTCACATGATTAGAATTAGACCCACCTCATAGTCATAGCCTTTGATACGCGTAGCAGTGAATGACTAAAAACACTATCACCAGAGCATCACTAACTTCGATATTTTGTTTCTACTGTTAAGGTTTTGTTTCTACTGTTAAGGTTTTGTTTCTACTGTTAAGGTTTTGTTTCTACTGTTAAGGTTTTGTTTCTACTGTTAAGGTTTTGTTTCTACTGTTAAGGTTTTGTTTCTACTGTTAAGGTTTTGTTTCTACTGTTAAGGTTTTGTTTCTACTGTTAAGGTTTTGTTTCTACTGTTAAGGTTTTGTTTCTACTGTTAAGGTTTTGTTTCTACTGTTAAGGTTTTGTTTCTACTGTTAAGGTTTTGTTTCTACTGTTAAGGTTTTGTTTCTACTGTTAAGGTTTTGTTTCTACTGTTAAGGTTTTGTTTCTACTGTTAAGGTTTTGTTTCTACTGTTAAGGTTTTGTTTCTACTGTTAAGGTTTTGTTTCTACTGTTAAGGTTTTGTTTCTACTGTTAAGGTTTTGTTTCTACTGTTAAGGTTTTGTTTCTACTGTTAAGGTTTTGTTTCTACTGTTAAGGTTTTGTTTCTACTGTTAAGGTTTTGTTTCTACTGTTAAGGTTTTGTTTCTACTGTTAAGGTTTTGTTTCTACTGTTAAGGTTTTGTTTCTACTGTTAAGGTTTTGTTTCTACTGTTAAGGTTTTGTTTCTACTGTTAAGGTTTTGTTTCTACTGTTAAGGTTTTGTTTCTACTGTTAAGGTTTTGTTTCTACTGTTAAGGTTTTGTTTCTACTGTTAAGGTTTTGTTTCTACTGTTAAGGGATACACACACATCTTATTGTAATTCATGCGGAAAAAAGTGTATCCAGTGGCGGAATCTGGGAGTGCAACATATGTATGGCATCCTTCCGTCTTCACGAGACGATGGAGTAGCTATATCGTAGTCCTGCACTTCAACGAGTGGCTCACTAGGCAATCCTGGACAATCTCGACTGCATTTCACGCAGGAGAATGATGATTCCTGGTTAATTTTGGCCTTCCCTTGCGTTGTCAACCTCTTGAATGTCGGTTTCAAAGCCAGGACACATCGTCCTAACATTCCATGTTGCAAATCGAAGTGGTTGATTCTTCTTTCTATTTATTTTCTTTGCCTTATAAAAAAAAACTCTGCTCCTCGTGAAGTGAAGTCACCAGTACAGCTACTTGGCCTGGGCGGTGATTTATGGAGACCAGCTGTTGCCCAATGCAGCAGATCCCCACTCTCCACGCAACCAGTGGATCCAAGGGAATGACAATTGTCAATACAGCTTGGCACTGATTGCGTCGCAGGAGTTGACGAAATGACATTGTTATCGGCGTCAGATCGACTTTGAGACTCCATCTCCGGATTTTACAGTTTGGGTTTACTCCCGTATTCTTACCAAAGCTTCCCGCATTAAATTTGTAGATTTATATCAGTATATATTCATCATTTTCGCGATTTTTGAACAATTTTGGTATTCGTAAATTTTGCGTGTCAGCCATCTTGTTGCTAACCGGAAGTTATAGTGCAACATAAGTCATAAGAAAAAATGCACCATTTTACATACGTTACATTAAAAGGGCGTACCCACATCCATGATTGAATTTATTAATCTTAATTATACTAATTTAATATGTCACTCCATATTTAGTACACATAAAATTGCCTTTACTTTTCTGTATAGTGTACAGCAACCATAATCCATATTTGTGTAACAAGAATCCAGGGTCGTGATATTTGATCCTAACACTGAACACTGTAACTGTAGTAACTGTTGTTGTTGTTAGTTAAATGGATGTTGCATTTATATGTAACGTATGTTATTTGTTGAAGCTTGAACAAATATATTGTGACGCAAAAGAAAATAGACATTGATTTTCTTCATTATGTTATTTTGTATACATCGAATGCTTAAACTATATATCATTATAATGAACTAATACGAGCATTGTTCACTGTGACCTCAAGGTACCTTAATGAGCAAAAAAAAATGTATAATATAATGTTAAATTTGTGAAGAAAACTGAAATTTGAAAGAAAAAACTTGGGCTCGTCCGGGAATTGAACCCGGGACCTCTCGCACCCGAAGCGAGAATCATACCCCTAGACCAACGAGCCAGGTACATCTATGTATTCCTTTTCTTTAAAAAAAAAAATAACTTAACTTTAATATTCAATTGCTTTATTTTATGTTACATTTCAAAATAGATGGTTACCATTTATGGATTTCAATGTTCGCCTATTAACATATAGATCGTGATTAATCATCCCTTTAAGAATGTGGAGGAACAAAGAAAAGTTTCTAAACGTTTAACTTTTAATGTAGAAAAACGATGACATGTCACTATGTCGTCTATGTCATGTCACCTTTGCCCTTGTTTGTATCACTTCGTTTATGGCAGACCTAAATAGCTTCACGGCCCACTTTGATCGAGAGACAACTCTTCGCGGGGCGCATGTCATTAAAAGCACTTCTACTCGGGGTGCCACACTTTAACAAGGGTATACTGGTATACATTGACTAGAAATATAGTTCTATAATATATTTATATACATTGCATTATTGAAGAAAAAAACGATGCTGGCATTAGACCAGCGGTTCTCAGCCTGTGGGTCGCGTCCCCTTTTGAAGTCGAACGATCCTTACACAGGGGTCGCCTAAGACCATCGAAAAGCAAATATTTATGAATTATAAACGAACATAATTTTATGGTTGGGATCACCACAACGAACTGTATTTTAGGGTCGCGGCATTAGGAAGGTTGAGAACTACTGCCTCAGACAGTTTGGTGCAATATTGTCTTTATACAAGAGGGCGAAAACACCGCTTCTTATAAATCATGTTCAGTTGTAAATTATGAAGTATAAATCCGAATAGTTTTAATAGGGTGCCTGGGCAGGGACGTCATTTGGGTAAGGCAGGTTGGGGCAATTGCCCACCCCCCGCCATGAATTTGCAGGTTTTATTTAAATAGCTTATGAGCTGTTGCGCCTCCAGTAATATACAACTTAACAAGCTGCCCAAGTATTTTTTTCCCCCACCCCTGCCCCCCTCCCTGAAAAAAACCTGAAATGACGCCCCTGGTGCTGGGCGTAAACTGAATCAATCCTATCCACTGCATCCTGGTCTGTGTCCAGTCGTCTTGACTATGTCTTCCCTCTGGATCAAATGCGCGAGGACAAGAGAGTGTCTAGAGACGAGAGAGTGAGGCTGACGAATGAGCTACTCTCCTTCACATTAAACAAAATGCATGCGTGCCCGCGGGCCGTGGTTCCGCCACACCTGCTTTAAAGTTTAAAATTGATCTAAATCCATGCCACCGCCCCCCACGGCTGCACAACAATACGATATTCCTTTGGTTAAGGGGGAGCCAACTCAGCAACGACTAAGTTCTACTGCTTTTCGGTATCGTATATCGACTGTCACCTATCGATTGCTGACACGAGGAGTACATTTCAAGTATTTCAAGGGCTCTTATGGAAAGTGTACAATTATTCATGAACGTCGCACCGACAGCCATCAATAGTATATCCTGGGGAGACAAGCGAGGTAACTGTGTATGATTTGAGGGTTATAATGGCCCCTTGCGTCCATATAGTCCAATGGCTTTAGGTTCTGGCGGCAGACGGCAGATGAACCTGAGCTAACATGCTATAATACACTACGGCAGTGGTAAGTCAGAATGCTCTAAGATTTATATCTATATATTATTAATATTTGTAAATTAAATTTAATGAAATACATTTTCCAGTCAGTTCTTTAAGCCCCGGGTCGCCAAATGGATTTGTAAAGCGCGGTGGATGGACCTCTAAAATGTGGCGAATATGTCTCTAAAGTGTGGCGAATATGTCTCTAAAGTGTGGCGAATATGTCTCTAAAGTGTGGCGAATAGATCTCTAAAATGTGCAAATAGATCTCTTAGTGTGGCAAATAGATCTCTAAACTGTGGCAAATAGATCTCTAGTGTGGCAAATAGATCTCTTAAGAGTGTGGCAAATAGATCTCTAAAGTGTCTATCTAAAAATAGATCTCTATATAAAAATAGATCTTTTATCGAAAAGAATACAACGAAAAAAAAAAAAGGAAATATACATTTAAAAATTGTATGAAACAAATTATTCTTAAAATATCAAAGTTTATTAAACGTTCATACTATTTATCATGTGTATCCAGTAAGTAATGTTGCATATACCTGGTTGAGTGTATTATTTTGTTGTAGTAAAACAGAAAACCACAATTGGTTCACTAGACAGCTAGCTCATAACGATGAATCTTGCAAAACGCTTCTGTTGGAAACTTTTCTTTTGTTAAAAAAGATTAGATTTTTTAAACGCTTAGTATTCTCTTTAAAAATGGGAAATGTCAAGACTTTATACATATTCACAAAAACTGATCTATTATTTCTCTAAATAAAAAAAAAATAAAAAATGAAAAAAAAAATTGTCAGAAGTGGGATTTGAACCCACGCCCACATTCGTGGACCAGAATACTCTATCCCATTGCTAATGGGAAGGTAGCTAACCTTGAGTCTGGCGCCTTAGACCGCTCGGCCATCCTGACACCTGTAATGCATGCAACAGGTGCACACGTCATGACTACACAAAGTCACCCACAAAATTTATGAAGCTTGTGATGGAATAGGAATGCCGAAAGTCACTTTAAGTTATAATCAATCGGCTAATTTCTTTCTTATTATTTTCTTAAGTAGTCGGCCTAGCAAGTATTTCACGATTTTTATCTTTCTACTGACTACTGTGTACTGTCTCATCTTTCCTTTCTTGTGCGGAAAAACGGGTGGCGTCCCCTGGGACTTATTCAACCTCGGGGTCACAAGATACAAGAAATATTAATGATTCTTATCTCGACGTTGACAATTAAATAATGATCTGGTGGGTTGTGGTCCCCTGGGGCTAGGACTGGTGTGCCACCACACCCACCCTGCCCTCTGCAGTGATTGTACACTTGAAATGGGCAGTGGTCTGCCCGTGTATGCACAGAGTATACAGTTTGACATCGAGGGGCTTGTAAATGGTTCGAGTCTGTACAGACTTGATAAAAATGTATGATTTATTTTTTTTAATGGTTTCTTGTAAACTGAACCTGTTAGGATAATGTAATCCCAACAGGATAAGTAAGTCAGCGGTGCTGTGTAAATCATGGATAAATTTTCCAGCAGTTTGTGGAGTATCATTGCCCGTTGCAACATCTCAAAGACAAAATTGATGAAGTTAAAATACAATTGCTCATAACGAGTTGTAGTTTCTTTAGCGTCGGTAATGAAGTTATCGCTCCTACCACAGTCCACTTCCCTACCCTCCCACCAACCGGCACTCCACCCCCCCTCCCATCAACCTCCACGTCACTCCCATCACACCAACCCCCCAACCCCCCAAAACGTTTAAAAAACGTGTGTCATTTGGTAGCCCATTTTGTTAAAGTTTATTTTCTAGAAATGTCAGATGACATTTGTGCTTGAGAGGTCGAGAGATTGATCATGCTACTTTTTATACGAATTGAAATCTTGGACTGGATAACCGTGTCCAGATGTCATTGTTGCTGGATGCCATAGCTGCTGGATGTTATAGTTGCTAGATCGCATAGTTGCTAGATCTCAAAGTTGCTAGATCTTATATAGTTGCTATATGCCATACCTACTGTATGTCATAGTTGCAAGACGACATAGTTGCCAGATTTTATAGTTTGTTTATATCATATTTTCTGGATGTCAAATTTTGATTGGTGTCATATTTAGTCGATGCCATATAGTTACTTGACATCATAACATTTTCTGTTTTCTAAATGTCATAGTTCTGATATGTTTTACTGGCTATGTGTCATTTTAACATCGATATACATTATTCTTTCACGTGTCTGTCATAGATAAATAATATGGTTTCTGAGTTTGGAGAGAGTCAAATAGAATCTCCTCATGATTCTCTCCGACCTCAGGTACACCACACTTTTTATGCTTCGTTTTCCTTTGATGTCTTTTAATTCCAGGTATATACTTTGTGCAGTTATCCTCTGTCTGGCTTCCTTGTGCAGTGGTTCTCAGTACAACACGATCGCATCGAGTTGTCTTTGTCTTAAACTACCGTAAACGTGCGCTATTGTATGGTTAAGTGTTAGGTTTGATATCACAGTCCAACAGTGTCATTCCGTTTCCATTTCAATTAACATTTTATAATTTGTTGTCATTTCTCACGCATTAATTTAATAGTAGTTCTTTTAATGACTTAAAGTGTGGGGAATTTCACTTTTCATTAGCCACAACTGTGGCTTTGGTTGGAACAGGTCGCCCATGACCTCGGCCTAGGAATGATCATTTATTAATGATACGTTTCATTACGTTGTGACGTCAAAGTAGATGAACCGTCAACATTATTTTCTCATGTAACTGGCAAAGCTGTCCTACACATGACACTCAACACAATGTCCTCATGTCATGGGCAAAGCTGTCCTACACAAGACACTCAACGCAATGTCCTCATGTCATGGGCAAAGCTGTCTTACACATGACACTCAACGCAATGTCCTCATGTCATGGGCAAAGCTGTCCTACACATGACACTCAACGCAATGTTCTCATGTCATGGGCAAAGCTGTCCTACACAAGACACTCAACACAATGTTCTCACGTAATGAACAAAGCTGTCTTACGCACCGTGCGCAGAGAAGACGTTCATTTTTGTGCACCAATAAAAACTGACATTAAACTTTCATGACCGACCTTGCCACAGCGCAAAATGATGATTTAAAAAAAAAAAATTGTATCTGTCGTAGTAGCAAAAACCCGAACGAGGATCTCCGGATCCAGGCATTTTCCCATGGCCCCGCATGCGATTCTTCCACCCTACACAATCTCCAAGCTCTTCTGCGACTTTTACGATACCCGCATGTTTAATCCCACAATCAATAACTAGCTTGACGTAATGACGACCGGAGGCAAACACTAAAAAAAGTGCACCCTCCACTCCAACACAAAGGGTGTTTGTACAGTTTCCGTTAAATCTCCCAGCATACCGCTTCCTGCCCTCTCGGATACTACATTTCAGCTCTGTGTTATTTTTTCAAAATTTAATTCTGCTGTTGCTGTTCTTTGTTCCCTGCAAGAAGGCTTCTTGACGACACGTTCGTTGTTTTGTTGCGTTCTTCCCCCTCCCCCCTCTCCAGGTTTTCTCATAATTTGTTTCGCTCACTCCCAGCAAGCGCTGGACGATAGTCACGTGGTCGGTGGTTGAGTTGATTTATAAACCATCAAATTCCCGACCAGGCATACTTTTGAGAATGTCAACTCTAAAGTCCACGCAACTATGGCAGATGGGCGCTTCTTTTTTACGACGGTGCCCGCCGATACGGCATACTGGCCCCCCTCTTTCACCTGATTTAGATAAATAAAAAAAAAAATTATCAATGTCCAACCTGAGATAACAATGTTTGAAAATATGCCAAAACTGTTATTTAAAAAGAAAATATTTAAAAAAATAAAAGAATTGTATTGACACTCATAGGTTAAAGCCCATCTGAATTTCTACAAGCTGGTGTAGAGCGATGCAAATCTAAATTCAGGCATCGCTGCAATTTTAAATTTGAAATCTAATATGGCTAGTGATGGTGGTCGTAAAGTCGAATGGTCGTAAGTTGCATAGGTCGTAAGTCGAGCACTAGCTGTATATAACAGGATAAGCGGGGAACAATTTTGGTGGGTCCTCTTTATAAAACTTAACGGGCCATTAAAAATAAAGAGACGGGGAACCGCTGCGGTAAACAATGGAAGCCTATTAAACTTGAGCATGGGGCACGCTGAGCTTTAGTGCCCTGGGGCACGTTGCCCAATTTTCTTACGGAAATAAATCAATTCAGAAAAAAACTCAACACTTGGCCGCGTGTAATGGATGTGCTATGATGTCGGCTTAGTAATGACTGACAGAGAGGGTGCAGACCGGAAGGAACTGATTGGGATAACTGCAGCGCCGCCTGGTGTTAAGGTATCGATGATTACTGCATCCATGGAGACCGATAATAACATCGTGGTGTGAATAATCCAGCTCCGTTGTAATTTCAAATTTGGAATATGTTCAATACAAAAAAAGGAATAAAGATTCACAACATTAAGGGAAATCGTAGAACAAGATGGGTTGAACAAGGTATGTTGAACAAGGTATGTTGAACAACGTATGTTGAACAATGTATGTTGAACAATGTATGTTATATTTAAACAGTATTTTCATAATGCTCATCTCTTTTAAAACAAAATAATAAATATAAAAAAAAAACAATATATTAAAAAGACGACCTTTTCAAAGTTACTTGCCCTGGCATATATTAGCAACCTACAGCTTACAATTCCTGGACGACTCTATTACTGTGACAAATTACCGCTAAGTCCTTGCACTGAAAGACAAGCACGTTTTTTGACGCATGGCTTCCATTGACACGGTCAAGTTTTTTGTGGCATTTGAATAGGCTTTAACCCATACGCTATCTAACAGCCAGTGTCAGACTTTGTAAGTAGAAGAAAAGTTATTAATGATAGTAGCGCTGACCATGGACTTACACAGAAGTTTTTGTAGGGAGGGAGGTAAGTTAACAAAAAATGTTGTAACTTGTTAAGAATTTACACATCAAAAGCATTGGGGAATAATGTTATATAGCAACCACTTTATGAATGCAAATCAATTTTTTTTCATATAAATATAATGTTATATAGATTTAAATCAAACAAAAATTATTCAAAACCTATCTGCAGTAAGGGCGGTGTTGCCCCCCTTCGGCTAGTGTTTCAAAGCAGGGCCGGCCTTATGCCATTGCAACCTATGCGGCCGCAATGGGCCCCGCACTTTCATAAGCCCCGCCCCGAATTTATTTTCGAATACAAAATCTTAATTTTCACTTATTATCCTTATTCCTACCCAGAAAAGGCCCCGCGCAATCCGTTTCGCATAGGGCCACGCAATTGTTAGGGTCGAACCTGTTTCAAAGGATAACATTTCTGAGCGCCCAGAATGGAATCGGTTAACCACGTTTATGCACATCCAGCTACACGCCATAGATTATGTATTTGATTAAATCGTATAATATAACATTACAAGAATTACAGTTCTTGTCAACACATCCTCTGTTGACATAAACAAACACAAAAAGACTTAGGTATAGCATAGCTAATCACGAATAAAAATATTACGATAAATAAATATATAGATATAAAGATAAAGAAGTCTATTGTAGTCTATTATAGTCTACTAGCGAGAACCCGGCTTGCGTTGCAATGCCGCTCAATGAAAAGAGCGCTTGTGTTTTAATTAAGTTTTAAAGTAATTTTTAAATAGAAAATATTTATTGTTTTTTTCCGTCTGCTGTGCACACAAATAAATTAGACGTTTTTTCGACGCGCGAGCAGGCAACATACAGCTGTCCAGGTGAGAAGCATGGATTTTCAAAATTTAGTCCACACATTTGTAGCGATTAATCCACCCATGCAGTAGCTCTGCTTTAAATTATTTTTTTAAAATAAGGCCTCGAGCCCCAAACGCAAAATTTTAAAATGGTTGTATTTCTGTCACACACAAACTGAAATGTCGTTTGTATTTGATTGATTTCTAGCCACCCATGCAATAGCACTGATTGAAATTATATTTGTATAGCTCATATAAGAAAACAATACTTTGGGGGCTCAAAAGTAATATTCCAAAATGGATAAACTAATTCAGAAACCTTTAATACGCACACCAACTTACCAACGTTTTAACGCAAGTTGGAACGCATACGGAAATTATATTTAGCTCATAAAAAAAAAGGGGGGGGGGGAGAATGTAGGTCCCCGGTCCCAAAACGGAATATTGTAAAATGTTTGTAATAATTCAGAGACATTGGCATTTTTTTACAATTCACAAAATTTTCATCACTTTTGGATTAATGGTATAGAAGCACGTACGGGATTTACTTATATATATTAATTTTTTATATATGTAGGCCTATAGATATAGTTTACCGAATTAAGATAACTTTTTTGCAACTTTTATTCAAGGATGATCTGTCTGACTGTCTGTCTCTCTGTCTGTCTCTCTGTCTGTCTCTCTGTCTATCTGTCTGTCTGTCTCTCTGTCCGTCTCTCTGTATGTCTCTCTGTCTCTCTATCTTTCTCGCTGTCTGTCTCTCTGTTTCTCTGCTGGTCTATATGTCTCTCTGTCTGTCTCTCTGTCTCTATGTTTGTCTCTCAGTCTGTCTCACTGTCAGTTTCTGTCTCTCTATCTGTCTCTCTCTCTCTGTATATTTTTCTGTCTGTCTGTCTCTCTGTCTGTCTGTCTCTTTGTATGTCTATCTGTCTGTCTGTCTCTCTCTCTGTCTGTCTGTCTGTCTGTCTGTTTGTCTATCTATCTACCTATCTATCTCTCATCTACCTATCTATCTACCTATCTACCATCTACTTGCATGCCTGCCTACCTACCTACCTGCCCACCAGCCTACCTACCTACCTACCTACCTACCTACCTAACTACCTACCTACCTACTTACCTACCTATCTACCTAACTATCTACCTATCCATCTTCTATCTACAGACCTGTTTACCCTGAAAATCTTAAAATTGTACAATATCATTACAAAATCATTCATTACATTATCTTAATAGTAAAAAAACACAGTATATATAATGTATACACCTCAAAATCGTACATTGTACGCCAAAATCGTAAGAGTAAACAGGTCTGTATCTATCTACCCATCTATCTATCTACCTATCTCCCTACCTACCTACCTATATATCTACCTACTTACCTACCTACATACCAACCTACCTACCTATCTATCCATCCATCCATCCATTCATCCTCTCACCCACCCACCCTTCCATCCATGTATCCTTTCGTCCATCCGTCTATCTATCTTTTATCTACATCTCTATCAATCTATCATCTATCTATGTATTTGTCTGTCTTTCTGTCTATCTCTCTATCTAATAAAATCTCCATTTTTAAAATTAAATTTTCACTTTTGTGAATTGATTGGGTTTTGATATCCATGGGTATAATTATGTAAATGTATATACATTTTGTTAACGTAGTTGATTTTCTTAATTGGTTCACATATGTTCATATGTAAAATGAGAATATAGCTTTTTTTTTTACAGCTGAAATGTCATTGGATTGAAAGATATTGTCATCCAAGTAAAAATGCATGAACTCAATTTCCTACCATCGATATAAATGTATCGAAGAAGTTTAATTATTGATCAAATTTATTCTGAGGCTTATCTTGTGCTGCATTGGGCAAAATGAATGTATAGTGTACTCCCCGCCCATAGAGTTTTAAAGAAATAAATAAATCATCCACTGGATTGTAGCTACCTTACTTAAGCAAAAATATTTTTTTTTGCATTTAATATGCTTTGTTCTTATCTAGATCAGTGATAAGTGCATTAAAAATGCTATTTGGCTATTTAGTTTTGGTGCACCAATTTAATTAAACGGTAAATTCTTATTAAAATTATTTATAAATGTAGAGTTTTTATTACTTTATAAATTTCATCAACGTTTATTTTTGGAATAAATAAAAAGTACAAACTTATTAAATGTTAAAAATACAAAGCTAAATTAGTATTTAAGTTTAGCAATTTAAAAAGTAATCAATGCTATTTATTAATTTTACTTATAAGAAGGGGAATGTACGTTATCAGTTTTGTCACGCTCTTTTATTAAATCAGAGAACTTTTAGCTTTGGCTAAATAGGCAATTCGCAATATGACGTCATTTGCGTGATTATTTAGAACTAATTAATTTTAATTTTATTTCGCCTTATTGACAACGCGCTAAAGAACGCACAAAAACAACTGGTGTTTAGGTTTTTCCGATGAATGTGATTACTGTGTATTTCTTTGATCATATTTTTTCTATTTAATTTTTTTTTCATAACTTTCAAACGCATGTAAAATGCTTAAGATAGTTCCTTAGTTGTTTCTTTATATGTATTTGTAATTTATAGTAATAATACTTAAACTTTTGCTAAAATAAAAGCGGAAATATAATATTTTTTGCACATGTAAATTTATTCGATTTCCGTAAATAATAGAAAATAACTATGATTGTTTTTAAGAGTCCGAACGTATCAAAATATTTTCGGGTCTTAAGCGTTATGTCCCTATAGCTCATTCTTATATATATGGTAGTCTTTGTTAGTCTATGGTGGTCTATGGTAGTAAATGGTGGTCTATTGTAGTCTATGGTTGTCTTTATTACTGAAAAATCTAGTAGCTAGGTAAAGCTAATTTTGACAAAACATGTAGCAAAATCCAGGGTTTGGGAGGGGGCATCTTTACTGACTTAACCCCCCCCCCCCCCCCCGTGGCAGCCCATGACAGTGGTGCCATTTTCTTGTTTATTTCTAGCTACCAGGTCTTTTGTGTACAAATTCGTTCTCATCAAATACACCATACAAGTAAATGTATCGTTTTTTCCTAACCGGGATTCTACGGTAGACACTTTGTTACACTATTTTATCACGTTGTAAGATACAGGAAGATGAGGGTGGGGTGGGGGAGAAGGGCCACGAAACGTGGATGCGAAAAGCCTTCCACGGTGAAGTACAAACAAAAACACGTATATCGCACGATAGAAAAACGGAATCGTGACAATGATCAAAGAAATGAAGGCAATGAAATCAAGGGGGCTCATATGTAAGTGTATATTTAATTATAGACATTGATTTTACGGGTTATAAGTAAGAGTATATTTAACTATACAAATTGATTTGACGTGTTATAAGTAAGTGTATAATTTCACATGTATTGAATTGCTTACATGGTAATACATATTGTAGAAAACACTACTAATCATATCATGGCTCACATAGACTTATATTATTGCATAAAAAGACATAAATATTCTCGCTTACCTCCTTTTTTTTTTGGGGGGGGGGGTGTTGGGTTCCCCTTTTGATAATTGCATTTCTTTAAATGGGTAAATTCTTCTTAATAAGAATATTGTTTTAAATTTCCTTAGAAAAAATATATTAAAAAATTAAATCTGAAAGTAGCCCTCTATTTTGAAAATAGTTACTGTTTGAGAACCACTAAGGGCAGTAACTTGTGCTATATAAACATTTATTTTTAAAAAAAGGTCTCCAGCCGTCTTAAAAAGGTAAAGTGCCGGTACTTTGTTACTGACAAGTAAACGAGCTTGCGAAGAGTGCTGTGATCACTTCCCGCGTGTTTATGAACCCCAGGCCCATTCATGTTTCTTGTCACTTGGCCGATCTCTCTGGGACTGATTTACAGGAGGGTTAGAGTGGGCGCTAGTGGTGTGCAGGGTACCCGATTGATGTTGATTTATTGACGTCTCAGATTACAATAACTAGTCGGCTAGTGAATGTGGAAAGTATTGCATTTATCATGTATTGGGGAAAATATTGTAGTCGTGTGTAGTTTAGAGGCTTTTAAATGAAAAGCAAGAACTGTTGTTCCACAATGAATCAATATCAGGACACATCATTGTGTCATACAGATGAATACTTATCCTAGCATGAACAGAAAACAACACACTGATATTCTTATACCTTGTTGAATATTTCTTAGTTAACCGTCCACATCATGCATTGGATCCTCTGGTCAACCAGACTTATATTATTATTTTTTCCATTTCAATCACAAGTTCTCTCAAACAAACCTCCAATCTCTCTCTCTGTCCCACTCTCTCTCTCTCTCCCTCTCTCTCTCTCTCTCTCTCTCACTCATTCTCTCTCTCTCCTTCTTTCTCTCACTCTCTCTGTCTCTCTCTCTCTCTCACTCATTCTCTCTCTCTCTCACTCTCTCTCACTCTATCTCTCTCTCTCCCTCTCTCTCTCTCACTCTCTATGTCTCTCTATCTCTCTCTTTCTCTCTCTGTCACTCTCGCACTTACTCTCCTAGCCCCGGCCCTCATCTCATCATAAGACAAGAGTTGAAGACTTTCAAGTGTTTCCTCCACCCACAGCTAGAGCATTGTAAACGTGACTTAGATAGGTGACACTTGATGATGCATTGGATCAGACGTTTTCACGCCTTATAATCTTACGACGCGCTAACACTAAGTATGCACCGCCCATTCTCTTCACTGTCTGCTGTCACGAGCTCCCTATGCTAAGTGACCCTTGGTCTATATTCTACAACACCTCTGACACCACATTGTTTTGATGTGTCCAAGGAAACACAATAACTATACAATAAACAAAGTCTTCAATATAACATAAAATGACTACAGCTAATTTATTCTTTAAATGTGCTAAGTAGAGTAATATGCGATACACAATGAGAATAATAGCATGCACTATGAAGAAATACACTTTGAAATAATAAGATGATTTTCGTACATATATAATTACTAAAATGACATTATAATAGTGATTCTCAATATTGAACAACTCTGAATCATACAAGCGAAACGCTACCATACGACGAAGTGGTGTCTCGCAAGACTGTCGCCCCTCTACAGCGTGAATCTGTCCTATGGTCGTGATTGTTAGCGTCTCTCGTTGTCTCTCTGCACTGGAATCTGCACACACACACCATCACGAGCTTGTGATGATTAGTTAACGACGTTAAAAGGTGGCTATTCCTGAAATATATGAATAAATCACCTACACCAAGTGGTCTATGCTAAGCCCTATCTGACTACTTACCGTAGACTTCCAAAATACTAAACTTCTACACAACGTAACTATCAGTCACACGAACTACCATAAAGCTCCTCCATACACACACCTTACGTACACTGACCTCTCTATGTTGATACTGTTCTATGTTGATACTGTGGCAAGGCTGGTACAAGGTAAGTCTATGTGTCTGAGCTCTCATGAGAGAAGTCTCATGTGTGGGTCGTAGTGCTCAGTGAAACTACAGAATTAGATGTCCTTACTTATACCCCTCGTTCCTACCCAAACTTCTTTGTTGGTCCAAGAATGCTCTCTATCACACATTCCTGACCCCTATCATTTCCAGTCGATTAGGAATTTCCGACGTTGACCCAAAAGTATCTATGCCCCAAAACTACAGCAAGTTAAGTCCATCCTATAAGTCACCTTAACAATGGAGATCTGTCTTGTACCCCGACCCTGTCCGTCGTGACCTATACGTTACCCTAACATTGGAGCTCTCTCCTGTCCCGCCCCAGTAAGTCAACCAGTGACACCCCCGCCCCAGTAACAGTCACCGTGTGACATCTGCCATCTAAAGAAAAACAGCAAATTTCTTCTTTTATCAAAATCCCCCATCATTTCAGCATCCCCAACATATCAATATAACCCATCATATCAATATCACCCATCATATCAATATCATCCATCATTTCAGTATCCCCATCATTTCAGTATCCCCCATCATTTCAGTATCCCTCATCATTTCAGTATCCCCCATCATTTTAGTATCCCTCATCATTTCATCCTGATCCACTAACCTACAGGTATGAGCACTTCAGCTAACACAATAATTTAATTTCAAGACCCGCCTCTGCTTGCTTGCCTGTCCCTTGAAATATTGAAGATCATTGCTGTGTTGGTGGTTCTTGAGACCTACCACACTGATATTCATTCAGACTTTATGCCTGCTTGCATGTCCCTTGTAATTTTGAAGATCATTGCTGTGTTGGTGGTTCTCCGAGACCTACCACACTGATATTCATTCAGACTTTATGCCTGCTTGCATGTCCCTTGTAATTTTGAAGATCATTGCTGTGTTGGTGGTTCTCCGAGACCTACCACACTGATATTCATTCAGACTTTATGCCTGCTTGCATGTCCCTTGTAATTTTGAAGATCATTGGTGTGTTGGTGGTTCTCCGAGACCTACCACACTGATATTCATTCAGACTTTATGCCTGCTTGCATGTCCCTTGTAATTTTGAAGATCATTGGTGTGTTGGTGGTTCTCTGAGACCTACCACACTGATATTCATTCAGACTTTATGCCTGCTTGCATGTCCCTTGTAATTTTGAAGATCATTGCTGTGTTGGTGGTTCTCAGAGACCTACCACACTGATATTCATTCAGACTTTATGCCTGCTTGCATGTCCCTTGTAATTTTGAAGATCATTGCTGTGTTGGTGGTTCTCTGAGACCTACCACACTGATATTCATTCAGACTTTATGCCTGCTTGCATGTCCCTTGTAATTTTGAAGATCATTGCTGTGTTGGTGGTTCTCTGAGACCTACCACACTGATATTCATTCAGACTTTATGCCTGCTTGCATGTCCCTTGTAATTTTGAAGATCATTGCTGTGTTGGTGGTTCTCTGAGACCTACCACACTGATATTCATTCAGACTTTATGCCTGCTTGCATGTCCCTTGTAATTTTGAAGATCATTGCTGTGTTGGTGGTTCTCCGAGACCTTCCACACTGATATTCATTCAGACTTTATGCCTGCTTGCATGTCCCTTGTAATTTTGAAGATCATTGGTGTGTTGTGGTTCTTTGAGACCTACCAGATTGATATCCATTCAGACTTTATACATATAAATCAGCATTTGCTTTCCCAAACAAGTTCACCATAGAATTTCTTGTCTCACTCCAAGGTTGAATAATGCACAATGAGAGCGACCGCCGCGAATGCGGCTTTACAAAGTTCCTACAGCTTTATTTACTCTACACGAACGTGAAGTCTCTTGAACTTTGACCTCTCCCCACACAGAAAGCAGTTGGCAATGAACACAGAAGCAATGTTGAGCAATTCACTGAGACATATTACAACAGCAGGGTAGGTCATGTGGACAAACATGCTCGGTTTTGGAACACGGTTTCTGTTTTTTACGTTAGCTTCAGTGAAATACAGGGGTTCTCATTTTTTTTTAAATTTGTAAAAAAAAATAATATATTTTTAAAAATAAATTTGTAATTAAAAATAAACTTTTTTTTTTTTTAAAAGTGATAAGGGTTCAAGCTTTTCTTATAATTTGTGAGAAGGAATTATTATTTTCTTTTTGTTAAAGTGTCACAAATATATTACATATCACTGGCATTTAAATACTTTATCAGAATGAGGGAATTGAAAATATTTTTTATACAACATCCTGCTTACTGTTTAGTGCTATCTCGTTTCAAACTCCTCTGTTTACACAATGATTTTTATGGCTACCATGACTATTGTAATAAGAACTGGACCGTCTTGTTCCCAGGGAATCCTAGTTACCCTTGTGTCAGTGGCTCGTATATAGCTATCGTTAGCTCGTTAACATTATGTACAGCCACCAGTACCAATATGTTACCTTCTCATGGTTTCTGTAGAGACTATGACACACAGATAGTTAAAATTATTTTAACAGATCATATTTTTAAATACTAACTTTGTTTCGGAAAATTATATTTTTGTTTTTGTAAAGTAATAAAAACAGGAAGTAGAGTGAATTATGGGTAGAGAAAAAATTATGAAGTCAACAAGATGATAGGATATTTTGGATCTCAGCTCTCGCTTTGTCAATCCATTAAATCTAAGTGTTTTACGGCATCTCAATGCCATGTACAGATTGACGAATGTATATAAAGAATTATATCTTATGCTCTGGTTTTCAGAGATGATATTTTAATATGTGTTTAATAAATGTCGTGATGAAAATCTAATGACTTATCGAGTAAATTGTTTTGTGTATATGAAAACGTTGATACCATGACCTAAATAGTGTAACAAGGGAGAATTACAAGAATGTTACAACTATGTACAGCCACCAATACCAACTTGTAATATCAGTTCGGCAACCATGAACTCTGGGTAAATCCGCTAGTAAAACTGCTAGGATGAACATTTCAGAGCCCTTGTCACGCCACCAAAGTCAAATTACTTGTTGGTATAGCAGAGTCATGTTGCTACAGTAAGCGTAATAGGTCTTTACACCTGGACAACGTCAATATCGCCCGACAAACAGATCCATAGAACGTGTAATGTCTAGTCAATGGCGTGACAACATGACCAGGCAAACATATTATCTATAGCACGTTATGAGCCGGTGCGGGCCAGTGTTCTTTATTTTTCATACTATAGAGCACGATATAATCTATTTGAGACAAATTTTTAGAACCACATTGAAATTTTACTAGAGCCACACTGGAATTTTACTAGAGCCACAGTGACATTTTACTAGAGCCACAATGACATTTTACTAGAGCCACAATGATATTTTACTAAGCCACATTGGAATTTTACTAGAGCCACATTGGAATTTTACTAGAGCCACATTGTAATTTTACTAGAGCCACAAAGATATGATCTTCATTTACCCTTCCTACAAACTGCGGACGTGTTTGTCTGTGTTCAGTGTGCTGCTTTAACAAGCGAGCTGTCGAGGCTCTTCAAACACGGGGACACGGCGATGATTGATTCAAATGACAACATGGTTAGCTGATTGTCTTTTCAACAATGTGTCAAACTAAGTACCTTTAGCTTTAATTCTTTTGAACAAAAATCATCTACCATAAAATGGTTTATAATTTCTCAGCAATAAAGTACCACAAAATCAATTTATTAATCAATGTATATGTTTACGTCTTTTTCATATGAAGTGACCACACCAGTTTCATATGAAATGACCACACTAGTTTCATGTGAAGTGACCACACCAGTTTCATGTGAAGTGACCACACCAGTTTCATATGAAGTGATCACACCAGTGTCATATGAAGTGACCACACCAGTTTCATATGAAGTGACCACACCAGTTTCATGTGAAGTGACCACACCAGTTTCATGTGAAGTGACCACACCAGTTTCATATGAAGTGACCACACAAGTTTCATATGAAGTGACCACACCAGTTTCATATGAAGTGACCACACCCGTTTCATATGAAGTGACCACACCCGTTTCTTATAAAGTGACCACACCAGATTCATATGAAGTGCCCTTATACACGTCTCGTGTGAAGTGACCACACAGGCAATGATGGATGTCCTAAAAGACCTGACGTGTCCAGTATGTCTGGAGTTGTTCACGTGTCCCATAATACTTCCGTGTGGCCACGTCCTGTGCAAGTCACCGTGCGCCATGAACATATTTGAGGACGACGCCATACGTTGTCCAGTGTGCAGGTCAGTTCTTCAAAATAAAATGTGTTGTTAGAAATCTGAGAGCTGTCGATGCATGTAAAAACTTGGAGCAATGTAGTAACTGGGGCATTCATAAAAATATCATTCGATTTCAGGTACATCTGAAAAGTATACAGGAAAGCGGTTAACTCAAAAAATGTAATGTTTTTCATCAAACAACGACAAAGGGCATACGATCATCACTGGGCTACTAATAGTAAATCGTAGAACAATGTACGTGCAAGCTTGAATAGAAAGACAAGAACGTAAGATAAGAACGTTTCGGCTAAGAGCCTTCCTCAGCAGACAGGAAAAAATACTTTCCCCTAATCCCTTTCGACGTACCCTTCCCAAAAATCCCTCGGCTCTATCTGATCTCCCCTACCCATCCTTCTCCCGCCGTTCATGAAAGAAGCAGACGCGATCAACTAAGCAAGAGGATTAGGCGTGTCAACAGAAAAAATTAAGCTACAAATTGACAAACAATTTCAATTGATTTGCGAATGTCTTTAAAAAAAAAGGAAACAATTATATATTTATTTTAATTTCATTACAGAGAGAACTCTTACGTCGATGGAGGAATGACCAGCTTACCGCGTGTCATCTCACTTGAAAGCATCATAGACAAGGTCAAGGCTGTCTTGTCACAGGAGAATAGAGTTGATTACCCCTCAATGCTGTTAAGCTCCGTCGAACATGAAGCTGAAACTTCAAGAGCAACCTGCGATATAAACTGCACTTCTACGTTTCCAGCAATAAATCAACCAATCGCTGACCATAATTTAAACGAAGGCCAATCGAAGCGTGGAACGGCAACGCAGAACTCCGCCCCTCACGATAGAGACACTTCAACGTTCTTCTTTTGGGGTCAACAAAGTTTAGATTCAAAACTTAAATGGTTAGTAGACAAAACCCTCAATAGAACCTCTTTTGAACAATCCGCTACAGAGCCTGAGGACTTTGACCACAAAAATTGCCGCTCTTCAGATTCTGACAAACAGTCATTCCAATGGTCAGAAGATGATGAAGTCCAAAGTATCCTATTCACAAACTCTCAAAAACGTAACTCGCCAAACTGTTATTTTACACCTCTAGACCACATCGGCCCACAATGCAGTTACAACAACCGCAGCGTTGAATTTCAGCAGACGATTGTAGACAGACCAATGGGGAGCTCGGAATCCCAAACCAATGAAATACCTCGCGCGGACTTGATTCCATCATCGAAATTGACCAATCGCAATTACAGGAAATCCATAGAAAGTCCCAAGCTAAAACTACCAGGATCCAGACTCGACGTCATCCACGTCGCCCGTATGTCTGATATTGCAATGCACAGCAGCCACGACAGCTGGACACTCGATAGCCGCCACGACAGCTGGGCCGTAGATAGGCATTCACTCATTGAACCAGAGTTGAAACGTCTCGGAATGCACAATCCAGCCCTACAGGTGGGTGTTTAATACGTGTTCAATTGGATTCAGTGGCGTTATAGGAAAGGGTGTTCAGAGGTGGCAGTGCACCCCGGGTGGCAATTTTTGTTTCTTCATACAGAGGGGCGGAGTTTGTTTTATTTTTTTTTTAATCGTGGAAGTGGCGGCAAAATTCGCGCCCTGCATCCGGGATCCATTGACCCTCGCCAAAGCCAATGGTTAGATTACAAAATTAAAGCAACATACTTTATAAGTAATATATACTATACCAATTAATTGTAGCAACAAACGATGAACATATAATTCAGGTCTTAGTTTGGAAATTGTCAGAGAATGAAACGACAACAAAGTCGCATTTTTGTTTGTTATTACTATTTTAAAAATAGCTATCCGTATTCTCCAATCAGCATTTTGTATTATTGAATGAAATTGTAATATGGCGATGTTACAATAGCGATAACACACTCCATAGTTATGTCTTGTTTGGTTACTGGTTACCATTTGGAAAAGGTAAAACGACCAAAAAATCGCCCAAGAGATTAAACATTATTACCGTTCTTAGCTAAAGTAGTGGTTTCTATTTCTATTTTGGAAAACCCACTGCTGACAATAAATAACATTGATGGCGAACTCCTAACTCTTAAGTCTTGGGAGTTCTTTCTACTGTTTGTCATTTCTTACTTTTTCTCTCGTCCTTTCTGCCGAGGAAGACTCTTGGCCGAAACGTTCTTCTTTTAGTGTCCTGTCTTTTGATTTAAAGCAGCTTCCACACACCTTGTTCTACTAATTTACTTCACACAGCTTGAACGCACTCCTTCGTTTATCATCCTCTATTTCCACAGACAGAACTGGATGAACAGTTTGAGAGTTTGTCTAACATACAACGACAGTTATCGCTGTATCAAATGACATACAACCACCAAATGCATCAGCTACAGGTTAGGAAAATGTGTAAATACTTTATTTTAACTTAAATCAAAATGAATACGTAAAAAAAAAAAAACAACACACACACGTGATATCATCAAAATTATTTTTGAAGTATTCGGATTTTAAAATACGATTTAAATGATTGCCTTGGTCGATTGTCACAAATTAGTAGCTTACAGAAGCATGGAGACGTAATAGGAAGTTCATATTTGTCACAAGTGCTAAAAGTTAAAGCAGTATGATTTTATGTTTTGAAGATTGATGTGGTCTCGGTGGAGAGCCGTAGCGTACCTCCCTTATCTCCTTTACTGTTGTTCCTTTGTCTTCACCAACTACCTCGGTGCAACGTTGTACCTCTCTTTCACCATCACCCTTGAATGGGGAAAGTTTATTTACGATTTCCAGAGGATTATACAAATAGGTAGAATATTCTCTCTTAAGATAGCATTGAAAGACTTTCTATCCTTGAAAACTCTGATTCACCGAAAACAAATAAGACGGTCGACTGTGACCGGTAGACGTACCAGACGTACCACAGATATTAGAGCCCTACGACACTTACACAATTTCCCCTGTGTGTGTGTGGATTAATATATTTATTGTCTTTTACTATAAGTATCTACTTGCCGCACCTTAAAATAGTTTTTATATCTATAATTATATTTGATTTTGTAGTTTAAATCAGAATGGTTTGTGTAAATAAATTGTTACACTTGTAATGAGCACTAGTCGGGGTATCGTTCTATTCGTTATGCACTGTTTGTTAACGAACCGTTTTAAAACAACATCAAACTCTCATAACTTAATGTGGTACATAATAAAAAATCCATACGGTACATAACAAAGATAGCCTAGTGGTACATAACAAAAATATCTTTGTGGTACATAACAAAGATATCCTAGTGGTACATAAGAGGAATAAAACATAACAAATATATCATAGTGGTATATAACAAAGATATCCTAGTGGTACATGACAAAGATATCATAGTGGTATATAACAAAGATATCCTAGTGGTACATAACAAAGATATCATAGTGGTACATAACAAAGATATCATAGTGGTACATAACAAAGATATCATAGTGGTATATAACAAAGATATCATAGTGGTATATAACAAAGATATCCTAGTGGTACATAACAAAGATATCATAGTGGTACATAACAAAGATATCATAGTGGTACATAACAAAGATATCCTAGTGGTACATAACAAAGATATCCTATTGGTACATAACAAAGATATCCTAGTGGTACATAACAAAAATATCATAGTGGTATATAACAAAGATATCATAGTGGTATGTAACAAAGATATCCTAGTGGTACATAACAAAGATATCATAGTGGTATATAACAAAGATATCATAGTGGTATATAACAAAGATATCCTAGTGGTACATAACAAAGATATCATAGTGGTATATAACAAAGATATCCTAGTGGTACATAACAAAGATATCATAGTGGTATATAACAAAGATATCCTAGTGGTACATAACAAAGATATCATAGTGGTATATAACAAAGATATCATAGTGGTATATAACAAAGATATCATAGTGGTATATAACAAAGATATCATAGTGGTATATAACAAAGATATCCTAGTGGTATATAACAAAGATATCCTAGTGGTATATAACAAAGATATCCTAGTGGTATATAACAAAGATATCCTAGTGGTACATAACAAAGATATCCTAGTGGTATATAACAAAGATATCCTAGTGGTACATGACAAAGATATCCTAGTGGTACATAACAAAGATATGTATGTTAAACAATACATTGATGCCAAAATGAAATATACAAAGAAGATAATCAGTTGATTAAATCATATAATTAGTCGGTTCTGTTGCATCCTTGTAAAATTGCCCAGACTGTGCTGGAAAGACAAAGATCTGCCTTTAACGTCGAATGTCGAACACTCTCGTCGGATGTGGATGCCATGAGGCGTGACCTGATCAGTAGCCTGGTCGAGGACACGAACATGACTGAATTGGGATCCCAAGACGTCCCCAGAAACACGGCCATGCCACAAGTCGGAGGGGTCTCCGCGCTGACAGAGCTCAGGGAAAGTGTTTCAGCCTTCAGTCCGGCCACTCTGAGGTAAGCATGGACGTTTAGACATCTCTATTCGTTGTCATAGCCTTCAGCCCGGCCACTCTGAGGTAAGCATGGACGTTAAGAACTCTCTAGTCGCTGTCGTAGCCTTCAGCCCGGCCATTCTGAGGTAAGCCTGGTCGTTTAGACATCTCTAGTCGCTGTCACAGCCTTCAGCCCGGCCACTCTGAGGTAAGCCTGGTCGTTTAGACATCTCTAGTCGCTGTCAGTTATCGTTAGCGTCCGACTGTGAAGTTGGTTCAGCTCAAATCTGCGTTCAACACATCGACCACGCGCATTGTGTAATGCCTTAAAAGAAAGTTTATCAAACAATACTGTTGTTTTTGGTTACGCCATGATTACCGATATATACCATTTATTGATTGAAACATTTACAGATCTTGTATAGACCAGAGTGCATCAGGTGATAGCAAGAACATACACCATATCAATATACCAGAAGTTAATTGCGCACCTGTCCGGAATCACGTTATTGAGTTAAGCAATCGCAATTATGGGCTGAAAAATTTCGATTTTCCAACTCCACTTGGTAAGAACCATTATATTACCAAAAATTAATTAGGCCTATAGACTATCACTATTTTACATTATTATTGTTAGTATTATTATTTGTAGTTTTCTATAGAGTGGTACCCCAGCCTAGTGGCTGGGCTCATCCCGCTGTACATATAATTTAACAAACATAATCATGAACTTAAAAAAAATTAATTTACATTAATTAAAAAAACAAAACATGTTTTCGCTTCAACCAGTCCATAACTATTTACATGCGAAGCCATGGACGCAACTCATCAGCATCGTTTAACGGTCAGAGGGGAAAATTAGTCGCGATAGTAGTGTTTAAAGAGATGTGTGGTGAGTGCAGTTTTGAAGGCTTTGACGGTTGATATATTGCGAATGAAATAAACATTTAAAACGTATAGAGATTTCCTAAGTACACTAATTAAAGGATTAAGCATTTAAAAAAAGCGAAAATATCAATAATTTGTCAAGCTAAGACCTAATCAAGATTAAAAAAATAGGCTACACAATAATTTAAAAAAAATAAATAAATAAATAAAAAATCCATATCCAGTGTGACTATTTCAAAAACATGTAACATTCTTTTATGTCGGATGTTTCAGTTGCCCCGCCCACATCACCAAAAAAACCCGTCATTGACACTCAGAGGTCCTCACGAAACAGTGACACCGTGGTTCTCGCACTGGCCCCACAGCGTGACGTGATAAGTCACTACGAAGTTAAGTTCTCTTCAGCAGAACAAAAACGGCTGGACATTGAGGTGTGTTTCAGGAAGTCAAAACATTTGTAGTTCAAAAGAGAGGGGAAAAAAATGCAATTTTGTTGTTGCTCTGTTCATTGGTGAAACTTTTCTACATTTCAATTTTGACATACTATTGTTAAACCTTTGTGGAATCGAAATAATGCTGATTTTTAAAAATCCATTATATTTAACTTCGCTTTCGTTCCTAGTAAAATCTTCGGATGGCTAACTGACACAGTTTCCGTCATCCTATCAAAATGAAGTTTTGTACATAGATTGGTTTCCGAGGATTATAGTCAATGTTTCAGCCCAATCCCACTACGCCAGACCATATAAAAAATAACTTTTCCCTTGTTTTTCAAGAGGATGAGAAATGAAAATGCTTTGTATTTGTGACGTTTTTGTGTTTAATCCTATCTTTAGTCCATTAGGTTTTACAGGCACTAAATTTGATTTAAAAAAAACATTCCCATACCAAAAAAAAAATCAGTTGTTACCATCACATAAATGCAGTGGCGTAATATTGTATGGTTTTCGAATAGGGGGGGGGGCGCTAAAAAGGCATTGGGGGGGGGGGGTGCTACAAAGGTATTGTGCCCCGGGCGCGAGTTAAGCTTGCTACGCAACTGCATAAATGATAAATCACGCACAATTACATAAATGCAAACGAAAATGCATATAAAGGATTTTTACGAAAAACTTTGTCTTTAGGAGTTTTTTTATTAAATTTACATTACTTTGTCTTAATTTCACATTACATTCTTTCTGGTTGTAATTAAGCTCTCCCGGCAATGTGGCATTGTGCAATTTTATGACTAACTAGCCGATATACCCGGGATTGCATTAGGACCCCGATCCCGGTGACCTACAGATCCCGTTAGTATACTGCTCTCTATGGGATCCCGTTCCATCTAGGGACCTACCTTTCCAATGTTATCCCATTTCCCGATAGTATCCCGATTTGATCGTGACATATATATATCTTTTTTAAGATATTGAACTTTCTGGAAAATTCTAGATTGGATCTTCTTAGTTTTAAATACACCGATATCTCAATACGGACAATGAAATGTATTGCTACAACGTTAGACCTATATCCATCCATTCACAAAGAAACTAAACTGGTATCTAAGCCTTTTGATATTTATATAGCTTATATTAGGAAAAATGAAATAGGGCCCCCGGCCCCAGAGGGATGGATATTATGAGTTCAGTACACTTCGGTATTTAAATTTGAGTATGGATAATCAAGTGTGTGTGTACTAAGTTTGGTCAAAATCCATCTATTCATGCAGGAGTATTTGTCGGTCATTTTATTTATATAGCTCATATAAGAAAAAAAAAATTCGGGGCCCCCGGCCCCAAACGAAATGTTATTAAAAGTTCTCAACCCCTGAAGAGTTCCTTCTGGATATTCAGGTAAGTTATGAAGTTAAAATTTAAAATGTGTCCCATTAATATCTATTGAATAATTCCATAGATATAGCGTTTTAAAGTTATTGAACTTTCTGGAAAATTCTAGATTGGATATTAATAGTTTTAAATCCACCGATACTTCAGTACGGACAGTGAAGCGTATTGCTACCACGTTTTTCCTATAGGCATATCCATCAATTCAGATAGAACCTATAATGTTGTCTAAGCCTATTGATATTTATATAGCTTAAAAAAGGAAAAATTAAATGAGACCCCCTGCCCCAGAGGAAGGGATATTATGAGTTTGGTACCCTTCAGTATTTGAGTATGGATAATCAAGTGTATGTGTACTAAGTTTGGTCAAGATCCATCCATTCATGTAGGAGTATTAAGCCTTTTGATATTTATATAGCTCATATAAGAAAAAAAAACGAATTCGGGGCCTCCGGCCCCACACGAAATGTTCTTAAAAGTTCTCAACCCCGTAAGAGTTCCTTCTGGATAATGATGGATATATGTGCCAAGTTTGGTCAAGATCCATCCATCCATGTAGGAGTAATAAGCATATAGACCTATAGAACTTTCTGGAACATTCTAGATTAAATGTATTATCGTCCTCGAACTGTGAAAAAACTGTCTTTTCTAAGTAATTGTTCTTCGAATACGAAACATTATACAACTAAATGCGTTGTTATAGCTATAATACATTAAGGCTAAAAGAGGGGCCCCGGGGGCCCATTGCATAATTTTACCGAATTAGTTTTGCCTGAAAAGGGGCCCTATAAAAATCATTCAGGTAAGTTATGAAGTTAAAATTTTAAATTTGTCCCATTAAAATCTATTGAATAATGCCATAAATATAGCGTTTTAAAGTTATCGAACTTTCTAGAAAATTCTAGATTGGATATTATTAGTTTTAAATCCATCGATGTTTTAGTACGGACAATGTATTGCTACCACGCTTGGCCTATATCCATCAATTCATATAGAGCCTATAGGGTTGTCTAAGCCTATTAATATTTATATAGCTTATATAAGGAAAAATGAAATGGGGCCCCCGGCCCCCCAGGAATGGATATTATGAGTTCAGTACCCTTTAGTATTTGAGTATGGATAATCAAGTGTATGTGAACTAAGTTCAGTCAAGATCCATCAACTCATGTAGTAAGTATTAAGCCTATCGATATTTATATAGCTCATATAAGGAAAAATGAACTGGGGCCCCCGGCCCCAGAAGAATGGATATTATGAGTTCAGTACCCTTCGGTATTTGAGTATGGATAATCAAGTGTACGTGTACTAAGTTTGATCGATATCCATCCATTCACATAGGAGTATTTGTTTGTAATTGTTTTATATAGCTCATATTAGAAAAAAACGAATTCTGGGCCCCCGGCCCCACACGAAATGTTATTAAAAGTTCTCAACCCCTGAAGAGTTCCTTCTGGATATTCAGGTAAGTTATGAAGTTAAAATTTAAAATGTGTCCCATTAATATATATTGAATAATTCCATAGATATAGCGTTTTAAAGTTATTGAACTTTCTGGAAAATTCTAGATTGGATATTAATAGTTTTAAATCCACCGATACTTCAGTACGGACAGTGAAGCGTATTGCTACCACGTTTTTCCTATAGGCATATCCATCAATTCAGATAGAACCTATAATGTTGTCTAAGCCTATTGATATTTATATAGCTTAAAAAAGGAAAAATGAAATAGGGCCCCCGGCCCCAGAGGGATGGATATTATGAGTTCAGTACACTTCGGTATTTAAATTTGAGTATGGATAATCAAGTGTGTGTGTACTAAGTTTGGTCAAAATCCATCTATTCATGCAGGAGTATTTGTCGGTCATTTTATTTATATAGCTCATATAAGAAAAAAAAAATTCGGGGCCCCCGGCCCCAAACGAAATGTTATTAAAAGTTCTCAACCCCTGAAGAGTTCCTTCTGGATATTCAGGTAAGTTATGAAGTTAAAATTTAAAATGTGTCCCATTAATATCTATTGAATAATTCCATAGATATAGCGTTTTAAAGTTATTGAACTTTCTGGAAAATTCTAGATTGGATATTAATAGTTTTAAATCCACCGATACTTCAGTACGGACAGTGAAGCGTATTGCTACCACGTTTTTCCTATAGGCATATCCATCAATTCAGATAGAACCTATAATGTTGTCTAAGCCTATTGATATTTATATAGCTTAAAAAAGGAAAAATTAAATGAGACCCCCTGCCCCAGAGGAAGGGATATTATGAGTTTGGTACCCTTCAGTATTTGAGTATGGATAATCAAGTGTATGTGTACTAAGTTTGGTCAAGATCCATCCATTCATGTAGGAGTATTAAGCCTTTTGATATTTATATAGCTCATATAAGAAAAAAAAACGAATTCGGGGCCTCCGGCCCCACACGAAATGTTCTTAAAAGTTCTCAACCCCGTAAGAGTTCCTTCTGGATAATGATGGATATATGTGCCAAGTTTGGTCAAGATCCATCCATCCATGTAGGAGTAATAAGCATATAGACCTATAGAACTTTCTGGAACATTCTAGATTAAATGTATTATCGTCCTCGAACTGTGAAAAAACTGTCTTTTCTAAGTAATTGTTCTTCGAATACGAAACATTATACAACTAAATGCGTTGTTATAGCTATAATACATTAAGGCTAAAAGAGGGGCCCCGGGGGCCCATTGCATAATTTTACCGAATTAGTTTTGCCTGAAAAGGGGCCCTATAAAAATCATTCAGGTAAGTTATGAAGTTAAAATTTTAAATTTGTCCCATTAAAATCTATTGAATAATGCCATAAATATAGCGTTTTAAAGTTATCGAACTTTCTAGAAAATTCTAGATTGGATATTATTAGTTTTAAATCCATCGATGTTTTAGTACGGACAGTGTATTGCTACCACGCTTGGCCTATATCCATCAATTCATATAGAGCCTATAGGGTTGTCTAAGCCTATTAATATTTATATAGCTTATATAAGGAAAAATGAAATGGGGCCCCCGGCCCCCCAGGAATGGATATTATGAGTTCAGTACCCTTTAGTATTTGAGTATGGATAATCAAGTGTATGTGAACTAAGTTCAGTCAAGATCCATCAACTCATGTAGTAAGTATTAAGCCTATCGATATTTATATAGCTCATATAAGGAAAAATGAACTGGGGCCCCCGGCCCCAGAAGAATGGATATTATGAGTTCAGTACCCTTCGGTATTTGAGTATGGATAATCAAGTGTACGTGTACTAAGTTTGATCGATATCCATCCATTCACATAGGAGTATTTGTTTGTAATTGTTTTATATAGCTCATATTAGAAAAAAACGAATTCTGGGCCCCCGGCCCCACACGAAATGTTATTAAAAGTTCTCAACCCCTGAAGAGTTCCTTCTGGATATTCAGGTAAGTTATGAAGTTAAAATTTAAAATGTGTCCCATTAATATATATTGAATAATTCCATAGATATAGCGTTTTAAAGTTATTGAACTTTCTGGAAAATTCTAGATTGGATATTAATAGTTTTAAATCCACCGATACTTCAGTACGGACAGTGAAGCGTATTGCTACCACGTTTTTCCTATAGGCATATCCATCAATTCAGATAGAACCTATAATGTTGTCTAAGCCTATTGATATTTATATAGCTTAAAAAAGGAAAAATGAAATAGGGCCCCCGGCCCCAGAGGGATGGATATTATGAGTTCAGTACACTTCGGTATTTAAATTTGAGTATGGATAATCAAGTGTGTGTGTACTAAGTTTGGTCAAAATCCATCTATTCATGCAGGAGTATTTGTCGGTCATTTTATTTATATAGCTCATATAAGAAAAAAAAAATTCGGGGCCCCCGGCCCCAAACGAAATGTTATTAAAAGTTCTCAACCCCTGAAGAGTTCCTTCTGGATATTCAGGTAAGTTATGAAGTTAAAATTTAAAATGTGTCCCATTAATATCTATTGAATAATTCCATAGATATAGCGTTTTAAAGTTATTGAACTTTCTGGAAAATTCTAGATTGGATATTAATAGTTTTAAATCCACCGATACTTCAGTACGGACAGTGAAGCGTATTGCTACCACGTTTTTCCTATAGGCATATCCATCAATTCAGATAGAACCTATAATGTTGTCTAAGCCTATTGATATTTATATAGCTTAAAAAAGGAAAAATTAAATGAGACCCCCTGCCCCAGAGGAAGGGATATTATGAGTTTGGTACCCTTCAGTATTTGAGTATGGATAATCAAGTGTATGTGTACTAAGTTTGGTCAAGATCCATCCATTCATGTAGGAGTATTAAGCCTTTTGATATTTATATAGCTCATATAAGAAAAAAAAACGAATTCGGGGCCTCCGGCCCCACACGAAATGTTCTTAAAAGTTCTCAACCCCGTAAGAGTTCCTTCTGGATAATGATGGATATATGTGCCAAGTTTGGTCAAGATCCATCCATCCATGTAGGAGTAATAAGCATATAGACCTATAGAACTTTCTGGAACATTCTAGATTAAATGTATTATCGTCCTCGAACTGTGAAAAAACTGTCTTTTCTAAGTAATTGTTCTTCGAATACGAAACATTATACAACTAAATGCGTTGTTATAGCTATAATACATTAAGGCTAAAAGAGGGGCCCCGGGGGCCCATTGCATAATTTTACCGAATTAGTTTTGCCTGAAAAGGGGCCCTATAAAAATCATTCAGGTAAGTTATGAAGTTAAAATTTTAAATTTGTCCCATTAAAATCTATTGAATAATGCCATAAATATAGCGTTTTAAAGTTATCGAACTTTCTAGAAAATTCTAGATTGGATATTATTAGTTTTAAATCCATCGATGTTTTAGTACGGACAGTGTATTGCTACCACGCTTGGCCTATATCCATCAATTCATATAGAGCCTATAGGGTTGTCTAAGCCTATTAATATTTATATAGCTTATATAAGGAAAAATGAAATGGGGCCCCCGGCCCCCCAGGAATGGATATTATGAGTTCAGTACCCTTTAGTATTTGAGTATGGATAATCAAGTGTATGTGAACTAAGTTCAGTCAAGATCCATCAACTCATGTAGTAAGTATTAAGCCTATCGATATTTATATAGCTCATATAAGGAAAAATGAACTGGGGCCCCCGGCCCCAGAAGAATGGATATTATGAGTTCAGTACCCTTCGGTATTTGAGTATGGATAATCAAGTGTACGTGTACTAAGTTTGATCGATATCCATCCATTCACATAGGAGTATTTGTTTGTAATTGTTTTATATAGCTCATATTAGAAAAAAACGAATTCTGGGCCCCCGGCCCCACACGAAATGTTATTAAAAGTTCTCGACCCCTTAAGAGTTCCTTCTGGATAACGATGGATATATGTGCCAAGTTTGGTCAGGATCCATCAATCCGTGTAAAAGCCTTTGTGGAACAGACAAACAAACCCACAAATTTTCACTTTTATATATATATATGATATGATATATGATATGATATATATGATATGATATGATAATGATATAATAGAAGTGCATTCGGAAAACATCTATCATATTTTTTTTTGGCTGCTTTAATTTGTTTTAGGAAACCCTGCTCGCCCAAGAGTGCACGGGCATCGAGGACGCCACACGATACGTCATCATAGACAACGTCTGTAGATCCACAAACTATTACTTCAGAGTTGTAGCGTGGTGCCGGGACGTTAGGGGACCAGACAGCGACGTCGTGCAGTGCAGGACGCTGGACTCTCGTGACTGTGTGGTACCGAGTACGTGATTTATAAATTATTGTTTTTTTGGTGTGGTAAAAAAAAAATGGGAGACAATTAAGAAGGCCTTATTCTGTTTTGTCATAAATCATAGTTTCCTCCCTTTTTGTTGTTGTGGTCTTTTGTTTTTTTTGTTTTTTTCAAAAGGTGGAAAGACGATGTCCAATAAATATTGGGGGATTTTTCTAGTAGCAATATGACTCATAGCATTGCGTTAAATATATATAGAAACTTAAATTTTCTCCGGCTTACAATACATAAGAACATATGTTTATGACTTATACATAACGGGATAAACACAAATGAAAACGAATGCAACATAGCAGAGACATGAGCACAATTGATTGATTGATTGATTTGGTATCAATACTACTTTAGCATGCTCACTGCGCTCTGGTGTTCTTAAATCTATTTAAACAAAAAAGTCTTTAAATGTTTCTTAAATGATTTTTTTT
The DNA here is from genome assembly GCA_964017045.1 of Omphiscola glabra. NCBI lineage: Eukaryota > Metazoa > Mollusca > Gastropoda > Lymnaeidae > Omphiscola > Omphiscola glabra. The sequence goes on from OZ024805.1 coordinate 26,639,583, forward strand.
TAATCCTTTACAATAGCCCTCAAAGATTGAGGCAAACTATTCCATACTTTTGGTGCCATCGCTTCAAAATCAACGTGTTCCACATTGTTATCCAACTGTAACTTGTATACTATTGGTTTCAACAGTTCCAGGTGTCATTGAGACCCTATGTCACGTGTCTTCCACTTCTGCCGAAGTGAACTGTCCCTGTTCGCCTCCGATGACCCAGCCTGACTTATCTTACACGCTGCTGCACAGGGAGGAGGCGGCCCGCGGCCACAACGTATGGACAGGGGCGGCGACGCACGGGCAAGTCGTATGCGGGGTAACTGGACTACGCCCTGACACCGACTACCAGTTCGTGGTGCTGGTGACCAACTCACGCGGCGAGTGTCAGTTGTCCGAGAAGCTGATGCTAAGAACGAAAACACATTGACAGCAGTGGCGTAGCGAGGAGGGGGCAAGGGGGCATCATGCCCCGGGCGCTACTAACAAAGGGGTGCCAAATGGTAATTTGCAAATATATTTTACATATAATATTGTATGGTTTTCGAATTGAGAGGGCGCTAAAAAGGTATTGTGCCCCGGGCGCGAGTTAAGCTCGCTACGCCACTGATTGACAGACTCACGGGCAGCTGGAGCAAACCAAAAACACACATCCAAAAAAAAAACACATGCAAAAAACACATGCAAAAACGCGCAAGCAAAAACACGCAAGCAAAAACACGCAAGCAAAAACACGCAAGCAAAAACACACACGCAAGGGGCTAATTCAGAAATGTCCATTGTCATCTTAAGTAAACATTTATTATGCTTTTTTCAAACTTTTCTTTTCTCAATATGCAATAAAAGCAAATTTTGAAACATATATTTACAATATAAAGACATGTTCAAATACTGTACAAAGACTTAATGTATCAAACGTTTGTTCATTTTGTAAAATTATCAAATGAAATAACTCTTAAAGTTTTTTTTAAACTGACCCACTCCAACGTTTTATGCATATATACATAAATAAATAAATATTTATGATTTTGAATGTGTCTATTTTATATTTTCTGCGTTATATCATCGAAACTTATGACGCAATCTTAACTTGGAACAAAAAAGCTTTGACAAGAGTTAGAAAGGAAGGCGGGTAGTGTAAGAGGGAGAGAAGAAAATAAAGAGAGAGAGAGAGAGAGAGAGAGAGAGAGAGAAAGAGTGAGGGGGGGGGAGGTTGAGAGAAAGATAGAGAATGCCATAGATGTTTGGACCATAATTTTTACAAGTCGAACATGTACACACAGACATGCTATGGTTTTAAACAAAAAGATCAAAGAAGACAAATATAAATCAAATAAGGAAGACTTATGGCAGTAAGACAAAAGGTCCGTCACATTTAAAATAAGACATTTAGGAAGGAATTGCTGAAAGTGATACAATATGCCAGAAAATGACTTGTGCCCTGTGACTCAATAATGGAAATGTCTTTAAAATCAACGACATTATAATCACAATGATATATTTAAGTATTTTTCTTGATAATTTAATAATTTACTTGATATTTCAATTATTTGACAAACATTCAAGAAACATGCAATCGCTTTTCCTAGTTCCCAATCATCCCTGCTAGCTGCCCTTTATTCTGTTCACTCTGCTAACTGAGATGCCCCCAATCAACCACCTTGCACTTTCGTCAGAAGAACATTTCCGTGCCAGAATCGGTCTCATCAGCCCTCTGCGCACCCACACCCAAGTTGACAGTTAGTAAATGCGATGATTCATGACGTCACGGTCGATCTCGACTGACGGAACTATTGTAATGATTGTTCAGTCAATCCTCAAAGAATCTTACCGCACTACTTCGACAATCAGTCCGTGTTTTTTTTGGAAATTGTAAAGTGGATTTCAACATTTGCTATATATAGCTAAAATTACAAACACCAGCAGAGCTCCTGGTATATCTTGACCTTGTCTACTGGCATATTTATGTTCGTAAGAAGAAAAAGAAAATTGTAGTCCAACTGAATTATCCGTGACCATGGTAACCGTTTAGCATTCGCTGTAGAATATTGAAAATAATTCACATGTTTAAAGAAAAAAAAAATACTCGGTGAGTACATTATAGAAAGATTATTTCGGTCAGTTCGATAAATCCACAGGCGAAAACAACAAGGGAAAAACAGCGTAAACAGCAAGAATATCTTGACCACGTTAAGAGTTCACACGAATATATTTTGCCTTTCTCTGCACACAGCAGAAGTTCAGCACGAAGAATTTTTTGAGATTTGATCGGAGTTGCTTGAAGTAGTGCTTCGGTTTGGCCGCGTCCTTCCTCAGCATTGCCACACGTGTGGCCATCTCAAAGACTCCATTGACAGAGTTCGCGTTGAAGGCGGAACACTCGACGCAAGCTGCAGCGCCGATCCTGGCGAAAGAAAAGAGGAAATTATGGAATATGTACATTCAGAGACAATGCTTGTGAAATGACAACATAGTCTCTATGATTCAGACATGAATCTGTCGTTTTTGAAAGCGTTCATTTAATAACACTCCGGCATGAAACTGTTGACCTTTGACCCTGACTTGAATATACAGATAAACAGGTGATGAAATCAACATGGGACATGCATGACTGGCTGGGTGAGAGATATCGATCGCACAATTCATCGATGAATACGTAATCGAATAATTGAATTTTAAGAGCAGGTACAATATAACATGTGTGTTTACAAACCGCTAAAACCTGCATGTGTACGTTGCCGCTAATTTTATGTAAGTGTAAATGACCGCTAAAAATATAATAACATGTGTACATCATGCTAGAGTGACCAAAATTGTGAATGAGTTGATTGAATTCAATAGAATCATATATAAAAAAAAATAACATTTACATCTTAAAAGTTTGGTAAAAGATCGCCTGGTTCAGAGACCTAACTGTTCTAAAAACATTGCCCTCTCCCTGCTTGAGATCCACACGTTATGGCTATGAACTCCTGATAATTATGTCTACATTGAAGATATTGTTGTGGCCATGAGCTCCTGCTAATTACGTCTACAATATCACGTGTACCTCTCAGCCACTGCCCATTGTTCCTCACTATCCACAGGGACGTAGCGCGTCATGAACGGTGTCCTGGTAATGGAAGGCTCATCTCTCAGGTCCGTCTTCGTTCCCACCAACACCACAGGGACGTTCGTGAGATGCTCGTTGAGCTGTGGGGGGAGGAAATGTATGTGGGTGTATGAGGTGAAATGTAACATAACATGAACATAGCCGGTTGATCTAAACACGATAAGCTAAACATGTCCAACAGAGCCAGGAGTAGAAATCTCTCGAAAAACACACACACAAATAACAACACACACACACACACCACCCCCCACGTCCCCCCCCTCCCGTTCAAAACCAATCCGTTTTACAGTCTCAAACTGATCTAACAGCAAGACGATAATGACGTATTTTAGCTAAGCCCTGTCAGTGCAATTAGTATCAGCTTGACGTATCAGCAAGTCTAGAACGACTGTCCCTTTAGCTAAGCCCTGCCAGTCAGAGACTCTCACCTCAGACCTCCACTTGTCCAAGACATTCTCCAGGCTGTTCCGGTCATTAACGCTGTAACACAGCAGCACAACGTGAGCACCGCTGTACGACGTCTGTCTGAGTTTGTCGTTCTCCTCTTGGCCTGACGTGTCGGTAATCACAAGGTCAACCTGACATTAAGATACCATGACACCAAATCAGTCAACTATTGAGGTATTGTTTCCCGCAGTTTATATTTAGATAGAATTTCCACACACATTTTTACACCGTTATTTGAGTTGATTTCACGTCTGCCATTGGTCTAGGTCAAATCTGGTGATACATTTTACAATTTTTACACACGTGGATATTCCGCGACAAACAATATCTTAATTTTAGACAAGAATGCGCTCTTTTGGAGTTATGGCGCCTAAATAATGAAACAGCTAGCCGCCATCTTTGAGGGAAATTGAAAATTTAAAAAAAAAATCATTTAATAAACATTCAACGCGTTTCGTCTCTAAAAAGATTTTAGGACAACAGAGCACCGCGATCATGCTCAAATAGCCTGGACACAAGCGCTATAAAAGTACTCAATCATCACCATCATCATCATCATCAGGAAAATGAGATCATTAGTACACAGTTAACGTTTTTATTTCAGCACTCTAGGCTAGAGAAACACTGGTGTAATCTGTTTACATTGTCACGAGTGTAACCAAAAAGGCTAAGAAAATTAGTAAAGAAGATAAAATGATCCAAATAAGATGATCCAAATAAGCTGATCCAAATATGATACAATATACATGATCCAAGTAAGAAAACCAAAATGAAATGATTTTTATGGTCGAAATAAGATGCTCCAAAGACCATTATCGAAATAAGATAATCCAAATAAGATAATTCAAATAAGATGATCCCAATAAGAGGATCCTAATATGATCCAAATAAGGTTACCCAAATAATATTACCGAAATAAGATGGTCAAAATGAGCTGACCCACCATGTTATCATCGATCCATATCTCAGACGGCCTTGTTTCAATGACCGTTGGTCGGTAGTACTGGCAGAACGTGTTTCTCCTGAAGACATCAAGCATGCTCGTCTTGCCGCACAGGCCATCGCCCACCACCACAAACCGGAAGACGGGGCGAGACCGGGCGACCCCGCGTTTGTATGCTTTGGGCATCTGGTCACGCAGTGGACATTAAAAATGTTTCACATTAAATTATGAAGGGTCAGTATGAGTATGAGGCTTTTTTGATGTCAGAAACAGCTGATGTTGTAACGTTGTTGGTTGTGAACGTTGCAATGTTGCTCTTAAAATTCTTGCGTTTATCAGCCATATGAGCAAGAATTAGAAAAAAAAATTAAATATACGATGCACATTTTGCATCTAACTTTTTTGCAAGCTTTAATTAGAATAAAAGAACATTTCATCATTTCTTGAATTAGATATTTTCATTACAGATAGATATTTTATAGATATAAATATGTATATGTGTATATATATATATGTATATATGTAGTTTAGTGTTAGCCTCGTATTATTTCCTCGAAAAGTAATCAAATCTCATATTACTTACTTCAGTATCTTGTCTTCTGTGTTATAACCAATAGAAACATCCAGTCTTTGTGTTATAACCAATAGAAACATCCAGTCTTTGTGTTGATCTAACCTATAGAAACATCCAGTCTTTGTGTTGATCTAACCCATAGAATGATCCAGTTTTTGTGTTGATGTAATCCATAGAATGATCCAGTATTTGTGTTGATTTAACCTATAGAATCATCCAGTCTTTGTGGTCAAACGAGTAGAAACATCGAGTCTGTGTGTTCTAACCGATGGCGATATCCAGTCTTGCTTTAAATCAAACACCTGTCCCACATCCTTTTTTTGAAAACCCTTCGGTCCATCTGGGTTTAAATGATGAAGACTCACCTCACCCACACACTTGGCCGTCCACCAGTGAGAGTATCACAACGAAATGAGATATCAAGTTTCATTTAAGAATTCGCCCCCCCCCTCCCCCTCAGCAAATCACCATGAAATTCGCAGCAACCATCGTATGCTCGATCCCGGGCCTTATGTTAATTCTCTCTAGTAACGTATATAGCAACTCATAAATAACACAGGTAATTGCCTCTGCTGAACACAGTGTGTTTTGTATTGTTTTTAACAATGCTAACTGCAGAGCCTGGAGACGAGGAACTTAAAATAGATTTTTAGTGATGCGAGTTCACTCTTTTTATTATGTGATACTGCCTCGGGACAGTGGTTCCCACGCTTTCAACGTCAGAGTGCCTCCTCAAATAGCTAAGTCCGACCAGTAGCGTAGCTAGGGTTAGAACCACCGAGAGTGGGGGGGGGGGGGTGGGTGGACCAAACCCCTCCACACCCTCCCTACGCCCTTGAGGAAAGCAACACCATTTACAAGCATTTCAAATTATTAGATACCATTTTACAATGTCTAGAGAGTTGTGTGCTTCACGCTTCAGTGACCGCTGGGTAGTGGCAGCTGTTATCATCGTAAAGAATGATGTAAACCATGACACTATCTAAAAATAGCAGGTGTATTTCATACCGTGACAACAGATCAGAGACTAAACATGGAAGGTGTCCCTATTAGAAGAACTGAAGTCAGTCATACGAGCCGAGCATGTAGTACCGGGGTTCTCAAAATTTACGGTCCGCGGGCCACATCCCTCCCGCCAGGGTCCTTAACATGGCCCGTCGGGCGGCCGTACGGTTAGACAGGTAGCGGAGACAACAATGGACTCGGGCATCGATCATCCCCTAAGCCGAAAGCAGGAAAATACTTCCCATTTAAATAATGATCACTATACGTTGATACATTTTTGTTAATTAAAAAAAAACCAAATGTTTTGATTTTTCCTGTTTAATTTAAAAAAAAATAAAATTGATTGATTGATTCGAGCGCTCATCTCCATGCTACATGGGCGCCCGCAGAAAATTTTCTAGGGAGGGCAAAATATTTTCTTGGGGGGGGGGGAATATTTTCTAGGGGGTGGCAACATATTTTTAGTAATGTTTTAATGTAATTTTAATTTACTGTAGCGTATTTGTATGGTGAACGAACGGACAGGACACTGTAGTAATGAAGGGCATACTGTAGCAACACATTTTTATTAACAAAATATATGTATATAACAAAAAATATTACAACATAAATTTAAAATAAAATTTATTCTTTAAACAAGAACTGGAGTCGTCTGTTATCACTACCAAACATATCTCCAATTGTGCCAATACAGTCTTTTTTGTTGCAGTTCACTTTGTCTCTGTGTACGCTTAACATGCACAAATCAGACAGACGTTCATCTGACATTGTAGATCTAAGCCATGTTTTTACACGACGTAATGTGCTGAACGATCGCTCCACCGTACATGTGGTTGCTTGTAATGTTAGCAAAACTAGTAAGGCATACCTGACAGCCGGATAAAACTTTGTAAAACTAATTAATATAGAAAATATAAAAATAATTACCCAGTAAAACGTGATCAGCATCAGCTTAGTTACTTTCTCTTTATTTGCTCTTTACTTTAATAAATTTTTTGTCTATTTTTGTCTAAATTTTATTTTAATCAATCAATCCAGGGGGGGGGGGCAAGTGCCCCACCTTGCCACTACTTGCGGGCGCCCATGCCATGATGTGTTAGCATGCTTACGGCGTTCGGATGTCCTCAAATGTCCTGTCAAGAAATGATACACTGCAACACGATTGTGTTTGTTATGAGTGAAAAAGTTCAGGTCAACAGTCCAAGAAACTCTCAAATCTAAAGATATGTTTAGTATACAAAGGAATTCGTTGGTTTTTTTTTTTCAAAATGAAAGCCTGCCCCCAACATTGTCAGAGGGACAGTGAGCCCTGATTAAAAGTTTGAGGACCTCTGATATAGATATATTTAAAAAAAAATACTTGCTTACTTTATGATAACATATTATTATTATTATAAGCGCTCCAAATATGTGGGCCAAGGTATCAGCCAGTGATACTAATTATAGAATGTCATTTCAGTACAGTACAGTACGGTAGGTACAGCTTACGCTACGGTACAATGTACGGTGCGCAGCTAATAACAAACAATTCTGGATTAGAATGATCAACTTTGTACGTAAAAAGTAATCCACAAAGTTTTATATTGTTCGACATAGATAAAAAGATTATAAAAATGTCAATGGGAACAAAAAAGTTTCTCTGGAAATTTATTTTAGTCGAACCTGGTTAACTACCATGAGTCGCTGGGCGCGTCAAATATCTCCTTTAGGAACCTGGTTAACTACCATGAGCCGCTGGACGCGTCAAATATCTCCTTTAGTTATGACCACGAGCTGCTGGCAGTGCCAATGTTTGAGTCGTAAAACAGAGACACGAATTTCTTATAGAACAGAAACAAGTATTTATTATAGAACAGAGACACATATCTATTATAGATCAGAGACACATATTTATTATAAAACTGAGACACATATTTATTATAAAACTGAGACACATATTTATTATAGAACAGAGACACATATTTATTATAGAACAGAGACACAGATTTATTAAATAACAGAGACACGTATTTAATATAGCACTGAGACACATAATAATTATGGCACAAAGAAATATAACTATATTAGCACAGAGAAACATATATATTATAGAAAAGACACATATTTATTATAGCACAGAGAAACATATATATTATAGAACAGACACATATTTATTATAGCACAGAGAAACATATATATTATAGAACAGACACATATTTATTATAGCACAGAGAAACATCATTATTATAGAACAGAGACACATATTTATAACAGAATAGAGACACATATTTTTTTTATTGAACGCAAAACATATTTATTACAGTCAATAGACGAAATTCTATAAGGTATACACAAACACACTATTATAACAGGGCGTTGACCAATGTTTATTTATTATGCAGAACCTATTAAGATTGATTAAAACCTGATTAAAACCTGATTAAGAAATTAATTTTTGCATCTTTCTATGTTAACAAACTTAATTGATTACCCATGCTTTTTCTATTTTAATTTTTAATGTTCCAATTTTTTAAAATTCTCTTAATTTAACTTTATTATAAAGCATCTCCCCCCCCCACCCATACATCTCTTGTTTAATACATTTCATCTAAACAAATTAACAGACTATTACATTGTGAGCTAATAAATTCCATTTTATATTTTAAAAGAAGATTTGCTTTAGCACCGACGCAACAAAAAATATCTATACTCATATAATGGCCACAAGACACATGTCTATCACAAGGGTTGGTATGGTATGGCATCTTTCCGTCTTCGAGAGACCATAGATTTATCTTTTCTGATTGCAGCTCTTGGTGTGGCTAGTGAGACCAATCCTCGTGTGGCAGTCTCTGTTGCATTTCCCACACACGAATGTGGTGGAGCAGTGTTTTCTGGCCTTTACAGCTGTTGGCCGCCCTGTTTTGCTCCTCGGCACTAAGTCATCTGTCTAATACTAGGGTTATATGCTTACTATTAAACACGAAATTTCAAAAAATAATTATTTTCTGCCGGGATAAAATCCCTTACCTTTAAAAAAAAGGTCTACACGACAGCACACCATGACGCTTCAACGAGTACTAGGTCATCTAATAGCTTCTTGACATATCAGATTCTTGAGCTCCAAGATGCCTCTCTGCCTTATTGCAGAGCATTCTGTGTACCTGGATGCCCCAAGTCTGTCAAATGAAGTGTTGAATAGCAAATGTTCATGACGCAACTCATAATGAATTGTAGGGCAGTGGGTCTTAATTTTTTTTAAAAAAGGTTCTCTTGACCTACTTTAAGTTTTATTCACCTCCAGGCCCCCACCCACCTGTCCTAATTTTAATTTATAAAACTGGTTTTTCATATCCATTCAATCATTGTTTCAAAGTTTTCGTCGCTTTCAAGAAATATGCTGTGGCGCTCTGAAACAAGAAATATGCTGTGGCGCCCTGAAACAAGAAATATGCTGTTGCGCCCTGAAACAAGAAATACGCTCTGGCGCCCTGAAACAAGAAATATGCTGTGGCACCCTGAAACAAGAAATATGCCGTGTCGCCCTGAAACAAGAAATATGCCGTGTCGCCCTGAAACAAGAAATATGTCGTGGCGCCCTGAAACAAGAAATATGCCGTGGTGCCCTGAAACAAGAAATACGCTCTGGCGCCCTGAAATAAGAAATATGCTGTGGCACCCTGAAACAAGAAATATGCCGTGTCGCCCCGAAACAAGAAATATGCCGTGTCGCCCTGAAACAAGAAATATGTCAGGGCGCCCTGAAACAAGAAATATGCCGTGGTGCCCTGAAACAAGAAATATGCCGTGGTGCCCTGAAACAAGAAATATGCTGTGGCGCCCTGAAACAAGAAATATGCTGTGGCAACCTGACACAAGAAATATCTTGTGGTGTCTTTACATGTGAAATAGGATGTGGCACCCTGACACAAGAAATATGCTGTGGCACCCTGACACAATAAATATGCTGTGGCAACTTGAAACAAGAAATATGCCGTGGCACTCTGACACAAGAAATATGCTGTGGCACCCTGAAACAATAAATATGCTGTGGCAACTTGAAACAAGAAATATGCTGTTGCACTCTGACACAAGAAATATGCTGTAGCACACTGACACAAAAATATGCTGTGGCACCCTGACACAAAAATATGCTGTGGCACCCTGACACAAAAATATGCTGTGGCACCCTGAAAAAAAATGCTGTGGCACCCTGACAAAAAAATATGCTGTGGCACCCTGACACAAAAATATGGTGTGGCACCTTGACACAAGAAATATGCTGTGGCACCCTGACACAAAAATATGCTGTGGCACACTGCCAAAATAAATATGCTGTGGCACCTTGTCATACAAAAATATGCTGTGGCACCCAAACACAAGAAATATGTAGTTGCACTCTAGAGCGCATATTGGCCATGCTGTTATAGAGGTTATTATTTGATGGAAAAAAAACCACATGACCTTAGTTGTGTTGAAAACAAAAACATCTTATCAACATCGTCAATAATCTCTATCTTTCCATCATCTATCCATGCTCTAGCCATGTTCTATCCATGCTCTAGCCATATTCTATCCATATTCTAGCCATGTTCTATCCATGCTCTAGCCGTATTCTATCCATGCTTTAGCCATATTCTATCCATGCTCTAGCCATATTCTATCCATGCTCTATCCATTTGAATCTTTTTAAGACTAATAGATGTCAGAGTTTCATCTACAGGAGACAGCAAATATTGTCTTAATTTCCATGAAGACTTACCTTTGAGCTAAGTCTTTAAATGTGCTTTCAGTTAAGACAAACAAGCCTGGCTTCTCTCGTAAATCATTTTTGGTTCCCACGACAATTATTGGTACAAATGGGAGATATCTCTTCAGCTGGAAATAATACAATACGATTGAAGAAGATATGCCAAGAAGCAATTGGATGACCTAGACATCGTTGAAGCGCGATGGTATGCTGTCATATAGACTTTTTTTTTTTAAAGGTAAGGGATTTTATATACATTTAGTCAACTCGTTGAAAAACTCAGCAAGCAGAATATGTATTGGAGCACTTTACAGCCGTGGCATTCTCATCCGCTTCATTCGTGCCAGGAATGCGCTAAGTAATGAAAGAAGATGCACTTTTTCTAGTATCGATTTACTGACACTAAAATCTTTACATTAATTGATATTTCTCTTTATTTTAGGTGTTGATCAAAGCACTACTCAAATAATTTTAAAAATATTTTAATAAGTACACAGAAAAGAATCAACATATTTGTAATCTACACAACAGTTTCAAAATTAATTTTTGCTGAATTAAAAAAAAAAAAAAGCTATTTAATAATGTTTACCCATTTATACTGTGAAAGATTAATAAATAGTGTGTCTATCAATCAAGAGAGCAATAACTTTAAGAAATTTCAGAATATTTGGGTTAGAACTCCGCCGAAGCAAACCTAAATATCAATTCTTTTCAAGTTTTAATTTGAATACTATAAAGTTTTCCCAAAATCATCGAACTTACAATGTGTCGTAAAAATTAAATACTTAGCACTATGTTTCGTTTTAAATAAACAGCTGTTAAGAAATGTTAAAGTTAACTTAACACTGCTCACCAATTGAATCCATGTCTTCATGTTGATCTCTGCATTGGGATCGTCAATACTGATACACAACAGGGCCACCCGGGCCTCGGAGTAATAACTCTGACATATGCCGAGTTCTATTGTCTCCATTACAAGGTCTAACACAAACTCGTGCTGTTGATAAATAATAAAGGCATTGATAAATTAGGAAACAGATTGAATGACGTGGAGACATAGTATGACGTCACATTATGCAGTTCACATCCGTATTTCATCCAGGGCCTTGGGGGCCCGTGCCTTTCAGGGACCCCCACAACAAAGGATCCTATTTGTGATTTGATTTGAAACTGCATGTTGGCGCCCGGGGCGTGTGTCTATTCCGCCCACTCCTTTTAGTTTCAAATTGTAACGGACTCTAATGGGGAGCACATCTCTTCGAAGTTGAGGCAAATAACAGATTCAACAAAAGATATGAATTTACATTCCCTAAAAAAAACAGAGGATGTTTATCATAGGCGGAACTATTCAAATGTTGTTGTGGGGGACACAGAGATGATAGTTAGCTAAATTTACGTACCAGAACAACAGTCACAGCCACTTCTACACTAAAATGAATTCTCAAGTCTTACTTCATGCACTAAGACAAAGCGCTTCAGTAAACTAAGAAATAATCCTTGGAAAAACATTTCTATCATCAAAAGCACAAGTTACACATCCGGCAAATATACATACACTGATTCCAATATCAAATCAGCATGTACAAAGTCATAATGTTATAATATGTAACATCAGCAGAGAGGATGATTATCATAAGTAACATCAGTAGAGTGGATGTTAACATCTGACGTCACCTCTGTATACAGAGGATGTTAACATCCAGCACCACCTCTGTATACACTACCTGGTGGTCACCCCTGTATACATTACCTGGTGAACCCTGTATACACTACCTAGTCACCCCTGTATACACTACCTGGTGACCCCTGCATACACTACCTGGTCACCCCTGTATACACTACCTGGTCACCCCTGTATACACTACCTGGTGACCCCTGTATACACCACCTAGTCACCCTTGTATACACTACCTGGTCACCCTTGTATACACTACCTGGTCACCCCTGTATACACTACCTGGTCACCCCTGTATACACTACCTGGTGGCCCCTGTATACACCACCTAGTCACCCTTGTATACACCACCTAGTCACCCCTGTATACACTACCTGGTCACCCCTGTATACACTACCTGGTCACCCCTGTATACACTACCTGGTGGCCCCTGTATACACCACCTAGTCACCCTTGTATACACCACCTAGTCACCCTTGTATACACTACCTGGTGGCCCCTGTATACACCACCTAGTCACCCTTGTATACACCACCTAGTCACCCTTGTATACACCACCTAGTCACCCTTGTATACACCACCTAGTCACCCTTGTATACACTACCTGGTCACCCCTGTATACACTACCTGGTCACCCCTGTATACACTACCTGGTGGCCCCTGTATACACCACCTAGTCACCCTTGTATACACCACCTAGTCACCCCTGTATACACTACCTGGTCACCCCTGTATACACTACCTGGTCACCCCTGTATACACTACCTGGTGGCCCCTGTATACACCACCTAGTCACCCTTGTATACACCACCTAGTCACCCTTGTATACACTACCTGGTGGCCCCTGTATACACCACCTAGTCACCCTTGTATACACCACCTAGTCACCCTTGTATACACTACCTGGTGGCCCCTGTATACACCACCTAGTCACCCTTGTATACACCACCTAGTCACCCTTGTATACACCACCTAGTCACCCTTGTATACACTACCTGGATACCACTGTATGTGATAGCAAAGATTTCTCTTTGAATAATTAGTGGGATGTAATCTGGTAGGACACCACGTGTCAGTAGCACAGCAATGTGGTGCTTACCACTTGAAACCGGACCAACCAGGACAATTCTAGGCGCCACCATGTTATGAAACTGAAGAGAATTAGTTAAGTAAATTAAAACTGTATTTTACTGTTACAATCAGGTGAAAATTCTTGAAAACACAATAAAACAGTCGAGCTCTTAGGCATCGAAAAATAATTAATAACACACAGTAATGAATTAGCAAAGAAAATAATTGTATGGTCGAGGGGTCACCACAACATGTCAAACTGTATTAAACGGTCGCGGCATTAGAAATGTTGAGAATCACTGCCGTAGGCAGACGGATTGATGAAAAAATATCTTTTTGTGTGTAATAGTCTGATGAAAAATTATCGATTATAAAAAGAAAAAAAAAACCCTAACTAATCGAATTACTTAGCTGAACATTTACAACTATGAATTTATTATGTATATTCATATGTATTAAGTAACGATAACTTGATCTGAACATTCGGTAGCTAAATCATTACACAGTTGCTTTGATAATGGTTAGTGTAGTATAGATGTTAAAGTGCTGACTTACAGGACGAAAAACACTGATTGCTGGTTTTTATTAGCGCATTTGCTTACTCGTCAAATGTAATCAATGGCATTGAAAGATTAAGCTAAATCTTTATATTGACTTTATATTCACATACTCTTGTATGATAACTTCTGGGGGACTGTCTTGAGGTTGGCCATGTGCCATACTTCAGATCGTTTTCAAAATCCAGATAGTTATATATACATGTATATAAATCAGTGGCGTAGCTAGGGGTGGGTGTCACCCGGTGCGGTAAACTTGTTGTATGTCCCTCCCCCGACATCCACGATGGATGTTTGTCTAGTTAAAATAAGTCCCCAGTATACCAATGACATGATGAAAACCAAATGACTTAAAGGTCGTGAGATTATTGTATTTGAGAATGGGAACAATTTAAAGTTATAAGTATTTTTACATTAAATTTACTTTATTTAAAATGTTCCTTCCCTGGTCTTCACAGCTTCACCGAATAACTCTCAATTCATAGTAGAGCCAGATCAGAAAGCATTAACTGTTCCATGGTGGATCGTTAATAGTTCTTGATAAGCCTTTGTTTTGAAAAGCTCCGCTCACATGAAGCCACAGACACACAGATCGTAAAAAACAATTGAAGGCCTAGTGAGAGTATTGGAAGAGATTCTAGTACGTTCCATTCCGCTATGAGTTTCAAAACATCAAATACTGACCAGTTCAAAACTGCACATGTGTGAAATTCAATATCAGCCGCCTGTAGGTGTCTCCTAAGCCTCGCTATATCTTTAAAAGTTCATCTTCTAATAACTCATCATAGAAAGAGTTTAATTTTGGAACGGACACCAATAGCTCTTCTTTACTTGCTGATAGTAAACTCTTGGTATGAACATATACAAATAAAATTGCAACTCTGTCCTACCGCTGCTTGCATGACCTGGCGTCGTCCTATCTCAAAGCGCACAAGACGGCCCATGTACCCGGTAGATCACGACTTACATCCGATAGTGGCAAACTCTGGATACCGCAAGTTCGCCTTGAGACCCACGGAAGGCGCACTTTCGCATTTGCTGGCCCAAGTTTGTGGAAAGGCCTTCCTGACGCTCTCAGAAACAGCCAGACACTACAGTCTTTCAAAACTGATTATAAAACACATATTTTTCGATCTCACCTGCTGGGGTGATGTAGTCTACCTCCTTGTTTTCAAGGAGCTTGCTCATATTCCTCGATGCATCTTGGCTTGTATTGTTCTTGGCTTGTATGTAGATTTTGTATTGTTGCGTTTTGCATTTTTATAGCGCTTCGAGCCTTGATTAGGGATGAAGTGTGTTTAAAAAAAAAAAAGAAGCTTTATTATTTTTATTAAATTCTACTTCCTTGATCGCTAAAGATCTGATCTGGAGTTCAGAATGAATGCGATCAATACACTCCAGAAAATCCCTACTGTTTTCTTCTCAAAAAGAGAGTCCATGTTCTCCTGGCATTCTCTTCTTTAACCTTAATCTTCTTTATACCGAAATTCCATATTGGTCTTATTTTAAAAAGTGCCGTTACCATAGCATGTTCCACCAAGTTACAGCACTTCTTGTTCAGAAACAATCTTAAGACATCTAGGTTGGTCAACACTTTGTCAAGAGCAATGCCTTTAGTCTGCAGTTACTGCTGTGTACGAATAAATTCCAAGCAGATCAGCCCAAAGTTAAAGGTAGCAGATAACGTTAAATCCCATAACAGCATGTAAAAGACCTTGTGCTGTAACTCTTGTATCCAAATATTCAAGTGGATCACACAGAGCTTCAGTCGCCGGCACGCATTCTACCAACTTTTCCTTCACTGTTTTAACAGCAGCATGATGATCCCTCCAGCGTAATGTCGCCATCTTTTCACCGACATTGAAGTTTGTTCAATTGAACCATCACATCGATGAGTGCTTGCAGCAAAGAAGGAAAATATTCTCTCAAGAGTAACGAAAAATGTAATACATGAAGTAGCATTTTTGGCAAAAGAGCGTCACTTACGAAAGTTATCGATCACTTCGATCGGCATTGAATCATGGTCTAAATGGTGTTTTTTTTTCTTACCTAACTATAGGGTCACCTTATTTCTGACGCATCAACATTGAACTTTTAATAATTCACTCTTTTGGACTGGTTACTGTAAATATGCAATTTATCAATTTTTTTAGTCATCCCTGAGATGGTGTCACCCGCTGCGGTCCGCACGCCCCCCCCCATTGCTATGCCGCTGTTATAAATATATATGTTATGTATCTAGTCGTAGGCTAGCTATAATAAGAAGCTATGGGATGACTCATAATCGTATATAAGTTACAGGCAAAGAGTGAGCCAGACATTCTATAGAATCAAAGTGCCCTAGGTTGGGGTACCTCGCTATATAAAACCACTAATAATAAGAATAATAAAAGACGTAAGACACTCTACACATTGCATAGGCGTTCTATAGAATGTCTGACTGGACTTAAGAAATGGATTTAATAGCTTGAAAAGGGTTGAACCATTTTAATATCTAAATGTCTTTCAAATGTCTCGGTTTTTTTTTTACTTCAAATGTCAATTTATTATTCTGAATTAGAAATACATGCTTATATAACGCACTTCTTAAATTAAAAATTATTTTCTATTTCGATGCTTGATCTTATAGATAAATGCATTTAATAAACCTTTCCTAGGACAAGCCGACTGTTGTGTTACAGCTGATTGGAGTGAGATTTGTTTTTTTTTATGCAATGGAACGTCGTCTGAAGTCACCAACAGCTTTGATCACTGCCAAAACATTGCCAGAGTCTCAACGCCCACTGTGCTGGAAACCTGGTTTTTTTTTTTTGGGGGGGGGGGGGGGGGGGATGGGGGGTAATTTTTTGTAAGCTCTATCTTTTTTTTTTAAGCTTACTGTTGGCATCGAAAGCTGAATTTGATCTAGTGAATTTGCGCAAACAGCGGATTAAAGTCGATGATTTGGATAAGTGAATCAAAAACATTGGGCACCGTCGTCCCTGGTCACACGACCGTAGACTTTGTCCACGTTGTACCATAACTTTCTATTTAAACTATTCCTGATACAAACATCAAAGGCTCCGTTTTTTTTGGCTCCCTTTTCTTAGGTGTGATGAATTGTACGCTGCATGGACCCGCCAGCCAATTCCACTTGCGTCACAAAACTTAAAGTGGAGTACACCATTGCACAATCTGTAGACGTCGTTTAAAAAAAAATATTTGTGGTCATAGCTTTTACAGAAAGGAAGGATTGAAGTGCCACTGTTAGTGCTATCCATGATATTTGTGGTCATAGCTTTTACAGAAAGGAAGGATTGTTGTGCCACTGTAAGTGCTATCCATGATATTTGTGGTCATAGATCTTATGCCCATGCGTTGTGTCCAGCCTGATAGAAGACAAAGAGAAATAGTATCAAAATCGTAAGCGGCCAAAAGTAATCTCCAGCAACAAACGAGTGAAATAAATTCAACACCTGACGATAAGCTCCCACGATTTGAGTGTGCTACTACGGTGAGGGGAGGGGGGGCGCTTCTATCCCTGAAGGTCAACGAGGACGTGGCGACTCATGCAATACTTTGTACGTCATCATAGATGTGTAGGATGCCGTCATCAAGGACGTGAAGGACGATGCCATCATAGATGTGAAGGGCGATGTCATCATAGATTGGTAGGATGACGTCATCATAGACCAGCAGGACGACCAAGGCAGTATTGGATTTGAGTAGTAGCTTTGACTTGAGCTATTCTTGTTTAAAGTGAGGGAGAGTTGCTCAGTTCGTCAGCCTCACTCTCTGGTCCTTGACGATTTGTACCAAAGGTCGGACTTAGTCAAGATGACTGGAAATAGACCAGGGCGCAGTAGAGGACCAGCGGTGTGTGTCGTGTGTGTGTCACTGTGCTCTGTATGGCTCCATGTCGCAGGACTTTGATTGTTTTAACGTCATACCGCCAGCGGGACTCCACCTCCGGGCTTGATTTCAGAGTTTGCCTTGTCTTAGATGAGTTGCCATCGACTTTTAACCCGTCACATCCACCCATCCAGCCTTCCACCCATCCAGCCATCCACACATCCACCCATCCACCCACCCACCCATCCAGCCATCCACCCGTACACTGTAACAGATAAACAACAAGAAAAAAATACCTTACCACAATTGCCCCACTTACACAATCTACAATCAGCATCAAAACCTCAACTGTATACTAACCTGGACCAGTTCCTTCTTAACCCCTGCTCCTCTTACACCGTTTACCCCCCCCCCCCTTTTTTTTTTCAATCCTCCCACCACACTATCAATTCCAATTTACGCTCCGAACATTACCACCATTGTCAATGTCATCGAACATGTTCCCACTAGTTGTCTTCTGGTGTCCATGTCTGTACCCAACAACCAACTCTGGTGTCCATATTTGTACCAAGCAACCCACTATGCTGCCCCTATTTGTACTCAACTAGCCACTCTGTTGTCCATATGTGTAATCAACTAGCCAATCTGGTGTCCATATTTGTACCAAGCAACCCACTCTGCTGTCCCTATTTGTACTCAACTAGCCACCCTGTTGTCCATATGTGTACTCAACTACCCTCTCTGTTTTACATATATGTAGTTAACTAGCCATTATGTTGTCTATATGTGTACTCAACTAGCCACTCTGTTTTCCATGTGTGTGCTCAACTAGCCAATATATTATCCATATGTGTACTCAACTAGCCTCTCTGTTGTCCATATGTGTACTCAACTAAACACTCTGTTGTCCATTTGTTTACTCAACTAACCTTTTTGTTGTCCATATGTGTACTCAACTAGCCACTCTGTTTTCCACATGTGTTGTCAACGAACCAAACTGTTGTCCATATAATATGTACTAACTAACACACATATTCTGGTGAAGGTCGTGAGATTACTCTCTTAAGACCCCGGCTAGTAAATTGGCAACCAACTCCATCTGCTACCCATAATAATAATAATAATAATAATAATAATACAACATTTTCCTCACATAGGGTTCCCCCTCCGCCCTGGCCTCCCCCGGAAGCTCTAGTGAGGGGCATTCGGTCAACAGATGCGCCAGCGTCTCCGGGGCCAGGTTGCAATGCGATTGTTGTCGAGCCGCCAGAAGTATGTGACTAAGGGGCAATGCTCGTTGCGTATTTGCGTCACTAAGCTTTGCTGTTTGCGGCCTAACCCCCACCATGGGTCTTGTCTGCTAGGAGTCTGCAAGTTTGAATAGACGCCTCTACCGGTCGTATTGTCTGCCCACTGCCTGTACCACTTTTTCCTGAAATGGTCTGCCAGCCAGTTCTTTATTCCCAATCCAGTCATTTGTACTTTTGGCTGAGGCTGGGCAGCCCCGGTTTTCGCAAGAGTGTTTGCTTTCACATTGCCACTGATGACGATGTGGCCTGGGATTAATTTCACTGTTACATTGCCTCCTAATTCGCCGATTTTGCACACGTCATCAATGATGACGTCAACTAAGTGAGTGGTACCTTGTCTCTTTCCCAAGACCTCGAGAGCAGATCTTGAGTCGGAGAACACGACCACATCGAGCCCCGCAAGCTCATTTTCTCTCAGTGTTTTGCACACGCTCTCCAGAGCCCTGTGTATAGCCTCAAGCTCCGCATCAAAGTTTGATGCTGTGGTCCCACAGGGTCCAGAGTGTTCTTGACTTTGTGCCCCCCCCCCCCCCCCCGCATGGTATAGTATGAGCGCACCATACCCAGAGCAGTGCTTTCTCTCAGGTTGGCCGATCCGTCCGTGAACACTTTCACAGGTACTTTGGAGTGCAAATCCATGGTTTCAAGGGCGGCCGCTCTCTGAACATGCTCAGGGCTCCGTTTTGTCCCTGCCGCATCGGTCAAGGCCAAATGTATGGACGTACCGTATTATCGGTGTTGATTTCCAGATGCCACCGCTGCATGAACCTG
The DNA here is from genome assembly GCA_964017045.1 of Omphiscola glabra. Classification (NCBI taxonomy): domain Eukaryota; kingdom Metazoa; phylum Mollusca; class Gastropoda; family Lymnaeidae; genus Omphiscola; species Omphiscola glabra. The sequence continues at coordinate 26,659,593 of OZ024805.1, forward strand.
TTGATAGATGAAAGGTCTTGCTGTAATAGCGTTTGCAGGCGGTGGACATCCTTACCGGTGCTCCAGATAACCAAATCGTCAACTTACATCGTGGCATTGGTAACCAAATTTTGTGGCAAGTCATTGATGTATGCCTGGAAAAGTGTGCAACTGAGGGCTGACCCTTGTGGGAGCCCTTCCTCGAGGGTTCTTTTCCTGGAGGTTTCACTGCCGAATTTCGTGCTGATTGTCCGGTTTGTAAGAAAACCGGCAATCCACCTGTACATATTGGCAGTTACTCCCATCTTTTGCAATTTCAACAATAGACCGGACCTCCAGACCCGATCGTAGGCCTGTCGGAGGTCAAAAATACAGCAATTGTATGTGAATTTTTTTGGAGCCCATCTGTTATGGACTGGAGAAGACGGAGCACTTGGTCTACAGGCTGCATTCCCTTGCGGAAGCCCGCCTGTATTGGACTCAGGCTGTCGGTACTCTCCAGGTACCAGTACAGCCTTTGATTAACCATTCTCTCGGCTACCTTCCCCAAACACGATGTCAGGGAGATTGGACGATAGCCGTATGGGTAATCGAGGTTTTTCCTTTCTTTGGGAATAGGGACGATGGTAGCGCTAAGCCAAGCTCTGGGTAGGATTCCAGTTACCCATGATCTGTTAATGATTGACAATAGCTTTGTCTTCGCTATTGGGCCAAGGTTTTTGATTATTTCGTTACAGATCTTGTCCGGACATGGTGCCTTGGCGGCGTCGCACTTGTCAATGGCGGTTTGCTACTCAACTATAGTGTAAGGGGCTGTGAATATCTCGTCATGCGGTCCCCACCGTTGGGCCTCTTCTCCATGTTTCCAAAGACGGTTAAGGTTCCGGCTCTCTCTGGACTCCTTCTGCTTCCTGTTAATCCTTGCAAAGTGCTTATTTAAAACCTCGGCACTTTTGGCATCTGTAGTAGCCGTGCCAGTAGTCGTTTGCAAAGGACGCAGGTTACGGACCTTCCCCATGCAGGATAGTGAGTCCATCAATCGCCAGACCTTTTTTCCGTCTTTCATGTCGAGTTTTCCACATGTACCAACCAATTTTTCCTTCTTTGCCCTATCAACCTCCTTACGGACCTCGGCTGTCAGTCTGTTGTAAGCTGCTCAAGCAGCAGCCGTCTTCAACTTTCCAGCTTTGGCCCATGCTCTCTTCCGTTCACGAACCATTTCTGCCAACCTCTTATTCCAAAAGGGGCGGAACTTGCGGGTCCTGTTTGTTCTAGGGATAGTTTTCTTAGCCACTGCGAGTATTTCACTCACAAAATTGCTGTATGCAGCGTCGGCGCTTTCAGAGGCATCGGGAATAACAGGTGATTCCTCGATTGTGCTTTCTGTTCTTTCGCGGAACAGGGTCCACTTGGCTTTGCTGAACAGCCAGTGCCTCCTAGCAAACCTTGGCTTTGCCAGCACAAGATCTAAAGTTATGAGAGCCGGTCGATGGTCGCTACCAACCTCATCTAAGACTTCCCACTGGATCTTTGCCTCGAGCTTGGCAGAGACCAGTGTTATGTCAGGACGAGACATGGCACTGTTGCCTGTATGAAGCAGTGTGGGAACACTGTCTCCATTTTGCAGCCTGATGAGGTTGGTCGTGAGCTCGACCTCCTCTAAATCTCGCCCTGAGGCATAAGTATCGGGATAGCCCATATCCCCCAAATAGGCGTTGAAATCCCCAGCTATAGTAGTTCTACTTTGGAAGTGAATGATGCCTTGTAGTGGAAGGCATAGTGTGTTTCGGGGAGTGTTGTAAATATTGCTAATGGTAAAAAAACTTACCTCCTAAACCTACTCTCAGGGTCGTCAGAGTATCTGTCCCACCAACGTTTCTGCTCTCTACCAGCTCCGCTGTGAAGTGGTTTCGCACAAGTGTTACCAGCCCTCGGCACTTTACGCAAGTGCAGCGGTAAACTGAAAAGCCCGTGATGTGCAATGGGTTCTTTTTCAGTAGGGTTTCCTGCAATAGAGCTACGTCCACTTCCTGGCTGTGGAGTAGGTTGGTGAGTTCAGGGATTTTCCCTCTGACTCCGTTACAGTTAAGCTGCATAACTACTAAGGTAGTGGGGAGGTGACCAGCGGCACCTTGCCTAGTGCCCCCGTAGCACTAGCGCCTGCAGTTGCCCTGAGCCGCTTCACCGATCTGCAGGGGAGGAGGTGATTCGCGGTCCTCCCAGTGTTGTCAATATTGTTCGTACTAGCCATATGTTTTGAATAAAGGCTGAACGTTTTTGCTCTTACCTTTCCCAGGTGAGGGACTACCTTATTAATCTTTCACCTTCGCCCTGGGGAATAGACGTAGTTAGTTTTTTAGCTTCGTGTAGTCTGCTCTACCGTACTGGTCCGTCACGTCACGTACACGCAAAACTCTTTCGGGGAGTGCCGGAGCCGTCCTTTTATGTACTAAACTAGCCACTCTGCTGTCAATATGTGTACCCAACTAGCCACTCTGTTGTCCATACATGTACTCAACTAGCAACTCTGTTGTCCATATATATACTCAACTAGCCATATTTTAAAGCAATTGTCATATTCACTCTATGGCCTATTCCATATTGTCCTCTTCCCATGAAATTTTTATCAGCCACAGTCTCTATCCCCTCCCACCTCCCCCCGGCTTTATGCATCCAGCAACGAATAACTCGGATCCTTGAACTAAATTGAAAAAAAGCCCACCAAGATGGCGACGTGGTAGCTAAGGCCGTGACGTCAGTGCCGGATTTACCTCTAAGCTAAATAAGCTACAGCTTAAGGCGTCACGATCTTCTGTCGTCTCAGAAAATCCTTTTCAGTATCTTTTTTCCTATTATTCTTTCACCTAAATTTTTTTTTTTTTTCACAACGTGTTAACTGAAAATGATAAATTTGGAAGTTACATTTCTAAAATTTCACTCAATAGAATCCGTCATTCTTTATGTAGTTTTTTTTAACAATAGTGGTCAATTGTCAACATATAAATCTAATGAGAGTTACTCTATCTAAGGTAATTCTAACTACGAAGCGACTTTTGTCCTCTCCTGTGTTGCCACTCCAATGTTGATCTTGTCTAAGACTTTTAAAAAAAAACAACAACCCATCTTTCAAGACAATAATGCATTAGTTTTCGGAAATGTTGAAGCAATAGTTCGTATGTAATATGGTAAAAAATTATTCAGGAGAAAGATAATTTTCACAGCTAAAGCGAACGAAAACTGAATATACAACTAATTGTGTCCACTTAAAATTGTATGTAAACCAATCGGTCAATTACGTACGAACTCTTTGACGACGCAAGCAATTATTTTGATGTTGGGAAATAAAAGAAAAAAAGGTGTTTCCAGATGTAACTAACAGTGTTTTTTTTAGAAGATTATAAAATACAGTTAAATTATTTCTGTGAATTTGTACACACGATCTTTGTTTTTTTTTAAAATCATAAAGTCAAATCTCATGTTTAAACAATTATTTCATGTCAACATTTTGATTTTGCGTACATCTATAGTACAAACAATCAGGCAAGTTAACCGCGCACACAAAGACAAATTAAAATAATAATAAAAATAAGAACATACGAAATATTTGGAAATATATTTCCGTTCCAACATTTAAACAACCAAAAACAGCAAACAAACAAAAAAAAATAAAAAAAATATTAAGTTATTTTGTGTTTTAGTGAAAACTCCAGTGATGACAATTCATAATATCATTCCTATAAAAACTGAAGATGTTATATTCACAATTTTTCCTTTATACACAATTTTCATGTTATGATCACAACTTTCTTGTACAAAATGTTCATGTCATTCAAAACAAAAAGCAGACCAAATTTTCTTCTTTAAAATACATATCTTAAACTATATTTAACTGTAAGTCACCACCAGCGTGTTACATAATATTAAAACAATCAACACAAAAAAAAACTGCATTATTTTTTCCCAGTTTCAACCAGACTCACGAAAAGTTAATTTGTCGCTGGCTGTAATCGACCATTTTAATAATTTTAACATTGTTTTCATATATTTCATGTGATCTTCTACTAGCGTGCCAAGATTTGTTAAAGACGAGATAGTCATGGCGACTTACGTTTCTTGGATGTAAAGTCGCATTTTATTACTGGCACTTTATAACTTTTCTGGATATTTTTCTAGACAAATTCGACATCTTTCTACTATGCGTTGGTGGGAGGGGGGCTTTGGGGAAGGGGGGCTCAGATCTGTTTTTCACCAAAACTATGTTTGTTACGGATGTTGTTTACTAAATAAATGTCATCTTTCATTTAATAACATAAATCCAATGTTGTTGATAAAAGAGATTTTAGATTTTTTAAAAAAAAGTTATTTCTTTAAAAAGATGTTATAATTATTCCTCTTCCTAACAAATACAATTTTCTGATTTTTTCCCCTTCTCTTTCCCCGTCTCTTTCCCCGTCTCTTTCCCCGTCTCTTTCCCCGTCTCTTTCCCCGTCTCTTTCCCCGTCTCTTTCCCGTTTATTTGTTCTATTTTTTATTTTATTGGTTTGTGTTTGTATCTAGAATCCCAATAAGAATAATTTCTATTTTTAAACTTTAAAAAAATATGTTAAATTGCCTTTTCCTTATCATAAAAAAAAATTTAAAATATGAGAAAATAAGTTTCTAATTTGTTTATTTATTTCCATTCAACAGGTCAAGGTTGGTCAATATTAGATTTCTATCTCCTCCCCCCCCCCCCACACACTTCCACTCTACGTCCCACTAGTCATTTATGTATATTTCTGGGGGAAACCCTTCGCTCCGTATTGCGTTATGGTACGTTATTCGACGTGGCACGTCGTGTTAAGTAAAAACGTATTCGAATATGCAGTCCAAATAACAAATAACAAACTTAAATTATACGTCACCATTTATTTCTTTGCATTACCCGTTCTTTTTACACTAAGAATTACATTCAATAAAGCACCTCATATTACATGCAACATTTGATGCACATGCAACATTTGATGCACATGCAACATTTGATGCACATGCAACATTTTAATGAAGTTTATAATTTAACCTTTTAGTCGTCATATTCATACTTACTGTATTGTTATATTCACAAGTAGGGCATTACATCAAGTATCACAGTCTCCAATAAATTAAAGGACAATAATAGTTTTAAAAAATGTTTCATTATCTTTCTTTATAATATACATTTTATTAAATAACTTAAAAGCTCTTATTATTTTTGCTAGAAAAGTTCATGAACGTCCCCCAGTTCACCAGTCAAATTGTAATATTTACAATGTCGCTAATTTGTGCTTTGTGCAGAATGAGAGAAAAACTATTCAACTTTGCCCACTGTCTTCAATATGCAGGATCTTTGCAATTTAGAAATATCTTTGCTTTGTAGACGTCTTTTTGTAAGGAAATGATCTGTCTTAAATACAATTCTACTATTTTAATTACTGTAGTTTTATTTAATAAATAAAAACCTCAAGTGTTTGAAAACATCCTCTAGGTTTCGCATGACTTATTTATCAATTACTTGTAGCAGCAATTTAAAGCATTGTCTTTATGGGTATGTGGGGGGCTGGCGTGAGTTTAACATGGCTTAAGTTGTTTTCTTAGTCGTAATAAAATAATCAATAGAGTCGAAGTCTTTTATAGGCCGACTCGGCTCTGAACATAATTGAGCCGAACAGTTCAGATAACGGCTACTGTATTGAACACAGGTCCATGATCTTGCTGGCAAAGGTGGGTGTCACCCTGGTGACTGCAGGTTCAAGGACAGCCTTCACAAGATCGGAGATTCCATGTTGCGTTCGTGCCGAGCATTCCACGTAAGCAGAGGTTCCCAGTCTGTGGAGCAACAATTTATCAAAGATTCAACTGGTTCCTCTTAATCTGTCTCTAAAGACTTTAACAGCGCTATATGACGTAAGTCGGAGTGATTTGTTTTTCGAGACAAATTTATTATTTTAAATGCAATAAAAATTGCTTATTATAATTTTTTTATATATATATAAAGAAGCTTTCAACGTTTTTAGCTGTTCGTAGTATGGGTTTTCGGTACTTTACTAAATTGTGGTCTTCAACCCAGTAACCAGAGTCTGTCAGACACGAATTTCGTTGACAGCCATGTCACATTTTTAAAAAAAAGTTTAAAAATGTGTTTTTGTTGTTTTTAGAATTTGCGAGATCTTACATGATTAAAAAAAAAGGATAGGAATAACTGCGAAGTCTTTTTATTAATAATTAGAAATCATGAACATACAACTGCTAACATATGCCTTTAACGAAAAGAGGTTAAAGGTCATTTCTATTGTGAAAAACAACATCACTATTTAATATCACTATTGTTATATATAATTTTTTACCATTACTCTACACATAGATATAATGTAGCGTTCAGCGTATTGTCATCGGGTTTTAAAGTTGTATGGTTAAATGGCTCATACTCTCATCCGGACCGTCACAGTTTGACGGCGGTGTAGACTTCGCAGGGAAGAAATTTACAACGCCTGGAATTTTAATCTAGGAGGATAAGCTGGTCCCCCCTAGACAGCTAATCGCCCGTCTCCACGCACCTGGATAACCCAAGGTAACACTATGTGTGGAAACACAGCTGGGCACGGCTTAAAGCTTTATCGCAGTCCAACACTTTTATAATTGGCATCGTGAGCGTCGCAGCAGCTCCCGGATGATTCAATGTGTCAATGTTATCCGCTTACGCATACAATAAAATTAACGCGCATGCTGTGTGTGTAAATATCAGTAGCGTTATGATTTAATTCAAAGACCAAGTTAAAAAAACAACGTTTGACCTAAAAAAATTTTTAATCAATACTATACATAGACTTGGAGCAGACTTCTTAACAAAGACACCTGAGAGCCTTTGGGATTCAAACACAACAACTTAACGGTCGTGTGTCATGTATCGCTGGTCAACTCCAGTCCAGCACGTACCTGGCAGCCATGGTGCTATCATAAGCTCTGGCCAGCACAGAAGTGTTGGGCGTTCCCAGGAGGTCACACTTGGTCCCCACTAAGATAAGACGCGCGTTGGGAAAAATGGTTTTCATCTGAAATAAAAAACGACACTCTTAAAAATGATTTTTTGTGAGAATCATCCAAGAAATATTTCAATGTTAGATTTCAAATATATCAAAGCAAGATTTTATTTTATTTTTTTAAAATTGGTACAGTGACAAATTTGTCTAATTTTTAAATTTAAAGTTCAAAATAAATCCTAACGCTTGCATGATACGCGTGGTACTCTAAAAATGCAAATTTACACAGACTTACAGTAACCCCTATTTTTTTTACTTCAACATTTTTTGGTGATTACATTAAATTTTATTTAGATTGTAGAATTCATCAAACAAATCTCATTTGTTCCCTAACTCTTACTAACACACGGAGATTACAAATTATTTTTAAAAATTAAGACTACTGACCTTATTGACCCATAGTTCCGCCGTGGTCATTGCCTGCAAGTCATCGACGCCTATGCACAGCATAATCACGTTTACTTCGAGGTGTGCCAGTGCTGATTTGAGATCCGTCTCGTCCAGAATCTCCAGGACTATTTCATGCTGAGAGAAAACACAAGAAAACGCATTTTATGTGTTTTGGATTTACTGAACCACTACGTACTGGCCAGGCATGTTAATATTCTAATATGTGCCAGCAACGAACTGGCCAGGCATGTTAACATTCTAATATGTGCCAGCAACGAACTGGCCAGGCATGTTAACATTCTAATATGTGCCAGCAACGAACTGGTCAGACATGTTAACATTCTAAGATGTGCCAGCAACGAACTGGCCAGACATGTTAACATTCTAATATGTGCCAGGAACGAACTGGCCAGACATGTTAACATCCTAATATGTGCCAGCAACGAACTGGTCAGACAAGTTAACATTCTGATATATTATAAGGCAGAGTTGACAATAAAAGCATCAAAACTTTACGTCTAAATTAACGAGTATGACATTTTAATGGCAAGGCCAAATGGAGATGATACTAAAATGATTAGTCCCAGTGGATATGACATTCCCATGATTAGTCCCAAGGGATATAGCACTCCCATGATTAGTCCAAGTGAATATGACATTCCCATGATTAGTCCCAATGGATATGACATTTCCATGATTAGTCCCAGTGGATATGACATTCCCATGATTAGTCCCAATGGATATGACATTCCCATGATTAGTCCCAATTGATATTATGACATTTCCATGATTAGTCCCAATGGATATGACATTCCCATGATTAGTCCAAATGGATATTATGACATTTCCATGATTAGTCCCAATGGATATGACATTCCCATGATCAGTCCCAATGGATATTATGACATTCCCATGATTAGTCCCAGTGGATATGACATTGCAAAAAAGTACATCATATAAATGAGATACCTGTTCCGCGCCATCGGTCACGTCAAAGACTTGCGTTTGAAAGACAACGGGGACATAGGTATCCGGAAACGTCTTCTTGGTCAGTATGTGAGCCAGGCACGTCTTCCCGCTGGTCTTTGGACCTGCAATGATCACCTTCGTCCTTGGCATTATGCTGCGTTGGTCACATTTAGAATCTGAACAGAAAATGAAAAAACAGACATTTTAATAATATGATTACGTTTTATATTGTATTGTATTTTGTGACTCCTTCCCTTCACAAGCAACCCACTCATAAAAAGCCTTCCTCTGGGTATTGCTATTCCATTAAGGTTTTGAACGTATGCAAAAATCTAGCGAAAAGAGGTAAACTGTCAAATATTTAAATTATATATATATTAAAAAATCATAGATTGTTACAAGTCAGGACGAGGGCTGGGCAAACTACAACCCGAGGGCCGCATGCGGCCTGGCAACTGATATTATGCGGCCCTCGAAGGCATTTAGAAATAAAAAAAAAATACTTTTGTTTTGAAGTAATTTTGTTGAATTTTACAGAATTTCATGTACCGTTATGATTGTTTTTAACATTTTTGGTCAAATTTCTTTCTTATTTTCTATTTTTTAAACAGTCGATGAATTTTGTCATGTAATGCTAAAATGCGAATATACCGATTTTATTATAGATAAATGGTTATCAACATGTAAAAAAATGGACATAATATACTGGCGCCACCCCACCCCCAACCCAATAGCTTACATTTGTCAATGTGACCCCCGGCACAAAAAAGTTTGCCCACACCTGCTCTAGTCTGTTCGGAAATTATTTATAAGAATTTTAAAAATGTGTCTTATTCACACGAAGAAATTACTGATTTTATTACACGCAACTTTTATATGTTACTTATGTTAAAAGTTGAGAACACTGTCATTGGCTTGAAAAAAATTTCTCATTTAATAAACAAATAACACACTTCCAAATTATGTACATGTGTCGTCAATTTTAACAAACGAGTTTAAATAACTATATCTTTCTTATTAATTTGTCCTAGATTATCACGATAAGCCGTGTGAATCACATAGTGAAAGTAGATTTACCGTTTGACATTCAGTCTATCACAGAAAAGGTTAAGGTCATTCCCTGTAAATATAATTTATATAAAATCCAGTTATTTCTTGACCTTTTCCCATCAACACCATCAAATAGTTACCCTTCAGATTTGAAAACAAATCTAATAAAACAATCTTGATACCCTCATAATTTATTGATACAAGATGAACATAAAATAATGATTTATGAATACTTACTTGTGAATTGAACTCAAACAAAACACACATGTCTAGATACATATACCCCCTGGGGTTACTCTCTAACAACAACTGTTTACTGATAACAGCAAAGACACCATGTCTGTCACCCCCGAGTCACCACCCCTTTGATGACGTAATGCCTTAAAGACCTTGCGTCAGTCATGACCCTAAAAGACTCCACACACGAAACGACTGGAGTCGCGGACTCTAAGTTTTTTTTGGAGGAAATTTTCAGCCGTCAGAACTACACAAAGGGTGTTCGAAGAAAATTGCAATAGCTCGCATAGTCCAACACATTAAAAACATATGTCTTTCGAAACAACCACACAACCACATCGAATCACACGCCCCCACCCCCATCCCCCCCCCCGCGGTGATAAGCCCGACACACGTATGCCTTATTCAAATATTTGTGCACACCAAAGCTTTCCAGTCAGTGGCTCTGTATGGCCTGTGTACGTCGGCTTTGCAACAAAGTAAACGTTTAGCTTTGGTCTTATTCTCTGTTAGTGTTTAAAGGAATACGCCAATACGTGACGCCACTCTCACCCTAGAACATGCAGTGCCGCACATTTAATAACATGGAAGGGACAAGTCACGAAGACAACAGAAGTTCGCTTGCTTTTTTTTGGACATATTAATGATATTAATGGAAATGTTGAAACTAATAAATTAATGGTATCAACCACAATTTAGAAATTATATAATTATTTCTAAAATATAACTACTGCTCTCGCTCCCAACTCGCTTTGAAAAAAAAAGATATAATCTCCATTGGTCAGTTATTCAGATCTTTTGAAACGTATTAAGATAAAAGTAATATTATAAAATAGTATGTTGGTTGACACAACTTGAGATAAAAATAGATTCAGAAACGTGAGCGAACAAGGCCATAGCCATTCAACATTGATGTCTAGTACCGTAGCCAGTCAACATTGATGGCTAGTACCGTAGCAAGTCAACATTGATGGCTAGTACCATAGCCAGTCAACAGTGATGTCTAGTACCATAGCCAATCAACATTGATGGCTAGTACCATAGCCAGTCAACATTGATGGCTAGTACCATAGCCATTCAATATTGATGGCTAGTACAATAGCCAGTCAACATAGATGACCAGAACCATTGCCCGTCAACAGTGATGGTCAGTACCATAACCAGTCAAAATTGATTGTCAGTACCATAGCCAGTCAACATTGATGGCCAGTACCATAGCCAGTCAACATTGATGGCCAGTACCATAACCAGTCAAAATTGATGGCCAGTACCATACCCAGTCAACATTGATTGATGGCCAGTACCATAGCCAGACAACAATGATGGCCAGTACCATAGCCAGTCAACATTCATGGCCAGTACCGTAGTCAGTCAACATTGATGGCCAGTACTGTAGCCAGTCAACATTGATGGCCAGTACTGTAGCCAGTCAACATTGATGGCCAGTACTGTAGCCAGTCAACATTGATGGCCAGTACTGTAGCCAGTCAACATTGATGGCCAGTACTGTAGCCAGTCAACATTCATGGCCAGTACCATAGCCAGTCAACATTGGTGGCTGTTTCTTACAAAGTGAATATGTTAAATTTTAAGGCGATAAAAACTGATGTTTCGCTATGAACTTTACAAGAAAAAAAAAAAAGACCTTCCAGAATGTGGAAAAAAAAATTCTCAGAAATTTTAGAGATACAACGGCATATTCTAAAAATGCAAAGGATTTTCTTAAATACTTTATCCCTCTCCCCTCTCTCAATCTCACTTTCTCTCCTCCTCTCTATATCTCCCTCTCTCTCTATCTCCCTCTCTATCTATCTCCCTCTCTATCTATCTCCCTCTCTATCTCCTCTCTTCATCTCTCTATCCCTCTTTTTCTATCTCTAATAGTCTTTCCCTCTTTATATCCATAGTTATTATTGCTATTGCTCTCTCTATCTCTCTCGCTCTATATCTTACTTTCTCCATCCATCCCTCCCCTCTTTCTCTCTCTCTACCCCTCTCTCTCTCTCCCTCTCTCTCTATCTCCATCTCTATCTATCTCCCTCTCTATCTATCTCCCTCCCTCTCTATCTATCTCCCTCTCTATCTATCTCCCTCTCTATCTATCTCTCTCTCTATCTCCCCACCCCTTCTCTCTCTCTCCCCTTCCTCTCATCATTAGTTCCATACGGGGAATCGTATAACATGTATTGCAACAAGCTACACATTTATAGACACACGATCTACGCCTATTCAAATATGATTTCAATCAGGTCATGGGCCGCACCGATTAGACGGTCCTATGGAGAGAAAAATCACCTAGGTCGTGTTGACGTAAATGTCAAATGACTCGTTTGAACAACTTCCTGCACCGTTCCAGTCCTTAAATAACTTTTTATTGTGGCCTTCTAAGAGTTAATTCACTAGAAATGCTATTGACAATGATATTGGCATTAACGTCTCTCAAAGCCTCCAATGTCTCGACTAATTACTAATAAACTTATATTATATCAATCTGTTCAGTACTGACATAGGAATAATAAAAAAAAATCACACATTTTCAGTAAAATATTAATTCTAATCCAAGAATCTAAAAACTGTGGTCCATATACCAAGACGGAAAAATAACGCGATTTTGTAAAGTGTATGCAGAAGATTCCTAAAAAAAAAGACAATTAACTTCATACATTATTACCAGTGTCATTGCGACATATATACTTAATGGAACGTTCGTTGTGAAAGGTTTATTTAAGTGCACGTGGTACTTCATTCTTCTCGTTTCGGAGCCCCCCCCCCCCTTTTTGTGTTCATTAATATAACGCAACTGTCTGAAGTCCTCGCGTATTCAACATAAATATAGTTTTATTGGTCAAGTCTATTTTGTTCCTTGACTATAACGGTAAAATAAAGTAGCCCACGATGGAGAGAGAGAGAGAGAGAGAGTGTGTGAGAGATAGAGAGGGAGATAGAGAGAGATATAGAGAGAGATAGGGAGAGATAGAAAGAGATAGAGAGAGAGAGAAAGAGAGAAAGGGGAGAGAAAGAGAGAGGGGGAGATCGGAAAGCTAATTGACCCACTTTCCTTCAACGAATAAAACTGAAACATGGCACATAGACCCGTTGCCGATGCAACACATTGTATAGAAATTTCACACTTAACCAAACCTCCAAATATAAGGTGTCCCTGTTTTCCAAGGGGAAGATCAATGAAATATGATTTGTTCAATGGGTGAGTGTTTTGGCGTGGAGATTAACTGTGCAGCTGTTACTATGTGCATTGTATTTGTGACTTATTTTGGTTTAAATATATTTATAGTTTTTTTAGGTTGTACATGCACTAAGTATGATAAAAAACATTCCTATACAAAAAATAAGTTGCTACAATGACATAAATGATAAATCACTTACAATCACATAAATGATAAATCACTTACAATCACATAAATGATAAATCACGTACAATCACATACATGATAAATCACTTACAATCACATAAATGATAAATCACTTACAATCACATACATGATAAATCACTTACAATCACATAAATGATAAATCACTTACAATCACATACATGATAAATCACTTACAATCACATACATGATAAATCACTTACAATCACATACATGATAAATCACTTTCAATCACATAAATGATAAATCACTTACAATCACATACATGATAAATCACTTACAATCACATAAATGATAAATCACTTACAATCACATAAATGATAAATCACTTACAATCACATACATGATAAATCACTTACAATCACATACATGATAAATCACTTACAATCACATAAATGCCAACAAAAATGCAAGTAAAGGATTTATTACAAAAACATTTGTTTTAGAGGTTTAACAAATAAACCACTTACTGTAGGGACTTACTTGAGGTGCTGCTGTTCAAATATATTCACATCTTTAAAGAGAGTAATCGCGGAAATTCCCGATAAAACGACAACGTCTTGAAACTAAAAATAACGTCTCTCAGAGCGCATAAAATGAGATTATTTCTTTATCAGCTTCGCGGAGCCCGGTTTATAAAACTGGTGCTTCGATCATTTATCAAAACACTGTAGGCCAAGCGTTGAATGTAAGGCTATTAATAGTAACGGGAATGTCCGTTCAAACTTGTGTTGTCGAGTGCACCGGCTAGGAACTTCCTTGGACTACCCACAGATAGTCTTCTCCGACCCACAGGGGGAAATTTCATATCGCCGCGGAGATTCACAGATTAGTCTGTCTTGAGAAAAATGCCAATCTTTTAACAGCACTCTTCTGTCTGCGGCCGTATTAGGCAGCGATTTCGGTCGGGATGAGGGCGCGGCTAAGGAAGATGGTGAAACATAGCCGGCGTGGCTAAGTAAGATGGTGAAACATAGCCGGCGTGGCTAAGGAAGATTGTGAAACATAGCCGGCGTGGCTAAGGAAGATGGTGAAACATAGCCGGCGTGGCTAAGGAAGATGGTGAAACATAGCCGGCGTGGCTAAGGAAGATGGTGAAACATAGCCGGCGTGGCTAAGGAAGATGGTGAAACATAGCCGGCGTGGCTAAGGAAGATGGTGAAACATAGCCTTAAAAATTCTCTTTAGCGAAACAAATTTAAATGACAATCTACTTCATGGCGACACCTTTTTGGGTGGTCAATCAATCAAGCAAAAAAACAAAACAAAGACTAATGAGGTAGACAATATTTTAATAGAATTTTCTTGATAACGGCCGAGTCAGAACTCCAGCGAGAAATCTTGTCTAGCAGTGACTGGACGCGTCCTGCTCATTCCCGATGTACACATTTTCCTCCATGGGCCGATACCCGAGTTGTTTACTTTTCCCAGTGAAATCAGGGGCGGACCGTCTGCGATGTGCGTGGTAGGTGGCGCGGAGCTGGATGTTCTCCTGGACCGTCTGACAGCAGCAGCCGACATGGTAAGGGAGACAGTTATTGTTGGCACCTACTTCGTCCTGGAGACTGAGCTCGGCAGAACGAGTTGTCTGCAGATGTTTCAGAGCCCTGGAGATGGTGGGGGTCAAGGTCGCGCCTAGCACTGAAGCGAAGTAGCAGAAGCTCAACAGCATCTGTGGAATGATAACACGATAAAAACGAAGTACAAATTACAATCAACTCTAAGATTACACGTACGTAGTCATTACAATCAACTTTAAGACTACACGTAAGTAGTCATTACCATCAACGATAAGATTACATGTACGTAGTCATCACAATCAACGCTAAGATTACATGTAAGTAGTCATTACAATCAACGCTATCATAAATTGAAAATAACATTTGTAAATAACCGTTACAATGAAAATTAATAACGATTGCCATTATCACTTACAGAAATTGTTTGAATTATTTCCCTCACTTTTTTGTGTCATACATGATATTAGCTTTCTTATAATATTATTTCTACTCCCTTAAATTTGTATATAAAAAATGCTATAGATTTTTTCGCCTTGTTTTTATGCATAATATAATTTGTAGTGTGAAAATTATGTACAATCTTCAATAATCATTCGACTCGTCCAAAATTCGTTAATTGTTTTAGGAAATAAGGTGGTATATTATAAATATCTAAAATGCAATAACCAATCATTTATATGTTTATGTTTTCTTTTTAACATTTTAACAGCTAAAATTCTAATATTTAAAGTCATTGTTATTTCTTATGTACGCTAAGATAAAGTCATCACTGCGTGTGGGATCGGTATCAAGCGACTCACAATCATATTTTAAACATGTGCGGGAAGAAAGGCGAGATCTAGAAGACTGGCAGTGAGATTTGGAAGTCCCGACTTGGTGGAAGGCTGGCAGAGAGATTTGGAAGTCCTAACTTGGTGGAAGGCTGGCAGAGATATTTGGAAGTCCCATCTTGGTGGAAGACTGTCAGAGAGATTAGGTATTCCCAACTTGATGGAATACTGGCAGAGAGATTTGCTAGTCCCAACATGATGGAATACTGGCAGAGAGATTTGGAAGTCCCATCTTGGTGGAAGACTGTCAGAGAGATTTGTTAGTCCCAACTTGATGGAATACTGGCAGAGAGATTTGGAAGTCCCATCTTGGTGGAAGACTGGCAGAGAGATTTGGTAGTCCCAACTTGATGGAATTAGAGAGGGGAATAAAAAGCCTGGATCACATACATAGAGACAACTACCGTCTCAGCAAGAATTGTTAAACATTCGCGAATATCCCGGAGAATCTGACGCGGTCTGTAGCTGACCTACTTTCTAGCTATGCCAGATTTGGTTTCAGAAAATGAAGATCTCGTATGCCAGCAATATTCTCCCTATGGCCAGATATTACAGAAATCTTCAACTCGTTTTTGTTGACTAGACAAAAACGATTTGGACATGGTGGACAAAGACTGCCAATAAAAATTAGTCATCCTTTGCTCAGACAAGTCGAGAATTTAAAGATATGGTCAGCATTATCAACGAAGACAGAAAGATAGAGAAAAACAGTGCAGAGGGCAAAATCAGCTAATTACCAAACAGCCACACCTTTCAGGCACCTGAGCCTAAAGATGGCGGCCAATGCCAGGCTAATTAAAACTGTCTGAACAAACATGAAATCTGGAAAATAAGACAACAGGTATGTGTCATAACCAATCGGCCAGTACATGGCAGGAAAGAAAATTAATTGTTTTTTTCAGCTTGGCAGAATGCCTGTTAATTCTTCTGCACAGCATGCAGACAAGAACTCCGGTTGCAGGAACAGAGGAAGACAACATTAGGCCAGCCATCATTAGTTCTCGAACTCACCTGAACGGCCAAGAAGATACAATTGTACCACGAGAAAGCCTTGACATTTTCAGAACCTGTCATCAAAAGAAATAATTTTATTCCTTTTAGTCTGTTCACATACCTCAAATGTGGATTAAAACAATAATCACCCAAATTTTCATTCATTTCTCTTATTTATTTTTTTCCTGAAAATAAATATAATTGGTGTTATTTGTCAACGTATGTCTAGCTACTGTGTCAACATACTATCAAATAGGTTCAAAGAACTGTATCTCAATTACCGTAACTATATTACGAATTCTTTTTTGACACATTAAACTGCTGACTCTCTATTGATCATACGAGTGTCATAAAAGGCAGCCTTTATAACAGAGGTTCCCAGCCTGTGGGTCTTGACCCCTTTGGGCTCGAACCACTCTTTCCCAGGGGTCACCTAAGACATCGGAAAACACATTTACTCTACAGTTATGAAGTAGCAAAGAAAATCATTTCGTGGTTGGGGGGTCGCCACAACATGAGGGACTGTATTAAGGGTTGGCAGCATTAGGAAGGTTGAGAACCACTGCTTTATGGTGAAACAAAATTTACGCAATATATTCTAACGATACACTAACACCATATATTATTAACCGTACTCTATCGTCCTAAACTCATAGAACTTACCACAAAGAGTAGCAGTAGATATTGAGGTCAACAGGAACCTGCTGTAGACGATGAAGACTTGGTCACGTGGTCCACCAACAAATCTTTCTGCTAACTGCCAGGAAGAACTCTTTGTTTAAAAAAAAATGAATTTAGTTGATAATTGCGAAAATAAGCGCGATACTTTTAGAACATAAATGTAAGCATTGTAAAGATTCTTTGTTTCAGTTTTAATCTGGGTAAGTAACCAGACCAACTCATGTCGCAGATAAACATAGTGGAAGATTTACTAATGGTATCGTTTTCTTTACAACTGAATCTGACTCATATTAAGAACGTTCGTTGTTGTATTTCAAAATGAAAACTTTGTAAAATTCTAACTCTGTATTGCATTGTAGTAAAGCTAAATGAAATATAAGAACGATGCACGCTAAACCTGAATTCATAGACAGGACAAAGGATTTGGACGTTTCGACTTAGAGCCTTCGTCAGAAAACAAGACAAAAAAAAGAAGTATGACAAGTAACAGAGCACAGTAAAAAAAACCTTAAGACAGCGGTTCTCAACCTTTCTAATACCGCGACCCCTTAATACAGTTCTGCGCGTTGTGGCGACCCCCAACCACAAAATTATGTTCGTTGCTACTTCATTACTGTAGAGTATATGTGTTTTCCGATGGTCCTAGGCGACCCCTGTGAAAGGGTCGTTCGACCCCCAAAGGGGTCGCGACCCACAGGTTGAGAACCGCTGCCTTAAGAGATTTCCTTTTTGTTGCCAGAGGTAGGATAACAGGAAGTGAAAGAATATAAATATTGGTACGTCGAAAAAATAAGGTAGAAAAATGTATAGATTTCGTAAACTCATTTACACAACTTGAATGCAGTCCGTCAATTATTATCTATCAAAGGTAAGTAGCATACACTTAATTAAGTAGAAGTTAATACCATTCACCTATTTACCTGCACTCGGTAGGTCAGCGTGTAGACTCCGGCAAAGAGCAGAGTTGTGGCCGTGTAGGTGGACATAATAAGTGAGAGGTCAGTAGCGTGTCTGTAGATTCGTCTAGCAAGGTGCACTTAAATGTAGACAGATTTCGCATGGTTTATACTACATTTTTGTTACAATATGAGTCGTTAAAAAAATCTACAAAATGTATATGATGAATGTAATAAGTATTGATGATATCAAAAGAGAGTTAATGTATTTTGTATGTAGGTTTTTTTAACTTAAGACTTTTACGGTTTTTTTTATCCACTTGAAATAGTTGGGTAATAATTGGAAAGGTAATTGACGAATTTCACGACGTAAATGGTGGGCGTAACTTGGTGTAACAATTCTGACCAGTAGAAACACACTAAGTAAATGTTGGGTGTAACTTGGTGTAACAATACTGACTAGTAAAAACACACGAAGTAAAACTGAGAAGCAAACTGTAATAGCTTTCAATAAATAAAGCCAAGCTCAATGATACAATTTTACGATCGTAAAATGTTAATATGACATGTGAAAATATGACACATGTAAATGTGACATCTGTAAACATACACCTTATCAAAGGGTTCATGCAACGATAGAGCAAATGACACCACAGACTCACCCGACGCCATAATCACAAGAATGAGATTAAGTAGCTGAAATAATCCCATGACACTCGCGCTCTGTGGAGGAAAAATAGAGGGAGAAATAGAGGGAGAAATAGAAGGAGAAATAGAAGGTGAAATGGGAGGAGAAATAGAAGGAGAAATAGAAGGATAAATAAAAGGAGAAATAGAAAGGGAAAAAGGGGAAACAGAAGGAGAAATAGGAAGAGAAATAGAAGGAGAAATAGAAGGAGAAATAGAAGGAGAAATAGAAGGAGAAATAGAAGGAGAAATAGAAGGAGAAATAGAAGGAGAAATAGGAAGAGAAATAGAAGGAGAAATAGGAAGAGAAATAGAAGGAGAAATAGGAAGAGAAATAGAAGGAGAAATAGAAAGAGAAATAGAAGGAGAAATAGGAAGAGAAATAGAAGGAGAAATAGGAAGAGAAATAGAAGGAGAAATAGGAAGAGAAATAGAAGGAGAAATAGGAAGAGAAATAGAACGAGAAATAGGAAGAGAAATAGAAGGAGAAATAGGAAGAGAAATAGAAGGAGAAATAGGAAGATAAATAGAAGGAGAAATAGGAAGAGAAATAGAAGGAGAAATAGGAAGCGAAATAGAAGGAGAAATAGAAGGAGAAATAGGAAGAGAAATAGAAGGAGAAATAGGAAGAGAAATAGAAGGAGAAATAGAAGGAGAAATAGGAAGAGAAATAGAAGGAGAAATAGGAAGAGAAATAGAAGGAGAAATAGGAAGAGAAATAGAAGGAGAAATAGAAGGAGAAATAGGAAGAGAAATAGAAGGAGAAATAGAAGGAGAAATAGGAAGAGAAATAGAAGGAGAAATAGAAGGAGAAATAGAAGGAGAAATAGGAAGAGAAATAGAAGGAGAAATAGAAGGAGAAATAGGAAGAGAAATAGAAGGAGAAATAGAAGGAGAAATAGAAGGAGAAATAGAAGGAGAAATAGAAGGAGAAATAGAAGGAGAAATAGAAGGAGAAAAAGAAGGAGAAATAGAAGGAGAAATAGAAGGAGAAATAGAAAGAGAAATAGAAGGGGACGTAGAAGGAGAAATAGAAGGAGAAATAGAAGGAGAAATAGGAAGAGAAATAGAAGGAGAAATAGAAGGAGAAATAGAAGGAGAAATAGAAGGAGAAATAGAAGGGGACGTAGAAGGAGAAATAGATGGAGAAATAGAAGGAGAAATAGAATGAGAAATAGAAGGAGAAATAGAAGGGGACGTAGAAGGAGAAATAGGAAGAGAAATAGAAGGAGAAATAGAAGGAGAAGTAGAAGGAGAAATAGAAGGAGAAATAGAATGAGAAATAGAAGGAGAAATAGATGGAGAAATAGGAGGAGAAATAGAAGGAGAAATAGAATTGCAGATCGGCAATATATTTGTTTAGAGTAAAGAATAAATACAATAATTTTTTTTAAAAATTAGCTATGAGACTTTGTTGCGAAATTTAGGTTGCCAGAATGATCTTTAAATTGACCGTGGGCCCTCAAAATATAGAAGAAGAATAAAGTGAGGTAATTGTTTTCATTCCAGTGTCTGGAGTGTCCAAGGGTAGGGCCGAATTCACACTTGCTCAGGCCCTAAGCTATTACAAAGTCCAGAGGCCCCTTACCGTTTGAAATTACATGAGGTGGTCCAAGAAATAAAAATTTAAAAATCTATAGCTGGCAGATTGTGAGGCCCTAAGCTGTAGCTTATTTAGCTTATAGGTAAATCCGGTACTGTCCTAGGGTATTCCAGTTAACTTTAGCGGTGCCTTACGTAAATTACTGCTTATGGTGATGCGTCTTACAATTCATTAAACGCTTTTTGATGCCTTTATTACTTTCGCCTAACAGTGCAATGTCATCAGCATATGCAAGATACTGAAATATCACATTAAGAGATGGCGTCAGCGGGCCGTCGAGCTTAAAGCTCTTTATGCCCTCCCTGGCGCTCACCCACACAAACCAGACGCAGGGCTTCCCCAACGCCAGCCCGTGCGGGAGAACGCCAGAGACCTCCCCGGGCGAGAATGGCAAGATACTGAAAGGTTTGCTTGTAGAGATTGCCAATTGGGCTGTGGGTCTCGAGCTTCCCTAAGAAAGTATCCTGGTATTTTTCCTCGGGTGTCAATATCAATGCTTCCTATAACGCTCTCTAATGATAGGTTAAATATCATACACGACAGCGAGTGCCCTCATCTTAGGCCTCGTCTAATCTGAAATTCCCTTGAATATTCACCCTGGATGTTGATTTTGCCTTTCGAGTGGTTTAAAGTCACATGCATCAGTCTTGTCAGTTTGTTGGGTATGCCAAACTCATGCAGGATCTCATATAGATAATTTCATTCTAATTGTCATGGGACATTTTATACATAGTCTTTACTATGCTGACAATAAATTTAATTTATTGGTCTTACTGGAATGGGGAAATCATCATCAGAGTGAGTTTGTCCAGGCCAGGTATCAATCACAGAGACTATCATTAAATTCAAAAACTGAAGAAACAAAAAAGAGAACAATAATTTTAGAACACTTTGAAGTTGCAAAATATATTTGGTTTGAAATAAATAACAAACTTTAGTGGTTAAAACATATTGCACTTTTCAAATGAAACAAATGGGTTCTAGTATTATCATAGAGAAAGGTATTTGGAAAATTTCTTGTCACGCGTGAATTAACTCAGTTAAGAAAGCGAATTAACTCTGTTAAAAATTTCGTCATAATACAAATGCACATAAGCTGATTTTGGAATACGTTAAGCCGTAGTGGGGGGCGGGGGGGGGGGGGGGTTAGAGGATTAGTTTTCTTCTCTTCATCCTTAAGATATTTATAATTTCTATGATTCCTGTTGCTCCATCAGTTTGTACAACATAAGTAGGAAGCTTTTCTAAACATATTCTCGGTTCTTTGGCCCCTTGTTGATTGTTTGTCTCTCTTAACACTACGAATGGCAAAGTAAGTCTCCAACACCCTACCACACTAACACTTACACCCTACCACACTAACACTTACACCCTACCACACTAACACTTACACCCTACCACACTAACACTTACACCCTACCACACTAACAATTACACCCTACCACACTAACACTTACACCGTACCACACTAACACTTACACCCTACCACACTAACACTTACACCCTACCACACTAACACTTACACCCTACCACACTAACACTTACACCCTACCACACTAACAATTACACCCTACCACACTAACACTTACACCCTACCACACTAACACTTACACCCTACCACACTAACACTTACACCCTACCACACTAACACTTACACCCTACCACACTAACACTTACACCCTACCACACTAACACTTACACCCTACCACACTAACACTTACACCCTACCACACTAACACTTACACCCTACCACACTAACACTTACACCCTACCACACTAACAATTACACCCTACCACACTAACACTTACACCCTACTACACTAACACTTACACCCTACCACACTAACACTTACACCCTACCACACTAACACTTACACCCTACCACACTAACACTTACACCCTACCACACTAACACTTACACCCTACTACACTAACACTTACACCCTACCACACTAACACTTACACCCTACCACACTAACACTTACACCCTACTACACTAACACTCTACCACACTAACACTTACACCCTACCACACTAACACTTACACCCTACCACACTAACACTTACACCCTACCACACTAACACTTACACCCTACCACACTAACACTTACACCCTACCACACTAACACTTACACCCTACCACACTAACACTTACACCCTACCACACTAACACTTACACCCTACCACACTAACACTTACACCCTACCACACTAACACTTACACCCTACCACACTAACACTTACACCCTACCACACTAACAATTACACCCTACCACACTAACACTTACACCCTACCACACTAACACTTACACCCTACCACACTAACACTTACACCCTACCACACTAACACTTACACCCTACCACACTAACACTTACACCCTACCACACTAACACTTACACCCTACTACACTAACACTCTACCACACTAACACTTACACCCTACCACACTAACACTTACACCCTACCACACTTACACTTACATCCTACCACACTAACACTTACACACCAAAAATAAATATAATTCAAAGAAATATACTCAATAAAAAATTATAACGATAACTGTAGTCATTGTCTCCAATGTATAATAATCACTTTTTTTAAACAATTTTTTATCACTTTTCCCCCAACACTTCATATATTCATATGTTCATATGTTCATATTAATCATATGGGGAGACCTTGCCATACATAAAAACGTGTTCATATATTTTATTCATTTATGAAGATGTTCTCAATTACAGAATGGAATGCTACGAGTGACGCTCTGACCTGTAGTCCAATAGTTACCATGGTAACATGTCTGTAAAGTATGATTGTGTTTCCCGGCCAACAAGAACGCCCGGGCCATTCAGGTTGTCGCGTCATGGGTAGCACATCGGTCTGTTCCTGGAGACAGAAATTACAAACATTCCATCAATTATTAATTGTGTGATAAGTAACCGTTTACTCAAGTAAAGGAACATAAAGTCATGAAACAATTTTAAAAATGATTTAATTAAACTCCACGGAATAACGAAATATGTTTAAAATGTATTTATTTAATTATTATTATTATTCCTTTTTTTTTGCATTTATTTCTCTGAAAATCTTGCTCATGGCGTGGTCACTCTAATTGTATTCAAATGTTTGTGTAACGATCGAGTTATCTCTACTTTTGAAAAAAACTGTCAGGTATATGTAGGATATTCATGTATTGTGTAAATCTGATTTATAGTTAATTTAATGTTTTGCCATTTGTACTGATGACGTCATCTGCCGAAAAAATAATTAAATTTGTATTTTTTTCCTCATCGCAATTAAAGCTTAACAAATACTATTTTATGTACATAAATTGTTTGTGTCACATTAATCTACTAAAAGCTTTGTCTCAGTTAAGACGCTTTATAATCATCTTAACATATACACAACCTCTAAGCTGACGATGTATTTATCCAGGACGTGGCGGGTGTTGTCTAAAACTTTCAGAATGTCTGCCATTTGACCACTGGTCAGCGTCGCACCGTCTGACCTGCAATAAAACGTAAAAAAATCATCGCATTTGTTAAAAAACCTAAATTATTAAATATTAAATTTGAATAAGGCAATCACATAATAAGATCACCATATGAGTGTTACAATCTCAGAATTAGATCACCATATGAATGTTACAATCTCAGAATAAGATCACCGTATGAATGTTACAATCCCAGAATTAGATCACCGTATGAATGTTACAATACCAGAATTAGATCACCGTATGAATTTTACCATCCCAGTATTAGATCACCGTATGAATGTTACAATCCCAGAATTAGATCACCGTATGAATGTTACAATACCAGAATTAGATCACCGTATGAATGTTACAATACCAGAATTAGATCACCGTATGAATTTTACCATCCCAGTATTAGATCACCGTATGAATGTTACAATCCCAGAATTAGATCACCGTATGAATGTTACAATACCAGAATTAGATCACCGTATGAATTTTACCATTCCAGTATTAGATCACCGTATGAATGTTACAATCCCAGAATTTGATCACAGTATGAATATTAAAATCCCAGAATTAGATCACCATATGAATTTTACAATCCCAGAATTAGATCACCGTATGAATATTACAATCCCAGAATTAGATCACAGAATGAATATTACAATCCCAGACAACCAATTACTCCGTCCAACAAGTGTTGCGTTAACCTACTGTAAACTTACCGCTAAATGTAAACTTAATATTTAAAAGATAAAATAAGTCCTTACATATTTTAACTTCACCTGGTATTAGATCTAAAAGAAGGACCATCCTACCTAAAATATTGATGCAGTTACATCGTGAACACGGTGTAACAGGTGAGAAACATGGTACAAGGGAACATGATGGTACAGGTGAACACGATGGTACAGGTGAACACGATGGTACAGGTGAACACGATGGTACAGGTGAACACGACGGTACAGGTGAACACGATGGTACAGAAATGTAATAACGAAACATGAACAGAATAGATGCAATTAAAAAAAAAAAGAACTGTAACTCACTTGTTATCCGAAGACTGATAATATCCATTATTATCTCCCATGACTGACGTAATAGTCAAATGGTTAACTCACTTAAATGCGATATGTTGACTTAATGGTGAGTTAAGTACGTCTGTTAAAAATCTTATTTTAACCCAAATGTCAACTGTTGTGATAGAAATTAAAGTAGATTAACTCACTCTGAATTGTTTAACGTTGGTTGATAGAATTCCAATTTAATTTCAACATCAATTTTAATTAAAAATATAATTGAAAACAAATATATATTTTTACATTATAAAACTTATAGAAAATTCTCTTCGCCATTTCGATCTCAAATAGACACAACAGATACAACAGTCCGTAGTGCATTGCTTATATCATAGAACACATACAAGTATTAGACTATAAAAAAACACAAAATCTTTTATACATTTAGTAGACATAATGTTGTAAAAAAACAACTACAATCAGATTTGTAGCGTGGACTATGTAACCTCTGAGGCTACAATGATAAGTGCAATCTGTGAGACTTCAGTGGTCATTGTAATCTCTGAGGCTACACTGATAAGTGCAATCTGTGAGGCTTCAGTGGTCATTGTAATCTCTGAGGCTACACTGATAAGTGCAAC
Organism: Omphiscola glabra; assembly: GCA_964017045.1. Taxonomy (NCBI): domain Eukaryota; kingdom Metazoa; phylum Mollusca; class Gastropoda; family Lymnaeidae; genus Omphiscola; species Omphiscola glabra. The sequence continues at coordinate 26,685,009 of OZ024805.1, forward strand.
CTGTGAGGCTATAGTGGTAATTGCAACCTCTGGGGCTACAGTGGTCATTGTAATCTCTGAGGCTACACTGATAAGTGCAGCCTTTAAGGCTATAGTGGTAATTGCAACCTCTGGGGCTACAGTGGTCATTGTAATCTCTGAGGCTACAATGATAAGTGCAATCTGTGAGGCTATAGTGGTAATTGCAAGCTCTGAGGCTACAATGATAAGTGCAATCTGTGAGGCTTCAGTGGTCATTGTAATCTCTGAGGCTACAATGATAAGTGCAATCTGTGAGGCTATAGTGGTCATTGCAAGCTCTGGGGCTACAATGATAAGTGCAATCTGTGAGGCTATAGTGGTCATTGCAAGCTCTGGGGCTACAGTGGTAATTGCAAGCTCTGGGGCTACAGTGGTCATTGCAAAATCTGGGGCTACAATGGTCATTGCAGGCTCTGGGGCTACAGTGGTAATTGCAAGCTCTTTTGCTACAGTGGTCATTGCAAGCTCTGGGGCTACAATGGTCATTGCAAGCTCTCGGGCTACAGTGGTAATTGCAAGCTCTTTTGCTACAGTGGTCATTGCAAGCTCTGCGGCTACAGTGGTCATTGAAAGCTCTGGGGCTACAAAAATCAGTGCAACCTGTGAGGCTACAATGATGAATGCAACCTCTGAGGCTTCCGCGTTCCTCGAATTTTTAATGGCCTAAAGTTGTTATGTGAAAATTGTAGCCAAAAAAAAATATGAGAGATCAATTTTGATTTTACGATCTCGCAAAACTTAACTGTGGCAGAGGACCACCAAAAGTCTGGCGATGTCTCTGCATACAAACGCATTTTACTTATTGACAAAACAACTGAATTGTTTTTAAAAAGAAACTTTTCGAAGGCAGTGTTCTAAACAGAAATTCTATCAAAACGTATTGGAAACATTACAGAGATCTAAACTAAAATTCTGCCAAATCACATCGGCAACATTACAGGTTTCTTAACTAAATGTCTGTCAGGTGTTATTGTCAACATTACAGAGTTCTAAACTAAAAGTCTGCCAAATCACATAGGCAACATTACAGGTTTCTTAACTAATTGTCTGTCAGGTGTTATTGTCAACATTACAGAGTTCTAAACTAAAAGTCTGCCAAATCACATAGGCAACATTACAGGTTTCTTAACTAATTGTCTGTCAGGTGTTATTGTCAACATTACAGAGTTCTAAACTAAAAGTCTGCCAAATCACATAGGCAACATTACAGGTTTCTTAACTAATTGTCTGTCAGGTGTTATTGTCAACATAACAGAGTTCTAAAATGAAAGTCTGTCAAGACTTATTGGCACCATAAAAGATAAAACTGACTTTTTAAAATAACGTGTCTTTCAAATTAATAAGAGCCTTGTGTAATCCGATAATGAAAAACCGGAGAAGATGCATCGCTGGGGTAGTTTTCACTAACATCCAAGGGCCGAGTGGTTAGCTGCCCCACAGCGTTGAAACCCCTCATCTAAAAGAAAGGATTCTCAAACATTATTATTTTTTAGAATTGTCAGTCGCTTACAGGCATGTGTCAAGAACGTGCCGCACATCAATCAATACAAGCGTCATATATGTTTAGCATCAAGATGTTTGAACACATAATATCATGAAGTTTTAACCCATAACATACACATATACATTCTACTTAACCGCTTGAATCTTCCCGTGAAAGGTATTGCATGTTTAAAAAGATCTAACATTTTGAATGTGGTGACACGCAAAGGTTTGAGAACCACGGACTCAAAGACTGACCCTGTGACAACAGTGGTTTTGTTAATATTTACCGCACGAGAAAGAGCCCAATCTAGAAAAAAAAACAGTGGACACACACATTTGTGTCACGTAGAGTGTAAACGAGGCTGGAGAGATTAACGCTGGCCATACAAGAGATTAGACGACCGTGGTCACAGGGCTCAGGTAAGGCAAAGGTGACGACGGACGAGCAAAGCCATGAACGTCACACGGTCGTGAGTGATGAGTGGGGACAACAAATTATTGAGTGAAATGCAACCCCCTAAATAGCAGACATCCAATGAAACACTTTTACTCAAATTATTGTCGATCATTTCCTTTATAGGTGATTAATGGTACCCGGGTGCGAATCGCGGCGCTGCGTGTCCAGGTCCATTTTGACTAATGCTGTTCGGATGTCATTTGTAGTAGTTTATTTTATTTAAAATGAAGAATTACGTTTACAAACGTATAGTACATTCAATTATCTCGCATTTGATACCTCATTTGTCTTACAAACCCAACAATAATATTTTAAATCGTTTCTTAATCCCAACCTCTCAATTCTGGTACCCGTGTACCAATAGGTGCGGCCTTTAATGTATCTTACTTTGATTTAAGGGGACAAAAAAGTTAAAATCAAATCAAGTCCTTGTGTCTGGTCACAAACAAAGCTCTGTGATGTTACATCTTCTACGTGGACTCCGCGTGAATCATGATGGAAACGCATCTTCTGGCGAGCAGATTTTTAACGAAAGTAGGATATTGAAGTAGCAAAGACACGACCTTTCTTTCCACCCCCCACTGCCATGTGACAGATTTGGATGTATCAGAGCCTAATTGTTGTAAAATAGTTTACAGTAACGTTTTCTTTAAATCACTCGAACTGTTCCATGTGCAGCGGTGTGAAACATGACGACCCTGACCTAGATACACATGATGTGAGTGAGCGGGCTGTGGGTGGAGCGGGTTTGTCGTAGGCGATGAAGCGAAAACCCGTAGGTCTTTCTGGGCTCGAGAAAACAGAGGTCGCGGGTCATTCTGAGTTTAAGAAAACATTGGTCTTTCTGAGGGAAATTGTTGGGGCAAAGCATGATGTGGGGAATGATGTTGGGGAGGATGTATTGGATGATGGAGGCTGAGATGAGCGAGATAATGTGGGGAATGATGTGTGGGATCATGTTTGGATGGATGTGGAAATGATGAGTTTGATGATCTTGGAGATGATGTGGGGGTGATGTGGGGGATGATGTGGGGGATGATGTGGGGCATGTTGTGGGGGACGATGTGGGAGGATGATGTGGGGATGGATGTGAAAGCAGGACACACCAGAAGAAAAATGTATATTATAGATAATGTTTATTTTAGAAGACTCTAGAGATACCACTGCTTTCCACTTCTGAGCAATTTCACAAAGCCTATTCCCTAAACTATAATTTGATTTCGCATGTGTACTACTACTACTAATAATAATAAAGTTCATTTGAAAAATCACGCTTCATCCCCAAAGGCTCGAAGCGCGGTACAAAAACAAAGCTGGGAGATAATAACTAGCTGGAAGAGATGGTAGACAAATTCACGCCAGAAGGTGTTTGCGAAATAGATGAGATTTTAAATTTGTTTTGAAGGACTTCAGTATCTTGCTGTTTCTGAGAGCGTCAGGAAGGGTGTTCCAAATGGTTGGGCCAGCAAATGCGAATGTGCGCTTTCCGTAAGTCTCAAGGCGAACACGCGGTATCGAGAGTTTGCCACTATCGGATGAGCGGAGTTGTCTAGTGGGTACTAGTGGTCTTCCAGCTCTAATCATTAACAGGATTAGTCTTTGGTACGGTGATACTATTCTTTTTTTTGTTTATAACAAAATTCTAGACAATTTTAACCGCCAGATTCCAAATTTAACCTCAATCAGTTGACCTAAATAGTGTAAGTCACTATATATTATTCTCAGTCGTTTGTCTCCATTTCTAGTTTAACTTTTTTTTAAAAAATGATACCGCGATAGATCAAAAACTACTACAACGATTTTCATTTACGTTAGGTCTCTAAAGTTCGGCCAGAGTTTACCATCTGGGGAGGGGGAAGGGGAGCCCCACGGGGAGGGAGTCATTTCCAGTGATTATGAAGGATATTTATTCCGGTATAGGAAATGTATTTACACTTCAAATTGGGAAGGGTAGGGTTAATTTTGCGTTCATCTACAACAACAACCAGTCTTTAGCCACGTCATGTCACGTCGATTTTATCTAGCGTTCATTCTTTTGACTCATTACCTGTCATCTTCCGTGACCAAGTCACAGATGCGTCTTTCAAGAAGTAATTGTTTCTTTTTTGACTTCTCAGTCTTTTCTCGCCGCTTTTATTCACAGGTATTTTGCATTAAAATGGGAAGGTTAAGGGGGGAGGGGTAAATTATTTTCTTTTAGGGATACATTACGTCGTTTGGCAAAAAAAAATTCTTGGGAAAAACTGGTTTAGGCTTTTTGTAATGCAAGCAGTTTGTGCTTGTCTGTGATACTATGTCACCAAATGACATCTTAATGTATGCAGGTTCTTTTTGCCTGTGATACAATATAACCAAATGACATCTTTAATGTATGCAGTATCTTCTTGTCTGTGATACTATTTCACCAAATGACAACTTTAATGTATGCAGTATCTTCTTGTCTGGGATACTATGTCACGAAATGACAACGCTAATGTATGAAGTATCTTCTTGCCTGTGATGATATATCACCAAATGACATCTTAATGTATGCAGTATCTTCTTGTCTGTGATACTATATGACCAAATGACATCTTTAATGTATGCAGTATCTTCTTGTCTGTGATACTATTTCACCAAATGACAACTTTAATGTATGCAGTATCTTCTTGTCTGGGATACTATATCACCAAATGACAACGTTAATGTATGCAGTATCTTCTTGCCTGTGATACTATATCACCAAATGACATCTTAATGTGCTTGATGGGATACTATGGTTATCCTAATTTAAATACGACAAAATATTGTGTTCGAATAGCCAAGGTTTACTTTGTTGAGTCTACTTGTAACACAGACAAAGTCTTAAAAATCCTAGAAACAGACAGGTGTACATATCTCTACTTTCTATGCTTGAAGTAATCATAGATACTGTAAAAATGACTTCTTTTTTCAAATTCTTTATCATTATTTTAAAAAATATGTTTATACAAAATATAAGCACATTTATTGACCGTGTCATCCACTAGGTGATATGTTAACTTCGCCATAACTTCCTATGATGAAAGAACACTTTGCCTGTTGTCTTGTTATTCAGTATTTTGTGACATTTAAGGATAAAGTCCACACAAATATTCTATGGTTTACAGCCCACTTGGATATCTTGCAAGGCCATTGAAGACGAAACAGACATTCACGTGATATTATCACTCACAATATTTGGTGAAATGTTACGTAGTGAAAGCCTAGGGAACGCTGAAGGTTAAATTCTCATGTTTCGCCCAAATAATGAATAAAAAGTGTGCGTGGGGGTTGGGTGGGATCTTTAGCAAATTAAGTAAAATATTCATTAAAAATAAGGATGTGTTGTATTTCTCTGCCCATTGCAAAAAAAAAGTGTGTGTGGGAAAACCGGGGGGGGGGGGGGGGTGTTAAAACAACCACCTATGAAATGTTCACGGTCTCGACCCCGGAGTGAAACAATGACTTAGAACCTGGAGATCAGCTGGTCAAAGAGGAGGGGTGTCGGTGGGGGTGTCTTAGTCCACGTCTATATAAGACAGGTCCAGACGATGTCACGGTTGTCATTTCAAGTCGTACCAGTGTCCGAGGAGGAGGCTGGATAGCGACTTGATGCCACGCGCGCGCACACACACAGTAAGTAGTCTTATTAAGCACTTTTCACGTTTAAAATATCTTATTTTCATGTCTTTGAATAAAAAAAATAACACTACACTGGCTACCATTAATATGAGACTGCGAACTAACCACTGCTACATTAGAGAGCCGCTAATGAAATCCAATCATGTTCGCTCATTATTTTCACAGTAATAACACATAAATTGCAATGTGTTCAAGTTTTTCAACAAATAATTCTTAACATATTTTCACACACGACCTTACCTGATGTACTATTTCCTTCCATAGTAGAAATAATGGGATTTAGATAAATGAATAATTTATGTTTAACCCGGTGGTCGGCTAACTCGCTAGGCAAAGGAGCCAAAAAATCAGCATGTCGATTAACAATTTTTTGAGAGCCAAATTTCTTTTCAAGACACTGTAAAGAACCATGTTTTTCCGTGTCAAGGCCGATTTGTGGCTAAATTGTGGAGCCGCACACATGTCGCTAAAGAGCCGCATTCGAGCCGCGATTTACAGACCACTGATTTCTTGTAACCAGTGAAATATCCTCAACACCAAGCGCAGAAACATTGCAAATCCCATTTACATTCATATGAGCCATAATGATCAATGAATAGATGTTTTTATCGTTTTAAATTACATCTGAAAATAATTTTACTTTTCTGTTTAGCTTCACGACCCGATTGATTGTTGAAGTATACATAAGACATGGATCGTCACGAAAGGATTGAGTCTGACGACAATTTGACCTACTTTCCTAACCCCGACTGGACTTACACCGGGCTGGAAGCCTGGGAGGCCACAATGCACCGCAAGATGAGACTGCCGCTCGAACTGAGATTAGAAAGCAGACGGCTGGAACGCAACTTAGAAAAGGACATAGATCCCAGAGTAAGTATCCTTCGTAGTCCCATGTTGGGCACTGCAATGGAGACCTATCTTTAGAAGTCACATGTGGGCACTGCAATGGTGACATGTCTTTGGAAGTCCCATGTGGGCACTGCATTGGTGACCTCTCTTTCATAGTCCCATGTGGGCACAGCAATGGTGACCTTTCTTTCATAGTCCCATGTGGTCACTGCAAGGGTAGCCTGTCTTTCGAAGTCCAATGGTGGTAAAGCGATGGTGACCGTCTCTTTCGTGGTCCCATGTGGGTACAGCATTTGTGACAGTCACCCTCGTACACCCATGTGGGTACAGCAATGGTGACAGTCGTTTTACTTTGAAATATGAATAACCTTTTCAACGTTTTTTTGAAAGATGGCACATAGATAACACTGTAGATATCATTAGATATCCCTAGATATCCCTTAGATATCTCCTAGATATCCCCATCAAATAAAAAATTTTACTTTAAAAAAATAATTGAAAATCAAAAATCAGTCTACGCCACTTAGCCATATCAGACTGAGGTGATGTTTTAGCCATATCAGACTGACGGTGACGTTTTAGACATATCAGATTTATGGAGATTTAATAAACAACAGCTTAGTGGTGATTTAATAAACAGCTTAGTGGTGATTTAATAAACAGCTTTCTGGTGATTTTATAAACAACAGATTTATGGTGATTTAATAAACAGATTTATGGTGATTTCATTACTTTTCTCTAGAATAATTTTCCACCGCCTTGTGTTACAGCTGAAAGTTATGTTGCTCGAGTGGTTTCCTCAAGACAAGGCTGAAGTGCCCCCAGATCGGGTAATTGAGACCCCCTTTCAACAGTTTAAAGTCCATAAAGTGGTTTTTGAGAATATATCTGATTTCTTCAAAAATACATTTAAGGTAAAGTAAAATGTTTGACAACTTTAATTTCTATAAGTTTGGAATAAAAAATACAGCGATTTAGTTTTTAAGTAATACTTTCGTCTGTTTGTAAAGTCATATGTACAGGGTAAGTGAATGTTGTGATCGTACGTACAGAGCAAGTGTATGTTGTGATATCATGTATAGTGTAAGTGTATGTTGTGGTTAAATGTGCAATGCCAATAAATGTTGTGGTTCACTGTGCATTGTAAATGTATGTTGTGGTTCACTGTGCAGTGTAAGTGTATGTTGTGGTTCATTTTGCAGATTAAGTGTATGTTGCGGTTCACTGTGCAGTGTAAGTGTATTTTGTGGTTCATTTTGCAGTTTAAGTGTATTTTGTGGTTCACTGTGCAGTGTAAGTTTATGTTGTGGTTCACACTGCAGTGTGTTGTGGATACTGTGTAGTGTATGTTGTGGATACTGTGTAGTGTATGTTGTGGATAACTGTGCAGTGTAAATGTATGTTGTGGTTCACTGTGCAGTGTAAGTGTATGTTGTGGTTCACTGTGCAGTGTAAGCGTGTGTTGTGGTTCACTGTGCTTTGTAAGTGTATGTTGTGGTTCACTGTGCAGTGTAAGTGTATGTTGTGGTTCACTGTGCAGTGTAAGTGTATGTTGTGGTTCACTGTGCAGTGTAAGTGTATGTTATGGTTCACTGTGCAGTGTAAGTGTATGTTGTGGATACTGTGCAGTGTAAGTATGTTGTGGATAACTGCAGTGTAAATGTATTTTGTGGCTCACTGTCCAGTGTAAATGTATGTTGTGGTTCACTGTGCATTGTAAGTATATGTTGTGGTTCAGTGTGCATTGTAAGTATATGTTGTAGTTCACTGTGCATTGTAAGTATTTGTTGTGGTTCACTGTGCATTGTAAGTATTTGTTGTGGTTCACTGTGCAGTGTAAGTATATGTTGTGGTTCACTGTGCAGTGTAAGTATATGTTGTGGTTCACTGTGCAGTGTAAGCATATGTCGTGGTTCACTGTGCAGTGTAAGTATATGTTGTGGTTCACTGTGCAGTGTAAGTATATGTTGTGGTTCACTGCATTGTAAGTATATGTTGTGGTTCACTGTGCATTGTAAGTATATGTTTTGATTCACTGTGCAGTGTATTTGTTGTGGTTCACTGTGCAGTGTAAGTTATGTAATGGTTGGGCGAATACACATTTAAAAAAAAATTAATGTAAGTTAATTTTTACTTAATGATTTTTGTTGTTAAATTGTATGTTCAGCGTGGTGAGGCCAGCCCTAGGCTGGGTCACCACGCTATAGAAAACTACCAATAATAATAACACTAAGTGTATGTTGTGGTTCGCAGTGCAAGTGTGATTGTTTTTATAGTGCTTAGTTTATGTCATACTGAATTTTTTTTTCTATTGACGCTAACACATGCACATTTTTTTTAATACGTACTTTGGAGACGCGGGTATTTTTAAATTTCTATTTGCACAAACAATTTGATTTTGCAATAGAGCCGTAGTGCAGTTGAGACTCCGGGGGGGGGGGGGGGGCACTCGAGTTTGGGGAATGAAAGATTTTTAATTTCTTCGACTTTGTTTGTGGGCGTTAATCTGTACACTCAACAGATGATATATTATTATTTGTACCACGCATAATTTATGTACATCTTTACGTAAACCTATCGGATCTCGTGTACGTCACATTTCTGTTCAGCATAATCCTCTGGACACTGTGAAACTTGGAGCTTTAGAATCACCAATATTCCCTGGAAAAGATCTCATGGAGTTGTTCCCCACGATCAGAGACTATGCCTACAGTGCAACTATCGATCTAACAATAGAGAATGTCCAGCAGATATTGACTCTTGCAGACCACTTATGCATTGACAGACTTCGAGTAAGTAGAGATACATATACCTGCGGGTCAATTTAGATAAATACACCCCCGAGTTAGGATTTTACCCTCTGTAAGTTTAGGTACATTTACCCCGGGTAAAAATTATTTCAAAACTGATCCATGCACTTCCCACTAAAACTCTTAATATAAAATCTCCAAAGAAAATCTTAACCATAACATTAATTTTGTTTCTATTACAGGAAAGGTGCTGTGATTTTATGGTCGTCCATCTGGATCCATTCTCGGCATTCCAAGCCATAAAATTTGCAGACAGACTTAATCTTGTCAAGCTAAAAAACTTTGCACAGAAGCTTTTCTGCAGGTATTTGCTAAAGTTGAGTGAAAATCTGGTTGTTACTTATATGGAGCCCGATTTTCTGCAAATTCTCTCCAATTTTATTGACCTCACCTTGGCGGCAACTCCATGTGCCACAGATCCCACTGAGAAAGAGTACAAGCTCTTCACAGAGGTAATGACTACTCTGTCCATCATCGGCCCCCATGACTTGGATATTGCCCAGAGGTTTGTGATAACTGTTAGACTGTTGGACCGGAAGCTTACAAATGTACCAACCATCTGGAAAAAATATAATCTGCTGACCAATGATTTGAAGATCGACCACCCAGAGATGGATCCTTTTATAGAAATTGTAGCTGACCAGTGTAGAGAATCTAAATCTGCTGCAATTTTCGTCGCGTCTGATGTTTTAGAACTGGCTGAGATCTTAGACGTGGCTGATGGCTTCGAATTTGATGAACGCTTGGAGGTGGCTGGAGGCTTTGGAGTGGCTGGAGGCTTTGGGATTGCTGGAGGCTTGGAGGTGGCTGGAGGCGCGGGTGTGGCTGGAGGCGCGGGTGTGGCTGGAGGCGCGGGTGTGGCTGGAGGCGCGGGTGTGGCTGGAGGCGCGGGTGTGGCTGGAGGCGCGGGTGTGGCTGGAGGCGCGGGTGTGGCTGGAGTTTTACCTTTAGTGGCAATATATGTTCCTCCAAATCTCTACTATGAAAGGGCATACATTGTTCCCAGCGGTAGAGCTAAAATTGAAAGAACTGGATTTGCTGAAGATAACATGGAGATAATGTTCATACAGGTTGCTACCAGGTAAGTGAATGAATGTTCGGGTCAATGCATTGAACGTACAAAGGACATTTACTGGACGCTGGACTAAAAGCACAGTAAAAATTATAGTAGACACTCTGCTGAAAGTGCAATGGACTTTTTAGCAGATACGACACTGAACGTTCAGTGGACTTTTCTTTCAAGCAGACATTACACTGAACGCACTACTAACATTGATCCGGATAATGGGCAGTGTATAAAAGGGACTAAATACAAGACACTGGACATTCAAAGGACTTACCGTATTTTACGGACTATAAGACGCTACGGATTATAAGATGCACCCTATTTAAGCAACTTAAAAAAATAAATTCTTAACATTTTTTAATTAATTTCGAATTTAAGACGCACTTGAATTTTGGAGGAACATTTTCGAAGAAAAGTGCGACTTATAGTCCGTAAAAACGGTAATTTATTTCCATTGTGTACACCTAATCCACGTGCAAAAATATTTATCCAGCTTCCATTATCCGAGACGATGTACGTTAAACGACTGAGCAATAATTAAATCCTTTATATTAACTTCGATTTTTTTCGTGGCTGGCTAGTTGGGTGGCAGGAAAAATCTGGACGGCTAATTGACCCACTTCCGTCAAGTAATCGAGCTTAAACTCGGCAATTAAACTAGTAGCTAGTGTCTACACATTCTTTCGAATTTTCAGCCCTCACACCCTCCCCAGGAAGAAAAAAAATGTTTTCCCTGTTTTTCGCGATTAGCAAGGAAAATTACCGATAACTGTGCCAAATGAGATTATTTTTTAAAAGACATATTGCATGTGAATTTATGGCTTACAATTTTCTTGTTTTTCTAAAACTGTGGGTGAAATAAATCTTTGTAAACGTTGTTGGGTTATCAAAATACTAAGATAGTTCAGGGGCGTGAAGAAATTGTGTGGTTGTGAGCCTGGAACTCCCCTTTATACATAAATTTTATAGACTACGAAAAGGCCTTTGATAGCCTGGACCGACAAACATTGTGGAAACTTCTTCGGCACTATGGAGTACCAGGGAAATTAGTCAGGATTATTCAGAGCTCTTATGAAGAAATGACATGCAGGGTGGTCCACGAAGGTAGACTCACAGATGCCTTTACAGTCGAAACAGGAGTCAGACAAGGATGCCTCTTGTCCCCATTTCTATTCATCCTTGCCATTGACTGGATAATGAAAAAATCCACAGACAAAAAAAGGAATGGGATACAGTGGACACTCTGGGAACAACTGAATGACCTAGACTTTGCAGATGACATTGCACTTCTGTCCCACAACCAGCAACAAATGCAGGAAAAAACAAAAGATGTAGCCACCTTTTCATCACAGCTCGGACTTAATATAAATAAAAGCAAGACGAAAATCATGAAGGTGAACTCATCCAACCAAGAGCATATCTGTCTGGAAGGAAAGGCACTGGAAGAAGTGGAGTCCTTCAATTACTTAGGCAGCACCATAGACACAAATGGCGGATCCGACGCAGACGTGAGGTCTAGAATTGGAAAAGCTAGATCAGCATTTGTGTTATTAAAGAAAATATGGGAGTCGAAGCAGCTGAAACTTCAAACCAAAGTCAGAATCTTTAATACAAATGTCAAAACAGTCCTACTTTATGGAGCAGAAACGTGGAAAACATCAGCGAGCATTACACAGAAAGTGCAGACATTCATAAACACATGCCTTAGAAAGATCCTTAACATCAAATGGCCAAATACCATCACCAACAAAGATCTATTAGAAAGGACATACCAGGTGCCCGTTGATGAAGACATCATAAAGAAAAGATGGAGGTGGATTGGGCATACTCAGAGAAAACCCCCAGATAGCACCACCAGACAATGTCTAACATGGAATCCACAGGGAAAAAGAAAGAGGAAGACCTAAGAATACATGGAGACGTGAACTAGAGACAGACACGGAAAATATGGGATACAACTGGAAGCAATTGGAAAGGAAAGCACAGGACCGGGATGAGTGGAACATTCTTGTGGACGGCCTATGCCCCAGACGGGGTAAAAAGGCATAAGAAGAAGAAGAAGAAGAGACTTAGGGATAAGTGTGTGTGTGGAGGGTGAGGGAGGGACTAAGTGGGATTCTTATAAAATGCGTTACTCGTATGGATGTTTTCTTTCTAAATTTTACGCCCCAATGACACAATACTTGATATTATTTATAAGAAACACGTGTTTTAAGAGGTTGTTTAATTTTCTAAAATATATTTTTTTCCTTATTGTGGCAAACGTCATCAGAACTATTGCTTAAGTCTTATATGTATTTAGTAGGTTATGTTCTCTCCCCCTCAGATCTGTTAAGTCCTCTTTGTATGAAGTTGTTTTCTCTCCTTTTTTTAGGGACGTGGCAGGACGTGAAATAATTGCTGGCATGAGTGTGGGGTACAGACACCCGCTCACTAAGACCTACCTGAGAACTGTAAGCTATGGGATTGTCCTGCCTCTCAAGAGAATACACAGGGTGAGGAAATGTGTTTTATTTTAACTTGTTGTTTCGTTTTGTTTCTCCGTATGAACTGAAAGATCTGTATTCCTTGCAGCTTGATAACTTAGGAGGAAAGTCTGAACCGGGATATAGTTAGCGCCATGGGGTGTGGCTAAGAGCCATGGGGTGTGGCTAAGCGCCATGGGGTGTGGCTAAGCGCCATGGGGTGTGGCTAAGCGCCATGGGGTGTGGCTAAGCGCCATGGGGTGTGGCTAAGCGCCATGGGTGTAATAGTCTAGCACCACTGAATGTAGTTTAGCGTCATGGGCAACTAGTAAATTATTTTAGAACATTTTAGTACTTATTAAACTTCTCAACATAATATTTTTTCTTATGTTTTTCTCCAACGCTTGCTCTTGCTCGATGACAGGTTGTCGGTTTCCTACGCCATGCAATCCTACGCCATGCAATCCTACGCCATGCAATCCTACGCCATGCAATCCTACGCCATGCAATCCTACGCCATGCAATCCTACGCCATGCAATCCTACGCCATGCAATCCTACGCCATGCAATCCTACGCCATACACAGCCTGTTTTAATATTCAAATCTTTTCTCCAACAGTTCGTCTTGGAGGACAATGAGCGCATAGTGAGGCTATTTTATTGGTCTAAAGGTCAATATTTTTATAATATTGGGTTTTGGACCAGCTGTGGCAGAATTCACGGACCGTTCGGCCCAAGGACTTGTACACTTTTTACCATCAAGCCCGCTTGTGACAACTTTCACCTGCATGATATTGGCTGTGTTGCCCGCTGGTACGGCTATAGCTACATGTGTGCACTGGGAGTGCAGTGGTTGTGCAGCAAGACTTAATGGCGAATAACTCTGGTTATAGACCAAAATTACTCAAACAGTAAACTCAGGACTTTTTTACACTTATTTTACCCTTATTTTACACTTATTTTACCCAATATATATATATATATATACTCATAATATCTAACTTTTGTTTTTAAGATTATTTAGCATCCTGACATGACATTTGTTTTTACTGTTAGCATCCTGACATGACATTTGTTTTTTTTACAATAGTAGCTCCCCTACATGACAATTGCTGGCATTGTCTATGACATTGTCTAAAGCACTGTCTACGACACTTCTTTCTACGACACTTCTCTCTACGACACTTCTCTCTACGACACTTCTCTCTACGACACTTCTTTCTACGACACTTCTTTCTACGACACTTCTTTCTACGACACTTCTTTCTACGACACTTCTTTCTACGACACTTCTTTCTACGACACTTCTTTCTACGACACTTCTTTCTACGACACTTCTTTCTCCGACACTTCTTTCTCCGACACTCCTTTCTCCGACACTCCTTTCTCCGACACTCCTTTCTCCGACACTCCTTTCTCCGACACTCCTTTCTCCGACACTCCTTTCTCCGACACTCCTTTCTCCGACACTCCTTTCTCCGACACTCCTTTCTCCGACACTCCTTTCTCCTACACTCCTTTCTCCTACACTCCTTTCTCCTACACTCCTTTCTCCTACACTCCTTTCTCCTACACTCCTTTCTCCTACACTCCTTTCTCCTACACTCCTTTCTCCTACACTCCTTTCTCCTACACTCCTTTCTCCTACACTCCTTTCTCCTACACTCCTTTCTCCTACACTCCTTTCTCCTACACTCCTTTCTCCTACACTCCTTTCTCCTACACTCCTTTCTCCTACACTCCTTTCTCCTACACTCCTTTCTCCTACACTCCTTTCTCCTACACTCCTTTCTCCTACACTCCTTTCTCCTACACTCCTTTCTCCTACACTCCTTTCTCCTACACTCCTTTCTCCTACACTCCTTTCTCCTACACTCCTTTCTCCTACACTCCTTTCTCCTACACTCCTTTCTCCTACACTCCTTTCTCCTACACTCCTTTCTCCTACACTCCTTTCTCCTACACTCCTTTCTCCTACACTCCTTTCTCCTACACTCCTTTCTCCTACACTCCTTTCTCCTACACTCCTTTCTCCTACACTCCTTTCTCCTACACTCCTTTCTCCTACACTCCTTTCTCCTACACTCCTTTCTCCTACACTCCTTTCTCCTACACTCCTTTCTCCTACACTCCTTTCTCCTACACTCCTTTCTCCTACACTCCTTTTCTTTTTACGACACTTTCTATAACCAAACTTATTAACCATGTACCTGACCTTCATGACATTTGAAAGCAATTTGAGCTATTCGGAAATTATTTTAAATATGGAACCTTAATACATTTTAAAATAAATATTTAATCTCTATCCCAAAGCTCTTTAACAATTTTAATCGTACCCAGCACCACTTACCCTAAAATCTCATTTTTTTACTGATTATAACCACACCACCCCCCCCCCCCCCCCCCCCCCCATAAAAAAGGCCTTTCATTTTTGTTGTAGTTTTTTTAGTTTTCTGTTTTTGTTTTCATTTACAGTAAACTGTTAGAACGCATTAATGATTTAAAATAAAAATCCCCCCCCCACCCGAGTTTCTACTGAACGGAATTTGTAGCGATCAAGCGTTAAAGTCTGTTAAATGCCATTAAGGTTCTTTTGAGATGTGTTCTCACCTGGTGCCTCTTTGAACATTATCATGGATAGGTCCATCTTTGAACTTTGTTCTGGATAGGTCCTTTTTTCAACATTTTTAGCGATAGATAATTCTGTGAACCTTTTTTGGGGATAGGTCGTTCTTTGAACATTTTTTGGGATAGGTCGTTTTGAAAAATTTTTGGGATAGGTCGTTCTTTGAACTTTTTTTGGGATAAGTCGTTCTTTTAGGCATAGGTCGTTATTCGAATTTTTTAAGGGACAGGTTGTTCTTTGAAATTTGTCAGGGAAAGGTAATTCTTTGAAATTTGTCAGGGAAAGGTAATTCTTTGAAATTTGTCAGGGAAAGGTAATTCTTTGAAATTTGTCAGGGAAAGGTAATTCTTTGAAATTTGTCAGGGAAAGGTAATTCTTTGAAATTTGTCAGGGAAAGGTCCTTCTTCAAGCTTTTGGATTTGGTCTCTAATGAAATCGTCTATTATGGATTTGCATTTATGTAATAGCTGAGCTTTATAAGATTGTAAAATTTTATTGTAAAAGAGATTTTAAATATTTCCCTTTTTAAAAGTTTATTTTTCCTTTTTTTTAAAACTTTTTTTTAAAAACATGTTAATTTTTAGACAAGAATTTATTTTTAACTGTAACAAACAAGATTTTCAAATGTATTAGAACTAAGGTCTTCAATCAAGAAGGTTCGTGATGTGTGTGTGTGTGGTTTATCATTCGTTTAGGGACCGTTAGGGATAGTTGTAACTCTGAAGTACACCTATAAATTTGGGTCGTCTGTTTGCTGGTGATAATCAATATTTATAGGTCAATGAAACGTGCAGCCATTTTGTTTGTTTTTAATCTTAAAATTTAAAACGTCTTTTTAAATCGAGACAAAACATTGAACAACAAAATAATTGATACATTTGTTATATCACATCGAGTATTTTTTTAAATGGAAATTCACAGCTCTTAAAAATTATTTTATCGGCTGCAGATAGTCTGTATATTTTTTTGATTGAACAAAGCATTCCAAGACTTCCTCTGGTGGTACTGTTTCGTTGTCACTATTTTGCAATGCATAATTGTCATTCCATATAACATGTGTATCATCTCTAGATCGTGTTTTCATTTATGTCTTTGATCTTGTATTATTTTAACGTATTGTTTGTTCAATTTTTATGTTATCATACTATAATCATATATAATCATAGAAAATGTATTCCAACATGTAATCTTTTTTCTATAGTAATATAACATATTTTAATTTTTTTAAAAACACTAACTTTTTTGCAAGTAACTAATGAAATGTGACATTTAATTATTGAAAGATTTTTTTGTAATTTTGCAATATCTTTTTGGAAAATACGTTATGGAAAAGGCATTATAATTTTAAAAAAATATCTTTAATCAATCTAACATAAGGATTTTAGTGAAATCTAGATTTTATTTTATCAATCTTTAAAATTTTTTATTCACCTAAAAGTAAATTCTTTGCAAATCTTTAAACATAATTGTATGCGCATATTGTATAAGATGTTACTAATGTTACAGACACAATTTTCTTTGTATTAGCTTCGGCTATAGTGACTTAATAGGTAGCTGTATAAGATAGTCCCAATAAACGTAGAACAAAAAATTGTCTTGATTTGAATTTGATTTGGTGCGAGAAGTTTTGTTTAAAAGATATGGACATTATTGAATGACACGTTTTGTTGAAATGACATGGCCATGTTGTACAAGATCAAAAATGGGCTGGTCCACTGATCCAGTATCAAACAGAATCTCATCAATCTCCCCCTTAGGCAACGAAGAGGTCACAAGCAGTTTCGACTTTTAAAAACAAGAACTCTGTACAGGAGCTACTCATTCCTGCCAAAGACAACAGTTGAGGCGACTACACTTGACACATTTGCGGCTCTTGCCTCCTGTCTTGCAACCAGTGAATTATCCCCTTGAAAAGCACGCACATTAACATCGCGAACCCCTCTGAACCATAGGAGCCATAATGATCAATCCATTGATCGTGGGCCCTCAAAACTTAGGACACACTTTGTTGAAATGCCATGGAAAAGATTAAGTGGTGATACGATTTGAGATTTTACGGCAAGAGTAAACTAGTCGGCCTTATACTATATACTAACTAGTAGTAGTACTATTACTATTTGATTCCGACTGTAAAAAACAAAGTCCTTTGCCTTGGTTAAAGATCTTATAAAGCTCTAAGTTGAAGCCTAAATTTAAAATATGAACCAAATAAAATAATTCAGTAGACAAATTTCTATTTTTTTTATATTTTAGAATTATATTGCGTGAGACGTAGGCATTGTTACGGCGGTCATGTGACCTGCTCGACGGACGACTATCTGGATAAAGTATTCGTCCGGAGGTCATTTGACTTGGTCGCCGGACGTATATCTCCCGCACTATTCGTCCGTTCGCGGGCATGTACACACTTCGTTTAAACAAAGTCTCATAGGAAATTGTATTCCCAATGAAACGTTTATTAAATTGTTCCCCTTCAAATATTTTTTAACAGTCTGGAGCATGTAATAGGTGCCAGGATGATCGATACAATGATCGATTTAATGATCATTACAATGATCAATACAATGATCGATACAATGATCAATACAATGATCAATACAATGATCGATACAATGATCAATACAATGATCGATTTAATGATCAATACAATGATCGATACAATGATCGATACAATGATCGATACAATGATCAATACAATGATCAATACAATGATCAATACAATGATCAATACAATGATCAATACAATGACCAATACAATGACCAATACAATGATCAATACAATGACCAATACAATGACCAATACAATGACCAATACAATGACCAATACAATGACCAATACAATGATCAATACAATGATCAATACAATGGTCGATTTAATGATCAATACAATGATCAATACAATGATCAATACAATGATCAATACAATGATCGATTAAATGATCAATACAATGATCAATACAATGATCAATACAATGATCGATACAATGATCGATACAATGATTGATACAATGACCGATACAATGATCAATACAATGATCAATACAATGATCAATACAATGATCGATTTAATGATCAATACAATGATCAATACAATGATCAATACAATGATCAATACAATGATCGATACAATGATCAATACATTGATCGATACAATGACCGATACAATGACCGATACAATGATCAATACAATGATCAATACAATGATCGATACAATGATCAATACAATGATCAATACAATGATCAATACAATGATCAATACAATGATCAATACAATAATCAAAACAATGATCAATACAATGATCGATACAATGACCGATACAATGATCGATACAATGACCGATACAATGATCAATACAATAATGGTGGGCCCTCAAAATATAGATGAGAAGAAACATTGGGAAAAGTTTGAAGAAGACTTAGATAACCTTCCTCCTTTTCTCCTGTCTTCGATTTTAATAACAATCACAGTACAGAGAATGTAAAAACACAAGCACCTAAGTGCCACCACAAATAAGCTAGCATAGCATGAACACGGCATACATTCTGTATAAAAAATCAAGCGAAGACTTTACACTGAAATCTGTACAATTGTTTTGAAACATAGTAAACCAACACGTTATTATTAATTTATTCTAGCCTGAAAAACGTAATTTATCTTACTGACCATCAGTATTACCACAGTTGGTTTGGGGGAAGGGGATATATCGTCAGTCATCGAACACCTGTTACTTAAGTACTAATCAAGTAAATTAGTTTCATCACACAAACTTCACACAAACTAAACATCATTCACTTCAACTATCTGAAGACAAATGCTGTTGTAAAGCTAAAAAAAATGAATTGGATGATACATCCCACAACTGTTCATCACAGATACATAAGATCAGGTCGATCTGGGAGATGTCTTTCTTTTAAAATTAGGACCAAAAGAAATAAAATTCGTTTGTTTCAAGTCTGTCAGAATTTACCAGCCCCACCCCCCGGGATGACAAAATCTAAATGATCACTAATTAAGTCATTAGTGTTACTAAAGGAGTGCATTGACGGCTGATTTCTATGCTAGAGAAATGTATTGTGTACATTGCTTTCACACAAACAGCGGATCCGACGCGGACGTGAGGTCTAGAATTGGAAAAGCGAGATCAGCATTTGTGTTATTAAAGAAAATATGGGAGTCGAAGCCGCTGAAACTTCAAGCCAAAGTCAGAATCTTTAACACAAATGTCAAAACAGTCCTACTTTATGGAGCAGAAACGTGGAAAACATCAGCGAGCGCTACACAGAAAGTGCAGACATTCATAAACACATGCCTTAGAAAGATCCTTAACATCAAATGGCCAAATACCATCACCAACAAAGATCTATTAGAAAGGACATACCAGGTGCCCGTTAATGAAGACATCATAAAGAAAAGATGGAGGTGGATTGGGCATACTCTCAGAAAACCCTCAGATAGCACCACCAGACAATGTCTAACATGGAATCCACAGGGAAAAAGAAAGAGAGGAAGACCTAAGAATACATGGAGACGCGAGCTGGAGACAGACACGCAAAATATGGGATACACGTGGAAGAAATTGGAAAGGAAAGCACAGGACCGGGATGAGTGGAAAATTCTTGTGGACGGCCTATGCCCCGGAAGGGGTAAAAAGGCATAAGAAGAAGACTTTGTTTTCATTGTAAGATGTTGACTTAGTTAAAATATGTAATTATTTATGTGCTGAGAATGAATTTCACAACAAAGAATCTTAACTTATCTCAATTCGGGACGCACATTTAGACAAATGATCCCCATTACGATTACAAGAAAAGATGAAGTATGACTACAAGAAATGATGAAGTACGATTACAAGAAAAGATGAAGTACGATTACAAGAAAAGATGAAGTACGATTAAAAGAAAAGATGAAGTACGATTACTAGAAAAGATGAAGTACGATTACAAGAAAAGATGAAACACGATTACAAGAAAGGATGAAGTACGATTACAAGAAAGGATGAAGTAAAATAACTCTACTCAAAACTTAGAAATACCCGTTCTCTAATTAGATAGTTGTGAAATACATACCAGTACAATGCATACTGATACAATGCTATAAGATTGTTTGGGGAAAAATTATACTAGTATATATCTCATGAACCCTATTGCAAGTTTGGTGTATCAAGAGAGCTAAGTTTGGTATATCAAAAGAGCTAAGTTTGGTATATCAAGAGAGCTAAGTTTGGTATATCAAGAGAGCTAAGTTTGGTGTATCAAGAGAGCTAAGTTTGGTATATCAAGAGAGCTAAGTTTGGTATATAAAGAGAGCTAAGTTTAATATATCAAGAGAGCTAAGTTTGGTATATCAAGAGAGCTAAGTTTGGTGTATCAAGAGAGCTAAGTTTGGTATATCAAGATAGCTAAGTTTGTTATATCAAGAGAGCTAAGTTTGGTATATAAATAGAGCTAAATTTGGTATATCAAGAGAACTAAGTTAGGTATATCAAGAGAGCTAAGTTTGGTGTATCAAGAGAGCTAAGTTTGGTGTATCAAGAGAGCTAAGTTTGGTATATCAAGATAGCTAAGTTTGGTATATCAAGAGAGCTAAGTTTGGTATATAAAGAGAGCTAAATTTGGTATATCAAGAGAACTAAGTTAGGTATATCAAGAGAGCTAAGTTTGGTATATCAAGAGAGCTAACTTTGGTATATCAAGAGAGCTAAGTTTGGTATATCAAGAGAGCTAAGTTTGGTATATCAAGAGAGCTAAGTTTGGTATATCAAGAGAGCTAAGTTTGGTATATCAAGAGAGCTAAGTTTGGTATATCGAGAGAGCTAACTTTGGTATATCAAGAGAGCTAAATTTGGTATATCAAGAGAGCTAAGTTTGGTATATCAAGAGAGCTAAGTTTGGTATATCAAGAGAGCTAAGTTTGGTATATCAAGAGAGCTAAGTTTGGTATATCAAGAGAGCTAAGTTTGGTGTATCAAGAGAGCTAAGTTTGGTATATCAAGAGAGCTAAGTTTGGTATATCAAGAGAGATAAGTTTGGTATATCAAGAGAGATAATAAGTTTTCACCAACAATGCCTGCAATGCTTCCACCTTTGTTGTCGTCATAGTGTCCCAGACTAGATTTGATCGACTATTTTCTTTAAGATTTACTTGTATGTTCACACTATGACAGAAGTTGGACTTTATTTCATGAGATGTACTTGCACGCTTTGACTGGGACAGTAGATGGAGTATTTTTTTATTAGATTTACTCATATAGTTACAATGGGAAAGTTGAAGGTGAGCTGGATTAGAGGGAACTGAGATTGTGTGTTTAAATTATGTAATGACAGAACAGATGTCACTGATGTTGTGTGTTTAAATTATGTATGACAGAATAGATGTCACTGATGTTGTGTGTTTAAAAGTTGAAAAAGAGGAGCTTATTTATTTTCAGACTAAACTTTTAATACACTGGGTCTCCCATGGATCAGACAATTGGTCTCATTATGGACCAGACAATTGGTCTTATTATGGATCAGACAATTGGTCTTATTATGGATCAGCCAATTGGTCTTATTATGGATCAGACAATTGGTCTTATTATGGATCAGACAATTGGTCTTATTATGGATCAGACAGTAGGTCCCGTTATGGAACAGACTTTGGTCTCTTTATGGATCAGACAATTGGTCTCATTATGGATCAGACAATTGGTCTCATTATGGATCAGACAATTGGTCTTATTATGGATCAGACAATTGGTCTTATTATGGATCAGATAATTGGTGTCATTATGGATCAGACAATTGGTGTCATTATGGATCAGACAATTGGTCTTATTATGAATCAGACAATTGGTCTTATTATGGATCAGACAATTGGTCTCATTATGGATCAGACAATTGGTCTCATTATGGATCAGACAATTGGTCTCATTATGGATCAGACAGTTGGTCTCGTTATGGATCAGACAATTGGTCTTATTATGGATCAGACAATTGGTCTTATTATGGTTCAGACAATTGGTCTCATTATGGATCAGACAATTGGTCTCATTATGGATCAGACAATTGGTCTCATTATGGATCAGACAATTGGTCTCATTATGGATCAGACAATTGGTCTCATTATGGATCAGACAATTGGTGTCATTATGGATCAGACAATTGGTCCCGTTATGGATCAGACAATTGGTCTCGTTATGGATCAGACAATTGGTCTTATTATGGATCAGACACTGTGTTTTATTTGGACGTTCTGTTTACAATTCAGGAAGAGATTGTATGAAACAGGAAAACAAAAAGAAAGTACCACCCTCCAACCGACTCTTTCACCTTAGAGGAAGTCTCACTTGAGCAACACTCTGTATTAAAATAACGTGACACTTGAACAACAGACTGTAGTAATATAACGTGACACCTCAACACCACACTGTATTAAAGTAACGTGACACTGGAGCATCACACTGTTATAAAGTAACGTGACACCTGAACACCACACTGTATTAAAGTAACGTGACACGGGATCACCACACTGTTATGAAGTAACGTGACACTTGAACAACCCACTGTATTAAGTAACGTGACACTGGAGCATCACACTGTTATAAAGTAACGTGACACCTGAACACCACACTGTATTAAAGTAACGTGGCACCGGAGCACCACACTGTTATGAAGTAACGTGACACTTGAACAGCCCACTGTATTAACATAACGTGACACTCGACAAAAACACTGTATTAATATTACGGGGCGCGTACTACGTATTAAATCAACGTGACTGCTCAGTTCTCCACAAATGTAATCATCTCGCCGCCTCCACAGCTTCGTTTAACCAAGACACCAACATAACACGCAATTATTATCACTATTTAAAAACTTGACTGCGTCCACAGATTTACCTCAACCTAAAATGCCCCCGGTAGAACATATCGATTAGTTCAGCAGATGTTTCCACGATGGCGGGATATTCTTTTGATTGTTCAAAGTTATGTTTAGCTTTACAACAAGGATCTAGTTCTAGTCCATTCGCAAAACATAATAGAGCTGTTTCTAACCTCTTTGTATGTCTTCGTTTCTTTGTTGAACTTATAGGGCTGAGAAGGAGTGAAGCTGGAGACCCACTAACACGATAACCCAGAGCAAAATCAGTTGTATAAGGTCTGACACTTGCCGCATGATAACGCAGAGAAAAATCAGTTGTATAAGGCCAGAGACCTTGCCACACGATAACCCAGAGAGAAAAAAACACAGTTTTATTAGACCTGAGACCTTGCCTCGTGATAACACAACCAAACCAGTTTTATAAGGATAAAGACCTTGCCACACGATAACCCAGAGAAAAAAACAATTTTATTAGGCCGGAGACCCTGCCACGTGATAACACAGACAAACCAGTTTTATTAGGCCGGAGACCTTGCCACGTGATAACACAACCAAACCAGTTTTATTAGGCTGGAGACCTTGCCACGTGATAACACAGCCAAACCAGTTTTATTAGGCCGGAGACCTTGCCACGTGATAACACAGCCAAACCAGTTTTATTAGGCTGGAGACCTTGCCACGTGATAACACAGCCAAACCAGTTTTATTAGGCCGGAGACCTTGCCACGTGATAACACAGCCAAACCAGTTTTATTAGGCCGGAGACCTTGCCACGTGATAACACAGCCAAACCAGTTTTATTAGGCCGGAGACCTTGCCACGTGATAACACATCCAAACCAGTTTTATTAGGCCGGAGACCTTGCCACGTGATAACACAGCCAACCCAGTTTTATTAGGCCGGAGACCTTGCCACGTGATAACACATCCAAACCAGTTTTATTAGGCCGGAGACCTTGCCACGTGATAACACAGCCAAACCAGTTTTATTAGGCCGGAGACCTGGCCACGTGATAACACAGCCAAACCAGTTTTATTAGGCCGGAGACCTTGCCACGTGATAACACAGCCAAACCAGTTTTATTAGGCCGGAGACCTTGCCACGTGATAACACAGCCAAACCAGTTTTATTAGGCCGGAGACCTTGCCACGTGATAACACAGCCAAACCAGTTTTATGACAACTGAGACCTTCACACATGATAACTTAGCCGAACCAGTTTTAGTAGAACGGAGATCTTCACTTATGATAATCCAGCCATCATTTGTTTGTAAATAGCCTTCCGTCTGATGCCTGACATCCGAGCTTCAAACTACAATAATTTTACTTTTAACATAACGATTTAAGCATCATATTTGTAAGTCAAACATATATAGATCTGGTTACAATACCGGAATGGGCCAGTCGCATTTGCAATGCGAGCTTATCTTTGGAAGAGCCTAATTCAGAGTAAAAGAAAACCAAAAAAAAAAAACAACCAGACCAGGGAGGTAACACGTCAGTAATCACGCAATATCCACCCCACCCTTTACCTTTCTTTTTTTAATTAAAAAAAAAAATTAAGCCCCAGACTGAAACGTGTCGTTGTTTAAAGACCTCGTTCTAAATATCATTCAATTAGCGAACAGATGGCTAGTCTCATTGCTGGCAATTATTGATTAACACTCTTCGTGGCAGAAGAACATCCGGACATCGCAGGACTTGTAAAAAATGTATTTAAATATATATATATAAGTATTTCTTTCATTGCAAACTTATAGAGTTCAATATCATAACAAGGTGCGAAACAGCTGTTGGATTTGAGCGTCCTTAGGTATGTTACATTTTCTGAGATTTTATTTTTTTCACCAACTCTTTGTGATACTCTCACCATTATTTTATTAAATATATGTCAGTGTCTAGATGGAAAGTGTTAAAAGCGTGTCAATGTTACTAGTTAACAGTCTAGTAAAATGTAAAAGCTGAACAAAAAGGGGGGGGGGGGAACATGATTTTCGCCCATGATTTTGTGCAGTACGAATATCAATGATTCAGAGGCGTCAACTAAATGGACTCAAACATTTTATGGAACGTAACCAGGCGTGTAAATAAATATGTTAAAAAATAAGCGATATAAAAATTCATTTTTACTGATCATACGGGTGAAATATTTTCTAATCATATTGTGCATTGCATTTCTTATTTCGTTTAAATGTAGTGCAAAGACATATATTTGTGATTGTCATTGGAGTGTCCGTAAGAATTTGGAGTCACACGCCCCGATCTCAAGAATGAGTCGCGTCTCAGCACTGTTACTTAATACCCTAAGAATGAAGATAATTGGACCAGCCATGGTCTAATGAGCACTGTTCCTTTCTATAACAAGAATAAAGATAATCGGACCAGCCATGGTCTAATGAGCACTGTTCCTTTCTATCACAAGAATGAAGATAATCGGACCAGGCATGGTCTAATGAGCACTGATCTTTTCTATCACAAGAATGGAGATAGTCGGACCAGCCATGGTCTAATGAGCACTGTTCCTTTCTATAACAAGAATAAAGATAATCAGACCAGCCATGGTCTAATGAGCACTGTTCCTTTCTATCACATGAATGAAGATAATCGGACCAGGCATGGTCTAATGAGCACTGATCTTTTCTATCATAAGAATGGAGATAGTCGGACCTACAAATTTAGTGAATAAACCGATGATCTCCTAGAGGCAGAGGCCTTAAACAAGTGTTCTTTATTCACCTTGGCCTTTTGCTTTCAATTTAGTTGATTACAGGTGTATTTCATACGTTTGTGTGCCTGCCTCTAGCCTACGTCTCCGTGTACTCCATACGCTATGTCTCTGCTCCTCACTCGAGTATTCATGTATCCCACACTCTGTGTGTCTGCCTCTAGCCTACGTCTCAATGTATCCCTGACTTTGTGTATCTGCCTCTGGCCTACGTCTCAATGTATCCCAGACTTTGTGTATCTGCCTCTGGCCTACGTGTCCATGTATACCACACGTTGCGTGTCTGCTTCTGGCTCACGTCTCCGTGTATACTTGGGTCGTCCTTTCTTTCTCTTTCCCTGTTGGTTCAATGAAAAGGGTTTTTGCCTCGTGATATCTCCTTTGGGTCTGCGAAGAGAATGATTTATCTATCTCTTATTTGTCGTCTAATATATTCAGCAATATGCTCTTGATGTTGTTCTCTGTAGTGAGGTTTTCTTGTTGATGGTGATTGTCAAATTTTTATTTTCAGTGAAATGTTTGTAAAGACATAGGTAGGTTTTCTTCATGATACTCCATGCCGTGATCTACATGTCATCTCTGTACAGTAGAACTCATTTAGCGCTAGTCTTGAAAATCCTAACATTTGTTTGCAGAGTCAGCTCGTTTGAGTTCTACTGGTAACATTTGGTTGCAGTCAGCTCGCTTGAGTTCTACTGGTAACATTTGTTTGCAGAGTCATCTCGTTTGAGTTCTACTGGTAACATTTTCCCAAGTTAATCAATTTTTGTTTATTTTAAAAAAGTGTTGTTTTTTTCTTTCAGATAACACTTGCCATGGTGGTAACGTTAAGAATTCCGCCCATCGTATTGCTTGTCGTGCCCACGATATTAACTGGCAGCTTCGTAGCCGGGACAAAATGTCACCCCACCATGTCTATGGCGAGGCTGGAGAGAATGGTCAGACAAGAGCGGATGATGCTTGAAGAGTTGCGAGATTATTTTAACTATATGGACATTGGGAAAAAGCCTATAATAAAAAAGTGAGTTCTTGGTTCCGACACCATCATTCTTTCCAGTTTTCTTTAAATACAGCCTTATATTTAAGTCTTCGTCTAAAGCAAGGGTCGGGAACATTTTTGTCTGATAGAGCCAGGTACACCACATATTTTGAAAAGTATTTCTGTGAGAGCCATGCATTACGTTTAAAAGATCAAATGAGTCTAAAGAAACATATTTTTTTTATAATCGAACATTTGTCTGCGAACCAGATGCAGCCATCAATATAGCCACATCTGGCTCGCGAGCCATGGGTTCCCGACCCCTTGTCTAAAGTGTTCGGGGAAAGAAACATTCATCCGGAGGAAACCGACCTAAGAATCAAGTATAAATGTTCGAATTTTTTTTTAATCTATGCATGAGAAATGTTTTACGACTTGAGTTTCGCGAAATTTTCATCGGGACCCAACTAATTTACACTCACGATTTTTTTCCACAGATCTGCGAAATCCTCAAAACACCTCCATAAATGTTTGTGTTTAGGTTTAATTTTGCTAAAAGTAATTTCTATGTTTTCCTCTGTTTTTTAAGCGTAAATTCAACTAAAAAATTACAACGTTTCCGAAAGTGTTTCAAATCCATCATTTCATTAAGGCCAGTGTGTTAATCTAACTCTTAAATTGTGTTAAAGAAACCTGAGAGCATTACTTAGAGTGTAAGCATGTACTGGCATTTGTTACTTGTAGCAATTATTCGCGAATGTTCCAGATCCTTGAAAATTCGAATTATTATATATATATATATATATATATATATATATATATATATCTATCTATCCTACCCCTTCTCTTAGATAAGTCGCCATCCAAGGTTTATCGAGTCTTATCCGACCCCTTCTCTTAGATAAGTCGCCATCCAAGGTTTATCGAGTCTTATCCGACCCCTTCTCTTAGATAAGTCGCCATCCAAGGTTTTTCGAGTCTTATCCGACCCCTTCTCTTAGATAAGTCGCCATCCAAGGTTTTTCGAGTCTTATCCGACCCCTTCTCTTAGATAAGTCGCCATCCAAGGTTTATCGAGTCTTATCCGACCCCTTCTCTTAGATAAGTCTCCATCCAATATTTTTCGAGTCGCATCCGACCCCTTCTCTTAGATAAGTCGCCATCCAAGGTTTATCGAGTCCCATCCACCCTTGGTGGTGCTGTTGACTTTCCTTGTTTGAGTACCAGAGCTTTGGGATTCCTCCGTTTAAACCGCTTGGCCACCCAGCACCACTATAAATTCATAAATTAAGCCATAAATATTCAGACAAATATCCATAAAATGCACAAATCCATGTCAGTGGGCCAACTACTGCACTCTTTAGGGTTTAATTCGGAAGAAATTGAATGGATACTACATCACAAGACCATGTTAGTAACACCGAAATGCACACACCAGTTCTCCGTGGCGCTGCGTCCAATCTTAACCATAATGGAACATTTTAAAAATAAAGTCTTCCCAGTATATCAAATGCGCCAAAATGTATGATGTTCAAATACATGTCATACACGTTATGATCAAGTAAACTGACCATGACCAAGGTTAAGGTGAATTAATATTGTCATTGTAGGCCACCAATCTTGTAGTCCTGACCTGACAGCGCTTATATTCTCCCTTACGCGCGCTGTGTCCAGTCTCAGGACTCCTTACTGCCGTGCACTCTGTCTTACCAAGTATGTTCCCTACATTGTGTTACCTTGTGTTACCCTGTGTTACCTTGTTTTACCTTGTGTGACCTAGTGTTACCTTGTGTTGCCTTGTGTTACCTTGTTTTACCTAGTGTTACCTTGTGTTGTCTTGTGCTACCTTGTTTTACCTAGTGTTACCTTGTGCTACCTTGTGTTACCTTGTGTTACCTTGTGTTACCTTGTGTTACCTTGTTTGACCTAGTGTTACCTTGTGTTGTCTTGTGTTACCTTGTTTTACCTAGTGTTACGTTGTGTTACCTAGTGTTACCTTGTGTTACCTTGTATGACATAGTGTTACCTTGTTTTACCTAGTGTTACCTTGTGTTACCTTGTGTTACCTTGTGTTACCTTATGTTACCTTGTGTTACCTTGTATGACCTAGTGTTACCTTGTGTTGTCTTGTGTTACCTTGTTTTACCTAGTGTTACCTAGTGTTACCTTGTGTTACCTTGTGTTGTCTTGTGTTACCTTGTTTTACCTAGTGTTACCTTGTGTTACCTCGTGTTACCATGTGTTACTTGTGTTACCTTGTGTTACCTAGTGTTACCTTGTGTTACCTTGCGTTGTCTTGTGTTACCTTGTTTTACCTTGTGTTACCTTGTGTTACCTAGTGTTACCTTGTGTTACCTTGTGTTACCTTGTGTGACCTAGTGTTACCTTGTGTTGTCTTGTGTCACCTTGGTTTACCTAGTGCTACCATGTGTTACCTAGTGTTACTTATTCCTTAATACCATGCCGGGTCCTCAGTTGAAAAAACTGCGCAAAACCCGCAAAGTGCCTTTCTGAAGAAGAAAACTATGCCCCCAACTTTTACAACTTCGCTCTGTAACTCCTGGTTTATTTTCTCCAGATTTCTGAAACATCAAATGGCTCTGGCAGTGGAGCGTGAAATGTCCGAATATGACGAGTTCTATTTTAAGCACCCCAATTCCATATTTCAAATAATCAAAGATTTTAGACGGGATTACAGTTCAGCAAATACCTCTCTTGGAAAGTATTACGGTAGGTCATTACAGTAGGTCATTACAGTAGGTCATTAAAGTAGTTATTACATTAGGCCATTACAGTAGGTCATTACAGTAAGTTATTACATATGTTCATTACAGTAGTCATTAAAGTAGGTCATTAAAGCAAGTTATTACATAAGGTATTTAGAGTAAATCATTAGAGAAAGTCATTACAGTAGGACATTACAGTAAGTTATTAAAGTAGGTCATGACAGTAGTCATTACAGTAGGTCATTACAGTAAGTTATTGCATTAGGTCATTACGGTAGTCATTACAGTAGGTCATTACAGTAGGTCATTATAGTAGGGCATTACAGTAGGCATTACAGTAGGTCATTACAGTAAGTTATTACATTAAGTCATTACAGTATTCATTACAGTAAGTCATTACAGTAGGCTATTACAGTAAGTTAATACAGTAGGTCATTACAGTAGTCATTACAGTAGTTCATTACAGTATGTTATTACAGTAGGTCATAACAGTAGTCATTACAGTTGGTAATTACAGTAAGTTATTACAGTAGGTCATTACAGTAGGTCATTACAGTAGTTATTAAAGCATGTCATTACAGTGAGACGTGGAGATAATGTTATAGGACCAGGGTTGACAGAGATCAAGACAGAGAGAGACGTTGAGAGAGTTTTACAGAGACCCGCATTGACAGAGGTCAGGCAGAGAAAGAAATTGAACGAGTTTTACAGAGACCCGCATTGACAGAGGTCAGACAGAGAGAGACGTTGAAAGAATTTTATAGAGACCCGCATTGACAGAGGTCAGACAGAGAGAGACGTTGAAAGAGTTTTATAGAGACCCGCATTGACAGAGGTCCAGACGTAGAGACGTTGAGGGAGTTTTACAGAGACCCGCATTGACAGAGGTCAAGACAGTTAGACGTTCAGAGAGTTTTACAGAGACCCGCATTGACAGAGGTCAAGACAGTTAGACGTTCCGAGAGTTTTACAGAGACCCGCATTGACAGAGGTCCAGACAGTTAGAAGTTCAGAGGTTTAACATAGACCCGCATTGACAGAGGTCCAGACAGTTAGAAGTTCAGAGGTTTAACATAGACCCGCATTGACAGAGGTCCAGACAGTTAGACGTTCAGAGAGTTTTACAGAGACCCGCATTGACAAAGGTCCAGACAGAGAGACGTTGAGGGAGTTTTACAGAGACCCGCATTGAGAGAGGTCCAGACAGACGTTCAGAGAGTTTTACAGAGACCCGCATTGACAGAAATCCAGACAGAGAGACGTTTAGAGAGTTTTACAGATACCGCATTGACAGAGGTCCAGACAGACGTTGAGAGAGTTTTACAGAGACTCAAATTGACAGAGGTCCAGACAGATAGACGTTAAGAGAGTTTTATAGAGACCCGCATTGACAAAGGTCCAGACAGTTAGACGTTCAGAGAGTTTTACAGAGACCCGCATTGACAGAGGTCAAGACAGTTAGACGTTCAGAGAGTTTTACAGAGACCCGCATTGACAGTGGTCCAGACAGAGAGAGACGTTGAGAGAGTTTTACAGATACCCGCATTGACAGAGGTCCAGACAGTTAGAAGTTCAGAGAATTTTACAGAGACTCGCATTGACAGAGGTCCAGACAGTTAGAAGTTCAGAGGTTTTACATAGACCCGCATTGACAGAGGTCCAGACAGTTAGACGTTCATAGAGTTTTACAGAGACCCGCATTGACAGAGGTCCAGACAGAGAGAGACGTTGAGAGAGTTTTACAGAGACCCGCATTGACAGAGAATTGTGAAAGAGTGAGAGGTGCTGTGGATAAGACACTGCAGGGGTATGAATTAAAATATTAAAAAAAAACTACATGCTTTGAGCATTTCGTTATCAAACTTATTTTATAAATTATGTAGCTTGTCTTTTAATCACTAAATGATTTATTTTTTTTGTGAATACAGAAGATTTTATAAAGTTCATTGAAGAGTCAGACAATTGCATGTCGGGAGATTTTGACATCGCATCAACCTCTAGGGTATTGTTGGTTCTACAGGTAGACACAGTGATGTTTTTATCATAGGTTTTCTAATCATGTTATATACATTTTAGAGTATATATTTATTTACATATAATAAATGGATTAACAAATAAGTGCTTGATACATTTAATTACATTCTTATTTTCTAGGATTTAAAATAGGTTGTCGAGGAAAATGGTTTTTAAAAAATCAAACAAAAAATTATTGTGTTTATTTAAGACCTAGTATTGAAGTATCTGGTGGGGATGACTCATTTTGTGTCCCAAGAGAAAACGTCTATAAAATGATTGATGTAAGACGTATGAGTTACCCAAACTGCTTTTGACTAGCGTCTCTCACCGAGCAAACAATGGGGCAGAACTGTAGATAAATAGGTTACCAAATGTCCCGGCCCCTACATTTGCCGAGCAATTCCAATTCCAATGAAATATTGCTAAATTATAAAGTTAATGGTGTGAAGTGGGTGAATAGCACATACAACATTAAAAAAAAAAACTTTTACTATCTAAATTTATATGGAAAATCTTTTTTTTTTTCCAATTTATTTTGCTGCACGCTAGCAAAAAATTCCTTAAATTTAGCAAAATGTTGTTCATTTACAGATCTCTTCTACTCATGTCTTTACACGTTGCAATTCTATTTCTCCAAGCACATTTACGAGCTGCCAGCAGAAACAATGATGAATGGAGACTATCTTGGATTTAAAGGGCCACCACTCGAACCTTCAGATGTTATTGACATCGGAAGACACGCCCTAGAGCGTATGTTTAATGCATCATTTATTTTAAAATTAACATTGAAAGGAAATTATTTATCAATATAAAGAAATCTTAATGATATCCTCAAGTTAAAGTGGGATTTATGAGTAAACCAGTGCTTCTCAAAGTGGAGGTCGGCGAGACGGCTACCGTTGAAAACTAAGTTGTTGCTTACATTTAACGAGGTAGCGTTTAAATCATTAAAAATGTCCAGTTAAAATTAATTTCAATATTCATTTTAGTTATAATCTTGTAAAGTGGATATCCTCAAGTGATTAGGGCTGTATAAGCTGAAGTTTGTGCGATTTACTTTTTTTTTCTTATACTTTTTTTTTTAACAGACGGATTTCTCAATGCTAGTTTGGAATGGTTAAATCTGGGTTTGGCGTTGAAAGAACAGAACAAAAGCCAGCTACAACAATCTGAAGGCCATATTAAGGCGCTTATGGGACTAGTCTTTTTGGAGGTGGGTGTAAGTAAAGACGTATGCTGTATGCTGCATGCTGTATGCTGCATGCTGTATGCTGCATGCTCGTATGATGATGAATCGTTCTTGATAGAAACACATAGATTTTTTTAAAAATGTGTTGTTTTCTTTTTTTGTCAACAGAATAATGACATCACAAAGGCGATGGATCTTTACAACGAAGCACTTAATCTAGGTAATTTAAACCCAATCCAAATCTTGACAAAGTAATGTAACACTTGTCTTGTTGTTTTCATCTCCTTCTGAACTTCATTAAATGTTGTTGACCATTTATTAACGTTAAACTCACGTCGCATCAAGGAAAAGGAGCGAGACTTTGCTACTCACATTAAAAATATTTCCTTCATTAAATGCATAGAGTAGGCTTTGGATATGCGACCCCATTTTTTTTTCTCTTCTAAATTTAACTGATTTATCTTCTTCTTTTATTTCATCAAGCAATCGTCTCACTGTGACCACGTGATGTGTACATTAAGTCTAGAACAAGGTCTCCAGCTGGTTACCTTTTGGTCTGCGGGCGAAAGAACTGATTTATTACAGTTCCAAAACTATAACATAGCTTAGTTACGCCCTGGAAATGTTTTGCCTTTTCCATTATTGCAGAATTCATTGATTTTATGTACACTGTACATCAGGCCCGCACAACTCAAAATGTAATGCGGGCAGTAATACTTTATAAAAACTTGTGCGGGCCGAAAGAAATTAGAACAAGGGGAAAGCGATTAAGAAAATAAAAAAGAATATTTTGTTACCTCGCGGGCCGCAAAGTGGGTGCAGACCTGCTGTGCATCGTACTTCTTCGTACATCTCCGCTTGACCCACAAATCTCCGCTTGACCCACAATCTCCGCTTGACCCACAAATCTCCGCTTGACCCACATATTTCCGCTTGACCCAAAAATCTCCGCTTGACCCACAAATCTCCGCTTGACCCAAAAATCTCCGCTTGACCCACAAATCTCAGCTTGACCCAAAAATCTCAGCTTGACCCACAAATCTCATCTTAACCCACAAATCTACGCTTGACCCACAAATCTCCGCTTGACCCACACATTCGTGTTTGAAAGAACTGAAATACAAGCATGATGTGGACATCATTATTTTTGTGTTCGCGCTATCCATCGCTTGACCTTTCAACTATGACGAGAGATTAACGTTAAAATGGCCGCCGTCACACTGTCATCGCCAGGCACCGTTTGCATTAAGCCTGCGCTAAACTAGTGATTGAAACAGATTAGCCAAGAGATTGTCTCGCAGGCTACCAAGCAAATCACGATTATTAGTGGCCACGCACTATGGCTCCACTGGGAACAAATAATTTATGGCTCTGAAATGTTTGTTTATATGTCTTCATAATCACATAATGTTTCATTAAATGGTCCTTTGCAAATAATGTCCCGCAAAAAATGACATTTTCACACCCCCTTCCCCCCTGTTTCAAATTCTTTACCCACTCACCCTTAGTGTCACGCCACCCTTAAAAATGTCAAAACATACGTACATTTTTATAACTAGCCTAAGTTTTTATTTTATTCTTTAACATATTCCAATAATGGATAAAGATTTGTATTATTAGAAAACTGTGACGTAAAACGCAAAACAACGAAGTCCTCCCCGAGCCGAGTGTAAAATGGCTACAACAGTTTGTTTGCGTCATTTTTCGATATGCGCAGAAGATGTGCGCGACTGAGTTTCGCGGAACCTATTATACCTGAGGCAATTACGACTTCAAATGAAATAAAAGAATTTTTTTGGGGTCGTCACAAATTTCCGACCCTTCTCCCCACTTTCCCCTCCCGCTCACTGAGCGTGTTTTCTCTTGTATGTATTCATAATCACAAAATGTTGCATGGGCAATCTCTAAATATGTTTTCTCGGTGATCTACAAATAAACTTTTAAGACGTGAGGCCGAGAGGGATTTGAAAATATAGAATAATAATTTCTTCTAATGATTACCTCTCGTTTATGATATAAATACCGCATTTCACGGCGTATGAGACTTCTGAAGCATGTGAAGCCCAAAAAAAAACCCGACCCTCCACTACCAATATGCCTCCACTACCAATTTGCCCCCACTACCAACACGCCTCCACTACCAACACGCCTCCACTACCAACACGCCTCCACTACCAACACGCCTCCACTACCAACACGCCTCCACTACCAACACGCCTCCACTACCAACACGCCTCCACTACCAACACGCCTCCACTACCAACACGCCTCCACTACCAACACGCCTCCACTACCAACACGCCTCCACTACCAATACGCCTCCACTACCAATACGCCTCCACTACCAATACGCCTCAACTACCAATACTGAAACACTTAGTTTGTCTTAGTTTGTATGTCTCAGAATTAGATGGAGCTGGTCAGCTGGCGCAGAACCAAAACTCAAATGGAGCTAGTCAGCTGATTTATAAAAGGCACGATTTTTGTGATATTTGGGGGATATTTTTTAAACAAGAAACCAATGCATCTATTAAACTGAAAAAACATGCGGTAATTATTATAAAAGAAACAAACAAACATAAATCTCTCCAATCCTCTTATGTATTTATAGATCCCCGTGACCAAGAAGTTGCTGTGCTCGGAGGAAACATCCAGAAGGGGATCACCACCAATACGACCTACTTAAAAAATTTTACTGAAGAGTTGGAAACAATTAAGCCTCTTTGCGCCCTGGGACCTGGACTACACACTGGTGTAAGTGAAACTAACACACGTTCTCTGAAACTACACACTGGTTTAAGTGAAATTAACACACCTATTCTGGACTACACACTGGTGTGAGTAAAAACTAGCACACATTTTCTGGACTACACACTGGTGTAAGTGAAATATAACCCCTATTCTGGACTACACACTGGTGTAGGTGAATCTAAATAAACTGATACACACCACGCATTTGGGGAAACCACTCAGCCGTGACACTATCATTGAAAGCATCACGGTCGACTAGGATGAAAATTATGTCTCAAAAGATGACAGTGGCGCAAGAATGACCCATAGTATTAGATCAAGATGCTATAGAATCCCAATAGAGACTTTAAGATACACTAGAGCAGGCCTGCACAACATACGGCTCGCGGGCCGCATGTGGCCTGCAAGCACCGACTTTGCGGCCCGCGAAGACTTTGGTGAAAATTCTTATTATTATAAATTAAAAATGATATTCCTTGGCTTATTAATTTACAATAACACGAAGAAATATATAAAGAGAAATAGTATAAATATTTATTTAATTTTTCAATTTTCAATACATTTACGATCCAATGTGTCACATGAAATTTATTTCTTAAGTAACGAAATATTTTCTTTATTATTTTCCCGCACACGTTTTTCATAAAGTATTACGGCCCCCGCCTTACATTTTGAGTTGTGCTGGCCTGACCTAGAGACACAAAACTTCAAAGAAGGTTATGGGGACAAATAAAGATTGGTGGGAAAGAAAGAATCACCAGTAGTTCGTAATAAAAGTTGACATAAAAAAAAAAAGGGTTTTCATAAATAACACGTTTGGTGGGTGGCCGAGAGGTCTAAACTGAAGCAATCTTAGGCTTGCGAACTGGAGATCAATCCAGAGCAAAATCCCTTGACAAGCAACAACAAAATACCCCATCAACCTGGATGGAAGAATCTTGTTAACCTATTCATCTAAGACATCGGTTCTCAACCTGTCGGTCGCGACCCATTTAAGGGTCGCCTAAGACCATCTGAAACACATATACTCTACAGTTATGAAGTAGAAACAAAAATATTTATATGGCTGGGGGTCGCCACAATATGATGGACTGTATTAAAGGTTCGCGGCATTAATAAGGTTGAGAACCACTGATCCAAGAGATGGAACCCAGTACTTCAAACCAGGAGACGAAGTCCCGTAGAAGGTATGACAATAACACAACTACTTTGCTACTTATGGTGCCAATATGTATCATCAACATATAATGTGCCCTTGGGTTATCCAGATGTGGCTACTGGTGCCAATATATATCAACCACTTATAATGTTCCTTTGGGTTATCCAGGTGTGGCTCATGTGCTTTGTTTTTCTTGACTACAGGATCCCAAGAGCCCAAAGATTTTCTGTAGGTACCGAGAAGCCCTGCTGCCCTACTACCGTTACAAGGAAGAGATCCTATCGTTGGTGCCTTTAGTTTCCGTGGTCTACAACTTCACCACAGACGGCGAGGCCCAGGCACTGAAAGAATTTGTTAAAGATACGGTATTGGCAATAGCACAGCTAATGGGCAGATTACTATCTCATCGCGGTTTCCCGTTGTAGTATACATTTATTTATAAACCTGAGGTAGGTGAAGCTTTAGATAACACTGGTAGGGACAACGAACATGTCGGCTAAAAGTCTTATTTTGCTAATGGAAGACTACGAGTAGAACTTTAAACTAAATAACAGATCTGAAACTTACTTTGAGAAAGGTAACAGACATTGGCGCCAAGTCAGATAAAAAGTAAGACTCGACACTAAACAAAACTACAAAAGTAAGGGGCCAGCAGTGGCGCCGACTCAATTAATTGACTAGTAGGGTTTTTTAAAAACGTATATGTAGTCTCGCGAAGTTTAATTTTCATTCGCAACAACTAATGGCTTTTTTGGAAAAAGTTCGACCTCCGTGGTTCAGGAATGATTATTCAATAATGATATGGTGTGATGACGTTGCACAAAGTTCAGACGTCAAGTAAATTACCGCGAAAAATAAACGATTCCTTTTTAAAAATCTTTTCTATACCCTCCGCTTTTGTTCGTGGCTTGCTGGCTGAGTGGGTGGCGGACGGGTAAATCTTCGGACGACTTATTGACCTACTTCCCAGAAACCTACCGAGCTGAAGCTTAGCACATGGTCGCTGACAATACATTCTACAAAATGTTCAATCCCACCCCAACCCCCAATCATTCAACCCCCAACCACCAACCCTCCAATCACCCAGCCCCGCAATCACCCAACCACCAACCCCCCACAATCAGCCAACCCCCAATCACCCAGCCCCCCCAATCAACCCACCCCTACCCCCAATCAATCAACCCCAATCACCCAACACCCAATCACCCCACCCCCAATCACTCAACCCCTAACATTCCAACCCCCCAATCACCCAACCACCAACCCCCCAATCACCCAACCCCCTAATCACCCAAACACCAACCCCAAATCAGCCAACCACCGAGTGGTCAAAACTGAGCAAATCTCAAGCTGATGGTCTGGAGTTCAATCACCGCCAAAGCCCAGCCACCCCGGTTGGATGGGACTCGCCAACCTTGGACGGCAACTCATCTAAGAGAAGGAAAGGAAACTCTGAATTCAAACCCGGAGATGGAGTCCCATAGTGCTCCGCTGGGGCCACCCAGCGGCGTGGAGAGAGGCGATTGGCTGTTGGGAACCAGCTAATAATCCTAGAAAGAATAATCCAAGGCCCTGTGGATTTCGTCCAGCGATTTCCATACCATCGTCACCTCGTGACGGACAGATGCCAGCAAAGTTGGTGAAATAAATCTGTTGTGTAACAACGGGTGGGTAGTTAGACTATGAATATAGTTCAGATACGTGGCAAAAATGTGAGTTTCGAGCTTTGGGGGGAGCATGAATTGTGCGTTACTTGCATGCTTGTTTTGTCAAATTATTTCCATTTTCCAACCACCCAATCACCCAATCCCCCAAACACCCAATCACCCAACCCCCAATCAACCAACCCCCCAATCACGCAACCCCCCAATCACCCACCCCCCCAATCACCCAAACCCCCAACCCCCCAGCCCCACAATTGCTCGATTTTACATTTATTAAGGATTTATAAGAAAGACTTTGTTTTAAGGAGTTACCTATTTGTATAGTTTACTTAAGTAAAAAACGTGAACTTGGATCATTTACAGCTCCGGGAATTTCCTATGGCCCGAAATGCATTTTTTTCCACTTTCCACCATTCTCAGAAACAGATCTAAAATAAATCACAAATACTTCATAATTAAAGTCATCTCACCACTTATAGCACACCACATCCAGTCATTACGGTAAGGGTTTGTCTTTATACAGTCTTTTCTAACGATGATTTCAGCTGAAGCCAGCGTCTATTGGACATGGTCAGGTGACATTGACAAGGACTGCTGTTGTGTACGTACACAGTTAACGCCCTTGTTCTTGCGTCACGTGTTTATTCAAACCACTACGTCCTTAAACTTTTGCAAATGTCCATTCCTTATAGTTGGTAGAATATTGTATTTATTTACTCCAGTATATTCCATATCTGCATAGAGGCATAGTTAGTAGCATATTGTATATATTTACTCCAGTATATTCCATATCTGCATATAGACATTAGAAGCGTGTATTTATTTACTTCAGTATATTCCATATCTGCATAGAGCCAAAGTTATAAGAAGCTTATATTTATTTACTCCAGTATAGTCCATATCTGCATAGAGACATAGTTATAAGAAGCTTATATTTATTTACTCCAGTATAGTCCATATCTGCATAGAGACATAGTTAGCAGAAACTTGTATTTATTTACTCCAGTATATTCTATATCTGCATAGAGACATAGTTAGTAGAAGCTTATATTTATTTACTCCAGTATATTCCATATCTGCATAGAGACATAGTTAGTAGAAGCTTATATTTATTTACTCCAGTATATTCCATATCTGCATAGAGACATAGTTAGTAGAAGCTTGTATTTATTTACTCCAGTATATTCCATATCTGCATAGAGACATAGTTAGTAGAAGCTTGCATTTATTTACTCCAGTATATTCCATATCTGCATAGAGACAAATTTAGTAGAAGCTTATATTTATTTACTCCAGTATATTCCATATCTGCATAGGGACATAGTTAGTAGAAGTAGAAACTTGCATTTATTTACTCCAGTATATTCCATATCTGCATAGGGACATAGTTAGTAGAAGCTTGCATTTATTTACTTCAGTATATTCCATATCTGCATAGAGACATAGTTAGTAGAAGCTTATATTTATTTACTCCAGTATATTCCATATCTGCATAGAAACATAGTTAGTAGAAGCTTGTATTTATTTACTCCAGTATATTCCATATCTGCATAGAGACATATTTAGTAGAAGCTTATATTTATTTACTCCAGTATATTCCATATCTGCATAGAGACATAGTTAGTAGAAGCTTATATTTATTTACTCCAGTATATTCCATATCTGCATAGAGACATAGTTAGTAGAAGCTTGCATTTATTTACTCCAGTATATTCCATATCTGCATAGAGACAAATTTAGTAGAAGCTTATATTTATTTACTCCAGTATATTCCATATCTGCATAGGGACATAGTTAGTAGAAGTAGAAACTTGCATTTATTTACTCCAGTATATTCCATATCTGCATAGGGACATAGTTAGTAGAAGCTTGCATTTATTTACTTCAGTATATTCCATATCTGCATAGAGACATAGTTAGTAGAAGCTTATATTTATTTACTCCAGTATATTCCATATCTGCATAGAGACATAGTTAGTAGAAGCTTGCATTTATTTACTCCAGTATATTCCATATCTGCATAGGGACATAGTTAGTAGAAGCTTATATTTATTTACTCCAGTATATTCCATATCTGCATAGAGACATAGTTAGTAGAAGCTTATATTTATTTACTCCAGTATATTCCATATCTGCATAGAAACATAGTTAGTAGAAGCTTGTATTTATTTACTCCAG
Organism: Omphiscola glabra; assembly: GCA_964017045.1. Taxonomy (NCBI): domain Eukaryota; kingdom Metazoa; phylum Mollusca; class Gastropoda; family Lymnaeidae; genus Omphiscola; species Omphiscola glabra. The sequence continues at coordinate 26,725,679 of OZ024805.1, forward strand.
TATATTCCATATCTGCATAGAGACATAGTTAGTAGAAGCTTATATTTATTTACTCCAGTATATTCCATATCTGCATAGAGACATAGTTAGTAGAAGCTTGCATTTATTTACTCCAGTATATTCCATATCTGCATAGAGACATAGTTAGTAGAAGCTTGCATTTATTTACTCCAGTATATTCCATATCTGCATAGAGACAAATTTAGTAGAAGCTTATATTTATTTACTCCAGTATATTCCATATCTGCATAGGGACATAGTTAGTAGAAGTAGAAACTTGCATTTATTTACTCCAGTATATTCCATATCTGCATAGGGACATAGTTAGTAGAAGCTTGCATTTATTTACTTCAGTATATTCCATATCTGCATAGAGACATAGTTAGTAGAAGCTTATATTTATTTACTCCAGTATATTCCATATCTGCATAGAGACATAGTTAGTAGAAGCTTGCATTTATTTACTCCAGTATATTCCATATCTGCATAGAGACATAGTTAGTAGAAGCTTGTATTTATTTACTCCAGTATATTCCATATCTGCATAGAGACATAGTTAGTAGAAGCTTGCATTTATTTACTCCAGTATATTCCATATCTGCATAGGGACATAGTTAGTAGAAGCTTGCATTTATTTACTACAGTATATTCCATATCTGCATAGAGACATAGTTAGTAGAAGCTTGTATTTATTTACTCCAGTATATTCCATATCTGCATAGGGACATTTCCAATGTTTTGTTTTTCTGTGATTCAATTTTATTAACACTGGTCAGGGGCTTCTTGAAAGAGGAAGATGAGTCCAAGGTGAATGTACATTTGGTGAAACGGCTTGAGCTTCTCACCGGCCTGGAGGCGAAAAAGGTGTCCCCATCCCACTCGCCTACTGAGGCCACGCAGGTATCTCCGTCCCAACAATTAATATTGACATACTTCCTTGCTCTTGCTGTCCCTTTAGATTTAACTTTTCAATTCATATTTTTTTATTTTTTAGTTTTATAGTTTCTTAACTGTTTGTGTGTACTATTCACAGGCGAAGGCATCCAGCCGACAAGCGCCCTTTTATCAGGTTTTCCCATAGCTTGTCTTACACATTTCCTTACACCTTATCCATATCCATTTTGTTGGCTTAAAGCATACAAAGACTGCACCTTTCTTACGTCGCCGTTCATGGTTTAGGAGTAGCACCCTGTAGTGGAGTTGAGCCCCAAGCTTTAAGACCAATGGGGAGATAATTAGTTAGGAACAGATCAAGTTACTGTGGTCGGAAGGTTTATAGTAAAAGTCGATTTCTTTTTAGAACATATTATTTTTAAAGTCTTTCAAAATTTACGTTTTCTGCTTGTCTAAAGCCTGTGGATCGTTCCGAATGGAAGGATGTGGTGGAGCAAGCCAGGGCCTTACACGTGTTGTAGCGCCACTGACGATGATGATGATGCTGCTTATACATTCAATACTGGTTCTCAATTCCAACTAAAACTTGATCCATAACAATAAAACATTCGGGTTCTAACTCAATCAACACTAGGTGTGCAACATTAACACTTGGTTTCTAACCCAATCAACACTAGGTGTATAACAATCAACACTCGGTCTCTAACCCAATCAACACTAGGTGTACAACGTCAACACTTGGTTTCTAGCCCAATCAACACTAGGTGTACAACGTCAACACTTGGTTTCTAACCCAATCAACACTAGGTGTATAACAATCAACACTCGGTCTGTATCCCAATCAACACTAAGTGTATAACAATTAACACTCGGTCTGTATCCCAATCAACACTAAGTGTATAACAATCAACACTCGGTCTGTATCCCAATCAACATTAAATGTATAACAATCAACACTCGGTCTGTATCCCAATCAACACTAAGTGTATAACAATCAACACTCGGTCTGTTTCCCAATCAATACACGGTGTATAACAATAAACACTTGGTCTCTAAGCCAATCAACATTAGGTGTACAACGTCAACACTTGGTTTCTAACCCAATAACACTAGGTTTATAACAATCAACTCTCGGTCTGTATCCTGATCAACATTAAGTGTATAACAAGCAACACTAAGTGTATAACAATCAACACTAAGTGTATAACAATCAACACTCGGTCTGTAACTCATTCAAAACTGTGCCTCTAACCAATTCAACAATATCCCTCTAAACAAATGTAAAATAGTTCTCTAAGCCATTCAACACTGTGTCTCTCACACATACAATACATCTCTAAACAAATGTAAAATAGTTCTCTAAGCCATTCAACACTGTGTCTCTCACACATACAATACATCTCTAAACAAATGTAAAATAGTCCTCTAAACCATTCAACACTGTGTCTCTCACACATACAATACATCTCTAAACAAATCTAAGCACTCTCTAGTCTAGTCAACCAAAGGTCTCTAACTCAATCACACCATGTCCTAGGCTAGTCACACAAGGTCACTACCTCAAACACACCATGTCCTCGCCTAGTCACACAAGGTCACTAACTCAATCACACCATGTCCTAGGCTAGTCACACAAGGTCACTAACTCAATCACACCATGTCCTCGCCTAGTCACACAAGGTCACTAACTCAATCACACCATGTCCTCGCCTAGTCACACAAGGTCACTAACTCAATCACACCATGTCCTCGCCTAGTCACACAAGGTCACTAACTCAATCACACCATGTCCTAGGCTAGTCACACAAGGTCACTAACTCAATCACACCATGCCCTAGCCTAGTCACACAAGGTCACTAACTCAATCACGCCATGTCCTAGCCTAGTCACACAAGGTCACTAACTCAATCACACCATGCCCTAGGCTAGTCACACAAGGTCACTAACTCAATCACACCATGTCCTCGCCTAGTCACACAAGTTCTCACACCATTCAAAACTAGTATCTAATCAAATCTAATAATCGTAAAGCAGTTCAGTATCCCCACACTTAAACAATGTCGCGAGTTGCAACAAAACAAGTGTACCTCTGTGGTCACACCAAACTGTCAATCATTTACCAGGCGAATAATTAACAATATATCAATTGTTTTTACAGTTATTATTATATTCGGCTCCACCTTTTTTTTGTCTTATTTGTTCCGCCCAGCCCAAATTTCTTGTAACATTATGTAAATAATATGAGTAATATTCTTTATTATACCAAATCAATGGAAATGTTTTGTTGTTTTTTTTTTTTTTTAAAATAAGGTACTTAATCATTTTTAGCACATAAATAGCTACAGATTTGTAACCAAGACATCATTGTATTCCCATTATAATCACTAAAACACAAGACTTCTAAAGTATTTCTCTAGCGTACAAATCAGCCATAAATCAACTCCGCCATCGACCATACTGACTTACTGAAAATTGTGGCCTTTGTTGTCCTTCCTATTCACCAGGTGATCAACTATGGATTCGGGGGCCATTACTTGCCCCATATTGATGCACCAAAGGTTTGGAAATATAATTAGTTACAAATTTCTTGTTCCTATTATATCTACCGATACAATATATTTTTTAAAGGATTGCTCTTATATTCCTTTCAAGTTATATGTAGTAATTTTTATCACCTAAACAACATTTAAAAATAAAGCTTTTCAGAAATCTCTGCGTCTTCATGCAGACAATAGTAATTAATCCGGCGTTTTCATAAGATAAAGATACAACCATTTATGTTATCTAAACATACAGATACAACCTTTAATTTTATCTATAGATAAAGATACAACCATTTAGCGTTATCTTAAGATAAAGATACAACCATTTATGTTATCTAAAGATAAAGATACAACCATTTATGTTATCTAAAGATAAAGATACAACCATTTATGTTATCTAAAGATAAAGATACAACCATTTATGTTATCTAAAGATAAAGATACAACCATTTATGTTATCTAAAGACAAAGATACAACCATTTATGTTATCTAAAGATAAAGATACAACCATTTATGTTATCTAAAGACAAAGATACAACCATTTATGTTATCTAAAGATAAAGATACAACCATTTATGTTATCTAAAGATAAAGATACAACCATTTAGCGTTATCTAAAGATAAAGATACAACCATTTAGCGTTATCTAAAGATAAAGATACAACCATTTAGCGTTATCTAAAGATAAAGATACAACCATTTAGCTTTATCTAAAGATAAAGATACAACCATTTATGTTATCTAAAGATAAAGATACAACCATTTAGCGTTATCTAAAGATAAAGATACAACCATTTAGCTTTATTCAAAGCTAAAGATGCAACCACTTAGCATTTTATTCTCTAAAATCTCTCACAGCTCTTCATAACTTTATTTTTCATCTGAAGTTCTTACCCTTCAATAAATGCTATCCCATAATCGAGTATTTTGTCTTCGCAGCAATAAACAGCTGGCAGATTAAAGATTATGTCCACGACATATAGGAGGGATTATTATTATTATTATTATTATGCGGCTTTTTATGACCGTACCACGTATAGCATAATATTACAACCCACAGTTTACCATAACTATCTCTGTACTATTAGAATTACTGTACCAATAACTATTACTAAAGCAGAGACTGGAATGTTTTATACAACTTTGTAGTACAAAGTAAAGAGATTGTTACGATTGGATAAATATAGAACACTAATATAGAAACAAACATGATTCCACTTTCAGCCGTTTGAAAAGCCCGTAAAGAAGGGCTATTACCCAGGCAGTACAAGGGTGTTTACCTGTCTCATCTATGTAGGTGTTGTTATATTACATCTTTACCTGTCTCGTCTATGTAAGTGTTGTTATATTACATCTTTACCTGTCTCGTCTATGTAAGTGTTGTTATATTAAATGTTCACCTGCCTCATATATGTAAGTGTTGTTATATTACATCTTTACCTGTCTCATCTATGTAAGTGTTGTTATAATACATGTTCACCTGCCTCGTCTACGTAAGTGTTGTTATATTACATGTTTACCTGTCTCATCTATGTAAGTGTTGTTATAATACATGTTCACCTGCCTCGTCTATGTAAGTGTTGTTATATTACATCTTTACCTGTCTCATCTATGTAAGTGTTGCTATATTACACGTTTACCTGCCTCATCTATGTGAGTGTTATTACATGACATGTTTACCTGTCTCATCTATGTAAGTGTTGTTATATGACATGTCCACCTGCTCGTCTATGTGAGAGTTGTTATATTACATGTTTACCTGTCTAGTTTATGGCAATAAATAGTGGAAGAAGACAAATAAGCCGTCGTTTCACCGAAATCCCTTCCTAGTCAGCGGAAAATACATTTTAAGAAAACAACAACAACCCATACATTTAAATAAATAAATACATCTATCAGAAACGGAAGAGATCTTTGTTGTTCTTAGGAACGGAAGTTGACATTTTTTTTACAAACAAAAACGTACGTCCAACATTATTCTGTGGTGCCAACGATCATGGTAAGGGAATTGTAGCATTATTAAATGAACATTTTAAACGGCAACACTTGATCATAGAGGCAAGACTGGTGCATAGAGGCCAGAATGATCAATCCATTGATCGTGGGCCCTCAACATATAGAAGAAGAAGGAACTGGTGCATAGAGGCAAGACTGGTGCATAGAGGCTAGACTGGGGCATAGAGGCAAGGCTGGTGCTTAGAGGCAAGACCGGTGCATAGAGGCAAGACTGGTGCATAGAGGCAAGACCGGTGCATAGAGGCAAGACTGGTGCTTAGAGGCAAGACTGTTGCATAGAGGCTAAACTGGGGCATAGAGGCAAGACTTGTGCTTAGATGCAAGACCGGTGCATAGAGGCAAGACTGGTGCACAGAGGCAAGGCTCGTGCATAGAGGCAAGACTGGTGCATAGAGGCAAGACTGGTGCATAGAGGCAAGACTGGTGCTTACAGGCAAGACCGGTGCATAGAGGCAAGACTGGTGCATAGAGGCAAGACTGGTGCATAGAGGCAAAACCGGTGCATAGAGGCAAGACTGATGCAAAAAGGCAAGACTGGTGCATAGAGGCAAGACTGTTGCATAGAGGCAAGACTGGTGCATAGAGGCAAGACTGGTGCATAGAAATGGAGGGAAATAAAGGATCACTAGTGTGTGATCATTGGATTAATTCCATATGGTGATATGTTGCCTAAAATCTAAAGTAACTTGCTTTCGCTCTTCATTGTCTCCGGTGTATTGGTGCAAGAAATTGGGGTCGTGATGGTAACATCTGATGTAGTCTTGTATTCTACTCCGTTGAAAATGTAGACATTTAGATAGATGGTCAGCTTAGCATGAAAGTCCATAACCCTTCTGAAACATGTCTTCTGGGGAGTTCTCTCAATTTTCTTAGAAACGGCCAACAGAGATGTCATTTGGTCTTTTTCGGAACAAATGTTATGTACTTTTGTGTGTGGTCATTTCTTTTTTTGTTCTCTCTCTCTAATCCCCCCGTTTGTGGTTCAGCTTTCCTCAGGACATCGGGTTCACACATATTAAAAACTGGCTGGAAAATTCGTAATTTAAACCACATTTCTGTTTTCTTTCAATAGATGAATGACGTTGAGAAGGGTGGGGCCACTGTATTTCCTAAACTCAACATTTCTGTTTTCTTTCAATAGCTGAGTAACGTTGAGAAGGGTGGGGCCACTGTATTTCCTAAACTCAACATTTCTGTTTTCCCCATCAAGGTAGGCAACTTCATTGCTGTGTTTAGATTTTTATATTTCTTAACAAAATGTTTTTATATAAAGGCTTTAATTATTTTTTTTTAAAGTCATTGTCGCTCAACTCTTTTACGGGTACAAAATTAGATCTTTGTTAAAAATGTGTTGTTTTTTTTTGTTTGTTGTTGTTGTCATAATTAGAAGAGTAATTCTTCAGACCTTGAAATTCCCCTTAAACATTTCGATAATCTTCACCGTCGATTCCACCGTAAAAACTATAGACAGCTAAATTTCCTAACGTAACAGAGAGTGGCTAATGTTGAATACATAGAGATCAAATAAATCTGAGATGAGTGTCATGAACTATTCTGAAAATTCGGAATTTGAATTGTTTCGGAACCTTTTTTTCAAAAAGTAGTATTTCTTTCTTCAAGGGAAAACAACCCTTACGATCAATATTTTACAGCAAAATAAATAACAAGAGTTAAAGTGACACAATTAAAATGTGTAGTGTCTTAATATAGTATCCCATAAAAACCATATGCGTTTTAAAAAAAAAACACACTTTTTAAATGTAAAAATAAGAATAGTATAAAATCTTCTATTACAATAATCAAAGTTAGCTTAATTATGTCATTAACTTGTTTGAGGCAAAAGTCAGACGTTTTGTTATGATGGACTCAATCCAGCGTTATCAAGAGTTGTTAAATCGTGGACAGCTGGTGCCTGAAAGTAAAGTCTGATTGTAATCCTAATACTTTGTCGTGGCACGTGAAAGACTTTAATCCGGTAGCAGGATCCACCTCAATCATTATAATACTTAATCTTGCCCCCCAAAAAAAGATTATAACAGTCAACATTGGTTTACATTTGGTGACAGGTTCAATGAAAGTTCACCAAAAGATGGGCGCACTGCGGTTAAGGGAAATATACAAATCACTTAAAAACGATTAAATGTTGACACTATTTAGATTGACTTTAGATTTAAGAAATTGCGCGCACGTTAGACAAGAAATTTCATGATAGTTTTGATTGCTATGAATTAGTTTTAATAGTTGGATTTTCTTGTTATAAATTTTTTTCAATATTTGAATATACGAGTACACGTTATGGGCCAACCAGGTATTATGAAAGCATTCCCAAGCATGCCCGTCTACTCCACACCCCAGATGAATATGCTACTGGTTGATAAGTGATTTTGAACACAGCAGACACTAGGCAGACACTTAGCAGTCACTAGGCAGACTCTAAGCAGACATAGGCATAGGCAGACAATAAGCAGGCACTAAGGAGGCACTAGGCATACACTAAGCAGACACTAAGCAGGCACTAGGCAGACAGTAAACAGACACTAAGCAGGCACTAGGCAGACACTAAGCAGACACTAGGCAGCACTAAGCAGGCACTAGGCAGACACTAAGCAGGCACTAAGCAGGCACTAGGCAGACAGTAAACAGGCACTAAGCAGGCACTAGGCAGACCCTAAGCAGACACTAGGCAGACTCTAAGCAAACATAGGCATAAGCAGGCGCTAAGCAGGCACTAGGCAGAAACTAAGCAGACACTAAGCAGACACTAGGCAGACACTAAGCAGGCACTAGGCAGACACTGGTAGGAATTATAACATGGCATACAAATTGACACAGGTTCAAATAAATAACTTTTTTAAAAAAATCACATACTTGTTTCCTTGCATGACTTTTAAATTGGGGTTTCTCCAGAACATGACACTCATCTAGTACAACATCTATTTCCTTATAATGTATATCTTAAACTCTCTCTACTCCAGAATATGACCCGTATCTAGTACAATACTTATTTCTTTAGAATGAATGTCTTAAAATCGCTCTAATTTAGAACAAGGCCCTATTGTGGTACAACACTTATTTCATTATAAATGACGTCTTAAATCCTCTCTACTCTAGCACATGGCCCTGATGTGGTACAACTTAAACCCTGCAGGAGAAATAGAAAATGACTCGTTGCACGCCGGCTGCCCAGTCGCGGTGGGCCATAAATGGAGTGAGTGTACATGCTTGCAACATTACAGTGATACTCATACCATTATATTCATACGTTATGTTAGCAACCATACAACATTAAATGAAAGAAAGTTTAAATTTTGCCTGAACTGAAATTATTCGTTGTACTTTAAGAATGAATTAAGTAAAGTTAAGTAATATTGCAAGTGAAATTTAGGGTGTATTAGGCCAAAAAATCTTATGTTGCACATAAAAAATATTAACCATATCTACACACATAAATACAGACAACAAAACGTGATTAATGTTTTGTCGTGAAATTAAACTCATATATCTTGTATAGTATTCATCTCACCCCTGCCCCACCCAGCTCCACATTTTTTTTCAAAATTCCACATCCTCCACTTGCAGTCGCAAACAAATGGATCTGGACCCCTGGGTCTCTACACCGTAGATGTGGGCTGTCTGTGTATGCAACGAACCATCAGATGGAACTAAAGATGAAAAGACGCTACAGGCGAAAGAACGGTCGTCACAATTCGCGAAAGACCGGTCGTCACAATGCATTGGGCTAATTCAAATGCATCTATCTTTCCATTTCCCAGATCCTGTCTTCCAATCACGCCACAATAGGATTCACCTAGTGAAGAAATAAAACGCTGGGTTTATTTGATTTGATTTGTGCCTGCTGTTAGTGTTACTGCTATTATTTTTACTGTCATCTGTGTTGCTGTTATTATTTTTGCTATTGTTATCGCCACTGTCGATGATGTTATTGTTAATGCTGTTAATTATCACTTTTAAAGTCTTTAGGTTAATATATTCTTAAGACTCTTAAAAGATACACATGTTAACGGCAGTACTGCTACGCCTATAGCTGGCAGTTAACCATGCATCATATTAAACTGCTTAAAACTACACCATACCACAGCCATGACACATGCTTCTGCATTCTAAGTATAACATATTCAATTGTCCTTTTCTCATTACCCAGTAGACTCCGTGATCTACGGATACGGAATATAGGTTTGGCCGAAAGAACTGTTAAGCGTTTGGTTTCACTTTCGTTTTAGGCCGAAAGTCTCTTGAAGTTTTTGGTTTGAGTTTCGATTTCGGTTTTAAGTCGCATTAAGCTTTTGGTTTCAGTTTCGGCCGAAAGTCTCGTTAAGCTTTTTGGTTTCAGTTTCGGTTTCGGCCGAAAGTCTCGTGAGGTTTTTGGTTTGAGTTTCGCTTTCGGGTTTAAGTCGCGTTAAGATTTTGGTTTCGGATTCGGTTTCGGCCGAAAGTCATTTTTAACTTTCGGTCTGGTTTCGGTCTTGGCCGAAATCAGAACAATCCCTTGCGCTCGGTCTCTACTGGCAATAAATTCAGAAATGTACTCGAGGTGTGCAGGTTTTTGAGACCTCACATGTCAAAAGTCGGTCGGATTATTTTCTTTTGTTCTATGCTTTTCCTTTTTTTTGAAAACAACCGTCCGATGAGATGAATAAACTATAAGAGACAAATGTAAGACCGTCGGGAAATAACCAATGTATCTCAATGTAAAAAGCTCTTCAATAACTACTGGTATGTTTAAAGTGTGGGGGGTTCAATAGGTCATTGGTTTGTTGATGATAACTTAGTGATAGCATTATGTTTAAACACACAAAAATAATTTGACGCGTAATCCAGCAGTGTTGTTAGAATTCTTGAAATTGAAAAGAAAATTCAAATGCATGTATTTAACATAACATAACTTTAGAAAATTATATGGGATGATAATGAAACTTAAAGCATTGCAAACTTGAGAAAGTTAATGAATAACTGTCGCTTCGTCTCCATTTTCACACTGCCACTCTCTCTCTCTCTCTCTCTCTCTCTCTCTCTCTCTCTCTCTCTCAACTCTCACTGTGAGACAACTGTGAGACAACTGTGTGCCAACTGTGAGCCAACTGTGAGCCAACTGTGAACAAACTGTCAGCCAACTGTGAGCCGACTGTGAGCCAACTGTGGAACAACTGTGAGCCAACTGTGAACCAACATTGAGCCAACTGTTAACCAACTGTGAGCCAACTGTGAACCAACTGTAAGCCAACTGTGAAAAAACTGTGAGCCAACTGTGAGCCGACTGTGAGCCGACTGTGGAACAACTGTGAGCCAACTGTTAACCAACATTGAGCCAACTGTTAACCAACTGTGAGCTAACTGTTAACCAACTGTGAGCCAACTGTCAGCCAACTGTGATTCAACTGTAAACCAACTGTGAGCTAACTGTGAAACAACTATGAGCCGACTGTGAACCAATTGTGAGCCAACTGTGAGCAAACTCTGAGTCAATGAAAGCTACAATGTTCGGGGAGATTTTCCTTCTCGCCTGACTTCAGAACACTTGTGCCAGGCAACCAAGATTGCTTCGAGTTTTGCAACCAAGATTGCTTCGAGTTTTGCATAGAACTTTTTTTTTCTAATTCTTCCTTTGGGCCCTGAAGTCTCCTCTATTGGTGCCCCCTATCATGGGTACTGGATGAGTGCACCATATTCACTTCTGTCCGTAAAGAGTTTAACCGTTGGGTCCGTGTTAACGGTTACCGGAAATTTGATCGAAAGATATTTCGTCGACGGAAATTTGATCGAACGGAAAATTGGTCAAATCTTTTTTTCAGTTCAGACGTTAAAATTTTCGTCAAATTTCTTTTTGAACGCACTATACTATATAGTAAAACAAAATAATGCGTTGAAAAAGAAATTTGGCGCACAATTTTAACGTATAAACTAAAAAAAAGATTCTACCAAATTTCCGTTCGATCAAATTTCCGTCGATAAATTTTCCGTCGACGAAATTTCTTTCGATCAAATTTCCGGATACGCGTGTTAATATCTGACATCTTCAAAGCTTCCTGTTACTGAGATCTGGATGGCTGGCCTTTGTTACTGAAGCATTCACCAGTGACAGGCGCATGTCAGTTAGATTTAAACTTTCGCGCGGGCCCCTAGCCATGAACTGCCGCAATGTTTCCCTGTTATTCTGGGTATAGGTAGGTTTTTTCTTCTCTAGATCATGGACCGCATCCACGAAGGAGAGCCGTTTTGCTCTTGTCTACTTCAAAACCCCGATATTGTAATTGAAAATATGTTATCCACATATTGATATCACTCTACAATGGTTAGAACTGTCTTATTTCTTGCCACCCTGGCTAGTACTGCCTTATTTCTTGCCACCCTGGCTAGTACTGCCTTATTTCTTGCCACCCTGGCTAGTACTGCCTTATTTCTTGCCACCCTGGCTGGTACTGCTTTTTTTCTTGCCACCCTGGCTAGTACTGCCTTATTTCTTGCCACCCTGGCTAGTACTGCCTTATTTCTTGCCACCCTGGCTAGTACTGCCTTATTTCTTGCCACCCTGGCTATAGTACTGCCTTATTTCTTTTCACCCCGGGCGGCTCTCCGTCTGCTAACATTTCTACTGCAGCCTTGGGCATGAAGCGGGAGCGCGTCAAACGAAAACTAGGTTTTGCATGCGGTTTCTGTCGTTCGAGGAGCAAATCTTTGTTCATCTGATTCTCTCACTCTTTTTTTTCGTGTAACTCCATTGTTCTTATTTCATTTTATATTTCACACCTTTCAATCACCCTCCCACTTAATGTGTGTCAGCTTATCTCTCCACTTAATGTGTGTCACCATATCTCTCCACTTAATGTGTGTCACCATATCTCTCCACTTAATGTGTGTCACCATATCTCTCCACTCAATGTGTGTCGCCATATCTCTCCACTCAATGTGTGTCGCCATATCTCTCCACTTAATGTGTGTCACCATATCTCTCCACTCAATGTGTGTCGTCATATCTCTCCACTCAATGTGTGTCGCCTTATCTCTCCACTCAATAGTGTGTCGCCATATCTCTCCACTCAATGTGTGTCATCATATCTCTCCACTCAATAGTGTGTCGCCATATCTCTCCACTCAATGTGTGTCACCATATCTCTCCACTCAATGTGTGTCACCATATCTCTCCACTCAATGTGTGTCGCCTTATCTCTCCACTCAATGTGTGTCACCATATCTCTCCACTCAATGTGTGTCACCATATCTCTCCACTCAATGTGTGTCACCATATCTCTCCACTCAATGTGTGTCACCATATCTCTCCACTCAATAGTGTGTCGCCATATCTCTCCACTCAATGTGTGTCACCATATCTCTCCACTCAATGTGTGTCACCATATCTCTCCACTCAATGTGTGTCGCCTTATCTCTCCACTCAATGTGTGTCACCATATCTCTCCAATCAATGTATGTCACCATATCTCTGCACTCAATGTGTGTCACCATATCTCTCCACTCAATGTGTGTCGCCTTATCTCTCCGCAAAGTTCAGAGCTGTCGTGCGGAACATTTCTCGTCAACCTAGGCATCATTGATGCACCTGAACAACACTGCCTGAGGCTATCTGCGCATGTCAATGAAATCTTCCCAGGGAAAATTGTTGATAGCTACATTGTTGATAGCTAAATTGTTGATAGCTAAATTGTTGATAGCTAAATTTTTGATAACTAAATTGTTGATAGCTAAATTGTTGATAGCTAAATTGTTGATAGCTAAATTGTTGATAGCTAAATTGTTGATAGCTATCTCTTTGATTAACTGCCTTGTGTTAAACACGCGCTGAAAATTTGTAAATATGAAGATGTTTAATGATAACAGTAAGAAATTTGTTTAAAACATTAATAACAGGCACGGTCGTATAAAGTACTTTAGAGATGTATTGATTTGTTTGCAATGGCCAGTGAGGTGAATAAAAAGTTGGATTTGCTAAACCGATAGGAAATGGAATGAATATAAAAAACCCAGGCATATTCGGCTTCAAAGGTGCGCACACACTTGGTCCGGATTTCCCAGGATTCTAAGACCGACAAGACCGGTCGTTCGGTAGAACTGTATATCAGGCATTGTAGAAATTGAGAATTCATTGCAGCACATCGCATCCGAATCTTTATTGTTTATCATAACAACGGCCTTGACCCTGCTTTCTTTTCGATGGCAAGTATTAAAATAAACATAGATTTTTAATGAGCTTGTTGTAATTAAAAAAACTGGAATAGATAAACACATATCTTATTTGATGAAGAATCCATTATTAAAATTATTATTATCAGAATAAACCATCAAACTTTTGACTACCTACATATTGCGGGAATAACATTAAAATATCTTGCATTTTCCTATCGGACAGCCCCCTGCACAATATCCATTATTATTAATGACACCCGTGATGCTATTTGGGAGGGCTTTGTTGAGGAGCATATGCCTTGTCCCACCATAGCATGAATGGAAAAGACTGATAAGGACTACGAAAGGATATGGAACTTTCCAAATTGTGTTGGTAGTACTGTCGGCAAGCATGCCCGCATTAAATGTTCAGATTTATCATGTTCTAAATATTTTAATTATAAAAACTACCACTAGGTGGTATGCGTTGTTGGTGCAAAGTATAAAATAAAAATTTAAGTGTTGACTGTGGGGCATAGGCATAGTATTTTTGTTAAATCAAAAGTATACAACCACATAGGAACGGGGTCTTTCCACTTTCCTTAACCAAGACAAATACCTGGGATCAATAAATATACATCTGCCATATGTTTTTCTTGCTGACCAAGGTTATCTTCTGACGAAACATCTGATGCGACCATACACCACCAGTGGTGATACTGTATCACGAGAAATTGAAGTTTACAAATACAGACATAGCCGGGCCAGAAGAACTGTTGAGTGTGCATTTGGCCTACTGGTTTCAAAATGGAGATTCTTGAAAACAGAACTTCAAGTTGATCCTATAAAAGTTGACCAGCTAGTCAGTTGTGCCTGCCTATTGCATAACATTGTTTTAGATAAAGAAGCAATTTTTGAAGATCAGTTGGACATGTCATTAGCTTGAAATACACCTGCAGGTAACAGTAAAAGATTTAGAAGATCAGTTGGACATGTCATTAGCTTGAAATACACCTGCAGGTAACTGTACAATATTTAGAAGATCAGTTGGACATTTCCTTTGCTTGAAATACACCTGCAGGTAACAGTACAAGATCATCAACAGAACTATCAAAACGATGACATCGATCAGGGAATGATGCATATAATATCCGTGATGGCTTTAGAGATTATTTTAACGGTGAAGGAGCAATTGAATTCCTATACAATAAAATTAAGTCCAATGAAAATGTAAAATATAACTGTAATATGAATTGATCCGTGTTGCTTTTGTATAGCTTCCTTATAGTTTGCTTCAATTAATGCTGTATAGCTGCACAAATTTAAATCATTTTGAATACGTTGATTCTCTTCCATAATTATCTAGCGATAGCATTACCATGACTTGCAGAATCAATACTAAAATATCATAACATTCATGCTAATTTAATTTGTTTATAGACACTTTAATTCCATTGAAAATATACGTAAAAATAATTTAAGAATTTAGTAAAAGCATAAATATTCTACCTGGAACTATACTTCATGTATGCATATCTGTATTTTTTTGGGGTGTTTTGAATTTTACTTAACTATTATTATGAAAATCAATTTTTGTTATCTGACAAAGTAATGGTTAAAAATGTTAAATATTGTTATTTTCGTTTAATTATTTGAATGTTGTAAATTTGCAGTCTGTGAAGACTTGAAATATTTACAACAAAATTAAATACATCATAAAATTATTATGTCAAAATTATATTTGATTCATTATTGTGTAACAAAATTATACATATCCTAAATTCAAGTGATTAAAATTTTATTTAACTTAGAAATGATTTTAATTGTTACTATTTGGCAGTCTAACAGTAACAGGATATGCAAACTTAATAATGA
This sequence comes from Omphiscola glabra, assembly GCA_964017045.1. Taxonomy (NCBI): domain Eukaryota; kingdom Metazoa; phylum Mollusca; class Gastropoda; family Lymnaeidae; genus Omphiscola; species Omphiscola glabra. Next base: position 26,741,144 of record OZ024805.1, read on the forward strand.
ATGCATACATATTATATTTAATTTTCATTTCTTTATTGAACTCTCTAATTATAATTATATTTAAAGATTATATGATAATCTTTGTTCAATATTATTTGGTTTTATTTACCTAGTCTTCTTTACATAATTAAAAAAACATAGATTTAAAATCAAATAATTTAACTGACATAGTTTTTCATTTTATACTATATATTACTTGGCATGATTGTAAGTGTGGACTTTTAAATGCAAACAATTTTAAATCTATAGTGTGTCCATTAAGAATTAAAATAATTTTTAATCATTGGATTGTTACATTAATTTTTTTTTTGTTTTTTAAAAGTGAAACTTAACTTATTGCCCCATTTTGGGATATTGTAAACATATGTAATGAACAAATCTCTGTTTATAGATTTAATGAATACAGTTGTCTCAAGAATCTGTCGATTGTTACGACCTGGATTGTTAATTAATTCTGGTCTGGCGGATGGCGACTGCGAGATGTTGTGTTAGGGCAAGATTGTGGGGTCAGAGGTGAAATTGGTTCGTGTTGAGCAATTAGTGTAGCTGGGTGGGGGTGAACAGACGGAGGGGATAAGAGCTGTGAGCTGGGTAGTTGGGTTAGTTAACAAGAGGTAGACCCAGGAGGTAGTTGACAGAGTAGAGCCAGAGCCAGAAGTAGAGACAGGAGTAGTAGAGCCAGAGTAGATCGTTAGAGTTAGTGTAGAGTCGAGAGTAGTAATAGAGATAGTAGATTTGTTAGAATCATTGTAGGGCTTGTTGCCTGAGTATGCTGTTTTACTGCGAGATATATTTGTGTAACAAGTGTATAGTTTACTATATAGTAATAAACACATAATTTACTGTGGACACTGTTGTTGGTCATTATTCTGAACCTTAGTGTGACAGAGTATATTCGTTAACCCTAGACAGCAACGGATTAAACAGTAACAGATGTGAGGTTGTAACATTTGCTCACAGCTCTTATCCCCTCCGTCTGTTCACCCCCACCCAGCTACACTAATTGCTCAACACGAACCAATTTCACCTCTGACCCCACAATCTTGCCCTAACACAACATCTCGCAGTCGCCATCCGCCAGACCAGAATTAATTAACAATCCAGGTCGTAACATCGATGTATCAAGAAGACAAAACATTTTATTTTCTTGATTATTATTTCCCCAAGTGCAACTGATTGTGAGCACCTCAGCACATTGCTCACTCACTAATTTGAAGGGAGACAATGCGTTTAATGATATAAAAGCAAGATAATTATATTTGATGCACCATCAAAAAGGCCAATCACTTTTTGGTATTTGTAATACTCCCCATAAAACAATTTAAACATATTATGAACATTTTACTTTACAATGAAATAATATCTGTAGTGTATCAAATGCCTGAACCACACGGGAAAAGTATGTTTATTAAGTATGTATTTATTATGTACCAGGTTGTATATCCTTATATGCATAGCAAAGATTGGTATTCTAATAATAAAGTAAAGTACCGTATTAATTTATTATAAATAAACACAATGATTATTTTTATTAGAAAGTTTTAATATAATTTATTTAACAAACAAAGTCATTCATTTTGATGAAATGTCCTGAACGCCTAGGATAATAAGACATTTGGGTCATGTTAGTTGATGAAATGTCATGAACGCCTAGGGTAATAAGACATTTGGGTCATGTTAGGTGATGAAATGTCCTGAACGCCTAGGATAATAAGACATTTGGGTCATGTTAGGTGATGAAATGTCCTGAACGCCTAGGGTAATAAGACATTTGGGTCATGTTAGGTGATGAAATGTCCTAAACGCCTAGGGTAATAAGACATTTGGGTCATGTTAGGTGATGAAATGTCCTGAACGACTAGGGTAATAAGACATTTGGGTCATGTTAGGTGATGAAATGTCCTGAACGCCTAGGGTAATAACACATTTGTTTCATGTTAGTTGATGAAATGTCCTGAACGCCTAGGGTAATAAGACATTTGGGTCATGTTAGGTGATGAAATGTCCTGAACGCCTAGGGTAATAAGACATTTGGGTCATGTTAGATGATGAAATGTGCTAAACGTCTATGGTAATAAGACATTTGGGTCATGTTAGGTGATGAAATGTCCTGAACGCCTAGGGTAATAAGACATTTTTGGTCATGTTAGGTGATGAAGTTGAAGGCAAGTCATGTTAGGTGATGAAGTTGAAGGTAATTCATGTTAGGTGATGAAGTTGAAGGTAAGTCCTGTTAGGTGATGAAGTTGAAGGTAAGTCATGTTAGGTGATGAAGTTGAAGGTAAGTCATGTTAGGTGATGAAGTTGAAGGTAAGTATTGTTAGATGATGAAGTTGAAGGTAAGTCATGTTAGGTGATGAAGTTGAATGTAACTCCTGTTAGGTGACGAAGTTGAAGGTAAGTCATGTTAGGTTATGAAGATGAAGGTAAGTCATGTTAGGTGATGAAGTTGAAGGTAAGTATTGTTAGGTGATGAAGTTGAAGGTAAGTCATGTTAGGTGATGAAGTTGAGGGTAAGTCGTGTTAGGTGTTGAAGTTGAAGGTAATTCATGTTAAGTGATGAAGTGTAAAAATAAAAGTTAAATTCCAATGATTAATCTGATGAATTGGAGCTTTCCACTTCTTGAGCTCTAACCGCATTTAGCAAAATTTTTTGAACTTCTATTTTGGTTTCAAGCTTTAACCTCTTTGGAATTTCAAGGAAATGGGGTGGCAAACTCATAAGGAAATGATAGTCAACATCTTTTTTTACTTCTTCATCTCTATCTCTTCTCCCCTTAATTTTTCCATGTAATCAACTTTCTTCTGTTCCATTGGAAGAAACTGATTAATGGCATCAGACCTACCAATGGCTTATTTTCTTTTCATTTGCATATTTGGGTTTTTGAAGGTTATAGGATTTTGACTAGGAAGATGGTCTTTTTGAGCAGTGTCTCCAAACATTTCAGCATCCTGTGTTTCCCAACTAATGGAGCTGGAATCACTATTAGTATTAATAATGATCTTATTTGTCATCATATTTTCTTTTACTGTGAATTTTCGTCAGATGACTCGGAGTCCTGACTTATTGCAGGTATATTTTAAAAATGTTAACAACACATTTTCACTTTATTAGCACCTTATTTATTAATTGCGCCTTATATTAGATTCATGTTGACAGAAATAACATTCAGAATGAAAGACCTCTCACATTAATAGGTTAGATCACCCAACATTATGTGGCCACTGAAAAAGTAGTTTTAAAAATTTTAAATATTTCTACATTTCTATAACACTAAACATTCATTTCTATACATTAGAAAATGTATGTGTTTTAAGGGGGTACAGTTATATGTCATTAAATTAATTCATTCCTACTAGTTACAGTATTTTTTTTTTAAAATATGGTAAATTTAGTTTTAGGCATATTTCAATAGATACACAATGGGTCCCCTAAAACTTATAGACACACAGAGGGTCTCCTAACCTTATAGACATACAATGTGTCTCCTAACCTTGTAGACACACATAGGGTCTCCTAATTTTATACACACACACGGGGTCTACTACTCTTAAAGACACACACTTGGTCTCCTAACTTTATAGACACACATAAGGTCTCCTAACCTTAAAAACACACACGGGGTCTCAATACCTTATAGACACACACAGGGTCCCATAACCATATTGACATAAAGCACTTGTACTCTTTTAAAGTAGTCACATATTAAACAGCTGCTCCTTACCTTATAGACACAGAAACATTTGCCGTCTCTCATAGTCGGATAAAATGCTAATTTTTTGCAGCAATACCGAAGGTTAATTCTTCTAAACATTGTAACCTTCCTACATATGACCGTCTTTGTTTCACACGGAAAGTCTGTGGAGTAGTCATTAAGGTTCTTTTCGTTAATTGTCATTCTCTGGTCATGTCTGTTTTTTGTGGTGGAAACTATCATCTCAGTTTTGACCCATTTCCTCGACCCATTTCTTTGACCCACTTCCTTGAACCACTCCCTCGCCTCATTTCCTCGACCCACTTTCTTGACCCACTTTCTTGACCGACATCACTGGGTCCAAATAAGTTTAAATTTTTCAACTTTTGCCACCTTCCATGGCAATGAAAAAATTATTTCATGATCAGTACGTCACCAGTGACCTCTATTTGCGCTTGCATCTCAATTTTAACCCTATTCCTCTAGGTCCAATTGAATTGTAACTTTGTCTACGTACCCAGCCCGGTTGACAAAATATAAATAAACTTTAACGATTAGTACGTCACCAGGGACCTCCACTGAACATTGAGTGACCTCTTTTTGGTGTATCATTTTGGAACCAATTCCTGATGTCCAATGAAACTGAAACTTTTGACACGCGCCCACATCCGTTAATCCCTCCCCCTACCCACGTTCTTCTAGTCACCTGACTGTAACAACTCAGATTTTTGAGGGGTAATTTAATTTGTACTTTTTAGTCAATTTTTTGAAAAGTGTGTTTACTACAAAGTATATTAGACATGTTTTCATTATTATTGTTAGTTATAGCACACCAGACATTGGCGACGGCAATGCGCGAACTTCCGATCTACTAAAGTTACATGACAAAACATGAACTCAAGTGACGCACAATTAGAAAAATCTAAAATTTTGTTACACCCCTTTCCCCCATGATACGTCACTGCACAGTTGTATTTCACACCCATCAACTATATTACTATTCTGATGTCCCTACAACATTTAAATCGAATATCTATTACCCCATATTTCAATTGAGACGATTGCATTTTACGACAAGAAAATATTACGCACCAAACGATATTTAAAATAATGTCATTTGGTGTAGTTATCGGGAATTATATTTTGCGCTCTATAAGGCAATGGAATCAGTCACAACACAAGCTAAATATATACAAGATATTGTTACATTTAAATATTTGTTTAAAAATAAATTTTGAACAATTCACTTTTTAAGGCGAATCCAAAAATATTTTCTCTGCAGTTATAATTTTTTTGTTTTTGTTTTAAAGGAATCTAGATGATCCTCACAACTATTTTAGACCCTTGAACGCCATGCACGTCATTCCTACACGTTCAGTAAAGGTTGCCATGCACGTCATTGCTACACGTTCAGTAAAGGTTGCCATGCACGTCATTGCTACGCGTTCAGTAAAGGTTGCCATGTACGTCATTGCTTCACTTTCAGTAAAGGTTGCCATGCACGTCATTGCTACACGTTCAGTAAAGGTTACCATGCACGTCATTGCTACACGTTCAGTAAAGGTTACATGCACTTCATTGCTACACGTTCAGTAAAGGTTGCCATGTACGTCCTTGCTACACGTTCAGTAAAGGTTACCATGCACGTCATTGCTACACGTTCAGTAAAGGTTACCATGCACGTCATTGCTACACGTTCAGTAAAGGTTGCCATGCAAATCATTGCTTCACGTTCAGTAAAGGTTGCCATGCACGTCATTGCTACACGTTCAGTAAAGGTTGACATGCACTATATTGCTACAAATTCAGTAAAGGGTACCATGCACGTTATTGCTTCACGTTCAGTAAAGGTTGACATGCACTATATTGCTACAAATTCAGTAAAGGGTACCATGCACGTTATTGCTTCACGTTCAGTAAAGGTTGACATGCCCGTCATTGCTTCACGTTCAATAATGGTTTGAAAAGGTCGTACGTATATGGTGCCCACTTTTCTTTCCTTAGTTTAGGATCTTTTAGGGAAAATTAACAAATTAAGCTTTTTTTTAAAAAAAAAGGAAATTGAATGTCTCTTTTAAAATAGCTATAAAGATCAGGGGCGTCTACACATCGGGAGGAGGAAGCGGCTTCTTCCAATCTGAGTGTAAGGCGGGTAATAAAATCTCTGTCCCACACCCTTGCCAAATGTTTAGTTTTTTTTTAATTTTTTGTTTTTCATGTAAGAATATCATATTTATTTTTTCCAATGTAGCGAAAACACACAGCCTGTGATTTTACTTACCAGAACGATCTGGTAGCGACGCACAGCCACCCAGCAACAGAACAAATATTTGAAACTGTAGAGTTACAACTGAAAAATAAAATGAATAAAAAGCTTACTAAACTTATTTTTGAACGATCGCTGGTTATGATAACTTAATTAATTGAAAATTGTGAGGAATCATTTTCATTTTTTGAGGGTTTTTTCTGTTGTTTTTTTGCTATTGTCAAAAGTGTAATATTTCTTTTATCATTATCGAATAATTTACAATGTTTGCATGTCGTTGTTCTTCGGTTTGTTTTGTTTGCTTCTAGCACCCGGAAAAAAAGTGGGTGGGGTAGTCGCCTATGATTAAATTAGTTGATATTTGTTGTCGTGTTTTTAAACATACTATCTGGTTTTTTATTCATTCTTATGCTTTTATGATATTTCTAGTTATATTTACATTTTTCAACCAATTTCTAACTAACATGGGAGATAAAAGTTTCCGAATCTTGTGACTTTCCAGAAAAAGATGTGGTTTTTTTTGTATTGCGTTCTTGTTCACCCGCTAATACTATACTATGGCCTATACTGCATAAAAATAAATTTAAAAAAAAAACAAAGTACAAATATATAAAGTCCAAATAAATAAACTGAAAAAAATAAAGTAATTATAGATCAAATTAAAATAAATAAAGTACAGTTCAAATAAATAAAGTACACATAAATTAAGTACACATAAATAAAGTACACATAAATAAAGTACAAATAAATAAAGTACAAATAAATAAAGTACAAATAAATAAAGCACGAATTAAGGATCACAAATTTAGTGAACAATTTAAGCGTCTTCTTTAAACAACTGAGTTACCGAGTGCACCTAGTGCGCTAGACGTCGTGTCTTATAGTATTGACTTGAAATGGAAAAAAAACGTGTTTTTTTTTTCATATTTAGCATTGCCCCTTGCGAGAACCGCTTAGCTTCTCCTAACAGCTGCAGCGCACACGTTTGGGTAACCACTGATACTTATTTCTTAAGACATGAGACCAAAAAAGTTTTACTTTGGTATAAAAAGAACACAAGACAGACTTTGTTGCTATGACAACGAGTTGTGTCAAACACTTCACAACAGAAGCTGTGAGGGCGGTGGATTCCTCTATGGCAGCGGTTCTCAACCTGTGGGTCGCGACCCCTTTGGGGGTCGAACGACCCTTTCTCAGGGGTCGCCTAAGACCATCGGAAAATACATATGCTCTACAGTTATATAGTATCAACGGGAATAATTTTTTGGTATAGGGGGTAGCCACAACACGAGGAACTGTATTAATGGGTCGAGGCATTAGAAAGGTTGCTCTAAGGCAGCGGTTCTCAACCTATGGGTCGCGATCCCATTAGGGGTCGAACAAACTTTTCAAAGTGGGCGCAAAAGACCATCAGAAAACAAATACTGTACAGTTATGACGTAGCAACGTAAATAGTTATGTGGTCGGGATTCGCCACAACATGAGGAACTGTATTAAAGGGTCGCGGCATTAGGAAGGCTGAGAACCACTGCTCTAAAGTCAAGTAAAAACGCAACCTTGAAATTATGGTTGATTTTCTATTGTTTCATTGTTTTTTTATGCATTACAAAATACGAATTAGCTGTAAGAAGATTACGATTGGGTAAACATTTTTGTTTTTAAAGTTTAGGTAAACTATAGACCTACAGATGTGACTGTTTCCAGACTCACCACTTTTACAGTGCGTTGCATTACATATTTTAGCCCTTACCTGTTGGTAGAGGTAGGTTTCCTTGTCCCTTTCGAATGTAGTTTGCAACCAAAATGTAACACAGGAAAACAGCTGCACGTTTGAAGGCCATCTTGGCGGACATGGAAATGAAGATCTGGTTTTTAAAGATCGTCTGGGAAAAGAGTGAACTGGTTGTCACTGTACTGAAGTTATCGAGATTGTGTGATCAAGAAAACTATGAAACTGTATTTGTGTGTTTAAAAATATAGTCTGCTAATAATTGCTAATAATTGCCGCAGTCTCGTGTAGACATCTGTTGCAAAGCTTTGTCAAGGACGCCCTCATAAATCTTTGACTTCTCATTAGTATTGTAAATGAGTTTGTTAGCAGTTGCATAATCATGTCTTGTGAGATTGCCATACCCTAATGTGAACATACAATAAATTGAGCTCTCGTGATATGTAATGTATGTTTTAGTTTCATCGATTGAGAGAGGCTATGAAAAAGAGGTTAAAATTGCATCTTAACTCATACTATTTTACCTTTCTCTCGGGGTAAATGATATTACCCTTCGGTCTTTAAAGGGGGGGTTGCACAAATATGCCATCGTCACTTACCATGGCTTGTTTACCTAAACTGGGGGCCTCCAGATGCTAGTACTAAACACTAGCCAGTCAGAATTTTGTCCCCACTACCCTGTGTCATTTATGTTATCCACGCAACTTAAGAGCACAATTTAGACCCCCAGTTTTACAACATGTCAATCACTGTCTTCCCCTTAGATGGGATATCGATTGTTGCATCTGGTCACTAAGTAATATACGCTGTAAAAGGCTATTGTATTTGAACATATAAATATATATATATATATATCTATTTATATATCTATAATTATATATATATATATATATATATATATATATATATATATATATATATATATATATATATATATATATATATACTAGCGAGTACCCGGCATGCGTTGCAATGCCACTCATCGAAATAAAGTGTCCGTGTTTTAATAATTTTTTTGTAAGTTCTTCTAATAAACACATTTTTTTAACCGTCTGGTGCGTATTCGAATTAAATAGAAGGTTTTAAGAAGTGTCAGCAGACCACACGCAGCTGTCCGTGTGGGAAGCATGGATTTTCCAAATTTAGTCCCAAAACATATAGCGATTGATCCCCCCATGCAATAGCTATGTTTGAAATTATATTTATATGGCTCATTTATTACATATAAACAAATTTAGGGCCCCCGGCCCCAAAAGTAATATTGTGAAATATTTGTACTAAATCAGAAACCTATTTATTAAGTCACATATACAAAATGAAATGTCACAGTAATTCCACCCACTTATGCAATAGCTCTGCTTGACGTTATATTTACATAGCTCATATAAGAAAAAAAAAAGAATTTAAGGCCCCCGGCCCAAAGCGGAATATTGTAAAATATTTGCACTTCTTTAGAAACCTAATGCGGGCCTGCACACAACAACTCACTGAAAGTTTATCGCATTCAGATGAATAGTATAGGAACTCATACGGACATTATATTTAAATAGCTCATATTAGAAAGAAAAACTACTATAGGGCCCCGGTACAAAACTGGTAATTCTTTGTAAAATGAATGGGTTTTGATATTCATGGATATACTTTTGTAAATGTACTTACGTTGTGTTAACGTCATTTATTTTCTTAATTCGTAAAATGAGAATATAGCATCTAATTTTCACAACAGTAATATCATTGGATTTAAAGATATAAAATTGTACACACTCTATTTCCTAACCCCCATATATATGTACCTAAGAAGGCAAATTATTTGTCAAATTCATTTTGTCAACTTCCCCCTCCCCCAAACAGAGTTTTAAAGAAATTAATAAAATCATCCACGGGATTGTAATCCACTTACTTACGCAAAAACAATTTTTTTGCATTTCAAATGCTTTGTTCTTATTTAAATGAGTGATAAGTGCATTAGTGGATGCTATTTGGATATGTAGTTTCGCTGCACTGATTGCATTAAACGGCATTTTCGTATTAAAAGTATATTTAAAGGTTAGGGTTTTTTAAAATTTATTTTATTAATTTATAAATTTCATAATTGTATATTTTTGGAAAGAATAAAAGTAAAAATTTATTAAACGTTAAAAATAAAAAGCAAAAATTGTATTTCATTTTTTAAATTGTAGCAATTTAAAAAGCAATCTATTATATTTATTAATTTTACTTTTAGGAAGGGGGAAATACATTATCAATTTTATTAGGCGCGGTTATTAAATCAGATAAATTTTTGCATTGAATAAATAGACAATTTGAGTTCTGAGGTCATTTGCGTTATTATTTAGAACAAATTAATTTTACTTTTATTACGCAATATTTGGAACGTACTTAAAAAATGCACTACAATCAACAGATGTTTTGGTTTCCCCGATAAATGTGATTACAGTGTAATTCTTTGATTATAATTTGTTTTATTAATTTTCATAACTTTCAACCACATATAAAATGTTTAAAATAGTTCCTTTGTTGTTACTCCAGATTTATTTGTAATTAATATTATTAATACTTAAAATTGTATTAACATTAAAGCGAATATACAATATATTTTTCGCATTACCATTGATTCGAGTTCCTTAAAATAATAGAAGAAAACTATGATTGTTTTAAAAAATGGGAACGTATTTAAATCGTATCGGTTCTTTGTGAGTTACGGTCAGCATAGATCATTCTTATACAATAGATGTATTACTACATCATTGCTATTCAAAATCACAACACATTTACAAAGCTATATCCGATTCTAAAATACGTCACAAAATTCAAGCTTATTAATAAAAATAACAAAAATACTCTCTACACTAAACATGCAAAAACGTGTTTTCTCTGCTCTTGCTACAAATTGATGTCTGTTGGCATTTGTTCAAGGGCGGTTGAGTTGATAGCTCCGTTTGAAATTATTTTGATAAAGTTTGTTAAAGAAAAAAAAACGAATTTAAGGACATCGGCCCATGCGAAATATTGTAAAATGTTGTTCTAATTTAGAAACATTTGCGGGAGCGCGCATATCAATTCACCAAAGTTTTTATCGCAATCGGATGAATGGTATAGGAATGCATACGATAATTATATAGATAATAAATGGTGGAAAACGAATTAAGGCCCCCGGCCACAAACGAAATATTGTAGAATTGTTTTATTACTTCAGAAACCTACTTATTATATCACAAAATTAAAAAAAGAGAAACATATTACTGAAGTTGTATCGCATTCAGATAAATGGTATAGGAGTGCATACGGATATTATTTTTTACAAAGCTCATATAAGAAAAATAACGATTTTGGGGCCAACGCCCAAAAACGGATTATTTTAAAAGTGTTGTAACTACTTCAGAAACCTAATTACTATGTGACACACACAATTTTATGTTGCTATTTGTATTTTATTAAAAATCTATCCATCCACACATTAGATCTGTTTGAAATTGTATTTGTATAGCTCATATAGGAAAAATAGAACATAGGGCCCCTGGCTCAAAAAAGAATATTTTAAACGGTTGTAATAATTTGAAAAGCTTTGCGGACTTGGGTAAAACATTTTACTAAAGTTTTATCGCATTCAGATAAATGATATAGGAGCGCATACAGAAATTATTTTGTACAAAGCTCATATAAGAAAAAAAAAGAATTTGGGAACAACGGCTGAAAACGGAATATTTTAAAAGTATTGTAATTACTCATTAACATGGGCGACCTTATGGACAACCTTTCAACAAAGTTTTGTTGCAATCGCATGAATGGTGTAGGAGCGCATACGGTTTGAAATTATATTTATATAGCTCATATTGGAAAAATAGAACATGGGGCCCCTGGCTTAAAACAGAATATTTTAAACGGTTGTAATAATTGGAAAAGCTTTGCGGGCGTGGGAAAAACATCTAACTAAAGTTTTATCGCATTCAGAAGAATGGTATAGGAGCGCATACCGAAATTATTTTGTACAAAGCTCATATTAGAAAAAAAAGAATTTGGGGCCAACAGCTGAAAACGGAATATTTTAAACGTATTGTAATTACTCATTAACATGCGCGACTTTATGAACAACCTTTCAAAAAAGTTTTGTTGCAATCACATGAATGGTGTAGGAGCGCATACGGTTTGAAATTATATTTATATAGCTCCTATAAGAAAAAACGAACATGGGGCCCCTGGCTCAAAACGGAATATTATAAAATGGTTCTAATAATTTAGAAACCTTTGCGGGCATGATCGCAACATCTCGTCAAAGTTTTAGCGTATTCGAATAAATGGTGTAGGAGCGTAGACGAAACCAATAGTTTACAAAGCTCATATAAGAAAAAAAATGATTTTGGGGCCAACGGCCAAAACAAAATATTTTAAAAGTTTTATAATGACTCTGTAAAATGCGCGAGCTTATGGAATACAACTCTCCAATGTTTTGTCGCAATCACATTAATGGTGTAGGAGCGCATTCGGTTTGAAACTATATTTATATAGCTCATATAAGAAAAAACGAACATGGGGCCCCTGGCTCAAAACGTAATATTTTAAAACGGTTGTAATCATTTATTAACCTTTGTGGGCATGCTCGCAACATCTCGTCAAAGTTTTAGCGTATTCGAATAAATGGTGTAGGAGCGCAGACGAAATCTATTGTTTACAAAGCTCATATAAGAAAAAAAAAACGATTTTTGGGCCAACGGCCAAAACGAAATATTTTAAAAGTGTTATAATGACTCAGTAAAATGCGCGAGCTTATGGAATACAACTCTCCAATGTTTTGTCGCAATCGCATGAATGGTGTAGGGGCGCATTCGGTTTGAAACTATATTTATATAGCTCATATAAGAAAAAACGAACATGGGGCCCCTGGCTCAAAACGTAATATTTTAAAACGGTTGTAATAATTTAGAAACCTTTGTGGGCATGCTCGCAACATCTCGTCAAAGTTTTAGCGTATTCAATTAAATGGTGTAGGAGCGCAGACGAAATCTATTGTTTACAAAGCTCATATAAGAAAAAAAAACGATTTTGGGGCCAACGGCCAAAAAGAAATATTTTAAAGTGTTATAATGACCCAGTAAAAAGCGCGAGCTTGTAGAATACAACTCTCTAATGTTTTGTCGCAATCGCATGAATGGTGTAGGAGCGCATACGGTTTGAAACTATATTTATATAGCTCATATTAGAAAAAACGAACACGGGGCCCCTGGCTCAAAACGGAATATTTTAAAACGTTTATAATTATTTCCAAACCTTTGTGGGCGTGCGTGTAACATTTTACACAAGATTTAGCGCATTCAGACGAATGGCGTAGGAGCGCAGACGGAAATATTGTTTTACAAAGCTCGTATAAGAAAAAAAACGAATGAATGGCCAACGCCCGAAAACGAAATAATTGAAAAGTTTTTTAATGTCGCAGTTAAATGCCCAGGTAGGTGGCCAACAACTCACCAAAGTTTTGTTGCAATCGCATGAATGGTGCGGGAGCGCATACGAGACAAACATACATACATACATACATTCATATTTATATAGATATAAATGTATACAGAGAGCGAGAGAGAATGAGATATTTTCAACAATGAAATGTTATAAGAAAATCAAATAGGGTTACCAGACGTCTTTATTTAGTACGGACAGTTTGTATTTTCAACAATGAAATGTTATAAGAAAATCAAATAGGGTTACCAGACGTCTTTATTTAGTACGGACAGTTTGTATTTTCAACAATGAAATGTTATAAGAAAATCAAATAGGGTTACCAGACGTCTTTATTTAGTACGGACAGTTTGTATTTTCAACAATGAAATGTTATAAGAAAATCAAATAGGGTTACCAGACGTCTTTATTTAGCACGGACAGTTTGTATTTTCAACAATGAAATGTTATAAGAAAATCAAATAGGGTTACCAGACGTCTTTATTTAGCACGGACAGTTTGTATTTTCAACAATGAAATGTTATAAGAAAATCAAATAGGGTTACCAGACGTCTTTATTTAGTACGGACAGTTTGTATTTTCAACAATGAAATGTTATAAGAAAATCAAATAGGGTTACCAGACGTCTTTATTTAGCACGGACAGTTTGTATTTTCAACAATGAAATGTTATAAGAAAATCAAATAGGGTTACCAGACGTCTTTATTTAGTACGGACAGTTTGTATTTTCAACAATGAAATGTAATAAGAAAATCAAATAGGGTTACCAGACGTCTTTATTTAGCACGGACAGTTTGTATTTTCAACAATGAAATGTTTTAAGAAAATCAAATAGGGTTACCAGACGTCTTTATTTAGCACGGACAGTTTGTATTTTCAACAATGAAATGTTATAAGAAAATCAAATAGGGTTACCAGACGTCTTTATTTAGTACGGACAGTTTGTATTTTCAACAATGAAATGTTATAAGAAAATCAAATAGGGTTACCAGACGTCTTTATTTAGTACGGACAGTTTGTATTTTCAACAATGAAATGTTATAAGAAAATCAAATAGGGTTACCAGACGTCTTTATTTAGTACGGACAGTTTGTATTTTCAACAATGAAATGTAATAAGAAAATCAAATAGGGTTACCAGACGTCTTTATTTAGCACGGACAGTTTGTATTTTCAACAATGAAATGTTATAAGAAAATCAAATAGGGTTACCAGACGTCTTTATTTAGCACGGACAGTTTGTATTTTCAACAATGAAATGTTATAAGAAAATCAAATAGGGTTACCAGACGTCTTTATTTAGTACGGACAGTTTTTATTTTCAACAATGAAATGTTATAAGAAAATCAAATAGGGTTACCAGACGTCTTTATTTAGTACGGACAGTTTGTATTTTCAACAATGAAATGTTATAAGAAAATCAAATAGGGTTACCAGACGTCTTTATTTAGTACGGACAGTTTGTATTTTCAACAATGAAATGTTATAAGAAAATCAAATAGGGTTACCAGACGTCTTTATTTAGTACGGACAGTTTGTATTTTCAACAATGAAATGTTATAAGAAAATCAAATAGGGTTACCAGACGTCTTTATTTAGTACGGACAGTTTGTATTTTCAACAATGAAATGTTATAAGAAAATCAAATAGGGTTACCAGACGTCTTTATTTAGTACGGACAGTTTGTATTTTCAACAATGAAATGTAATAAGAAAATCAAATAGGGTTACCAGACGTCTTTATTTAGTACGGACAGTTTGTATTTTCAACAATGAAATGTTATAAGAAAATCAAATAGGGTTACCAGACGTCTTTATTTAGTACGGACAGTTTGTATTTTCAACAATGAAATGTTATAAGAAAATCAAATAGGGTTACCAGACGTCTTTATTTAGTACGGACAGTTTGTATTTTCAACAATGAAATGTTATAAGAAAATCAAATAGGGTTACCAGACGTCTTTATTTAGTACGGACAGTTTGTATTTTCAACAATGAAATGTAATAAGAAAATCAAATAGGGTTACCAGACGTCTTTATTTAGCACGGACAGTTTGTATTTTCGACCCCCTTGTCCGTACTAAATTTTGCGTCCGTATTTGTCCGTAATTTCCATTCGTCGTCCGGCTTGTCCGTACTTCAGAGCAGGGAATAGTTTCGGCGCAGTCGTGTGGAACATTTCTCGTTAACCCAACCATCACTGCTACACCTGCACAGAACTGCATGAGACTATCTGCGCATGTCAATGAAATCTTCCCAGGTAAAATTGTCGATAGCTCTGTCTTTGATGAACTGACTTGTGTGAAACACGAGCTGAAAGAATAGAATTCGCAAAATATTTCTGGAGATCAAATAAATGGGTGCAGATATTTGACACTTTCAAAGCAAATGCTATTCTTTCTGTACAATTGCAACGACTGTTTGCATCAAACTTCGTGGCACAACAAGCGCCTGTGGAGCGAGCTTTCTACCGGGTAAACGTGCCTGAATGCCTGAGAAATCGCAGCTGAAAGTAATAACTCTGAGAAATATTTTGATAGTTAAGTTCAACATTGATCTAATGTGTCTTGAATTTTGTGATACGCTTCTTGAGAATGAATACGTGTTAAAAGCTATTCATGGGTCTGCAAAACACTCACAATAGTTTGTAACGAAATGAAGTACAGAAGGATAATAAAAATCATTTACAACACCTTTTGTTCTTTTTTTCGTCTCACCATCCCCCCTCCCCCAAATGGCTTTTAAGCCTCTGAACCTATGTGTCCGCACTTGGCATCCAGAAAATCTAGTAAGCTTAGTATCTTAGTACAGGATTTGCATTTCAAACTACCACAAACTTCCTTGTTTGCTCCACTATTTCCTTCACACAACCTGAACGCAGTCCTTCCATTTATTATCATATAGTTACTAGAAGCCTCCTCTTCTCAAAGTGCGTCTTATGGTTCTAAGTTTCATTTATTATCCTATAGTTACTAGCAGCCTCCTCTTCTCAAAGTGCGTCTTATGGTTCTAAGTTTCATTTCTTATCCTATAGTTACTAGCAGCCTCCTTTTCTCAAAGTGCGTCTTATGGTTCTAAGTTTCATTTCTTATCCTATAGTTACTAGAAGCCTCCTCTTCTCAAAGTGCGTCTTATGGTTCTAAGTTTCATTTCTTATCCTATAGTTACTAGAAGCCTCCTCTTCTCAAAGTGCGTCTTATGGTTCTAAGTTTCATTTCTTATCCTATTGTTACTAGAAGCCTCCTCTTCTCAAAGTGCGTCTTATGGTTCTAAGTTTCATTTCTTATCCTATAGTTACTAGAAGCCTCCTCTTCTCAAAGTGCGTCTTATGATTCTAAGTTTCATTTCTTATCTTATAGTTACTAGAAGCCTCCTCTTCTCAAAGTGCGTCTTATGGTTCTAAGTTTCATTTCTTATCCTATAGTTACTAGCAGCCTCCTTTTCTCAAAGTGCGTCTTATGGTTCTAAGTTTCATTTCTTATCCTATAGTTACTAGAAGCCTCCTCTTCTCAAAGTGCGTCTTATGGTTCTAAGTTTCATTTCTTATCCTATAGTTACTAGAAGCCTCCTCTTCTCAAAGTGCGTCTTATGGTTCTAAGTTTCATTTATTATCCTATAGCTACTAGCAGCCTCCTCTTCGCAAAGTGCGTCTTATGGTTCTAAGTTTCATTTCTTATCCTATAGTTACTAGAAGCCTCCTCTTCTCAAAGTGCGTCTTATGGTTCTAAGTTTCATTTCTTATCCTATAGTTACTAGAAGCCTCCTCTTCTCAAAGTGCGTCTTATGGTTCTAAGTTTCATTTCTTATCCTATAGTTACTAGAAGCCTCCTCTTTTCAAAGTGCGTCTTATGGTTCTAAGTTTCATTTCTTATCCTATAGTTACTAGAAGCCTCCTCTTTTCAAAGTGCGTCTTATGGTTCTAAGTTTCATTTCTTATCCTATAGTTACTAGAAGCCTCCTCTTCTCAAAGTGCGTCTTATGGTTCTAAGTTTCATTTCTTATCCTATAGTTACTAGAAGCCTCCTCTTCTCAAAGTACGTGTTAAGGTTCTAAGGTTCATTTATTATCCTATAGTTACTAGAAGCCTCCTCTTCTCAAAGTACGTGTTAAGGTTCTAAGGTTCATTTACTATCGTATAGTTACTAGAAGCCTGGGGGAATGGATGAGGGGGCCTGGGAAAGGTTTTTTTCAGTGAACCTTATCACTCGTTAACTATAAGCCAAGTTCACATAATAAGCGTATTTTATTGGCCAAGTTGGAGAAAAGCTAGTAGATAAAAAAAGTATGTCTATTGTTCTTACTAGAGACCGAGATATTCTCCAATTCGATAACTGTAGTTCACCTATATCATCGGGTGGACACCCTGGTATTTACAACGAGTGAACTTACCTGCCATTTTCTTTTAAATTACAGCTTGGAGACTATGCCACCGCCACCACCGATTTTGCGTTTGGCCAACGCGAACACGGCACAAGACAAGAAAGACCTGGATGGAGCATTGACGTCATCACTTCCTAAAACTCAAGACAAAGAAGACCCAGAGCGAGCTGTGACGTCATCACCAACTACAGCCCAAGACACAAAAGACCCGGATCGAGCAGTCATGTCATCACCAAATGATGACATAGACAAAAAGCCCGGGTCGAGCAGTGACGTCATCCCTACAGTCAACCTTGACCTTCGAGAAGAATGCTGAAACAACATCGCAGGTTAAAACGCACACCTCCATTTGACCCCCCTTTGCCTACCCAATGTTACGCCACTGCATCATCAATTTTCCCTGATCCTACTTTTTGCAATACAATGGCTGCATCATCTCATAACTCCAAGGTAGTCCAAGAAACAGATAAACCTAAACAATAATGTACACATAAAAGTGCCGAAAGTCAAAGAGCACGGCTGTCAGTGAAACTGAAATCAATATCTGTCCATACTTGGATTTCGTTACGGAATCTTTCACGCTATGGTCTATGACTGGTGAATATGCAGTCTCGGAAATAATGATTAGGAACATATTTCGTTGTTAATCTACGGCTTATTTTTCTTTAAAGTTGTGAAATTTCTAAAATAATTTGATAACTAATAATAACAAAGGAAAGGGGGAAAAAACGAAATTTAAAAAAAAAAAATATTTGGATTGGTAGAGTCGTCCAAGAACGTCTAGCACAAGGAGGGATGTTTTGAACTCGCTAGATATCGCTCAAATTGTACTCAGTACTCATTATTACAGTAATATTTAGTCCACAGCATTTTAAACGTGCTGTGACGTAAATTCCCCCCCCCCCCCCGGCTACGTCAGTGGTCACTAAAATAAATCGATTCGCTGCGCCCTTGTCAAATTCACTTTTCACCAGATGCCCTGTGTTACATTCTAACCAGTACACTTCAAAATAACGAATAAATTAACAAAGTTAAATACATGTTTGGATAAATTTACATTTAGGTCACCAAGCGTCGCCTAGTAACTGCAAAAAGTAGCTGCTCAATGAGTTTGCACCACGACCGCTGGATGTCACTTTGGATTAAATGTGGAAATAAGATTATGAAAGTGTTTAATATTTTGTGATGCCCTGCGAGGAAGCTACCCAGGGCAGTGCCATGTGAGGAAGCAACCCAGGGCAGTGCCATGTGGAGGAAGCAATCCAGGGCAGTGCCATGTCGAGGAAATGGGGCAGCTGGGGCGAAGCTGGAAAATTCTGCCACTTAATGTATAGAAAAGAGTCTCCCTCACCCGGAACGGACGAGTAAGAAGACGATTTTTGGCGCCCCTTGTCTTTCTGAAGTATACGGTGTTTATTTTTTCATTCTTTCTTAAGGTCCTATATCAAGGCCATTTTTGCGCCCATGGCGTTGGCGTGCAGTGTGAATTCTCTATTTTCCCCAGTATCATGCCTCTGCCTGAGGGCAAAGAGACACAGAGCGACGAGGCGTATATTATAGGAGCCCCTTGACTGGCCACACAGTCGGCGTTATAAACCTGTGACACATTTTGTTTTATTTCTATGACGTCATCTATCGATAATTTGATTGTGTTCGTGCTTTTTTTAAAGGGTGGGTGTGTCTAAGGCTTCTTGTATGTACGCATTAGGAGGGAGGTGTGTTCAAGAAGTACGCATTAGGAGGGAGGTGTGTTGAAGAAGTACGCATTAGGAGGGAGGGGTGTTGAAGAAGTACGCATTAGGAGGGAGGTGTGTTGAAGGAGTACACATGCAACAGAGAAGGAGGGAGGGTCGGAATTATTATTTTTGTGTTGCTTACGTACTAAATAGATGACTCCTTATTAACTTACTTTACATAGCTCAGAAATGATAAAAGCGTGATTTTGGCGTGTTTAGTAAGGTGATGCCATTGTTTCAATGTCTTGTTTACGGTAACCTAACAATAAATGGCATTGTTACTTTTTCAATCAATACTTTCAGAAATATGGATTATAAGTCTTGATGAGATGCTTGACAACTTTCCCCAGTGAATGATAAAGATATAGCATTTTCTTCTGAGGTTGACTTTCTAAGTAAGACTTCCTAAACTTTGCATTAGATAGTCGCCAAAATAAATGGTCACAAAATATTGAAGCAGTAGGCTAACGAGGGTTTGAAGACCTCACGTATGACACTCTCACAAGTGTTAAATCATTAGAAAAATATTCATCATAATTTTTGTCTCTGGCATCCGTCCCTCACAATGTGACGATGGTGATGACTTCGCATGACAAAATCACAAGGCCTGAGATTTATATTTAGGATAGTAAGCTGGTTCCCTAGACAGCAAATCACCCCAGACAATGCATCTAGAGAGCCCAAGGAATAATCATGTGTGGATGACACAGCTTTACACCAGTAGCGTCGCAGGAGTTGTCAGAATTTTTATTGTGTCAATGTCATACCGCCTGCGGTACTCCATCCCCTGTTTAAAATTAAGAGTTTCCCTTCTATTAAATGAGTTACCATCCAGAGTTAACGCGTCCCCTTCACACGGGGTGCTGGTGGTTTGAAGTCTGAAAAGGGGGAAGGTGGCACCGTGCGTTTATTTTAAAACTACATATTTAGAATTTTTAAATATTTTTTTCAGAATGTGTTTACTTAGAAGAGTGTTGTGAATTTTTTTCAGAATGTTTACTGAGACAAGTGTTGTGAATATTTTTCAGAATGTGTTTACAGAGACGAGTGCTGTGAATATTTTTTATTGGGTTTTTGTTAATTTTATTATTTGTAAGATGCACGCGATTTACCGTAAAGAATCTGTCTACAACAGCGGTTCTCAACCTGTGGGTCCAGACCGTTTTGGGGGTCGAACGACTCATAAGTAGGGGTCGCCTGAGAACGTCGGAAAACACATTTTAGTGAAGCAGCAATGAAAATAATTGTATGGTTGGAGGTCACCACAATTATAAAGCTGCCTTAGGAAGTTGAGAGCCACCTTGTTCTACAACGTTTTAAAAAAAATACACGCCAAAGGGGCAAGCCAAATATGTGACTTCAAGTCACATATTTGGCTTGCCCCTTTGGCGTGTATTTTTTTTTAAAAAAAAAAAAAAAAAAAAAAAAAAAAAAAAAAAAAAAAAAAAATACACGCCAAAGGGGCAAGCCAAATATGTGACTTGAAGTTTATTCTCATTGATGTGTATCGCTAAAGTGATACATTTTATACGAGACTTGATCTAATCAGAACATTTTTGTATTGTTTAGGTTGTATTTAATTATACCCACGCTCTGATTTAATTTCCGCCTGCTGAAGGTTTTATTCAAAATCTGTTGTTCAGTCAATCAATTTTGACCAAATTGTTTAGTGGTATTATTGCTCGTTAGATTAAGTATTTAAATAGTTATGGCATTGATATTTCAATAATGTTTTGTTGACACTCCATGCATCTGTGGATTAAACGAATGGATGGAAATAGTTTTTGGAACGAGGGGAGAAGGACATCCTGAAATTGATGTGACACCCTCCTAGCTAATGGTCGCCAAAATTCTTTTTTGAACGCATTATGTTGTAACACAAGACAGTGTGCTCAAAAAGAAACTTGACAATAATTTGATGTTCGAACTGAGCATAAGGTTGATTGGAATAAGTTTGAGTCTGACGTCTTTGCAGATCAAGTAAGACGTGAACTAATCAGCGAGTAAGCTATTTATAAACAGTTTCCGTGTACGCCCTACAATACAAAAAATGTTGATCAACTCGAGTGCGTTTTACCACATGACTTTGTCAGGCTTGCATTGGTGACGTACACATAATAATTGAGGAAAAAGCTTTGAGTCTTTGCAGGATTTTAGCATCAGTTTTATTTATAGTTTGTCTACTTTTCCAGAAAAAATTTTCAGTTTTCATTCCTTGATTAAATTTATATGATGTTTATCTGTTTGCTTAATTACTATTGTAGAAATATAAAAAAAAAAGGTTGTGAAAATTTCTATGATTTTAGCATTTAAAAGTATGTGGTTATATCAAAATATAACAGAAATTAATGTTGAATTTTCTCCGTAAAATATTTCAGTAATAAATAAAGCAATAACACTAACGTATTGGCCTCTGGTGCATTGCATTTTTATTTATTTTATTTTTCTGATCTAGTGCATGGAGTCAATGACTAAGAGTGATAACTTAACCAGAAGACAGGTGCATGCAGATACTTGTCATGCACCACTTTCTATTCATACATTTTAATCCGTGGCAACGTTTACGAGGATTGACATTGTTATTAATTGTTTCAATTTTTTGTAACGTAGCTTCTTCAGAAGGAGAACTTTTTTCTAAGAGTTCTTTTTTGGCATTTTTGTCAACTGAATCAATTTTTTGTAATATAGTTTTTTCAACTGTATCAATTTTCTGTAATGTAGTCTTTTCAGAAGCGTACATTCTATCCAACAAATCCGTTTTGACGTATTTTTCCATCGTTTCAATTTTGTTAAAAGATTCCTTTTCCAAAGCAGATACTTTATCTAAAAGTTGCTTATTATCTGGAACAACGTAGCTAATGCTTTGAGTCGCCTTCTTTGTACCTAAAGTTGTTTTTATTTTACATTCATACACGGCTGCTTGCTTTTCTCCAGGGGATTTCCACTCGACATTCAGATAAGCTTTATCTCCAGTATGGTTAGAATTGAACTCTCCCGTAACTTGAATGACACCAAGATCAACTTTGGCCGTGGCTGACTGAAACGGTGTTATAAATGCAACTGTTTCATTTTGACGTTGTTTGGTTTGTCCTTAAAATAAATCAATAAAAATACAAAATCTATAACATCTGGAAATAATTTGCAACGAAGAATTTAATGGAAAAATATTATACTTTAACGGTGGATTTTATTTAGATTGCTTCAAATGATTACAATGAAATTTGTGAAGACATTATTCATATATCCATTGAAAATAAGAAAAAAATGTGGAAATAAAAAGAAAATATATTACTTTACATAATTAATTGATAACCTCTTTTATAGCCATTTGTCTATCCTTTGGTTTTAATATTGACATCTCCGATTGAATGTTTAGCACTCTTCCGACCCCCCTCCTTTTTTTCATTGATTCTGAAAAGGTTGTTTACGTTCTAATCTGTTCTGAAGAATACTATGGGGTGATACAATATCTAGAACTTCTATTCTGGAGGCTTCAAACTACCTCCATACAAATAAGTACTGTTACACTAAGTGTTTTTCCTTAAGTATATAGTAAACCTTTGAGTGTATAAAGATAAGAATGTACACGCTTTGAATATGATGACATATGTTTCATTAATCTTATCTAAAGTGAGTATATCAAGCCTGTGAATCTGAATCTGGAAATATATTATTATTATTACTATTATGTGGTTTTATAAAGCACATTTCCCTAGCCCACTCCACTTCACGTGAAAATTAGCAAATACAAAAACGTAAACATTTAAAAACAACAATTGGTGAATTAAGCTAAGTCAAAACCAACACGGAACAATTTCTTTTTATTTTGAAATATCGCAAACACTGTTTTATTGGATATTTGAACAAAGGGTTCTATGGACCGAAATTTTACGTTTTCCCTTGATGAACGCGAAACGGCTTTTGCTTTCGGCAAGGCAAATTTTGGCACACAGAACCCTTTGCG
The DNA here is from genome assembly GCA_964017045.1 of Omphiscola glabra. NCBI lineage: Eukaryota > Metazoa > Mollusca > Gastropoda > Lymnaeidae > Omphiscola > Omphiscola glabra. Next base: position 26,764,363 of record OZ024805.1, read on the forward strand.
CAAATATCCAATATAACCATTTTTAAAATATTTTAAAATAAAATAAATTGTTCCATGCTGGCGGTGACTTAGCATAACTCCGACAGACAGTGCTGCCCTTTTCCTGGTTCAGATTTACAGGTTTCGCCATACTCACTTTAGAAAACATTAATGAAATATCATTCAAGAAACTTGTTCATACTAGTCATATAGAAAACATGTACATTCTGATCTTTATACTCTCAACGGTTGACTACATTCTTAAGAAAAGTGTCAATGCTACGGTACTTTCAAAATTGGAATAGTAAATGAACTAGAATTTTAACTTGCCTCTTGTGATGAAAATAGATGTAACTTCCGGAACAGGTCCAACCGTATCACAGTCCTTGAAATAATAATGTGAAAAATAAAAAACTGTATATGTTTGAATTTTTCGACACAAATGCTATAGTAGGAGGTGTAGCAATATAACTAGTGTGGTAAGGCAATGTTGGTTAGATGTCCGTAATTATGAAGTATGTTGTGCAATGATTTTAGCAACACGTGTTTCTAACATTATGTAAGTTGAAACAAAACTCAGTTCGGGCTTTGGGATATGCCTGGATCAGAAGATCCGGGCGGTCCAAGGAAAGTGTCTGGGATGTGAACAGGTTTAGTGAGATGGCAAATGTTGTTTCTGTTCCGTTCGAAATTCACCGGGAAACAACTTACACCACTAGTAAGAAGATAGACGCATACAGGTCCCAATGCTAACAAAAAATACCAAAATGAAGACCCTCTGCTAGCATATATAGCAAAGTTCAGAAGTGTGTATGTGTGTGTCTCTCAGTCTGTCTGTCAGTATTATGTAAGTCTGTCTGTCAGTCTGTTAGTTTATCTCTCTGTCTGTCTGTCTGTCTGTATGTATGTATGTATGTATGTATGTATGTATGTATGTATGTATGTATGTATGTATGAATGTATGTATGTATGTATGTATGAATGTATGTATGTATGTATGTATGATTGTATGTATGTATGTATGTATGTATGAATGTATGTATGTATGTATATATTTATGTATGTATGTATGTATGTATGTATGTATGTAAATATGTAAGTATGTATGTATTTATGTATATATGTATGTATGTATGAATGCATGTATGTATATATGTCTTTCTGTATGTATTTATGTATGTGTGTATGATTGTCTGTATGAATGTATGTATGTATGTATGTATGTGTGTATGTATTTATGTATGTATGTATGTATGATTGTATGTATGTATGTATGTATGTATGTATGTATGAATGTATGTATGTATGTATGTATGATTGTATGTATGTATGTATGTATGTATGTATGTATGAATGTATGTATGCATGTTATACATGTATGTATGTATGTATGTATGTATGTATGTATGTATGTATGTATGTATGTATGTATGAATGAATGAATGTATGTATGTATGTATGTATGTGTATGTATGTATGTATGTAAGTATGTATGTATGTATTATTTATATATATATATATATATATATATATATATATATGTATGTATGTATGTATGTCTATATGTATGTATGTATGTATGTATGTATGTATGTATGTATGAATGAATGTTTGTATGTATGTATGTATGTATGTATGTATGTATGTATGTATGTTTGTATGTATGTGTGTGTATGTATGTATGTATGTATGTTTGTATGTATGTATGTATGTATGTATGTATGGTTGTATGTATGTATGTATGTATGTATGTATGTATGTATGTATGTATGTATGTATGTATGTATGTATGTGTGTGTGTATGTATGTATGCATGTATGTATGTATGTATGTATGTATGTATGTATGTATGTATGTATGAATGTATGTATGTATGTATGTATGTATGAAAGAATGAAAGAATGAAAAATAGATAAATTGTAATTGAATTATACCAAAATGACCTACATGTCCACACAGTGCCGAATGAGACGCTTGCCTATTGTCCATGGCAATGTTCTTAATTGTGTGAAAATAACCGCAGAAGTAGGACAAAAAATACGCGACACTAAGATATATCATCTTCAGTACCGTGTAATGTTTATTATAATATAAAATTAAAAGTAAATACTTAATATTTGATATATTCATCTCTCCCAGTATACAATTTAGACCTACTCCGTAGATATTTACACTAATGACAGAGGGTGACAACAATATTTACGTCCAAATGACATCCCAAACTCAGCGGCTGGGGGAATCCGTACATCACAAAATTTGGCTGAGCCGTGAAGACGGCTGAACATCCTGTGATAATCAAATTGATTTTATTAGCACTCTATACTCTCATGGTTTTCGCTCATGAAACAAACCACATCTTATAGACACAATCTTATTTTTTCTCCATTACTTCAATTCAGTAAATTGAGATGCATTTATGAAGATAAAAAAACAAAAAAACAAGTTAAGATAAACAGTCCACGGATTTATTTTTATGTTAAATGATCAGTGATGTCTTCTAATGATTCACATGCTATTGGGGTATCTTCAAATTGCCGTTTTTGTACACTGTTACTAACTGAGAAGCGCTTAACCCTGAAAAGCCACGAATGAAAGAATTGGAGATTCACTTCCACTATTGAAGTGATCCCCTTGTATCGCATCGTTGTTTCGGCCCCCTTACGTGATCGACCTGAGAAGTGATGTGCCCTAAAAAGCCACTAAGGATAGGACCCGAGAATCCACTTCCACCTGGAAGTGAAACTACATTTGATTGATCAAGCCTGATAATCTGAACAATAAATTGAATAAGTTAAGTTTAAAAGGTCTGATCGCATACAATTGTAAAACAAAAAGCCAAGCGCTGTTATGGTGAGAGATAGGCTACACGAGAAGCCACGGCAAATAATAAAGTAGAACCAAAGATTTAATTTATATGAAAGTTGTTTTGCATATCCTTGATTATCATACAAAATATTAATGCATCTGTAAATAAAAAAGTTCATTTCATTAACTGAATGGTGTTATGAAGTATTTGCTAAGTAAGGCATACATGAGTAATAAGTAATTATGTACAGTAGCGTGGTAAATCAATATATCAAAAAACCAAGAGACAGTTAGGGGTGACACTCATCAGAGAGTTGTTCCTAGACAAAGTTAGGGGTGACACTCATCAGAGAGTTGTTCCTAGACAAAGTTAGGGGTGACACTCATTAAAGAGTTGTTCCTAGACAAAGTTAGGTTTGACACTCATCAGAGAGTTGTTCCTAGACAAAGTTAGGGGTGACACTCATCAAAGAGTTGTTCCTAGACAAAGTTAGGGGTGACACTCATCAGAGAGTTATTCCTAGACAAAGTTAGGGGTGACACTCATCAGAGAGTTGTTCCTAGACACAGTTAGGTGTGGCACTCATCAGAGTCGTGTTCCTAGACACAGTTAGGGGTGACACTCATCAGAGAGTTGTTCCTAGACACAGTTAGGGTGTGACACTCATCAGAGAATTGTTTGTAGACACAGTTAGGGTGTGACACTCATCATAGAGTTGTTCCTAGACACATTTAGGTGTGGCACTCATCAGAGTCTTGTTCCTAGACACAGTTAGGGGTGACACTCATCAGAGAGTTGTTCCTAGACACAGTTAGGGTGTGACACTCATCAGAGAATTGTTTGTAGACACAGTTAGGGTGTGACACTCATCATAGAGTTGTTCCTAGACACATTTAGGTGTGGCACTCAACAGAGTCTTGTTCCTAGACACAGTTAGGGGTGACACTCATCAGAGAGTTGTTCCTAGACACAGTTAGGGCTGACACTCATCAGAGAATTGTTCCTAGACACAGTTAGGGGTGACACCCCTTATAATAAAAGGCATATCACCACAATATACGTTTTCAAATACACTGATAATAACGCAACGAATATAACAGTTCAACAATAAAAGCACAAGAGTCTGATAACTGTCTTTTGGAAGGTAGTAAAATATAAATTTCTTGCGTTTAGTTTTTTTGTGTTGTTATTTATAGACTTAATTCCTAAGGAAATCGCTTACTTAAAAGTCAAGTCAATATTGCTTACTATGTGCAGATCCAGAGACAGATCCAGACCCAGATCCAGAAACAGATCCAGATACATGGACAGAATGAGGTAAATATCCATTATTATATACATTTCCAGATCCAGATCCATGGACAGAATGAGGTAAATATTCAGTATTAGATACATATCCAGATTCAGATCCATGGACATATGCAGGTACAGATCGAATTACAGATACAGACCCAGATCCAGATTCACGCTTTCGAATAGATGCTGATTGGTCTGTGAAAGGAAAATTGTTTGAGACTGAATAAATGTTAAATAGTGCATACATGTTATAAAATAGAAATCTCTTTAACGACTGTTCAGTTTATCTCGTTTCTTCTAATCCTTCTTTATGTATAAAACCCTTTTCCTTAAATTTCTCTTTTGTTGCACTATTTTCAGGTAGACGAAATTATGTTCCACTTACTTATATGTTTTTTTCCATATAATTTAATACATCGTAAGTATTTATGATTATAAATAAGTTATAAAATGAACACTAAATCAAAGCATTATCTCTCTCTCTATATATATATATAAATAAATGTATGTATGTATCTTTGTATGTCCATCTGTCCATCTAACCATCCATCTATCCATTGATCGATCCATCAATCTAACCATCAATATATCCATCAATCTATCCATCCATCCATCCATCCAACCATCTATTCATCCATGTATTCCTCTATCTATCCATCAATCTATCCATCCATATATCATTCAATATATCCATTCATCTATCCATCCATATATCCATATATCCATACATATATCCATACATCCATTGATCCATATATCCATCTGTCCCTCTGTCTCTCTGTCTATCTGTCTCTCTGTATCTCAATCTCTCTATATATCCATCTATCCCTTATCCATATATCCATCTATCCAAACATCAATATATCCATCCATACATCCACACATTATTCCATCCATTCATCCATATATCCACATATCCATTTATTTATCTATCTATCTATTATATTTATCTATATGTCTATCTCTTTGTCAATCTATCTATCAATATTTCAATCATATGGCATTCTATAATCGATATATATATTTGTTAATCTATCTATTGATCCGCCAATTTGTCCTTCCATCCACCCATCCATCCAGACACATAGAGATCAATAATCTGAAATAGATTTAATAAGGATAATACAGAACACGTTTAATATCCTCTCTGGGATTATGAAGTGAAATATGTTTCCCAAGTTTGAAAATATCCGTATACCAATGCACATACAAACGTATGCGATTCAATCATTTATAATCTAAAGAACAATCTTTACCTTTACCGAATAATAAATATTTTATCAGAAAGATACATAATTAAACATATGAAAAGATTTTAAGAGATATTTTTAAAAAATTATTTAGCACACCATTATCTGAATTCTATAAGAGAAAATGACAGTAATTGTGTGTTTCAGTAGCTTTAGTTAAATAAACAACATGTACTGATTGAATTGAAAAAGGCACCACCGGCAGGACACGCAAATGGTCTTAGTTGGAAACGCAGGCAGAATGCGCTTTTACATATTTGGAAACGCAGACAGAATGCGTTTTTACAAGTGTTCTTAGTTGATGACGCTGGTAGAACACGCTCTAACAAATGGTGTTAGTTGGAAACGCAGGCAGAATGCGTTTTTACAAATGTTCTTATTTTGTGACGCAGACAGGACGCGTTCTTACAAATGATTTTAGTTGCTGACGCAGGCAGGACGCACTCTTACCAGTGATCTTAGTTAATGACACAGGCAAAACGCGCTATTACCAGTGATCTTCGTTGGTGTCGCCGTCAGGACGCACTCTTACCTTTGATCTTAGTTAATGACGCAGACAGGACGCCCTCTTGTAACTGATCTTAGTTTACGCAGGGAGGACGCTCTTTGAACAGCGGTCTCAAGTGAAGTCGCCACCCAGGATGCACTTTTACAAATAGTATTAGTTGGTGTTTTAGGTAGGACGCGCTGTTATAAATGGCATTAGTTAAATCTGCAGGCAGGACGCTCTCTCACCAGAGATCTAAGTTGGATCTGCAAGCAGGTAGCGCTCTAACAAATGGACTTGTTGTTTCCTCAACCCTGTCCTTCCGATGCCAACCTTCGCCCCCCTCTTTTCTTGCTATGCCAACATTACCCCCCTCTTTTCTTCCTATGCCAACCTTCGCCCCCCTTTATTCTTCCTATGCCAACCTTCGCCCCCCTCTTTTCTTCCTATGCCAACCTTCGCCCCCCTCTTTTCTTCCGATGCCAACCTTCGCCCCCCTCTTTCTTCCTATGCCAACCTTCGCCCTCCTCTTTTCTTCCAATGCCAACCTTCGCCCCCCTCTTTTCTTCCTATGCCAACCTTCGCCCCCCTCTTTTCTTCCTATGCCAACCTTCGCCCCCCTCTTTTCTTCGAATGCCAACCTTCGCCCCCCTCTTTTCTTCCAATGCCAACCTTCGCCCCGCTCTTTTCTTCCAATGCCAACCTTCGCCCCCCCCCCTCTTTTCTACCAATGCCAACCTTCGCCCTCTCTTTTCTTCCTATGCCAACCTTTGTTCCCCTCTTTTCTTCCGATGCCAACCTTCGCACCCCTCTTTTCTTCCTATGCCAACATTACCCCTCTCTTTTCTTCCAATGTCAACCTTCGCCCTCCTCTTTTCTTCCTATGCCAACCTTCGCCCTCCTCTTTTCTTCCAATGCCAACCTTCGCCCCCCTCTTTTCTTTCAATGCCAACCTTCGCCCCATTCTTTTATTCCAATGCCAACCTTCGCCTCCCTCTTTTCTTCCTAGCCAACCTTCGCCCCCCTCTTTTCTTCCAATGCCAACCTTCGCCCTTTCAATTTTTTTCGTATGCCAACCTTCGCCCCCTCTTTTCTTCCAATGCCAACCTTCGCCCTCCTCTTTTCTTCCAATGCCAACCTTGGCCCCACTCTTTTCTTCCAATGCCAACCTTCGCCCTCCTCTTTTCTTCCTATGCCAACCTTCGCCCCCCTCTTTTCTTCCAATGCCAACCTTCGCCCCCCTCTTTTCTTCCAATGCCAACCTTCGCCCTCCTCTTTTCTTCCAATGCCAACCTTCGCCCCCCTCTTTTCTTCCAATGCCCACCTTCGCCCCCCTCTTTTCTTCCAATGCCAACCTTCGCCCTCCTCTTTTCTTCCAATGCCAACCTTCGCCCCCCTCTTTTCTTCCAATGCCAACCTTCGCCCCCCTCTTTTCTTCCAATGCCAACCTTCGCCCCCCTCTTTTCTTCCTATGCCAACACTTCCCCTACCCGTCCTTACAATGCCAAGCTCTCCCACCCCGTCAATCCTATGCCAAAATTCCCCCACCTCCACCCTTTACTTCCAATGTCAACACATTCCCCACCCCGTCAATCCTATGCCAACACCTCCCCCACACCGTCCTTTAAATGTCAACAACTCCCCCACCCCTTCATTCCTATGCCAACAACCCCCCACCCCGTCATTCCTATGCCAGCACCTCCACCACCCCGTAATTCCAATGTCAACAACTCCCCCACCCCTTCATTTCAATGTCAACAACTCCACCATTCCGTCATTCCTATGCCAACACTTCCCCCACCCTGTCATTCCTATGTCAACAGTCCCCACCCTGTCATTCCTATGCCAACACTTCCCCCACCCTGTCATTCCTATGCCAACACTTTCCCCACCCTGTCATTTCTATGCCAACACTTCCCCCACCCTGTCCTCCCTATGTCAACACTTCCCACACCCTGTCCTCCCTATGTCAACACCTCCACCATCCTGGCCTTCCTTTATAAGCCACTGAGGAAATGTTTTAAGTCTGACAACCTTTTTTCTATACAATTTGGTTGTTAATGTGAAGAACACATTAAAGTCAAACTCGCGTAGATCCGTGTCATTGAGCATTCATGTGTTATATACAAAACTTGCTAAAAATCATATGTTGATTGACATACTCCAAAACGTTATCATAAGTTCATGAACATACGTACCTACAGCCAAGGATTTCATAGTTGACAAATCCAAATAAGAGATTAGCAGCATTCCCAAAAACACAAATCTGTTGGCCATTCTTGTCGTCAGATCAGATCGGTTCCTGCGTCAGTGTCTGAAGGGAGTCGTACTACGACTGGTGACTGTCGTACTGAGACTGGTGGCTGTCGTACTGTGACTGGTGGCTGTCGTACTGTGACTGGTGGCTGTCGTACTGTGACTGGTGGCTGTCGTACTGTGACTGGTGGCTGTCGTACTGTGACTGGTGGCTGTCGTACAGTGACTGGTGGCTGTCGTACTGTGACTGGTGGCTGTCGTACAGTGACTGGTGGCTGACGTACAGTTACTGGTGGCTGTCGTACTGTGACTGGTGGCTGACGTACAGTGACTGGTGGCTGTCGTACAGTGACTGGTGGCTGACGTACAGTGACTGGTGGCTGTCGTACAGTGGCTGGGGGCTCACATATTATATATACACCTATCCAGTTGACTTCTTGCCAAGATAGTTAACGGCTCCATAGAATTGACCAGACATCGTAAAATTTGAACACATTAAAGATGCTAATAAACACGCCTGTGTGATCTTTCAACAAAATTGTTGTTATTGTTCTGTGCGCGGTTTTCCTGCTCTTTAATAGCCCCTGTAAACATCTCGCCCACTGTTTGCTGAAAAAGACAATCTCCATAACATTTTTTTAAATTGACAAACCTGAACAGATGTTTTTTTAAATTAATTTTTTTTTTTTTATAATTTTTTTTTTTTTTATTTATTTTTTTAAATTTATATTTTTTAGATATTTTTTTTTATTTAGTTATTATTATTTTAAAAAAATTTTTTTTTTTAAATTTCTGTTTTAATTTTTATTTAAAATTTTTAAAAATTAATTTTTAAATTAGAAAAAACTAAATAATATTAGTAGTATTTTCTTTCTTTGGAATTACAATTTTTTTTTTAAATTGTTTTTTTTAATTTTTTAAAATTGTCGCTTGTTTGTTAGCTAACTAAAATAGGAGAATTATAAAAATATTGAAATATTTGGTCGTATTTTAAAGGCACTTGGCAGGTTCTCTAAAGGTTTCTAATGTTATCATTCAGTACCATATCCCCCTCACACCACAAAACATTTTATTTAACTTTTATAGCAATGGTCTAGGTCTCTCTTAGAGGAGGCATACGTTTATGTGAAAGAACTTAGAGACTTAACAAGGTAAGTTGATATGTGATGCTATTCATTCATAAGTAATGTATGGATGTCTTGTTTCTATGTTTTTACAGATCGATATTATTTGGTCTGCCACTGACAAAGTAAAGAGGCTAAAACAATGCATGTGTGTGGGTTATCAACTGTGAGGGTTATCAACTGTGTGGGTTATCAACTGTGTGGGTTATCAACTGTGTTGGTTATCAATGTATTGGTTATCAACAGTGTGGGTTATCATCTATATCGGTTATCAACTGTGTTGGTTATCAACTGTGTGGGTTATCAACTGTGTAGGTTATCAACTATGTGGGTTATCAACTGTGATGATATCAACTGTGTGGTTTATCAACTGTGTGGGTTATCAACTGTGTAGGTTAACAATGTATTGGTTATCAACAGTGTGAGTTATCAACTGTATAGGTTATCAACTGTGTTGGTTATCAACTGTCTGGATTATCAACTTTGTGGGTTATCAGCTGTGTGGGCTATACAATTTGTGGGTTATAAAATATGTGGTTTATCACCTGTGTGGATTATCAACTGTGTGGTTTATCAACTGTTTGGGTTATCAAATGTGTGGGTTAACATTGTATTGGTTATCAACATTATGGGTTATCAACCTTATCGGTTATCAATTGTGTTTGTTATCAACTGTCTGGATTATCAACTGTGTGGGTTATCAACTGTCTGGGTTACCGACTGTGTGGTTTATCAACTGTGTTGGTTATCAAACGTGTGGGTTATCATTTTTGTGGGTTATCAACTGTGTGATTTATCAAGTGTGTAGATTGTCAGTGTGTGGTTTATCAAATGTGTGAGTTTTAAACTGCGTTGGTTATCAACGGTGTGGGTTATCAAATGTGTGGGTTATCAACTGTGTGGGTTTTCAAATGTATGGGTTATCAAAATTGTGGTTTCTCAACTCTGTGGGTTATAAACTGTGTTGGTTATATTAGTGGGTTATCAACGGTGTTGTTTATCAACAGTGTGTGTTATCAACTGCGTGGGTTATTAACTGTGTGTGCGATCAGCTGTGTGTGTGTTAACAACCGCTTGTGTTATAAAATGTGCTGGATAAAAAACGTGTGGGATAAAAAACGTGTGGGTTTTAAAATGCGTCTGTTATAAAATGTGTGGGTTATCAACTGTATAGATTTTCAACGGTGTTGGATATCAAATGTGTGGGTTATCAACTGTGTGGGTTATCAACTGTGTGGGTTATCAACTGTGTTGGTTATCAATGTATTGGTTATCAACTGTTTGGGTTATGAACTGTGTGGGTTATTAACTGTGTGGGTCTCCAGCTGACCCATGACTCCTGCACTGGGGCCTTGCATCTAGCGCTGTAATAGCCAAATCAAATGTCTCGGCTGTAGGGGACCAATAATAAAACTCTCCATAATGGGGCCCAGCATCTAGCGCTGTAATAGCCAAATCAAATGTCTCGGCTGTAGGGGACCAATGATAAAACTCTCCATAATGGGGCCCAGCATCTAGCGCTGTAATAGCCAAATCAAATGTCTCGGCTGTAGGGGACCAATGATAAAACTCTCCATAATGGGGCCCTGCATCTAGCGGTGTAATAGCCAAATTAAATGTCTCGGCTGTAGGGGACCAATGATAAAACTCTCCATAATGGGGCCCTGCATCTAGCGGTGTAATAGCCAAATCAAATGTCTCGGCTTTAGGGGACCAATGATAAAACTCTCCATAATGGGGCCCTGCATCTAGCGGTGTAATAGCCAAATTAAATGTCTCGGCTGTAGGGGACCAATGATAAAACTCTCCATAATGGGGCCCAGCACCTAGCGCTGTAATAGCCAAATCAAATGTCTCGGCTGTAGGGGACCAATGATAAAACTCTCCATAATGGGGCCCTGCATCTAGCGCTGTAATAGCCAAATCAAATGTCTCGGCTGTAGGGGACCAATGATAAAACTCTCCATAATGGGGCCCAGCATCTAGCGCTGTAATAGCCAAATCAAATGTCTCGGCTGTAGGGGACCAATGATAAAACTCTCCATAATGGGGCCCAGCACCTAGCGCTGTAATAGCCAAAGCAAATGTCTCGGCTGTAGGGGACCAATGATAAAAATCTCCATAATGGGGCCCAGCATCTAGCGCTGTAATAGCCAAATCAAATGTCTCGGCTGTAGGGGACCAATGATAAAACTCTCCATAATGGGGCCCTGCATCTAGCGGTGTAATAGCCAAAGCAAATGTCTCGGCTTTAGGGGACCAATGATAAAACTCTCCATAATGGGGCCCTGCATCTAGCGGTGTAATAGCCAAATTAAATGTCTCGGCTGTAGGGGACCAATGATAAAACTCTCCATAATGGGGCCCTGCATCTAGCGGTGTAATAGCCAAATTAAATGTCTCGGCTGTAGGGGACCAATGATAAAACTCTCCATAATGGGGCCCAGCACCTAGCGCTGTAATAGCCAAATCAAATGTCTCGGCTGTAGGGGACCAATGATAAAACTCTCCATAATGGGGCCCTGCATCTAGCGCTGTAATAGCCAAATCAAATGTCTCGGCTGTAGGGGACCAATGATAAAACTCTCCATAATGGGGCCCAGCATCTAGCGCTGTAATAGCCAAATCAAATGTCTCGGCTGTAGGGGACCAATGATAAAACTCTCCATAATGGGGCCCAGCACCTAGCGCTGTAATAGCCAAAGCAAATGTCTCGGCTGTAGGGGACCAATGATAAAACTCTCCATAATGGGGCCCAGCATCTAGCGCTGTAATAGCCAAATCAAATGTCTCGGCTGTAGGGGACCAATGATAAAACTCTCCATAATGGGGCCCTGCATCTAGCGGTGTAATAGCCAAAGCAAATGTCTCGGCTTTAGGGGACCATAGATAAAACTCTCCATAATGGGGCCCTGCATCTAGCGGTGTAATAGCCAAATCAAATGTCTCGGCTGTAGGGGACCAATGATAAAACTCTCCATAATGGGGCCCTGCATCTAGCGGTGTAATAGCCAAAGCAAATGTCTCGACTGTAGGGGACCAATGATACAACTCTCCATAATGGGGACCTGCCTATACGCCCCACTCCTCCAACCTCGCATATCCAAGGTCATTTAGCTCAGATAAAGCCATCTAAAAGTAGACACAGGGTTATTGTACCATGGACAAGTGGCAACATGTTGTGGTATCCATGATAGTGGATTTTGAATATGTGTTATCGACCCCGCACTTGTTTTTTTTGAAATCTTAACTCCTAGCCTGGCACAGTAACTTTCTTTTAAACATTACTCTTAAACTGTTTGTAAACAAATGTTTGTCATATCATTATTTCGCTTCTCGTGCTGTGTGTCAGGCTTCCGAAACAAGCGCCACACTGGTCACACCCGGCCCGTAACTACTGGGTTAACGGTATCTTAAGGCCAGGCTGGTCACATCCAGCCCGTAACTACGGGGTTAACGGTATCTTAAGGCCACACTGGTCACATCCGGCCCGTAACTACCGGGTTAACGGTATCTTAAGGCCACACTGGTCACACCCGGCCCGTAACTACTGGGTTAACGGTATCTTAAGGCCAGGCTGGTCACATCCAGCCCGTAACTACGGGGTTAACGGTATCTTAAGGCCACACTGGTCACATCCGGCCCGTAACTACCGGGTTAACGGTATCTTAAGGCCACACTGGTCACACCCGGCCCGTAACTACTGGGTTAACGGTATCTTAAGGCAACACTGGTCACATCCGGCCCGTAACTACGGGGTTAACTGTATCTTAAGGCCACACTGGTCACATCCGGCCCGTAACTACGGGGTTAACGGTATCTTAAGGCCACACTGGTCACATCCGGCCCGTAACTACGGGGTTAACGGTATCTTAAGGCCACACTGGTCACACCCGGCCCGTAACTACTGGGTTAACGGTATCTTAAGGCCACACTGGTCCCATCCGGCCCGTAACTACGGGGTTACCGGTATCTTAAGGCCAGTCTGGTCACATCCGGCCCGTAACTACGGGGTTACCGGTATCTTAAGGCCACACTGGTCACATCCGGCCCGTAACTACGGGGTTAACGGTATCTTAAGGCCACACTGGTCACATCCGGCCCGTAACTACGGGGTTAACGGTATCTTAAGGCCACACTGGTCACATCCGGCCCGTAACTACGGGGTTAACGGTATCTTAAGGCCACACTGGTCACACCCGGCCCGTAACTACGTGGTTAACGGTATCTTAAGGCCTCACTGGTCACATCCAGCCCGTAACTACGGGGTTAACGGTATCTTAAGGCCACACTGGTCACATCCGGCCAAAACTACGGGGTTAACGGTATCTTAAGGCCACACTGGTCACATCCGGCCCGTAACTACGGGGTTAACGGTATCTTAAGGCCACACTGGTCACATCCGGCCCGTAACTACTGGGTTAACGGTATCTTAAGGCCAGGCTGGTCACATCCGGCCCGTAACTACTGGGTTAACGGTATCTTAAGGCCAGGCTGGTCACATCCGGCCAATAACTATGGGGTTACCGGTATATTAAGGCCACACTGGTCACATCCAGCCCGTAACTACGGGGTTACCGGTATATTAAGGCCAGGCTGGTCACATCCGGACTATAACTACGGGGCTACGTGTATATTAAGGCCAGTCTGGTCACACCCGGCCCGTAACTACGGGTTACCGGTACATTAAGTCAAAATTCATTTTTATTTGACTAAATTATATTTAGCGTTTGTGCACAATATACATTCAACAGCAAGATGAGAAGTGATTTGGAGAAAAACAGGAGACGAATCCACTGGTCATTTCAGTAGTGAATTGACTAAATTGAATTTATAACAAAGAAATGCATTGATCAATTCAGTAGTGAATTCGCACCATTTCCAACAATAAGTGCATTCTTCAAGTTCATTTCAGTAGTGAATATTCTCACCATTTCCAACAATAAGTGCATTCCTCAAGATCATTTCAGTAGTGAAATTACAAAATTAAAGTGTATCACTAAAGAACATTTCAATATTGAATTGTCTTCTTTGAAGTGTATTACAAAAGATCGCCAACATTAAAGTACATCACTATAGATCAGGCCTGCACAACTCAAAATGTAAGGCGGGCCGTAATACTTTATGAAAAACTGTTGCGGGCCGAAAGACAATAGGACAGGGTCGAAAGTTATCATGAAAATAATAATAAAAAATAATATTTCGGTGCTACGCGAGCCGTCAAGTGTGTGCTGGCGGGCCGCATGTGACCCGTGGGGCGAATGTTGTGCAGACCTGCTATAGTTCATTTCACCATTGCACTCTCACCATTTAAGAACATTACTAAAGATCAGTTCAGTATTAAATTGCTAACATTGGAGTGCATTACTAAAGATCATTGTATTATTGAACTGCCAACCTTGAAGTGCATCACTAAAGATCCTTTCAGTATTTAAAGATTGTGTAATACTCTTTTGATTGAGTCAAGAATTAGACGTGACTTAATGAATGTGTTATTACTATATTGATATAGTCAAGAATTAAAAGTGATTTAATTGATTTGTTATGACATATATAGATCTACAGCCTAATGATATATGTGTATACAGGGATACTGGGCGACCGAGTATTTTCGTTAGCGAGTGGGGAATTTGTTGTATGAGAGAGAGAGAGAGGGTATTTTGGCATTCCATCCTTATACGTAAGGAACGAATACGAGAGTACTCGCATTTTCAGAAAGTAAGATTAAATGATTGATTTATTGGATATTTATATAGTGCTGATATCCATGCTACTTTAGCATGCTCACTACGCTCTGGTTTTCATAAATCTGTTTTAAAAAAAAGTTTTTTAATGTTTCTTAAATGATGTTTTATTTTTAACCTTTTTCAAAGAATAAGGCAAACTATTCCATAATTTTGGCGCTACCGCTTCAAAAGAGCGCATTCCGTAAGACATTTTTCTGTGTTCATCCACACTGGGAATTGTAAGTAAGGACTGTGTAGAAGACTTCAATTTCTTTAAAGATGTGTGTTTATGAATAAGTTCTTTCAGATATTCCGGTGCAGAGCCTCCTATGCAGCTGCACGCCAGGGACAGAATTTTATGGTTAATGCGCTAACTTACAGGAACCCAATGGAGATCTCGTAGAACTGGTATGATGTGGTCAGATTTCTTTCTCCGCGATACAATGCGTGCTGCAGTATTTTGTACCTTCTGGTGTCTCTGAATTTGGTTCTGAGGTAAACCCCACAAACAACTATTACAGTAATCTAATCTTGATTGGATTAAAGTTACCACTACAGCATTGGCTGTTCTCTTATTGAGTTGAGGACGCTGTCCCAGGGTGCGCAGATGACGGTAGCATGCCCTGAACACAGAACTGATATGTGGACTCATTTTGAGTTTACAACCAATATATAAGCCAAGGTCTCGAACAGTGGAGGACAACGGGATCTCTGATTTACCAACTTTTATTGATGTGATAGCAACTTTCCGAAGATTGGCGTCTGAACCACAAATACTTGCCTCAGTCTTGTCATCATTTAATTTTAGTTAGTTTGATGAAATCCATTCTTTTACAGCAAGACAGCAGTCCTCGACAGCACGAACAGCAGCAGCACACTCCAAGGGATCAGGTCGGAAACACTTGTACAGTTCTGTGCAGTGTTTCTTTCAGTCATACCTCCGGGGGGCCACTGCCCCCCCCGAGCAAGTCAAGTGGAAAATGTGTAAGAAAAAATAATTTAAAAAAAAAATACTCTAAATTTAATTTTTATAAAATTTTTAAAAGTTATTGAAATGTGTGCCTTTAATCGATTACGATTATTGGAACAAATAAAATATCGCTTTGTTCGATATATATTGATGATCCATAGCGTTAAGGTTAATCTTGGTACAGGCTCGCCGAAATCGATTATAAATATGGTATTGTTTTGAAAATTGGCCGCTCCTGATCATAAGCTAAATCTTACTTTTCTGATTCGCAGATATCGGTATCTTTTATTTAATTACATTTTGCAGCTGCAAAAGTTGAAAGACTTTTTAATAACCCTATATTAAACTACCTTTTCATCGATATAAATGTCTGTAAATTAAATATATAGTTCTTGCTAAGAAATAAACATTTGCAATCTGTTTTCAAAGTATATTGTATAATAGCATCATGCTTTAAAAAATCATTTTTAGCAAACATTTTAATGTATTAGATTCCATAGATGTATGCTGACATCGATAAAATGAAAATTTAAAAATAATAATAATAATAATTTTAAAAGAAAAAATTAGGAATTTACCGGTTACATACAAATAGTGGACATTTCATCATAATTATTAAATCGAGTGTTTCTAATTTTTTAACACAGTTTCGGGAACAGAGTAAAATGATTTAAAAAATAGTCTTTATTTATTAAATCCCCAATGACTTTTCTCTGTTAATATAATAATAATAAACAATCTTCCCCAGCTGTTTGAACTATTTAAAAAAAAATTATTTTCAGATGATAATCCAGTAGAAAGAATATAATATATATTTAAACAACGAATAAAAAAAATCGAGTATTTCGATTATCTTGTAAATGCCATTTTTGGTAGTAGTTAAAAAAAAATTATATGGAATTGGTCAAAAAAATGTTTTTAAGTATAATATCGAAGAGGCAAGTTGTAATGATCTGAAGCAAATTATAGTAGTCTAAATTTCTTAATTAACATTTCAATCAACTGAATATTGAGAATTGAAACTTTAATAATTTATACGAAAAAAAATCACACATAAATAAATATATGAGTCTTTTGTAAACAATTCTTGACTTCTGAACAATTATGTCGGTTACATATGATTTATAAATAAATACAATTTTTGAAAACCCATAAAGATATAGTCTTTAGCCTTTTGTACAGAAAAGCTTTTTTTCTTTTTGACTTTGGTGAAACTTGGAAATATTTTGAAATAAACGTATGTTTTTGGTTTTTCTTTTTCGTTCAAAATGTAAAACTATTTTAGCATCTCTTTTTGGGGATGGATACCTTTTTTGGAAGGAATTCTTTTTTCTTAATTTTAAAAATATGTTGTTGTAAATTCATTATTTTTACGTAGTTGATCCCAAAAATATTTTAAAATAATAACTTTAAAAATACATTACTTTTCCATTTAAAAAAAAAATGTTTGCATACCACACTTAGTCAAGCAGAGACGTTGCTTGACTTTTTATGGCACCCGTGCTACTTTTCGGTTTTTTCCTTCCCTACCTAGCAGTAAAAGTTGATAATTTAATGTAATTACAGCCCAAATTTAAGCCCCTAAAATATACGCGGCCCCATGCAGCTATGTGGGTTGCAGACCTCACACGATGGCTCTTAGGTCAAATGACACATAAAATCTTAACTAGCATCTCTCCCTTTGCTCTACAGTTAAGTGTTTAATGATGCGAAACTAAATTTAACTACGGTATGTAAAAAAAAAAAATTCAAAAAATTTCCGGGGCCTATAAAGTTTTAAGGGGTTCCCAATTGGACTGAATTTATTTAATATTGTGCTGATGGAAGATTTAGTGATGTCCTGTTATTATAGTTATTTCTAGCGCTTCCCATCCAAATGTCTGAAATGTTTACATCAGTGGCGCTTCATCCCATTTAGGGCCCTGGCCTGCTCCACAACATTCTTCCATTGGGATCGATCCATCGCTTTACACCTCCATGTGCGAACCCTAACCTTTGTAAGCCCTTCTCTACATCGTCAATCCATCTTAGTCTTGGTCGACCGGTGAGCAGTCTGCCCCTAGGTTTCTGCCTGTAGATCGTTTTTGTTGCTCCAGAATCCGGCATCCTTTCAATGTGTCCTGCCCAGGGCAGTCTGCCTTTATTTTTATATTGTTGTGACTATGGATGGGTATTTGTACAAATGAAATAGCTCTTAGTTTGTACGGATTCCCAAAACAAAATTGTCTATCATCGGGTCATATATTTAGCAGGTTCTCTGCTTTTCTGGTAGGAACCAAGTCTCACTACTGGTCTTGTGATAGTGGTGTATACTGCCTTCTTCGTTCCCTTAGCGAGATTTTTGCTTTGAAGTAGCTTTTGTAAATTGAAAAAAGAACGGTTGCATGCTGTTATTCTTTCTTGCACCTCCGATTGTATTTCCTCTTGCTTATTTAGTCACCCCTAGATATTTGAAAGTAGCTACCCTCTCAAAGGCGTAGATGTTCATATTGATGAAGTCATCAGTGCGTATTTCCTGACATTATCATAAATATTGCCTTCGCTTTATTTACATCAAGAACAGCTTTGACCGTCACATCTTCAAGTTCCCTGAAAGTTTTAATTATATCATCAGTGCTGTTTCTACCAAGTAGCGCTATATCGTCTGTGTAGGCCAGATATTGCAGTGGCTGGCTTTATAAAGTTCCTTATGTTTGTTCTGTACCACCTCTCATGTGATCACACGTATGTTTCTAATGCTTTTTTCTAAAGTGATGTTGAAAATGATACACGGATTTCCTTGTCTGAGGCCCAGATTGATTGGGAACTCTCTCAAGTACTCCCTCTGTACCTTGATTCTACTTTTGTAGTTATCCATCGTCATAGGTATGAGTCGGGTAAGTTTGTTAAGGACTCCAAGTTCCAGCACAGCATCGTTCATGTATTTCCTGTCTATGCTATCATAACCTGATTTGTAGTCCACATATAGTTGGTGTATGTTGATGTATTCTTAGCATTTTTCTACGAGACATCTAACAGTAAATATATGAACGTTTGAAATGCCCCTTCACACATTGTCTTAAAGATAGATTGAATACAGTGCATGATACCCTCATTAGGTAACTCTTGTTACCAGTGAAATATCCGCATCAACACCAGGCACAGAAACATTGCAAATCCCATCTACATTCATAGGAGCCATAATGATCAATAAATTGATCGTGGGCCCTAAATAGACAGAAAAAGAAGAAGAAATTTAGTTTGTGTCTGGCACTGGTCGCCATAATGCCTCCCCCGACGCTTGAAAAATTATTTGCCCCGATCAAATGAAAGTCTTATCAAAACATTCGAATCATGTATACTCCAAAATGCACGTTTTGATTGTTAAACAATCACACATTTTCTGCTGCCCTACTTCCCGATAAAAATTACTTGCCATGACAGCCTAATTTGGTGCTGATATATACTGCCCAGCGGCGTGCCTAGAGTTAGCGCAATCCTTTTTTGCCACGCTACCTTTCTCGATAGAAACTCTGCAGATGTCCGAAAATCCCGCCGCTCTATCTAAAGAAAAAATGACACATGGGAAGACCAAATGTTCGCCCCCCCCCACTGCTACGTCACTGACGTGAGTCTTTGATGACAGGGGACAAGATTCATTTTTACACCCCCCCCCCCCCCGCTAAACTCTGAAACGTATTATTTTCATCCATTAACACTATAGCCCATTAGATGCCCCCGCTAGTCTGGCGCCCGGGGACATATGTCCCATCTGCCACCCCTTAGCTACGCCTCTGGTCATTGAAAAACTGGCACTGCCCCCCCCGAACGTCAAAAGTGCCCCCTCGGGGGAAAATTTCTGAAAGAAACACTGGTTCTGTGTCATCAGCAAAAAATTTGCAGGAAATACCATGACTTTCAGTAAATTTGCCGAGATGGCTAGTGTACATGGAGAACAGAAAAGGTCCCAAAACCGATCCCTGTGGCACACCTGTGTCCATGGAAGATGCCTGCTTCACTACAATACGCTGAGTCCTGTCAGTCAGATAAGAAAAAAAAACAACGATGTGCAGTTCCAGACATGTCTGCCACATTAAGAAGTCTTGACAGAAGGTCAAGGTCATGGTCAATCACATCAAAAGCAGTACTGAGGTCCAACAGGACCAAACAGAGAACATCATTCATGACCAGGAGCAGTGTAAAAATACATTGCCACATAAAAAAATGTAAAACTGTTTATGTATCCTAAAATCATTTAATATATCCTTATACAAGGTTTACCGGAAATTTGATCGAAAAAAATTTCGTCTACAGAAAATTGATCGACGGAAATTTGATCGAACAAAAATTTTATCGCATCTTGTTTTCAGTTCACACGTTAAAATGTTCGTCAAATTTCCTTTTGAACGCACTATACTCTACAGTAAAACAAAATAATGCTTAAAAAAAATTGTTATTAATTATTTCAATAATTAAATTACAAATTATTCTAGACTTCTTAGACAACATTTAGGCTATATTATAAGTTATAGTCTTTCTAAATTCAAAATTATTGTGTGGCTTGCAGGCTAATACTTATAGAAATGAATGTATCGGTTATTTGGTTTAATGATTATCTTGACCAAAAATTATCACATGAAGAAATATAAAAACAAATGTCATATTCGTTAGGATTTACCCATGATTTTTAAAAATATTTTCAGATTCCTGTCTAAGGGATTATCATTTAAACCTCTTGCATATTCATGTATGATATCCCCTTCCACAATAGCCGTTATTTTTTAGAGAAATCTGTGATGCTTTTTGGGAGTGCTTTGATGAGGAGCATATGCCTTTTTACACAATAGCATTAAAGAAAAAGACTGCAAAGGACAATGAACAGATAAGAACTTTCCAAGTTGTTTGGGAGTATTGAAGACAAGCATGTCCGCAATAAATGTTCAAAATTGTCAGGTTCTAAACATTATAATTAATAAAACTACCACTCTGTGGTCCTTCAAGGTGTTGTTGATGTAAAGTATACATTTTTAAGTGTTGACTGTGGGGGATATAGCAGGAAAAGTGACAGTGATATTTTTGTGGAATCAAATCTTTACAACCACATAGAAACGGTGTCTTTCCCCTTTCCTCAACCAAGACAGATCCCTAGGATCAATCAAATCACATCTTCGATATGTTTTTCTTGGTTACCTAGGTTATCCTCTGAAGAATTTTCTCATGCGACCATACACCACCAGTGGTGATACTGTATCACGGGAAATTGAAGATTACAACTACAGATATAGTCGGGTCCAGAAGAACATTGGAGTGTACATTTGGCTTACTGGTTTCAAAATGGAGATTCTTGAAAACAGCACTTCGAGTTGATCCTATAAATGTTGACAAACTAGTCAGTTGTGCGTGCCTATTGCACAACATTGTTTTAGGTAAAGAACAATTTTTAAGATCAGTTTGACATGTCATTAGCTTGAAATACACCTGCAGGTAACAGTACAAGATCATAAACAGAGAGATCCAAACGATATAATCGAGCAAGGAATGATTCATATAATATCCGTGATGGCTTTAACAATTATTTTAACGATGAAGGAGAAATTGCTTTTCAATACAATAAAATAGTCTACTACGTCCTATGAAAATTTAAAATATAAATGTATTCCTGTTGCTTTTGTATAGCTTCCTTATAGTTGGCTTCAAATAATGCTGTATAGCTGCACAAATTTAAATCATTTTGAATACGTTGATTCTCTTCCATAATTATCTAGCGATAACATTACCATGACTTGCAGAATCAATACTAAAATATCATAACATTCATGCTAATTTAATTTGTTTAAAGATACTTTAATTACATTGAAAATATACGTAAAAGTTATTTAAGAATTTGGTAAAAGCATAATTATTCTACCTGGAACTATACTTCATGTATTAATATCTGTATTTTTTATGTGTGTTTTGAATTTTACTTGACTATTATTATTAAAATCAATTTTTATTATCTGACAAATTAATGGTTAAAAATGTTAAATATTGTAATTTTCATTTAATTATTTGAATGTTGTAAATTTGCAGTCTGTGAAGACTTTAAATATTTACAACAAAATTAAATACATTATAAAATGAGTATGTCAAATTATATATTTGATTCATTATTATATATATAAAAAATATAAATATCCTAAATTCAAGTGATTAAAATTTCATTAAACTTTGAACTTATTTTAATTGTTACTATTTTGCAGTCTGACAGTAACAGGATATGCAAACTTAATAATCAAAGAGCACGTCTTTCAGTTAAATTGAAATCAATATCTGTCCATCCTTCGATTTCGTTATGGAATCTTTCACGCTGGTCTACTGACTGGTGAATATGAAGTCTCTGAAATAATAATTAGGAACATATTCCATTGCTTATATCTTGCTAATTTTTCTTTAAAGTTTGAAATTTCTAAAAGATTGCGATAACTAAGAATAATTAAGGGGAAACAACAACAGAAAAAAACAAAATATGGATTAGCAGAGTCGTCCCATGACGTCTAGCACAAGGAGGGATGTAGTGAACTCGCTAGATATCGCTCAAATGGTACTCTGTAGTAGCAATATTACATTATTATTTAGTCCATAGTAATTTAAACGTGCTGTGACGAACCCGCTTCCCGACTACGTCAGTGGTTACTAAAATATATCGATTCCCGGCGCCCTTGTCAAATTCAGGTTTTCACCACACGCCCTGTTTTAAATTCTAAGAAGTACACTTCAAACAAGCGAACAAGTTAACAAAGTTAATACATTTTCAGATAAATTTAAATTTAGGTCATGAAGCGTCACCTAGATACTGCAAACAGTAGTTGCTCAATGAGCTTGCACCACGACCGCTAGAAGTCACTTTGGATTAAACGTGGAAATACGATTATGAAAAGTGTGTAATATTTTGCGGCACCCTTGTGATGAAGCGGAAGCAATCCATGATAGTGCCATGCCGAGGAAATGTGGCACCTGGGGCGAAGCTGGAAAATGCTGCCACTTAATGTATAGAACAGAGTGCCAGTAAAAAACATGATTTTTGGCGCCCTTGGTTATTCTGAAGTATACGAACTTTATTTTTTCATTCGTTATTACGGTTCTATCTAAAGACAATTTTGGCGCCCATGATGTTGGCGACCGGTGTGAATACTCTATTTCCCACACTCTTATGTCTCTTCCCGAGGATAAAGAGACCCAGAGCGACGACGGAACCCCTGGACTGGCCACAGAGTCCGGCGTTATAAACCTGTGACACATTTTGTTTTATTTCTATGACGTCATCTATTTATAATTTGATTTTATTCGTGCTTTTTTTTTTTTGGGGGGGGGGGGGTGTTGAATGCTTCTTGTATCTACGCATTATGGGCGAGAGTTGTTCAAGAAGTACGCATGCAAAAGAGGGGGGGGGGTGGAATTATTATTTCTCGTTTCCGTACTAAAAGACTACTCTTCAGTAACTTACTTTACATCGCTAAATGTTAAATGTATGCTTTGTGCGTATTTAGTAGGTGCTGCCATTGCTTCAATGTCTGGTTTACGGTAACTTAACAAGACTTTTTTTATCAATACTTTCAGAAATATGGATTATAAGTCTTTGCAAGATGGAGCTGCTTGGCAACAGTCCATAGTGAATGATAAAGATATCAAATTTTCTTCTGAGGTTGAGATTCTAAGTAAGATTTCCTAAACTTTGATTTAGATAGTCGTCAAAATAAATGGTCACAAAATATTTAAGCAGTAGGCTGACTAGGTGTCGAAGACCGCACCGGATGATACCCTCACAAGTGTTAAATCATTAGAAAAATATTGATCATAATTTTAGACTCTGGCATCCGTTCGTCACAATGTTACGATGGTGATGACTTCGCAGGACAAAATCACAAGTGTCAATGTCATACAGCTTGCGGGACTCCATCCCCTGGTTGGAATTAAGAGTTTTCCTTCTATTAAATGAGTTGCCATCCAGGGTTAACGAGTCCCCTCTACCCGGGGTGCTGGTGGTTTAAAGTCTGAAAATGAGGAGGGCGGCATATAAAAATCTATATATTTAGAATTTGTGTTTATGTTTTTCAGAATTTGTTTACTGAGACGAGTGTTGTGAATATTTTTTATTGGGTTATTGTTAATTGTATTATTTGTAAGATGCGCGTGATTTACAGTAAAGAATCTGTCTACAACAGCGGTTCTCAGCCTGTGGGTCGTGACCCCTTCGGTGTCCGAACGGCGGTTAAATAGGGGTCACCTGAGACCGTCTGAAAACACATTTTAATGAAGTAGCAACGAAAATAATTTGATGGTTTAAAGGTCACCAAAACACGAGGAACTGCATTAGGAAGTTGAGAGCCACCTTGTCTACAACGTTTTTGAAATACACCCCAAAGTGAAAAGCCAAATATGTTCCTTCAAGTTTCTCAATGTCGTCTATCACTGAAGTGATACATTTTATACTAGACTTGATCTAATCAAAACATTTTTGTACGGTTTGGTTGTATTTAATTATACCCACGCTCTGATTTAATTTCAGCCTGCTGAAGGTTTTATTCAAAATCTGTTGTTCTATCAATTAATTTTGACCAAATTTTTTAGTGGTATTGCTCGTTAGATTAAGTATTTAAATAGTTATGGCATTGATATTTCAATAATTTTTTGTAGACACTCCTTGCATCTGTGGATTAAACTAATGGATAGAAACAGTTTTTGGATCGAAGGGAGAAGGACATCCTGCCATTGATGTGACACCCTCCTAGCTAATTGTCACCAAATTTCTTTTTGAACACACTATGTTGTAACACAAGACAGTGCGCTCAAAAAGAAACTTGACGAAAATGTGATCCTGTGAACTGAGCATAAGGTTGATTGGAATACATTTTGGTCTGACGTCATTGCAGATCAAGTAAAACTTGTTATCATCAGCGAATAAGATATTTATAAACAGTTTCCATGTAGGCCTTACAATACAAAAAATGTTGATCAACTCGAGTGCGTTTTACCACAGGACTTTGTCAGACTGCCATTGGTGACGTACACGTAATAATTGAGGAAAAGGTTTTGAGTCTTTGCAGGATTTTAGCATCAGCTTTATTTATAGTTTGTCTACTTTTCCTTAACAAATGTTGAATTTTTATTTCTTGATTACATTTATTTGATTTTTATTTGTTTATATACTTATTTTTGTAGAAATATAAAAATCAATGTTGAGAACATTTCTTTGATTAGCATTCCTTTAAAAGTATGTGGTTATATCAAAATATAACAGAAATTAATGTGGAATTTTCTCCTTAAAATATTTCCGAAATAAATAAAGAAATAACACAAACGCATTGGCCTCTGGTGCATTTCATTTTTATTTTTCTGATCTAGTGCCTTGACTCAATGACTAAAAGTCGTAACTGAACCATGATACACGTACTGCATCGACTTCTGTTTTCCACTTTTCTACCACAAGACTGAAAGATCTTTCAGTGATTTGATTTGCTTTGCAAAGAAGGCTTACATGTTGATCCGATTTAAGATCCAATGCCATAAAAGAACAAAAGACCATTGGGACTTTCCTGTAGGGGACTTTAAATCTAACTGTTGTTGCTACCTGTAAATTGCCCGCCACTTTTACGAAGTCCTTAAGTAAACACGTTACCTCC